>BSBM01000264.1:3535000-4735000 GCA_027924585.1 Larix kaempferi
CCATGCATTTGATTGGAGATACCATGCCTCTCTCACCAGTTGAAGCTACTTATGAGGCTATCCAGTCAGCCCCTGAGGACCACTTGGTCGTGGCCTCTACGTCTTGTTCTCTACAGCGGACGTCATTCTCATCAGATCCTCTGCTCCGTACTTTCCATTCCGATGAGTCCATTATGGAGATTATGAGCACAAATGAACCTTCGTGGGAATACCTTCACCATCGATTGTCTTTCCTACCCTCATTAGATTCTGTGGAGAACGTTATCACAACCATTTTTACACCAGATGTCTATCATTGCCCGCAGTCGCCGATCCTCACTTGCGATACAGTTACGGAAGGAAAAATGGCAAACATCACACCCACCATCCCGGTTGACATCTCGGTTACACCCGGCATCGTGGAACATGTCCGCATTAGCCAGAACTACTCTCCTGATGAACTCACCACATTCATGACCTTATTTAAACAATTTCGCGACGTTTTCGCATGGACCTATGAGGAAATGCCCATGATCGTTCCTGCCATTGTTGTGCATGAGATCCAAACCCATCCCGACGCTAAACCTGTCCGCCAAAATTTATGACCAATGCACCCTCGAAAAACTGCGGCAATTAAAGCTGAGATTGAAAAGCTCTTGAAGGTCGGCTTTATCTATCCTATTCCTTTAATAGAATGGGTCTCCAAGGTCGTCCCTGTCGCCAAGAAGCAGGGTACTATTAGGGTCTGTGTCGATTATAGGGACCTGAACAAGGCTTGTCCTAAGGACAACTACCCTACTCCTTTCATCAATCAGATCATCGACAATTGCGCCGGGAGAGTCATCTTCTCGTTTATGGATGGCTTTTCTGGTTATAATCAAATAGAGATCCACCCGGCCGACCAACACAAGACTGCTTTCATCTTCCCCTAGGGTATGTTTGCTTATCGTAAACTACCTTTTGGCCTCAAAAATGCTGGTGCTACATTCCAGTGGGCCATGTTGTGTGCTTTTCATGATGTGAAGGACTTTGTGGATCCCTATCTCGACGATCTCCCTGCTCATTCACAACATCGCGAGTTCCACATCGAACATCTGATGGTTGTATTCCTCAGATGCAGGTAGTATAATATCCATCTGAATCCTCACAAGTGCATTTTCTGCGTCGAATCAGGACGCCTCCTAGGTTTCATCCTCTCAAAGGACGGGATCCGCATTGATCCCTTGAAGGTGGAAGCATTATCGCTCTCCCACCTCCTACTGATATCATGGAACTACAGATTTTGCAAGGGAAGGCAACCTACCTACAGCATTTTGTATGTAATTTTGCTCAAAAGGCACAGGGCTATATGCAATTGCTGAAGAAGGACGTCCCTTTCATCTGGGACTACCAAGCCCAACAATCCTTCGACAATTTGAAGTTTGCCATTACTCACGCCCCTGTGCTCCAACTGCCCAATTACTATAAGGATTACATCCTTTATCTTTCCGCTTTCGCCACCACGATCGCCATGGTCTTGGTCCAGGAAGACAATAACGCCCAGGAACATGTGATCTACTACCTCAGTAAGGGTCTTATTGACTCTGAAACTCGTTATTCACATGTCGAGAAACTCGCTCTCGCGGCAGTCATTGTCGTCCAAAAGTTCTATCACTACATCCTACTCCGCACCACTACTGTTATTGCCAACTCGAACCCCATGTACCACGTCCTTACACATCAGGTGCTTGGGGGCAAGTATTCACGCTGGATCGTGATACTCTAGGAATTTGATATCCTCTTCGAGAAAGCCAAGTCAACGAAATCTTTAGTTTTTGCAGAACTCATTTGCGATCTTCCCCGTGTTGATTCAGGAACTGAGCCCATCGACTCCCTTCCAGACGAGTTGTTGTTTCTCATCAGCACGCCCGACCCATGGTATGGAGATATCACATTATATCTTCAAACCCAACGGTTCAACCCTCAATTATATCGCAACGACCGTCGTCGTATACGCCACCACGCCAAGTACTACTTAATCATCAGTGATACCTTGTATCGTCGTGGTGTTGATTCCATCCTTCGACGTTCTTTAACACACGAGGAGGCTGAACACATACTAAATGACTGTCACTCTGGGGCTTGTGGCAGTCATGTTTCTGGGATGGCCACAGCCCAGAAAATACTACGTGCAGGATACTACTGGCCTTCGATCTTCAAAGATTGTACTGAGGCCGTTAAGAAGTGTCCCCCATGCCAGCACTTTCAATTCAAAAAACGCTCTCATCCAGCCCCTTTTCATTCAGTTATTGTCGTCGACCCCTTTGCTAAATGGGGCATAGATTTCACGCACCGTAAGCCTACCTCGGTCGAGGGGCATGGTCACGTCATTGTAGCCGTTGATTATTTCACTAAATGGGCCGAAGCTATGCCTACGTACAATGAAGACGGCAAACTGGTGCACTCTTCATGTTTAGCCATGTCATTGCGCGATTCGGAGTCCCGCAAACCATTTTTTTCCAATCGTGGATCTCATTTTCAAAACCAGATGGTAGATGAATTGAGCACTAGAATGGGTTTTCGCCATGAGAACTCAACCCCATACTACCCACAGTCCAATGGACAAGTAGAGGCCATCAATAAGGTCTTGAAAACTATGATTCAACGCATGGTGGGTACACATAAGTCAAACTGGCATAATATGCTCTTTTATGCCCTATGGGCATACAGGACCTCCATTAAGACTGCCACCAGGTTCACACCTTTCCAACTAGTTTACGGATTGGAGGCAATTCTAGCGATAGAGTGCGAGATTCCATCACTGAAACTTGTTGTTGAACTTCTCCCAAACACCATTGTCGAGGAAGAACGTTTCCTTCACTTGGAAAAACTCGATGAGACCCGCTGCAATGCTACTCTTGCCAACGAGGCGCATAAGAAACACATTAAAGCCCAGTACGATAAGTCATTCAAACCTCATGTCTTTAACAAGGGGGATTTGATCCTCACATATGACCAAAAACATGATAAGATGGGGGCAGGCAAGTTTGAGTCCATGTGGCATGGGCTATATGTTGTAAAACATGTCTTGGAGAAGGGAGCTTACGAGCTTGAGGATTATGATGGGATATCTCTAGGGGAGCCTCTCAATGGGCTCTACCTAAAGAGGTACTACACCTGAGTCTTTCACGCATTAGTATCTTGTATATAATGTACATGGTGTGTGTTTTGTGTGGTGTGACACTTTGCTTTACTGTGTTAGGATCTTGGTTTTACGCTTATATCATGTTCTGCCTGCATGTGCAGATGGCAACCTGTTTTGGATTCGCTGACGGCGCCAATCGGCATACTCGCAGTCTCGCTTCGGCAGTCTGGATACTTTATTCCCCTATCGACGAGCTCATTAGTTCGAGAGGGAGTTGTCTAGGGTACGCAACCAACAACGCCGTAAAATATCACGCGGTAATTGGAGTCTTAACCGATGCTCTTTCCCTCGGTACGGACCACATTGTCGTCCATCTCGACTCACGATTAGTGGTATCCCACCTTAACCGTGTCTACGCCATCCGTGATCCCACGTTTCTCCGTCTTTTCCGACCAGTACGTCTCTTGGAGATGTCCTTCGAATCTATTCAATGCTTGCACATTTCAAGAGACATGAACACCGTTGTTGATTCCATGGCCAATTTCATATTGGACTGGTATATTGCACATACATGAAACATTCATAAACATAAAAATGGCACAACATGTACATAATGCATAAACAAACACATAAGCAAGATCCCATAATCATCCATAACAACACAGTATATAAATCCGCCAATAGAGTGTTTATATATCATATCAAAATGTAGTACTGATACAAAAATCTGAAGCATATAAGCTTTTAGTAAATATCCCCCGATACAAAATTTGAAGCTTATAGCTTTCAGTACATATACATATACACACGAGCCTAGTCTCCACGACGCTCGTGGTAGCAGATGATCGCTCTTGCTACTTTCCTAAGCAGTGAACCGAAACGCTCAGACACTCCAATGCTCTGGCGCTGGTACCGACGAGGTAAGTCATGAACCCTCGGCTCTGGGATGTCTAGAGTCAAACGCCGGAGGTTCTCCTCCAGCTCATCCAGCTCCTCGACGGCATCGTGCGTTGCGGCATCCATCACCGGCAATGCCCCTCTCCACGCAATTGGAGAGACACCAACTGGTCGTGACGGGCCCACATCTGCATCAAACATATGTCAACCATCAGTACTACTCCAAAAACATCTAAAAATATATATAAAATAAAAAGCACAGCAGAGTTGTCGTTACCATCATCCCCTCGAGGAGAACCAGGTCCGGGTCACCCCTGTAGTCAATACCATCATAAGGGAAGTCCTCAACCATGAGGAGCTGACCCCTCAACCACCTGAAGAAGGGTGTACCAAAAGTGATGATGGGACCACCGCCGTCGTGGCGGGCCATCACCTCTGCCAAAGGATCATGTGAGGATCTCTTAGATCTAGATCCTCTATATCAACCTACGGGCACAGATGCGGCACTCGCTCCAGGAAGAACGAGACTACAATTGATCCATAGCCGAACTTCTTCAGTGCACCACATCGACACTTGGTGAGATGATCTCGCAAGTTTGCGAGGAGTCCCTCGCACCAGTTGAAGACCATGGGAGCCATGCACTCCTCAGGATACAACATATGGGACTTGCTCGCCAGATGAGCAGCCCTACTACCTGCCACCCTCACGATGGTAAACAAAATTGTGCGGAGAGCTCGATCTTTGACCTCCTTCATGGGAATCTTCCCACCTACCATCTGGGTGCCATCAGTGCACCACTGGTCCTTTGTGGTTCGGTTACTCCCTTGTGACCCTGATAAAGACACGAGATTCCCCTGTCGAGACAATCCTGTCAAGAAATAGATATCCTCGATATTTGTCATCAGTATGTGGACCCCAATCTGAAAGTGTTGTTGTACCGGATCCCAACACCGGATCAGGTGCTCTAATAATGTCACTTGGGCTCTCATGCCCAGAACCTTGAAGTACTTCAGCAACCCACAGTTCCGCAGTGCGGCCATGCATTGTGGATCGGTTGTTGTTTGAGCATCATCAAGCTCATGCTCTCGTTCTCGCCATTCAATCACCATAATGTCCACCCAAAACCTGTCCAAAGGCAATATAAACACCATTAGAAACTTTCCCAACCATCCAATTCATTTATTTCTTGCTAAGTTTTGACTTTTCGAAATGGACTTGCGCCGACGCAGCCTGTCTTTGTAGACAGGGTGCCACCGGCGCAAGCCTCTATGTCGGGATTTGCAATGGCGAGCCCTCGACGCAGTTCCCGAAAGGGGAAATTGCGTCGGGCCAAGAGCGCAATTTTCCTCCACAAAGCAAGCCCAAAACCCAAAAAATGGAATGGAAATGAAATTCTAAACCACTAGAAATGAAGGAGACAGGGATTAGGCCTACCTGACGCTGACGTCACTGAAAATGACGGATCACAGCTCCCGCAATTGGCAGATGAAAATTGCACTCTGAAGGGTCACTTTCACCTCTCAATTTGGTAAAAAACAAATAGTAACTATTTTTCCCTATTTATATTGGAAAAGGTATATTCCCTTTTTTTTATTTTATTCATTTATGGGTTATTTTACTATAGTTGGGACTATTTTTATATCTAATTACTCAACTAATCATTTTGACCGAGTCTTTGGATTCCACAGGTGAAGCAAAATGCCGCATTGTAATCTTTTGGTCGCGATCGTAGTCATCTCACACCCATTGCTAGGTGTGAACAAATCTTCGAGCGTTCTTTATGTTATTATTCCGCTCGTTAAAATCGAATATTAATAACATCGAGCTCATTCTGTGTTCCTTCTCGTGCTCGTAAAACGATGAGAATAAGTCACCGAATTATATTTTATCGCTTTTTCGGGCTCATTAAACTTCTACGAAAAAGGAACTCCCCGGAGTCCTCTTTTAACCTCTTTTCAAGCTCCCTAAATATGAAAAGATCGTCAAGCGAACTTGATGCATTCACGCTTGTAAAAGTATTTGAATAATCGTCTTTCTGGTGATAGTTTACCCATTTTTCGGACCAGGAGGCACTATTTACGAAAAAGGAGCACTCCAACCAATCATGGCTGAAAGAGTTCTCTCTTGCGTTTTTTTAACCTTTTTCGGGCGAAGAGACTAACTTTACAAATAAAGCAATTATGGAGTCTTCTTTAGTTCTTTTCAGACTCTCTAAACATGAAATGAAGCCGAGTTTACCTTCTTTGGACTCATTAAAATCTAACATAGAAGGGCTCATTATAGGACGAACCCCTCCTGTCCTAGGTTCGTAAAATATTTGGGATTGGACTCATCCATGGGATGAGCTATACCGAGCATCTGTTACCCTCCTCAAGCTCGTTAAAAAACAAAATAGGTACTCATCAATCATGATGGGGAATAGGGATGAGATTGTGTTCATTGTAGTTATGGAAGTACATAGTCACTCTTGAACATGGCACTCAGTTGCATATGTATTCAGTACTTGGGAAATATGTTTGTCTTCGAGTCCTACTAGTTCCATTAGTCTTGTCACTCCTTTGGGTCAGCCGAAGAATGCTTCCACCATCAGTTGCATTAGGGGTTGGTATCATTCTCGTTGTTTCAATACTGCCAAGTCATGCCATGCCCATGTTCAAGAGGCGTTCGTTATTCATCATTTGCAGTCATTGTACCTTCCTTCATGTCGGTTTACCTTGAGTCATTCTTACACATCACTCTATTGTCTGATTCACTCCAAACATCTGTGATTGCGTTTTGTGTCATTGATGAGGGATTCATCATGGCCCTCCTTTGGTGGATTCATCCTTGTCGACTTCAGCACATCATCCGATGATTGAATCTGGAAACCAATCAAGTACCTTGGGCCTGCATACCTCAATGGCAGGTTACCTTGTTTTCGACATGAGTTTACATCATTGACTCTTGATTGAAAGATCCCGTCGAGTGTTCGACCACAACTCATTAATTCACACTCGATGGTATGTACTATGATACCTTGGAAATCATTGACATCAATGGTGATTTCCCTTGCGCTTGTTAACGGTATACATTAATGACCGGTAATCAAGTGGTTTCTACTATGTTCGACTCCAAGACATTGTGATCACATGGATAGATTCGTATCATTGCGGGATCGGCTTGAAGACCCTGGGTTGATTCACATTCCACCCAGGTTGCGATGGAGATTGTTTGAGTCATATCACATGGATCCACTTTGTATTGGTTGTGGCTGTGTTATCATCTCATCATGGATCTACAATTGTGTCTAGTAGCCATGATTGTGTTCATTCAGTATTTACTACCATGGATCTGCATTGTATTGGTCGGAAACCATGTTATGAGTTATGTAAGACTTGTATCTCAGAGTCAGTTATACTACAACAACACCTTCCAGCCAACAAGTCCTTGCCATCTATCTCACAAAGCATATCACCTGTCTAATTTTACCAGCTTCATGCTTTGGGGGGAATTCTGTTACACCTAAATCTTGTCATCATGAGTCATGTGTCAACTTCATGCCTCAATCCCTAAAGTTTCCCTGGCCAATAATACTCAGAGTAAGTTGTTAACCCTTGTGTCCACATTTTCTAGTGGCACTTACGCAAGTTATCTTATAGCAACAGGCGCCATATCATGCCTGGCTCAAGGTGTTATCTAGCAGCATGTGGCAGTGGCTCAGGTTTCCTTTATTAAGCTTGTGCCACCCCCTTCATGCACAAATTGCCTTCATGCAGGATGCGTCAGGGTTGGTTAAATTGGATAAATGAGGACTTCGAGCGACTTCTCGAAGCATGGTGAGGTGGAAGTCTATCCCTAACTAATAGGTGAGTTGTTCTTCGGTTCCCTAACCTCAAGAGAGGATCCCTTAGACCTTTCCCATTAGTTATCAACCTACTCTATCCATTTGGTCTTATAAATATGAAGCTCCTCTCCATTGGAAGTGGAGGAAGGTCTATAGCTCTTTCATGCTGGTGGAATTAGCTTAGGTGATCCTTGTTCATCCTTGGGAATCTTACTTCATCCTTGGAGGATTTGGTTTGGCTTGTTGGAAGGAAGGTTGCGACGTTAAGGCATAGGTTGTAACGTTCTCTCTCATTGTACTCTCCTTTATTACAGTTAATACAATATCTTCCCATATACATCTTGTTAATGTTTAGAGCTTTACATTTCTATTCATCTAGGGAAGTTGGTTATATTTTGTATCTATTTGTTCTAGATCCAATGGACTAAGGATATTTGGCCTTTAAGTCCGCTTAGGTAGATTGCCCGAAAACAAGAGTTCCTTGAGGGCTTTATCTCTGACCTTGATCTAGTGGATATCTCTCCAAAAAAAGGGATTTTCACTTGGTCGAACTAACGAATTGGGCTTGGTCACATTGTTACCATATTGGATCGGTTTTTAGTTCATAGCTCTTTTTTTCAAAAAAGATACATTGTACATGCCTATATTCTACCTCTTGCAACCTCCGATCATAGGTCCATTGAGTTAATCCATTGATTTCTCGAAGATCAAGGGCTATTCCTTTCAAGCACAATCCATAGTGGCTAAACCATGAGGAGGCACAAAAGATTGTTCAAGCTACTTGGTCTATACATATCAACGGTTCCTTGACTTTTGTTTGGGAATCGAAACTAAGACTTGTCAAGGGTGCTCTATAGGAATGGGATAAATATAATTTTCAGCCACTAGAGCAAAGGCGGGTCGCACTTCAGGCCGAATTGGGAAACTTGCAGGAAGATATGGAGAAGATGGATATAAATTTGAGGTTTTGTAATGGGAAGATAATATTAATCTTCAGTTGTTAGCTACTTGTAGACATGAAGAGGATGTCTGGAGATTCAAATCCATGGCACTATGGCTCAAGGAAGGCAATCAGAAAACCACTTTCTCTCACAATCAGGAAAAGCTAAGATTAAATAATTTTTTTATCAAAGAGCTACAAGTGTTACACCGTATATTTCCACCCTTTGAGCATTTATACTCTTTGGCTTCCCTTACCTATTTATAGACTCAAAACCATACTTGTGGTTCTCCTTGAACCCTTTTTTCCCTATTTTCCTCTTGTACGCTAGCTAGTTCAGTACACCTCGCATATATGCAGGCTGCATCACTACACCCCGCGTACATCAACGTTTTGGTAAATGAAAGTAAAAACTCTATTTTTCACTCCAAAAAGCGGCCATTGTGACCTTTGGCCCTCCATGTATCTCGAAACGACTCGATCCAACCTTTCACTTGCCTTTGGAGGGTTATATATTGAGCTCTTATGGTACATGGAAGGACGAGAAAGAGAGAGCATCGAAACTCTATTGGATTTATGCCATAGCTTGAGTCTACATCCATTGATCTTAGTTGTTGTGAACCATTTATGTTCACGTACCAAACTCTTCCATATCTTTTGAAGTATTCGCTCCTTTACTCGTGAGTTTGCCATTGCATGGGGGATTGAAGTGGTGGAGGCACAAGTGGAGGGACCTAGTTCTTAGTTCAGATGAGTTGCTGACAGGAGGTTGTATCTTGTACTTCTTGTTCATATTAATAGAAATACTCATTTTCTCGTCCAATTGATATTGTGAATGGTTGTTTATCATCATCGGGTACATTTTCTTATATATATCATGGATTATGCTATTGTTTATGCTAACATCTTTCATATATCATATGCATTTGATTGTGTTTATTGTCGAGACTAAGCTGCAGGTTCAAGTGCGTTGATTTGAAAGCTCAACGGGGATATTCATTAAACGTATGGTTGAAGGTTGGTCTTTTATTCCACTTCTTAGCATTTACATTTATATAGCATGCATTGGGAATTGAGTTGATTTCTGGTAGTCATCTATCTGTTGTGGTCTACCCCAAGCCATAGGAAGTTTTTCTCCGTTACAACAAGATCAAGATGGAACAAAATATTTGGTTGTGTAGCAATCAATGAAGAGGCTTTTAATCACTTTAAGGAATTGTATACATAAATAGGAAGTTGTAATGAAAAATCTAGAGAGGAAATGTTAGATAGTTTACCACCAATATTCTCCTTGGATGACAATCAAATGCTTGACAAACCAATATTGGAGGAGGATATCTTGAACGCGATATGGAGTCTCAACCTTGATAAAGCCCCTGGACCAGATGGATTCACGATTAGTTTTTTTAGAGCTTGTTGGCATGTAATCAAGGGAGACTTGTGTAAGATGTTGAATTGGACATGAGGTAAGGATAACATAGCAAGGGCCACAAAGGATCGTGCTCTTTCTCTCTTTCTCGTTTTCGGCCAATTTCCTTGTGTAATTATGCGTAGATCCTAACAAAACTATTGGCTACTCGAGTTAAACTTTTGCTGCCCAAAATCATTTCAAAAGGTCAGGGGAGTTTTTTAGCAAATAGGAAAATCATCAATAACATCATTCTTATTCAAGAAGCAATCCATTCAAGTATCTCAAGGAAAGAGTCAGGCATGGTAATCAATCTTAATCTAGCAAATGCCCTTGATTGCGTCATACATAGCTACATTTTTGGTGTCTTAGATAAGACGATCTCCTCTCCCCTCTTCATCAAATGGATCAAAGCATGCATAGGATGTCCATGGTTGACCCCTCTATTTAATGGCATACCTTGACCTTTCTTTTAGGCATTCACCAAGGCTATCCCCTCTCTCCTTTCTTGTATATCATCATGGTTGAAACTCTTAGTAGAAAATTATGTGATGAATGAGAGGAGGGTAATCTCTCGGGAATCACCATTGTAAGAGGAGTCCCAACTGTCAACCACATACAATTTGTTGATGACACAATTTTTTGCGGAGAGCCTCAATAATTAATGCTCAAAGATTTAAGAACATTTTAGACTTGTTCATTGAAGCATCGAGAGGTATGGTTAATGTTGACAAGGGTTAAATTTATTGTTGGAACATCTATCCCTCCCTACTACAGAGGATTTTGCATATTTTTCAATTTTGTCAGTGTGAGCAACTAGTCCTCCTTTAAATATCTTGGTATTCCTATCTCCCTCAAAAGGGTCAAGTTGGTGGATTGGCAGGGCATTTCTCAAAAGATGAAAGACAAGGTGCAATCCTAGGGCATGCAATGGTTAGACTCAGCAGGGAAAATTATCCTTATTAGGTATATTCTTACTTATATTCCTCTTTTTCAATGTTCTTCCATACTAGCTCATGTCAAAGTAATGCTCACGTTTTGTAAAGATCTTCAGAAGTTTCTTTGGCATGGTGGTAATCTAATCAGAAAAAATTTCATTTAGTCAAATGGGACATTGTTAAAGATCCTAGGGATGTTGGGAGTGTCTGGGTATCAGGGATCCTAAGCTTATGAAATTATCCATGCGCAGGGGGGGTTATTTCTATGGATACTTGTCTCTAGCGACAAGGCCTGGTGGAAAGAAATACTTCGGAGAAAATACATCAAACAATAAAGGCTACGATGCCTATGCAACTATGATTGTGAGATAAATGGTTCGTAGATCTGGAGGTTGTGCAAATACACTAACAAATTTATCCAAGATGGAATTTATTGGGTTCCAATGAAAGGGAAGCATATAAACATCTAGGATGATAATATTTTGTGTCGAGCACCTCTATCCAAGAAAGTTGGTTTATTAGATTTAAAAATTGGCTCATGGAAGATGTATTATTGACTTTGCTTGATATCTTTGTTTTGGAAAGCACTAGTGTTGTTGAAAGAAGATTCCTATGAATGGGGCTTTGTCACCAACATACTGGATGAGACAAGATGGACATCTAAAAGACTCATTGCAGGAAGATCAAACTTTAAACATCGAATTGACATCAAACAAATATAAACTAAATAATGAAAGAGAAATATTTCATGCACCTTATTTATGAAGGATGATCTTAATTCTTTGTCCTTTTAGATATGCTCCTTCTTTCCAATCCAATGACCTGCAACCACAAACAAAATGCCTTCCTCAAAAAAACTTGGCTACAAAAAAATAGATTATTGAAGTCAAAATATAACATGAAAATGAAACTAGTTAATCTAATTCATATCAAGATATAATCCCAATCTAATACAATGATAAACATAACACATAGGGAAAAGAAATATGTCCAATCTTCATTAAATGACATAAATAATACATAGCATACCTTATTATGCTTGGAACCTCATCGAAACTATAGCTCTAGGTCTCTCCTGCTCAAGTTCTCCACAAATCCCACTCCAAATCTCCACATGCATATGGGTAGAAACCACTTGAGGGCAGTAGTTTCACCATACATGGATAAATATCAATGATCAGAGTCAATGATAGGAATGGAAGGAGATCATATGGCAAGTAATTCATCCAGCGTAACAATACCATGACAAGGGGTCCCCCATTTGGTCTATCTCACTTCTTTTTGTAGTTAATGAAGATAACTACTAGATAGTTGGGGAAGTTGTAACTGAGAAGGTGGTTCCAAAAATCATCCCAAATCCCTCATTTTTTGAATTTTTATATACTTTTTCATTATTTTTAAGGGTATTCACACCTAAAACAATAACAACAAGCAAATGGTTCGCTGGAAAACTATATGCAACAAGCAAATAGAACATTTTTCTTGCATTCACCGGAAAATCAAATACAAGGAGAAAATGATTTGCATCATGCATGATCATTGGGTGCGAATATGATCTTTTGAAGGATTACAACTTTTCAAGGTGCTTGGGAATGATTGGGGTTTGCTTAAATGTTTAGGGCCATAACAACAAAGGTCAAATCAAGGCTCTTCAATCCATAACTGTCTTTTTTTGTGAGCGAATAGTGACACTGGAAGTGTTGTCTTTTGGACTATCGTCATAGATGGAGAAGTGTTTATTTGAGCTATAAAAACTTGATGATGGGATACTTGGAAGGGAATAGGAGTTCTGCCTCACCTGACTCTTTATTGTGCAATGTTGGTCACTTTGCTACAAGGAGCAACACTGACCAGTCTTCGAGTAAATAATCGTAGAGGATGGGGATCCACTGGGAGATATAATTTCAAGGGAGGATATGATCAATTAAATTAGGTCCTTCCTCTGCCCCCTTCTCCAAACTTTAGGCTAAAATATGGCATCCTAAAGTAAATAATTTATGTTGGGTTTTATGCCATGAAAAAATACTCATAGTAGAAAATCTTAAGATGCAGAAAATTGTTGGTCCGTCAAGGTGTTTCATTTTCCAACAAGATGAAGAGACAATAAAACATCTCTTCTTTGATTATGTGTGCTAGTCCCTGAGATGTTCCAAGACTGCTTTGGAACTATGCCAAGGCATCGATAAATTTGTATTTGCATGTATTTGTAGTTCGTTATTTCAAAAACAATAAGATGGTGTTCTATCCTCTATAAATTGCTTGAATTATTAGATCATGAACTAATAAAGCACAATATGTAATGTACACAGGTGGGATTTGTTCTTCATATACTAGACATATATATTTTTCTTAGATATGGAATAATTGAATGAACAAAATGGAAAGAAGGTACTATAAAAGTAAATATGATTCCCTAAGAATATAAGAAAATCTACTGAGCATAAAGAATTCAGTAGTTAAAAACATAATGTAACTGTGGACACATAACTCACAGTGACAACATCTTTTCTCAATATTAAATATCATGAATAATTCACAAAACGTTAATAGAAAATTGAAACATTCATCACATAAAATGGTCCAAATGTGGGATGAAAGGATGTCTTCTAGGATTTTCATTATAGACCTATGCTTCAATTACATAGACAATGAGAGATATGGAGTTACTATAGGATGATAAAAACAAACAAGGATTACAAATTGATAAACCAAAATTTTTGAATCCACCCAACCCAATTACATCAAGATACTAGATAACATATCAATGATATCTCCAATACAAAAAATGAGAGCAGCTAAGCATCCCATCTATTGATGTTAACAACTATGATGCTAACTGATTCGTTGGCTTGAATGTTGAGTTGGCCTTTAGATGGAATGTTGAGCAGGAAACTGCTATGGTCATTGCATAAACTATTGATATGGCATCCGAGGTGGCATATAAGGTTGCTATGAGGATGATGCATTTGGGGTTCCCTAAGGCATAGCTAACAAAACTTGTTGAGCAGTTAAGGTTCTATATTTAGCTATGTTATTCCATTCTTTGTCCATGGGATACTCAAATGATCTCATCTCTCGAAGACACATATCAATATATGTGTAATGTGCGTAAGAGGATGGTTGAAAACTCTTGAATACTGATTTAAGGCCCAAAAGTAAGCCAAATTCATTTGATAATTATCCAATATAACCTAACCTTTGATTCCACATTCCACATCTTCAAATTTAAAGTCATCATTTCTGCATAATGCTATCAAATAATCATAATGTTCTTTCAATTTTAGATCTCCATTACTATCCCAAGGGGACAAAAGTCCTTGATTGATACAGTCCTAAAAAATTTCCTCGAATGAATTGGCGTATTTTCCAATTGAATCGCCTTATCATGCACCATTTGAGACAACTTCTTTGTAATTAGTTTAGATGAATCCATGATAATGGAAGTCCTATCTATGATAACCAGAGCTTCCAACTCTTCATTGGTTTTAGAGTTTAAGATGTCCATAACTATCATAGCAATTTTTGGTTTATTTTCAAGATCTATGGTAGTCCTTTTGGAATCATGTAACACATTTTCTACTAGGTCCCATTCATCTTGGGTAATGATAAAGTGATGCTAGTTTTTTATAAATACCACTATTATTTCATCCCATGATAAATGATTGGCCCCCTTCAAAGGGGACTTCCAAGAATGTTTCTTGGTGAGATGCTCGACTTCCTTTTGCAACTTGTCTCTTGTATTTTACAGGTACGAAATTACAACGTCTCTTTTCTCTCCCATTTGCTTCAAGACCTCCACTTTTTCTTATTGCTTTCTAAGATCCTCCCTAATCTTGTTGAATTCAGCTTCTTTAAAGGTCATGTATTCCATTGTTTTGGCCAATTGATCGGCAAGATCAACAAAGCCAGATGCCAACAAGGCAACACCTTTTGCAGATTGGAGCTTATAATTTTCTTTTTTCAAATTGCTTGCCTCCTCCAAATTTTATATTTTCACCTTATATTCCTATACCATTCTTACCATTTTCTCCTTTTCTTCATGTACTGCTAGTAACTATGGAATTTGCACATGCTCAGTAGCTAGAACCTTTAACCTTTTATTCAAAACTTGAATTTCGTTGTCCTTCTCTTTTAAGAGATTCCTCACAAGGGAAGGGTTAAGAGGATCCATACCCCTTTCTACAACTTTATTTTCTAACTCTGTAATCTTCAATCGCTTATCCTTTTTGGCTACTTTTTCATTTCTCAATTTCTTTTCCAACCTACTCACTGCACCTTGTAGTTTGTTTACATTCACGATAGACTTTAACACATATCTAGATAGTACCTCACATGTTTTCCTATGAAGCTTTAGCTTGTCTAGAGGGATGAAAGCATCCAAAGTATAGGTATGATGAGTATATATGTATTGATATAGGGTCAATATCCCCCCAGAAATAGTAGGTTCCAACACAACCGTTTTGAGTGTGCCTTATTTGAGGTCAACAGCTGACAACAGACTGGGTTTTCCTCCTAATATGAATTCTCCCATATGGAACATATCTTTCTTCACATGAACATTCTCATATCTAATCTAAGCGAACAACCGTGCTAATGTAGTTCTAAAAGGGAGGACTTGAGAAGATGTTGTTGGTCCTTGAGGCCACTTAGTTTTTGTAACATTTTCGACCATGATGGTTGGTTTGGAAGATGACGAGGCCACCTCTCCTTGATTTTGATGAAGCACTATTGCAGACTGTGGCTCTACTCTTGGTTTCTTGGACTCTGTCTTCTACTCATCATCTCCTTCCATCTCCACATAAAAAGTGCCCTCTGTATGAGACCTCTTTATTCCTGCATCATTTTTTACCAGAGATGGAACTACCTACGATTTGGGTTGTTGGTATGGCTGAAGGATTTTTTGAACTTATTCCCAACTTTCTAAGTTCACAATTTTATCTAATTTCTCTAGATTTTGATGCACATACTCTTCTAACTTTACTCTCTTCCGCTTCTAAGAAATTCCCCACTATGGATCATAAGTCCACTTGAATCCCAAAGGCGGATTCAAGGCATTAAGCATCCCTTGAGAGAGATTGTATGGGTCTTGACTAGAAAGGGACCAACCTCTTGAGAGAGCTTGAATGTTATGATGCTTTTATTTCTTATGAAATGGATATGGTCAACATCAAATCTTTGGTGGATATACTCAAGGGAAAAAATCCTAGGGTTCAAGAAACCATGGAGATGGTACGAGGGAAGCTCACAGTCATAAATTTTTATCTCTGTATGGATTTCAAACAAGAACTAATCTCCTTCGTCTGAGTCTAGAATCAATTGGAGAAATTTCTTGTACTTAGGGAACAACCTAGGGGGAGGATTGTGATACACAATTATGTAAATATCAAACATGACCCTATTCACAAGCTCATTGTACTTGTGATTGGTAGGATGATGTAGAAATATCTCATGAAGTGATTGGGGAAAATGGTCTGGAAACTAGTAAAATATCATATATAGTAAATATGACTAATACCTAAATACTTAACATATGAGAAAGTACTTAGTTGTTCATTTATCAGGTCAAAAAGGACTGGGTGAAATCAGGTTTGACATTAGGATCAGCAACAGTGGGGGTCATTTATATTAACAAACAAGATATTGTTTCATTGATCAATTGATCACTAGTGTAGGGAAAATTTTGACAGATCATAGCCATGGAAATTCTATGGATTTCAAAGAAAATTTTAGACCTGAAAGGGAGTTCCCCAATTGGTAATTCAGATCCTGGTGGCAGCAAGGACCTGAGGAACCTTTACATATCTTCTACAAACAACTATTTATACTTAGCACTCAAAGAATATTCATCAAAGTGTTTGTGAGGTATCTCTGGTGTGATTCCCATCATCCCATATAGGAATTCTTTATTAATTGGGAACACCATTGTCTTGTATCAATATATCATCGCATTCCTCTCTGCTGAATAGAGATCTAGGCACCATGTAACTAGGCTAGGGAAATTTCACATATTGGGGACCATCACCAGGGGTAGACCTGACTCCCAGAGATGAAGGTAGTCATGGCCTACCTTGAATTTGTCTTCCACTTCTCATGAAACCTGGTGCACATATGAAATAGAGGTAATTATATCAAAGACCTCTACTAAGGCATCTATGAGGTGGTCATATTGCATGATGGTTGTGGTTGAGGGTTCAAGAGCTAGAGATGTCAATGTAGAAGCTATGGATGGTGATTGCAGTGGAAATTATCTAGTGAAATTAAGTAATTTACGATCTCAAAGGAACGACAGATGCATTTGACAGAGGCACCTCTCGATAGTGTTTAAAGCTCTTAGAAAATTCAAATTTGAATTTTGGGGGATTTGAGGGCTACTTATAGATTTATATTGTACGCAATAAATGTCAAAGAAATGTGTCAACATGTTATTTAATGAGTTGACCGGGCATAAGGTGATGACAAATGCATTTCGTCATTGGGATCTTAGTCACGTGGAAAAATCTTAATGGTGAGACTGCTAATAGATTGGAAAGCGGTGTTCCTTCTTAAACATTGGAGATGGTAAGCAGTTTCAGGATCCAAGCTGAAGTGGTTTAGGTAAATTGATTTGGGATCCTAAACACCTATGGAGATGCTACACATCCCACGCAGCATTCTTTCAGGATTTTTCATTTTTTATAACGTATGGGCATATTCACTGGCTTGAAGCCATACACAGTGTTGATCTTCTGACAAAAAATATGCGCCCTTTTTGTGGATCGTGCAACTTTAGTAGGAATGTGTCACCTCGTTCTATCACATCGTCAAATCACATCAGTGCTAGCTAGATGTTACGAGTCACGTCCTCCGCGAAATGGGAAAAGCAGTTTTAGGCTCATGAGAGGAATGGTTTTGTGAACCCACTTTTGGGAGCCTAGATGCCTGTGGAGGAGCCATGCATCCTAGGTTGTTTCTTTTCAAGCTCATGCATTTTAAATAACACTCGAGCATCTTCATGGGCCTGAAATCCTGAGAGTCATCAATATGATGAAAAGCGATCTAAGTCGTTGGCTACTTGCATCTACGTATTCACCACCAAATTGATAATCCTTGATTACTCCTTTGACATAAATACTTGATTTGTAGTGGGTTTTAATCATGGATCATTGCCGCCCTTTGATTCCTTTGATCTATATTCCACATTCTCGATTACTCGAGAAGCCCAAAATATGAGAAAGAGTTACCTTTCCCCAATGTCACCGAATAACAAAACAATTAGAATGCCATTCTTCCTCATTGTTGAATAGGTTGATATTAGTACTAACATTGGCTCCAACGGGGATATCCTTTTTCTTCGGAAGAGGCTAAGATCTGAAGACTAGTGCCTTATACATTGGGTTATGGAGTCTTCGCATTCTTGATATAAATCATGGAGGCTTCCCTTTCACATTTTTCAGAAATTACATACAAAAAAATAGTTAAACTGAAAAATTACATGAATGAAACAAAGTAATACTTTCAATGAAAGATAATTCTAGCTACTATTTTACAATTTTTTGAAAAGATCAGTAATGGAAGAAGGGTTTAACAAATCTTCCATTGATAGGATCTCCAAACTGTTCACCATCAAAGTGAGCAAACTCATATGCGTTATTGCCTTGTACTATCATGAATCGAAATGGACCAAGCCATAGGTTATCAAATTTTCCATGCTTAGCTTCATCTTCCCTTCTAGCATCCCATTTCAAAACAAGATCTCCTGGATAAAAATGTTTTGTTATTTATTTTCTTTCAAACACGGCTTTCATCTTGTCTTGATACAATTTATTTTTGGTATCCATCTGTTCTCTGACCTACTACACTTTTATCAATTATGGATCATTCTCTCCATATCATTTGGTTCTTCCCGTTCTAGTTGAAGCATCTTCATAACTGGCAGGCTAAGCTGTATGGGAAAAATTGAATATTTTCCATACACCAACTGAAAAGTAGAGGTACCTATGGATATTTTGATACTAATAAGGTATTCCCATAAAGAATATTTGAGATATGAGTCCCAAGCTTTCTTATTTTTAGTAAACATCTTCTTGATAATTGTATTCAAGCTCATATTTGATGATTCTGCCAATCCATTACCTTGCAAATAATAAGATGTTAATTGAACCAATTCTATATTGTAATCCTGGTATAAATTCATTATTTTTAGCAGACTTAAAATCATGTGTATTATCAATGATTATTTTTCTAGGATAGTCAAATCTTGACATGATATTTTCTTCCAAAAATTTGTTAATCATTGTGTCATTTGAACTTCTATTTGGAGTTGCCTCTAGCCACTTTGTGAAGTAAGCAGTGGCAGCAAGGATCCACCTTTGCTAGCCACTTGAATTTGGGTGGATTTCCCATATGAAGTCCAATCCCCATTGTTGGAAAGGAGCTTCAACCTTAATAGGTTTGAGTGGTAATGGTAAGAGATTTTTCTTTCCGGGAAACATATGACATTACATGCATTCCCTAACCATCTTGCTAGTATCAACAAATAAAGTGGGACAATAGTAGCCAACCCTCAAAACCTTATAAGTAGTTTCCCACCATGCATGATGTCCACCGCATATGCCTCTATGAAAACCAACTATTAGACCTTTGATTTCTTATTCCACCACACAATTTAGAATAATTCCCAAGGGGTATTTCCAGAATATGTACCCATCCAAAATAGAATACTTTATGGATTTCAATTTTAGAGATATGCTTTGGATTTATAAAAATATTGAGTACAATAAATATTTTATAGATAATACACAATTTCCTTATACGATTCAAAATTGACAAACTTAGGATTCGCATGCAGAGATACATTTGAAGAAATAATCCCACCTGCATATTTGTCCAATCATATTGATATCTAGAACCTAACAGTTCGAATCAAGTAGAATATTAGCTAGTCCCTAAACTTTAACCAACTTTGTTGGCTTAATTTCAAGGTCATACTCTTGTATTTTAGAAATCCATTTTCCCCTTCTGCCTTCATTATCAGGTTGGTTGAGGATATCCTTGATTGTACTGCTAGTTACGTATGTAATGACCTTGGAGTGTAAAACATAGTCTCTAAATGACTTAGTGACTTGACATGGGCATAATATTGCTTCTCCATGGTGTTTTATTTCAACTCTGCCTCTCTTAATGCCATGCTGAAGAAGACAATAGCCTATTCATGACCTACATCATTTTTTTGCAAAAGGACAGCCAGAATAATAACTTCATAAGCAAAAGAGAAAATCAGAAAGTCTTTAGTATAATCAAGGCTAATTAAGGAAGGTGTTTGACCCAGAGAGAAATTTTGATCAAGTTGAAGGAGTCCTTGGCTTCAATAGTCCACTTAATTTCTCCCTTTTTCTTTAACATATTAGTGATGTTCTTTACAATTTCTGCAAAATTGGGTATGAACCTTCTAAGGAATTTGATCTTACCAATGAAATATTGTACTTCTCTTTTATTCCTGGGTAGGTCTATCAGGTTGATAGATGCCACTCTATCTGGCTCAATCTTGACCCCTTCTTTGGAAACAATGTGTCCAATAATCTTTCCCTCCTTCATGGAAAAGAAGGGATTTTGGGGGTTTAATGATTGTGAAAATCCTCACAGCAGATCTAAGAGTTGATGTATATCTCACAAGAAAGAACTACAAAAAATAGAAGAAGAGTGCAGAATGGAGCAGCAGAACATAAATGCAATAGAACTCAGATAGGAACAAAATAATTACACATGTTTCATTAATATGTATATCAAACAATAATGCTACAATAGACAGGATTCGAATACTAAGGTGGTAATTCAAATTAGCTTGCATGAACTCATCATCAAATCAAACAATAATGCTACAATAGACAGGATTTGAATACCAAGGTGGTAATTCGAATTAGCTTGCATGAACTCATCATCAAATCAGTAGTGGAGTGTCATCAATGCACTGGTAGCTGTCAAACTAAGTCAACTAGATGTAATTGAGTCTAACAAAATATAACTAGTCTTAACTGGATGTAACTGAAGTTGTCAGTAGTCAAAACAGATAAACTAGTCTCTCTGGATGTCTAACAGAGTGTATCAGTCAGTTAACAAGCAACTAACTGAGTGTGCCACTGGTGGTAGGTGAGAGAGGGCGCACTTCACATGTGGTAGGGTTGGAACTGAACAGAAAGAAGCTCCTGGGTATAGCAGACTAGGGACAAGGTGTTGGGAGACAGGGATACTGATGACTGGGATGCATGCAAAAATGCATGTATGACTAAATGCAAAATAATGATAATGCTAGGTAGGAAAGGAATGGAGTATAGAAATATCCTAACACCCCCCTTAATCCATACTTTGCATCCTGGTACCTGGTAACTAGGACCAAAGGTCACCCATACAATCAAATAAATGATAAAAAATAAAAATAAAAAGGAACTGTCCATAAACCGAGGAAATGGGGAAAACCTCATGGGAAAAATACCCCCCCTCAAAAAAGGAACAACAAGGAACTCAAAGAACCTTCATACTAAGCACAAAAGGAAAAAGCTTTCCTCGGTGAAAACTTTTGTAAAAAACTTGGAAAGCTGATCCTCTGTAGGATGCCAATGCAGGTGCTAGGTCTGGATCTGGTCTTTTGATGTGCCTCCCACTGTGTAGAAGATCTATTGGCCAAAGCAAGTCTTTCAGGAAACCTTTCTGCTACTGGAGCGAATGGCTCATGGTGGTCCAAATTCTGAATCTTTGAGTATTTTTTGTCAAACAACCGAGAGTGTCTCCTGGTTGTAGATCCTCCATGGTGAGTCTTTCCAAGATATTGTAGATCGAACCCCACCATCATGCAACATCTCTCAGGAAGAGGTAGATCTACATGGCATAGTGCAAGGTTGGCATGATATTGAAATCTGGTGGTTTTGTGATCAGATGGATCCTCAACTGTGTTCCCAGCAGTTGCAAGGACTTTGTGAGACCATATTGGCCTTGGCCCTAGATTGGGAGCATGTGTTGGTTCTGGATCTGAATCTGAATGATCTTGAACTTTGATCTCAACATCAAGATCTTCATCTTCATCTTCATTAGAAGAAGATTCACTCTGATCTTCATCAGATTCCGAAGGAGTAGGCAGAGAGAAAGGCAAAAAATGTGAGAATTCATATGCCTTTGAGGCATGATTTGCAAACCCTTTCGCTATAGTCTTCCCAGTGGATATCTCTGTAATCTCAACTGTGTCAGGACCAAAGATCACCTTCTTTGGTAATCCTGTGTGAGTCATCTGATATAAAGACAACAAATTTGTTGTCAGAGAGGGAACAAATAGACCATTCTTGAACTTTCCATGCTCCATATGTATTGTACCCATCCCTTTGGCAGAGATTCGAGAGTTGTCTCCCATGTGAATAGTTGGGCCATCTTTGGGCCATCTTTGAGATCTAAAGAAGAAAATGATTCTTCAGAGGCAACCATGTGGTTGGAGGCTCTTGAATCTATGAGGAGGGCCTTTGATTTCAAAAATCCAGCCATCAATGCATGGCATTCCTCATAACCATCAGATTCACTTCCAGAATCAAACACTCTTGCACCTTTTGGAAGGGCAATGTTGTTCTGTTCAAGAAGCTTGGTTAATTGATCTATTTTCTTGTGCATGGAAGATCTCTCTGGGTGGTTTCCTTTCTTGCAATAGGGGCACTTAGATCTATCAGATCTTTTATGCTTGTCCTTCTTGGACCTATAGGCTCCTTTTGATGGACTTGACTTGGCATTCAACTTGGGTTCATATGGCTTCTTGTCCTTTCCTTTGTGCATCCCTTTCACATTCGCACTATTTTCTTCTCCATCTAAAAGAGCTTGATCATTGGAGGCCTTGATGGCACCCATTTGGATCAATTTGTCTTGTTCTTGGATGAGAGCTGCAGTAAAAACTTCTAAGGAGGGCATCTTCCAACCAGGGATTGACATTCACAGAGAGTGGAAGGTAGATACAAAGACAGAAAATTCAGATCCTAGCTTACTCAGAATGGATAGCACCAATTGCTTATCCTTCTTATCAATGCCACACTGCTTGCATTGCATAACCAAATTTTTGAATTTCGAGAAGAATTCTTGAATGGTCTCAAAACTGCTTGGTTGTAGGGCAACCAATTCATTCTCCAGAACATGGCCTCTTAGCTCATCTTGTTTGTTGAAGAGGGCCTCTAACTTCAACCATAACTCTCTTGGAGTCTCCAACCCTTCGAGATGAAACAGTAGATCTCTAGAAATATGAATGCACATGTAACCAAATACTTCATCTAATCGATTCAGATGCTTGGTTTTCTCCACAACTGAAGTTGGTTCAGTGTCCCTTCCCATTGTTATCCTGTGTAGAGATTTGCTTCTCAATGGCATTTCCATATCAAGCTTCCAATCAAAGTAATTGAAAGGTGCCAGGATTCTAGCAGTGAGGGCGAAACTGTTGCTACTGCAGTAGGCTACTGCAACTGCTGGGATTGTTGCTAGACTCAAGAACTTCGAATGACCTGCAAAAAAATCTCAAGAATGGATATAGACTATACTCTCAACATGCTCTGATATCATGTGAAAATCCTCACATCAGATCTAAGAGCTAATGTATATCTCACAAGAAAGAACTACAGAAAAATAGAAGAAGAGTGCAGAATGGAGCAGCAGAACATAGATGCAATAGAACTCAAATAGGAGCAGAATAATTACACATGTTTCATTAATTTGTATATCAAATAATAATGCTACAACAGACAGTATTCGAATACCAATGTGGTAATTTGAATTAGCCTGCATGAACTCATCATTAGATCAGTATTGAAGTGTCATCAATGCACTGATAGCTCTCAAACTGAGTCAACTAGATGTAACTAAGTCTAACAGAATATAACTAGTCTTAACTGGATGTAACTGAAGCTGTCAGTAGTCAAAACAGATAAACTAGTCTCTCTGGATGTCTAACAGAGTGTATCAATTAGTTAACAAGCAACTAATTGAGTACAGTCAGCTAACAAGCAACTAACTGAGTGTGACACTGGTGGTAGGTGAGAGAGTGCGCACTTCACATGTGGTAGGTGAAAAGAGGACGCATCACTGACTAGGAGGGCTGGAACTGAACAGAAAGAAGCTCCCGGGGCTAGCAGACTACAAACAAGGTGCTGGGAGAGAGGGCTACTGATGACTGGGATGCATGCATTTGCATGACTGAATGAAAAACAATGATAATGCTACATAGGAAAGGAATGGAGTATAGAAATATCCTAACAATATAAGCCAAACTTTATGCACTTTATAAAGGCTTGTTCAAGATGTTTTAAGTGATCTTCATTGGTTTTAGAGAAAACAATGATGCCATCAAGGTAGATAATGAAGTCGAATGATATCTTGTCATAAATGAAGGTACCCCAAGGTGTGGTGAAAATATTTTTTCCCTATCATCAAAGTGCATAGCCACCTGATTGTAGACTGAAAACCCACCCATCATGGAAATTATGGTTGAACCTACCACCTTCTGAAGGATGTGGTTCGTCTTTTCGAGGGGATAGTTATCTTTCAAAGAGAATTTGTTTAGGTTTTTTAAATCAAAACACAACCTGATCTCCCCATTCTTATTTCGCACTAGTACCAGGTTGGCAACCCATTCTGAATATCTGAGGGGAATAATGATTTTGGAATCTAACAACTTCCTAACCTCTTTCTCAATGATGGGAAACAAAACGGGATTAACATGTCTCAATTTTTGCTTTGCTAGCTTAACATCTAGTTTAACGGGAATTCTATGTTGTATTATGGAGGTATCATAGGTTTTCAGATCCTCATATTTCTAGTAAAAAATATTGATATATTCTTTAAAATAAGTTACATCCCTATGATTTTGCTCAGCGGTTAGGAAATTAGATAATTTGATGTACATTGGATATTCACAGGTGCCAAGATTGATTTCTTCAACATCTTCTTTTTTGTGGTGAACAATGGGATTTATAGGGACACCATTTTTATCAAACATATGTTCCAACGTTACCAATCCATTCGGAATGAAAATATTTTTCAGCTATAAGATTTTATGATTAGAAATGTTATTTTCCATTTCTAGATTTGTTTCATTCTCGAGCTAGATTTTATCTTGAATTTATTCGTCAGTACCCCGATTGATATTTGTAACTAAGAATTCATCAACCAATTCTAGAAATCGCTTGATTCACGGGTCATATTCAAAGACTTTCAAATGTTTGACATTATCTGGAATAGATGGTCGATATCTCAATTCAACCTCATACTTCAACTTTTGTTTCTTTGGAGGCGTGAAAGTACTGGCTGCCAAGGCCAAAGAATCAACCTATTGATTAAGATTTCTAGGAACTAAAGTTATGTTGAAGGCATCAAATATTTTTCTATCAGATCCCAAGCTAGATTTGTGTAAGCTCTCATATTTGGATGTCTTGTTTGATAAATCCCTTTGATTTGATTTATGACTAATTATGAGTCTCCAAAGACAACTAACTTGGTTATCCTTAAGTTTTTGGTAGCTTGGAGACCAAGAATAAGTGCCTCATATTATGCAACATATCTAGTGGTTTCAAATTCCAATTTGTAGGAAAGTGGAATTCTATCTCTCGAAGGAGAAATCAAGAGGGAATTGGATCCTGATTCATATTTAGTTGATGCTCCATCAAAGTATAATTTCCACACATGGTCACTATTGTTTTCAAGAATTTGAGTTGGATCAGATTCAACATATTCTTCCTCAAAGGCTTCATTAACGGATAACATGCAACACCCCATGTCTTCATCGATGGCATAAAGAGGGTAATTCTTTGGGATATTCTAATCAATTATGACATAAGAAAACTTGGCCTCTCTATACAATATTCGTGTTTCCCCTGGAAACATGGGTACAATGGCATACTTCATGTCACTGTGACTCCCAATTACTTAGGCCAATTTCTTGACACCAACATACCATATTTAGCAGGTACATTTGTTACCACCACATCCCTCATAATGATTTTAGTTGGGAGTTGTGCTAATGTGACCACCAAATCCTTTATCATTCCCACATATTTGACCTTTCTAGATTCAAAACTATAAAGATCATGATAAGGTCTAGTTATTTCCAAACCAAGTTGTGCCATGATAATCTTGGCATTAAATCGTGTGATGCCCCTAAGTCCAACATATAGTTATACAACAACTTGTCATGTATGCTAAGGGTCACATAGAAAGGAATTGCGGGTTCATCTTTCTCATTTGTGTGGGGACCACATTGGACAGTGGGATATTCATCAGCAAGGTTTATGGTATCCAGTTGATCCTATGGCTTAGTTCCACTAAAGAACTTGTCAATTTGTCTCTGATGGATGAGATTCTTGGCTAGCTCAATCAAATGGATGGGAATCTTAATCCTTCGCAATTCATGTTCAATATTGAAGGAGGAAACATATATATCTTGTTATTTTTTATCAAACTCTATTTTTTTAAGCAAAGGTTTATCATTTTAGTTAAGAGAAGGGGAATTCATGACCTCTTTAGGTTTGTCCTTTGATTGGGAATTTTCTTTGGCATAATTGGAAATATAAGGATTTTTATCTTTAGGATGTTTTAGGGGAGTTTTTCTTGAAGGTTCGAGGATCAACAATCTGGTTGGATACATGTAGCCTAGGACGAAATTCATACTTTCTTTGAAGCTCACCTTGGAGAGTGTATGGAATTAACAAATAATATTGTGCTAACAACTGATCAAACTCACTTTGTTGTCGATGATTCAACACATTTGCTTAATATAGCATATAGTTTTCATGGTAATTCTAAGTAATATGCATAGTATTTGATTCATCCTAGAGTTAATGCATCTCTTCCTCGAGATCCAAGTATTCCTCCTCCATGGAAAAATTTGAAAGATTGTTATTATTGTTGTTATTCTCCCTGGCAGGAGGTTGAAGAGGTTGCTCCTCATCTCTTCTCTCTATATACATCATCTAAAGGTTATAAGGCATTCTGAATTGATTGGGATTTCTTGGCCCAGTACCCTAGGGAGGTCTGTTAGGACTATTACCTTCCAGCTCCATTTTGGTCACCTTATTTATAAAAAAAAATTATGATACATGGCATCTCCTCAATATTTTATTGAGAATCCTTGACACCTCGAGAAGTACCAGCCTCCTCCTTTGATTTTCCCTTATCCTTTTGATATCAATCATACTGTGGTTTGCGTTTATCACCAGTTGTCATATTTCCTTCGACATAAATGGAATCTTATTGCATGATGAGCAAAGTGGCTGACCTTCTCTCTCAACATGATGGAAAATTTTGATTGGAATGCCCCATCATAAGTGATCTTTACAGCTGCTTGTCTGGGTCTGATATCAATGGGAATTCTATTGAACAACTTGTTGAATATTGTATTAAAATCTACAATCGTTTCATAACTTCCTTTCCTGAGAACAACAAATTTTGTCAGGTAGTATAGGTGGTCTCTCTTTTCTCCCCACTGTCTCATGAAAGTGGATTCTAATTCATCCCAAGATCCAATCGAGGCAATTGTAAGTGCCATGAACCATTTTCACACATCTCCTTCTAGAGTTTGAGTAAAGATCCTCATGAACACATCATCATGTTCAATTAAATGATTATCAATAAAATATTGGAAGGAGACCATATGATCTTCAACAGAGGTACCCTTCCCACCATCATATTTGGGTAACAACTTGAGGTAATTTTCAAGGAGGTCATGGAGGTTTTGTGGGAGATTTAAAGGTCCATGCTCAACTTCGACCCAACAATTTATCTGTGGAGGAGGTGGTGGCGATGGGTGATTTCCTCCTCCTCCTCCTCCAACTCCTGCCATTATACGTTGAAGTATGATATCCATAGCCTGAGGTGTTATATGAGTTCTAAATTTCTAAGGAATGGGTTGGGCTGAGGACTAACCATTTTCAAAAGTGGTGATTGGGGGTTCTTTCAAATTTTACAAGGGAGTACCTGGATTTTTGAAAGGAGAATTATATCTATGATTTTGAAAGACAAATTCAAATTCTTGAAATTTGGGGTTAAAGAAAGGTGGAGATAGGATTTTGCGAGGATTACCTGATATTGGTGATGAATGGCTTCCCTGATTATTCCTCCAGGAGACTATATTTTTAGGGTCCTACAAGATGTGAAACTCTTCATGTGTGTGATTGGATCTAGTATGCCTTCTTCCAGATTCTAGATTTTCCTCCGTGGTGTCACCAGGTGAAGAATAACAACCAGCAGCCTGAATCTTCTTCACCCAAAGAATTAAAATATTTTGATTTTCATTGTCCCCAAGGATAAATAATTTCGTTCCTTGGATCCTTAGCAACGACACTAGAAAATATGTTAGTCCATGAGATGTTCCAAGGCTACTTTGGAACTATGCCATGGCATCAGTAAATTTGTATTTGCATGTATTTCTAGTTCGTTGTTTCATAAACAATAAGATGTCAATATTTCCTCTATAAATTGCTTGAATTATCATATCATGGACATATAAAGCACAATATGTAATGGACACAGGTGGGCATTGTTATTGATTTACTAAAAATATTGACTTTCCTGAGTTATGGAATGATTGAGTGAACATGAAGGAAACAAGGTATTGTAAAAGTAAATCTTATTCCCCAAGAATATAAGAAAAACTATTGAGCATAAAGAATTAAGTAGTTAAACACATAATGTAATTGCATACACACAATGAGACTCAGAAGGACAAAATATTTTCTTAATATGACATATCATGAATAATTTATAACACATTAATAGAAAATAGAAAAATTCATCACATCAAATAGTTCAAATGTGGGATGAAAGGGTGTCTCTTGGGATTTTCATTATAGATATTTGCTTCAATTACATAGACAATGAGATATACGAAGCTATTGTAGGATGATACAGAAGAAAGAAGATTACAGACTGATAAACCAAAAGGTCTGAATGCACCCAACCCAATTACATCAAGATACTAGATATCCTATCAATGATAGCTCTGATGCAACAAAATGAGAGGAGTTGCACTCTAATCTAAAAATGTTGATCCTTGATTTTGGTGTAACTCCCTCCTTTTATATCTTATGATCTTGTTTTCTTGTTATAACATATTATGTTTGTCTATTATGATCTCATTTTTCTATTTCAACCCAAACTGCTCAGCTAAGCCTCTTGTCTACCATTGTTAATGACTATGATGCTAACCAATATGCTTCCTTGAATGTTGATTTGGCTTTCATCTAGAATGATGAAAACAAACATGCGGTTGTCACTGCATAAACTACTGAGAGATAATTTGAGGTGGCTGTGAGGATGATGCACTTAGTCTTCCTTGAGGCATAGCTAACAAAACTTGTTCAGCAGTTAAGGTTGTATATTTTGCTATGTTCTTCCATTATTTTCCCATGGGATACTTAGGTGATCTCATATCCTGAAGACACACATCAAGATCTGTGTAATGTGCATAAGAGGATGGTGGCAAACTCTTGAGTACTAATTTAAGGCTTGAAAGTGCCAAAATCATCTAATAATTTGTCCAATATAACCTGACCTTTGCTTCTACTTTCCACATATTCAAATTTAAAGTCATCATTTCTAAATAATGCTATCAAACAATCATAATGTTCTTTTAATTTTAGTGTTAAAATGTTAACCACGAAAATGTTCGGGAAGAAATGCATGCAAGGGTTTGCATGCATGCATGCAAAAGTGAGTTTTGCATGCATCTACTTTTATGTCTTTGGTAAACCTAATTCTACAGTGAGATGATATAAGGAAGACAGAATGTGTTTGTCTCTACTACCGAGATAATTGATCTGAGATAGATCAATTGAGAGGAGGACGACTTTCCTTGAGAAGGAGAATGCATTCATTAAGGAGGAGGAAGCTCGTACCACATCTGGTTGAGTGATTGAGTGTCTGTAACTTGCAGAGTATCTTCGTCTCAATGATTGAGGAAGATCAGGGACGATCAGAGCTCAGATCTGCTGAGATCTGATTTAGTACGAGTCATTCTTTATTTAAGGGAGGGCGCACTTGTGCATGCAGAGGAGGACATTTTCAGCAGTAGGCTTCTTCAGTTGCTGAGCAGATCAGAGCAGAGGATAGATCAGACAAAGGAGCCTGCGGGGATACTCAGATCCATTTTTCCAGTTAGGGCTCATTCTTCTGAGGTAACCTTGTATTGTACTTGTCTCATCTCTTATATGCTTTGGGCTCGAGAAAGAAGATAGCCCCACAGATTGTTGGTTTTCCCCGGTTGGGGTTTCCAGGGTATATGCAGTGTTATGTGTGTGATTGCATGTGTGTCAAAGTTGTAAAGAGATCTAGTTGTTGAGTTTATGTTTGTATAAGTATTTACTGACATTGAGACTCAAACCGCTTGAGATCTCAGGGCGATTTAGAGGGAGTAGTGATATCTGAATCAAATATTTACATGGTATTAGAGCCCTGGTAAGGGTTAGGGAGAGTAATCACACTCAGATCTACAACTACAGCATCAGATCTGCAATTACGGGGGAGGATCATATTGTTTGCACTTCTTACTCCGCTATGGATATTGATGAGTGTTCTACCGATGGGATTGACAGGGAGATGGCTCTCAAGTCCTATCAATCGTTGATGGCCTCCACTTCTAGTGTATGGTACATAGACAGTGGATCTTCTAGTCATATGACGGGTGTTTGAGGGTACTTTTCTGACCTAGCAGAGGATGGGATAGATCTTGAGATTGTCCTGGGAGACAACTCTATGGTCAAGGCTATAGGACGAGGAACTGTGTCCTTTCAGAAAGACTCTGGAGAACAAATGAGAGTTTGTGATGTTCTATATGTTCCGAGTATTAGGAAAAACTTGATCTCTGTATCTACTATTGAAAATCGAGGACTATGGGTGATGTTCAAAGATGGAAATGTGCTAGTTCAACCCAAGGGATCCAGTGTTTCCCCAGCTAAGAGGATTGGAGTCCGTAGTGGGAAACTATACAAATTGAGTTTCCAACTTCATCATTCCCTAAGTCATAGCAGTCAAGATGAGAGATGTGACCCCTGTGAGCTTTGGCATAGGAGGATGGCTCATCTGCACCATCCTGCCCTAAATATTCTGAGGGAGATTGTGACAGGATTACCTGAGTTCAGCACTGAGCACACCGATGTGTGTAAGGGGTGTGCTCTCGGGAAGTACGTCAAGACAGCATTTCCAAAGAGCGATAACAGAGCTATGGGAGCTCTTGATTTGATCCATTCTGACCTTTGTGGTCTGATTTCCACCACATCACCGAAAGGATACAAGTATTATGTGTCTTTCATTGATGACTATTCCAGGAAAACCTGGATCTAATTCTTGAAGAGCAAAGAGTCTAAGGAGGTTTTGCAGAAGTTTCAAGAGTTCAAAGCTCTTGTGGAAAAACAGACAGAAAGGAAGATTAAGATCTTCATATCAGATAATGGGGGAGATTCAATGAGTTCAACAAGTTTTGCAGTCAGGAAGGCATCAAGAGGCAGTTGACTGTACCTTATACACCTCAACAGAATGGGGTGGTTGAGAGGAAGAAAAGGGCCATTATTGGAGCTGCGAGATTCATGTTGCATGATCAGGGATTACCATTTTTCCTTTGGGTTGAAGCATGCAACACTGCAGCCTACATTCAGAACAGGAGCCCTCACAAGGAATTGGGGGACAAGACCCCCAAGGAGGATTTCTCTGGAAAGAAACCCGAAGTTGGACACTTCAGGATTTTTGAATGCCTCACCTACTCTCATGTTCCTTCGGAGAAAAGGACAAAGATGGATCCCACTACAGAAAGAGGAATTCTTGTTGGGTATGATGAGACTTCGAAGGCCTATCACATTTACATCCCTGCTCTCAAGAATACTATTGTGATGCGAGATGTGAAGTTTGAGGAGGATCGGGCCTTTCGATAGTCATGTGAGTCAGAGAAGGGAAAACAATAGGTTGCTACTTCCCTTCATGACACAGGTCAGAGTATTGTTCAGCAACCAACATGGTCCCAAGTGTCAAGACTAACAGATGCACAAGACACAGGTTCCATGGGCACAGGAACAGGAACTAGCACAAGATCTCAGATTGGTGATCAATCGAGATCAGGGTCCCAGATTACAGGTTCTCAAGCTACAGGATCGACGACTACAGGCACCTTTACAGGAGGTACTCATTCTCATACAGGTTATTGGGGCGAGGATGAGGAGTTCTCCTCACAAGATGTCACGTCAGGGAAGAGGAAGCCTAAGTGGCTTCAAGATACCTTGAAGGACGCTCAAGCAGTAGGAACTCCCAAGAAAGACGTAAGAGAAATAAAGTCTCCACAAAGATTCTGCAGTTACTTAGCTCTAGTAAGCAGTATCAGTGAATCAGAGCCATCCTCTTATGAACAAGCAGCAGGTAAGCATGCCTGGAGAGATGCCATGTTGGAAGAGTATGCTTCCATCATGAATAATGATGTATGGGAAGTGGTACCCAGACCTGAGGGAAAATCTATGGTCACCTCTAGATGGCTCTACAAAATCAAATATGTTGCAGATGGCAGCATTGGGAAGTACAAAGCCAGGTTTTTTGCTAGAGGGTTCTCACAGATAGAGGGACTTGACTATGATGAGATGTTTGCTCCTGTGGCCAGGTATTCTTCCATCGGGACTGTGATTTTTGTTGCAGCATAAATGGGATGGAAGATTCACCAGATGGATGTTAAGACAACTCTCCTCAATGGACTCATCGAGGAGGAGGTATACATTGAGAAGCCGGAGGGCTTCGAGGTACTTGAGCGAGAGTCTCATGTATGCATATTGAAGAATGCCCTGTATGGTTTGAAACAACCACCCAGAGCTTGGTATTCTAGGTTAGATACCTAATTGCAGCAGCTAGGGTTTAAAAAAAGTGAAGCAGGCCCTAATCTCTACTTCATATTTGTGAGAGGGGATCCTCTCATCCTTGTGATTTATGTAGATGACCTATTTATTATAGGGGCAGAGAAACTCATCAGTGATTACAAGAGGATGGGCATATCTTTCTCAATCAGGGCAAGTATGCAATGGACATTCTGAATAGATTTCATATGCAGGATTGCAATCCTGTGACTACCCCTATGACAACCAACTGGAAGAAGCAGGTGGCTTCTGAGAGTAAGTTGGTTGATTCCACGAGGTACCAACAGCTCATCAATTCCTTGATGTATTTGGTCAACACCAGACCAGATTTGAGCTTTGCAGAAACCACTTTGAGTCAGTACATGGTAGAACCCAGAGATGTGCACTAGGTGGCTGCAAATCATGTTTTGAGATACATCAGTGGAACAAAAGAATATGGGATGAATTACGTGAGGCAGGGAGAAGTCCAGCTTGTAGGGTTCACGGATTCAGATTGGGCAGATAATGCAGGTGACAGGAAAAGCAACTTCGGGTGTTGCTTCAGCTTAGGTTCGGTAGTTGTGTCATGGTTCAGCAGGAAGCAGAAGTCCGTTGCATTGAGTTCTGCTAAGGAAGAATATATGGCGGCTAGCTTAGCCAGTTGTGAAGCCATCTGGCTTCGCAAGATGTTGGTGAGTCTATTTGATCAGCAGTTGGAGCCTACGGTGATTCACTGTGACAATCAGAGTTGCATCAAACTCTTTGAGAATCCAGTATTTCATGATCGATCCAAACACATTGAGATCAGATATCACTTCATTCGTGATCATGTTCAGAAGGGAGCAGTTGAGCTCCAGTACATTTCCACAGATGAGCAGGTTGCAGACATTCTGACAAAGTCCTTGATGAAAAATAAGTTTGAGTGCTTCAGGGAGAAGATGGGAGTGGTGCATAATCAATTCCTGGTTAGGAGGGAGTGTTAAAATGTTAACCAGGAAAATGTTCGGGAAGAAATGCATGCATGCATACAAAAGTGAGTTTTGCATGCGCCTACTTTTAGGTTTTTGGTAAACCTAATTCTACAGTGAGATGATATAAGGAAGACAGAATGTGTCTATCTCTACTACCGAGATAATTGATCTAGGATAGATCAATTTAGAGGAGAAAGAATTTCCTTGAGAAGGAGAGCGCATTCCTTAAGGAGGAGGAAGCTCGTACCACATCTAGTTGAGCGATTGAGTGTCTATAACTTGCAGAGAATCTTCGTCTCAGTGATTGAGGAAGATCAGTGACGATTAGAGCTCATATCTGCTGAGATCTGATTTAGTACGAGTCATTCTTTATTTGAGGGAGGGCACACTTGTGCATGCAGAGGAGGACGTTTTCAGCAATAGGCTTCTTCAGTTGCTAAGAAGATCAGAGTAGAGGATAGATCAGACAGAGGCGCCTACAGGGATACTCAAATCCAATTTTCCAGTTAGGGCTCATTCTTCTAGTGCATGCATCAGTTGATGCATGCAAATCTAGAGTTTTCTTGAGTTACTTCTGAGGTAACCCTGTATTGTACTTGTCTCATTTCTTATATGCTCTGGGCTCAAGAAAGAAGATATCCCCACAGATTGTTGGTTTTCCCTGGTTGGGGTTTCCAGGGTATATGCAGTGTTATGTGTGTGATTGCATGTGTGTCAAAGTTGCAAAGAGATCTAGTTGGTGTGTTTATGTTTGTATAAGTATTTACTGACATTGAGACTCAAACCGCTTGAGATATAAGGGTGCTTCAGAGGGAGTAGTGATCCCTGAATCAAATATTTACATTTAGATCTCCATTACCATCCCAAGGGGATGGAAGTTCTTGATTGATAAAGTCTTCAAAAATTGCCTTGAATGAATTAACATATTTTTTTCCATTTGAATCACCTGATCATGCACCATTTAAGACAAATTATTCTTTGTAGTTAATTTAGATGTATACATGATAATGGAAGTATTGTATATGATAGGTATAGCTTCCAACTCTTCATTGATTTTAGAGTTTAAGATGTCCATAGCTATCATAGCAATTTCTAGTTTATTTTCAAGCTCGGTGGTAGTCCTTTTGGCATCATGTAACGCATTTGCTACCAGGGCCCATTCATCTTGGGAAATGACAAAGTGATTCCAAGTTTTTGTCAATACTATTTCTATTTCATCCCATGCCAAATGCATGGCCCCATTTAAAGGGGACTTCAACAATGTTTCTTGGTGAGATGCTCAACTTCGTTTTGCAACTTGCCTCTTGTATTTTGTAGGTCCAAAATTACAACATCTCTTTACTCTCCCACCTGCTTCAAGACCTCCACTTTTTCTTCTTTCTTTCTAATATCCTCCCTGATCTTGTTGAGTTCTTCTTCTTTGAATGTCATGTCTACTATTTTTTTGGCCAATTGATTAGCAGGATCAGTAGAGGTAGATGCCAACAAGGCATCACCTTTTGTAGACATGAGCTTATAATTTTCTTCTTTTATATTGCTTGCCTCCTTCTCTAAATTTTATATTTTTACCTTATACTATTGTACCATTCTCACCATTTTCTAGTTGTTTAATATATATGTTATACCTATTTCTATTATAAAAAATATTAAGATTTGATTAAATGGTAGTGTTTTAAGCCCACAGGGGGTAGAGAAATTGGTAATGAGTAATTAAGATGAGAAGTTGTAAATGGAAGGTCACAAGTTCAAATCCTCGTGGGTACTAGCTTACAACAAAAAAATGTTAGTGTTTTATATCTTCATTAATATTTAAATCTCAAAATATATGTTTTGTTTCTTCTTCTTTTAGTATTTTCACATCCAATGAAATTAAATATATTTTTTAAAAACTTTTACTAAAATCGTCAACCCATCAATTAGTTAACGATAAATGTAAAAATATTCAACCTATTAATTAGCTAATGATAAATGTTAAAAATCGCAATCAATCAACTTCTTAATAGAATATTTTAGAAAATAAATATAAAATCTTCACAACTTAATTATTCTATTCAATTTGAGCTAATTCAACAAAATGAACCACTTCAAGTTTTCCACATGTGCTTGATAAATGAACCACTTCAAATTTTCCACAAGTTCTTGATATTATAATTGAAGAACCTACAACACATAATTTTGTAACTCTCTGTGGAAATTTATATGTTTTATAACAAAACATTGTGCATAATGATTAAGAACATAAACTAGGTAATAGCCTCAATCATTTTGATAATGAAGCAAATAAATCTATCAACTACTCTCTTTGCATGATCATATAGATTAATTCACAACAGAACAAAACATAAGATGCAATAACTTTGGAACATTTCAAGATACGAACTAAAATAAACAAAATAAAACATAAGATCTAATAACTTAAATATTTCATGCCCATGTTGAGATTTGGTCGTCATTGATGTCAACTAATGTCAAAGAGGATGTCAATTGATGCAATATGAGTTATTGATATCAACTGATGTCAAAGTGGATACAACATTCCTACAACAGTGTGAAGAAGTATATTGAATCCACTTTGAAGAAGTATATGCACAAGATAAAGAAGAACATGAATACCAGAAGCATATGTGCGAGATAGTAAAGGTGACAGACATGGATGTTAGTTTAATAAAGAATATCCAAAAGTGCATTCAGTCTAAAGAATTGTGTCCAAGGATACATCATACATGATGAGTTTGAAGAAATACATAAGGAAGATACATTATGCAGATCCAGTTCAAAGAATAACACAAGTAATGTATCCTTATGCATGTGGTCCTTGCGTAGATATCAAGTCCACCAAGTCATAATATCTCATTGTAGCAAGCCAAGGAGTTGGTTGGACAATGGTATAGGTGCACAAGCAGCCAAGGTGTTGGTTAGATAGTGGTACATGTGCACAAATAGCCAAGGAGTTGGTTGAACAAATGGTACAAGTGCACAAGCAAGTATAAGCATTGCTTGGTTGATGGTTGGAAGTGCACATACAGTAAGAACCAACAAATGGTTGGACAGTACTTAAATAACGCAAGCCTGGCCAATGAGAAGATGATTTTAGTTAGTGGAACGCGCACAAGTTCCTAAAAAGATACAGCAGTTTAAGCAAGTCTATGAGAAAATTCCACAGCCGACGATACAATAGGTGCGCAAGCTTCGCAAGTGATGACAAGGAAAGGTTCATAATCCCACCAAGTAGAAGTTGGAGTATGCGCAAAATTCACAAATAATTAATATTGCAAGGGCACAATACCAATAAGGGATGGTACATCAAAGTTTATAGAATAATCAATATGAAGAGTATGAATGTGCACATACCTCAAAGGAAATGGTACATCGAGGGAGCAGTGGTATACCACCAAGGTATAAAGTCCCACTATGTTGTGGACATGAAGGTGCTTGACACCTAACAGGTGACACATCAACAACGCAGAAGATGACACGTGGCATATGCATAATCCGTGAAGTATGGAAGAAGGGATGCCACGACCAACTTGTGAACATACGATCCATGAAGGACATGTATAAATAGAGATGCAATTTTGGAGAATTGAAGTAATCTTGATGGCGATAACATGAGGGCTTCAAGTGTTTGTTGAAGTTTGATATTCAGTGCATCAAAGGGCTCCGGGAGAACAGTATGATCTAACGAGGGGACGAATGCGCACATGTAACTAAATGGAGTTTTGATGGTGCGCAACAAGATGTTGTAGATCTATGATGGATGCACAAGTACTAGAAGGAATAAATACTGAAGTATGCGCAAGTGCTTTATGTTCGAAGGACAACATTACAATCAGCACATCATTAGTCACAGATGTTGTAAAGATAGAAGCGTAGATATAGAAACAAAATTTATCATATAATGCGTAGATGTCTTGCGGATGCATATTGAACAGAAGTGAAAGTGTGCAAAGTTGAGAAGACAATATGATGCGCAACGACATAATAGCAGCAGGATCCAGTGTGCACATCATGATGCAGATGATCTGAGACAAGTGTGCTAAACAAAACAGACGAATCATTTGATGCACAAGACATCGCGGATTGTCTAAGAGACCGTTGCACTTAAACAGAACAGACCCATAAGTAAGTGTGCAGTTCCATCTATTACTAGTGTTTCATTTTCAGAACAAAAAACTATCAAATGAAAGTACAATATCAGTTGGTCATTACAGTCATGCAATCAGCAGAACGATGAGATAATCAGTGACGCGGACTGTAGTATTAGTGAGCACACAGAACATGAAGTAATTCATCAACAGAAGTATGATTTGAGAGTAATGATAAGTCAAGTGATGTATGCAGCTCAATAACAGAGTATTGACTACATATGAAGGTAGCACACAACAGACAAATTATCATAATATCATAAGGGTGCGCGAGGTTGAATTTTGACATAATCATACATTAGTCATCAAGGCGGTCAGACAGGGAAAGGAGACAAGGATTTGGATATTCCTTTAGGTTGGTGCCTATAAAACAACAAGGAGACATGGGGTTGGTGCCTCCTTACAGTTGGTGCTGGATAAAAACAAGGAGTTGTAGCTTCCTTTAGGTTGAATCCTCTAAAACCATGGGGTTGGTGCCTCCTTCTAGTCAGTGTTGATAAACACAGGAAGTTGGTGCTTGCTCAAATGTATTCTTTCTCATTATAAATAAGCATTATGTGGTTTTATCCCGTTTGGGTTTCCACATAAAAATCTTGTGTGTTATGTGTTGTTTATGTTGGTGCATATATGTGTGGATGTTTGTTTACTGATGCATAAATGAAGATAAATATTACGTAAAGGCTAATATATTAAATAAGTTAAAAAATGTTGATAACTACGCTAATACTGATTCACCCCCCCTCTCAGTATTAACTCGATTACAACATCCCAAAGGGGTTGGAACCATTGGTCAGGAATGATGAGTTTTTCACTAATGACCAAGGTTCAACTCCCATGAGGGAATCAAGCCCTTCACGTTGCATGGGGGAACACAAAGGTAGTGCTCAAATGTGTGAGGCTTGCATTACACTCCCTGTTCACACACATGTGGATCAATTCCCGCCCTCTTCACATCCTTAAGGTTGCACACTAACTGTTATGACTACGACTGATTTTTTTAAAATGGGTGGCAGGTATGATGGGGTTTCTCCTAGGACCAGATGGAAAACATGAACTAAGTTACACGTGGGGACTTGGAATAAAAACAAATAACCAAGTTGAGATAAATTCCTTGTTCCTTGGAATCTCACTCCTTCTATCTCAACAAATTAAGTCTCTCATTATTTTTGGAGACTCCTCCTTGATAATCAATCAAGCAAGGAAGGAAAAACCTAATGAACAACATTGTTAAGAATGTTTGAAAGAATCCATGACCTACTTACCTCCATAGATTATGTATGCATTATGCATGTCATAAGAGCAAACCATTCTCTAGTGGATAGCATGGCTAATGAAGCATTTTACTTGGACAAGGGGGTCTTGCTAAAAAATGGGGGACCCCTTGAGATGTATTGGATACCCTGGCGCATCCTCATGGTATCATTTATTATCCACATTATTCCTAAGTATATAAATCACCCTCTTCTCATGCAAAGTGGAATATGAAGGACACTTCACAAGTTTCAAAGGCACAACAAGAAGTTTTCATGCTATACATGTTCTTACAATGGGAGCGAGGGAGATATAACTCCCCTTATGCACTTTTTCCCTCTCACGTTCTACTTTAGATTGGTGCATGGTTCAATTTATCACATAATTAATGGAGTTGCGTAATGAAGGTGGGATAATGTGTATGTATGAAGGTTCCGGGGATCTACATTTGGTTGAATTTCTTAGGGAGTTTGGTTTTAGGGTACCATAGTGGCCTCTAGTCAGTGAGTTGTATTTCCTATGGGATTGGTCACCTTGCATTCTTAATATACTGGTAGTTTCTGACTCACCGTTTACAGAGGTAAGTGGAATTGCCCCTCTTGGCACATTCCTCTTAACACAAACCTTTAGTCTTCGGTGTATTTAAAGGATACTAGGTGGAATTGCACTTGGTTTTAAAGTCATAATGGGAAAAGTATGTATCTTTAATTCAGGAAGGGATTTTAATCATTCCTCCAAAATAATTTAAGTACAATTTAGGAACCCTACTTTAATTTTTCTAGTTATTGAGGAAACCTAGAAGCTCGTGCCAGCATTCATTTGGTCTATCAACATGGAAAACCTTCCCGATTCAGGATGGAACAATGGTAAGAGGAATGTTGAGATAAAAAAAATAATTCAGGAGTCTCGGAGAATCCACAGTGTCCATGTTTATTAATCGACGTTTCGAATCCATAACAGGATTCATCGTCAGGACGCATTGTCAAGTTTAAGAAGAGCATAAAAAAATTTCTAATATAGATGGCAAGGCGGTTAGAAGGAATGAGATAAGTTATTGAATATTTAAGCATTCACATGGAAAAGAAAGAGGAAAAACAAGAGGAATTGGAATCCAAGTTCAAGAAAAAAAGTTTGAAATAAGTTGGTCATTGACTTAGAAATGTACAACACTGTTATCTTGGGATTCACTCATAGCTCCCAATCAATGGATAGATTTCTAAATGTCACTAAGATATTAGTGAAATATCATGATATCAAAGAATATAGTGTGCATAAGACTAAAATGGCATTGTTAGGATAGTCAAATGTTCATGGAGAACATAGCCTTGAAAGGGGCAATGTGTTAGTGGACGAAGTCCATAGTGGGCATAAATTTGGTCATGAATAATTTCTCTTATGTTATTTACTTGTATTTTGGTTATAGGAAAGTATGTTAGGCAATAGTTATAGGCCTAGTAAGGATTTTTAAGGCTTTGTTTGCAATAGATTTCTCTTTGAAGAAGACAATATCATTTTTGGATAAGCATTGTAAAGCAATTTTGTATGGTTTTTCCAACACTTACGTACTTTTATGGCCGCATGGCTTCCCAACAAGCCCTTTATCAATATAAAAATATAGCCATTCTTGTAAACAAAATATAACTTAAATATTTTGAGGTATGAACTTGAATCTTATTTCACTTAAATATTATTAATGTGGATGGAATTTCACCATTGGGATAGGCTTATGTCAATGTAGTAATAATTTGTAATACATTACATAGATATAAATTATGATCTGGAAAAACCCTTGACACCAATACCACAAGTTCTCACTTAGAACATGGGCCTTGACATTAGTTACCACAAGTCTTCACTTAGAAGACTTCCCACTAAGTCAAATAAATCATGCACCATAATTCAACAATGCTTTCCACAAAGTGGTCAATTCATGAAATGTTACATAGCTCAAATGAACTTGACTTGGAAATTTTTGCACCAAGAGTAATTTCTAAAAAAGTCGCGAATCAGAATCCCGCATATAAATTTTGTCAATACTAACACACTTTGAATCTAAAATGTACAATAAAACCCTCAAATGGTTTGGGATTTATTGTCTTCAAAGCACATTCAATTCTAATACTCATGTTCAAAACCCCCTAAAATGAGAAGTCAAAAGAGGAATTGTGTTAACGCATCCAATGAAGTTACTATTGCATCCAAGAAACTTCGATGGAAAGGTAGTGCTAGGAATCATGTTCCAAACCCCCCAAAATGAGAAGTCAAAAGAGGAGTTGTGTTTATGCATCCAATGAAATTACTATTACGTCCAAGAAATCTCAATGGAAAAGGCTAGCCCAAATTTAACAAAGATACCCCTTGGTGATGGAACTTATGTTGGAGGTAGATCTTAGTTAGAGAACATGGATAACACCCATAGTTAAAAATATTAATAATTATCATGGACTCTCAACATGTCCATTTACAAATTAATAGAGAACATACCATAATTCTAAGATTCCATTTTTCAAACCATAAAAGGACTACAAAACAATGAAAAAACCTTTGTTCTTTAGATAATTACATGTCTGACAACATCAATAGTTGTTAATCACAATTAGGTGGTACCATTATCAAGTTGAACCAGATAATTGTAAAGAAGTACATGATACTGTAAAATTATCAAGATGATAGACTTTATTACATATATAATGAATACCAAAATGAAATCTCTATCATTCCTGGTTAAAATGGGCACACCTACGCCTTTTGGCTTCACAACATTTCTACCAAGATCTACATAAAGAATACTCCAAGTGGAAAAACTAGACACGTTTATAACAGTTCTAGATCTCTATAATTATAATCCACTTCTCAAGGCACCAATATACAAGAACTCCATATCATAATGTTGGTTTGCAAGTGATTCTCCATTAGAATATTCCTTTTAGAAATACAATGTAGTTTATCCAACAAGAAATTAATAAAATCCCTTGCTAGCTAGGATAATTAAAGATAAAACCATCCATAATTTATTTTTTAAATGACGACTCTTACATGAACAACGTGTACATTTTACCAAGCAAATCTCAACCTAAAATTAATTAACTAGTAAGGGAAAATAAAATGTTGGTATGTTTCCCAATAAACAACTCCTTACATATAGTGATTCATATTAGTAAGTGATAACTTGGTAAGCGCCATACATGGAACATTTTCCCCTTTTCATGGAATTTGTTTTATATATTTAAGGTTTTTTTATAAAGTAACCACTTTTCTCATTGCTACAAATGTTGTGGTGTTGCCATTGCATCCATCACTATCAATACAATATTATACGACAACCTAAGTGCATACATGAGAATCATGAACTTTAAAAGAGATTGGTTAATTTTTTTTAAAAAGTTCCTAGAATTGCTCTTTAAAAGTGTACACTACCACATTTTGAGTGGTTCATTATACTCACATTCCACCAAATTAAAGGAGAGTTCAGCTAGAGGAGAGAAACTCAACCCCACACATCAAACGATTCCCTATCCCACAATTTCATATGATGTTACTTTCATCGATAATAACCTGAAGCATATGCTAGGTGCAATGACAAGATTGCTACCCATAGGGGGGCCAACCAAAAATCCAAGGATGATCAATCCCCTAAGTAGTAAACCACATTGTATACCACCAAGGGCTCCAGCTTCACAACAACAAGCTACTAAGGCCATCTCCATCTTCACAACAACAAGCTACTAAGGCCAACCCAACCATTAGATAAAGCCTTAGATGTGTAGGTCAGACATATTGAAGAGAGATCCCCCATATGCTCATTGGCATGAACTAGGCATGCAGTGAGAAATGATTATCTTTGGCTAAGGAGATCCTTAGTTCGTCCAAGTCCTCATAAACAACCCCAGGTTGTTATTACCATAAAAAACATAGCATGACATAGATAAAGCTAGTTTGTAGAAACAAATTCAAAGAGTGTGATACAATATATTTCCCTTCTTCATTTCACTGTATAACAAACCTTAAACAAGGATATAAGCTTGTTATAGAAAAAATGGAAGGAGAAGGCACGTGTGCCACCACTCTTTTTTTTCCTTGGAAAAGTGTGCACTCTATTTGTATTAATAATAAACCACCTTTTATATATATCATCAAACATTTCAACCACCTATATCTTTAAACAAGAATATGACATTCATGTCCATCTTATATATTCATACATCATTACAAAAAATATAACCAAAGCCACAACTTTCTGTACATATTTGGCTTTTATACATAATAAAGATATACAAAAATAGTCCCAAAAAAGTAATTGTGGACTCATGTAAGAAAAAACCTGTGTGCTCCTTTTTACTTTACCTTGGATGAGGTCCTAGTTAAAAAATTGTCTCAATGTCATTTTCCATCTCCCATATGTGCCATATACTCTCACCCACCTATAGATTAGTCTTTGACAATTGATCAGCCAAATGGTTCCTTTCTCTGAAGATATGCTCAAATTTTGTTTTCTTAAAAAAGGCAAGTCAATCTAGATATATCTTCATATAAAGGCACTAGAAGTATGTTCCTTGGGGGTGTCCTTAAACTCATCCAAATCTATGACTAAATTTGAATCCCCAAAGACCTGCAGATTATGTACTCCCGTCAAATTTTCCAAAGACAAAAATAACTTTAAAGCCATCAACTTTGCTTTGTTGTTTGTGCTATTCACTAATCCTACAACAAACTTGATCCAATGGTGATTTGATAAATATATAATACCACCTTCCACACCCATATATGGGATACCTTAAGAGGCACCACCAAAATATAACCATGATCCATATCTATCTATGGATTCTACCACTATCCTCCTATCTTTCTGAAGCTTGTCATCTTGTGGAAAATGACTAAGAACTGCTAATCCTTTCAAAGCATAAATTGATGGGGAGATGATAGGATCCTCAAAGATAGCTTTGTTCATGGGGATAAAAACCTCCCATATGAAAATTATAGGCAAGGCCAGGTGAGCCTTATATGCTGCATTGTTTGACCAAGCCTCCAGAGCTCCTTCAAGGGTCTGACCTACCCAAATGAGCAGAATACCATAGACCTGTGATGAACCCACATCTTTTTAATGTATGAGAATCAAATAAAATGGTGGTCAATGTTCTCACCACTATATTTATTGAGAGGGAATATTCCAGGACCACACCATAATTTTCTAAGGATAATATCCCAAACATAAACATTTTTTGATAGGGCCAATCGTAAGAAGATCTTATTCTTTAGAGTACACTTATAATTCCAAATAGTATAAAACCACCAATGATGATAACATAGATCTTCCTCTTCACAGATAAGTAAATAGCCTAAACCGGGAGTGTATATGATCCTCAAGAAATACTTCTAGACCAAATTAGAGCATCATCATGATCCACTAGTCTTACATGGCTATTTTTGAGTTCTTTTATGTACCTATTCCAAGTATCCTTTTCCTCCTCATCCTCAAGACCCGTGCCTTCTACTTTTATCCATTATTGTCTCATAACTATGGAGTTTATTGGATCCCCTATCTGCCCCAAAAAAATAAATCCCCGATCCCTCAAATATTCTACAAGAGTTAAAGGGAGTATATGGGACCCACCACATCCTATCCATGGGTCCAAATCCAATCTTACCTTCATTACATTGCCAATACTCCATTCCATCGAGTCTCCTATAACTTCGAAATTCAATAATAAAACTTTCCACATAGAAGAAACATTTATGAAGGATATCTCTCTGCTTCTAAACCATTCCTCAACAGGTAAAGGAGATACATATTTATATTAAACAACAAACACCCATAAAACCTCTCCTTTCAGAATTCTCCAAACACCTTTTGTAGCTAAAGCCTTTGCAAAACAATAAGGATTCTTTAATGCCCACCCTCCCATTTCCTTTGTCCAAGCTAATTTTTTCTAGGCTACCCAATGGACTTGATATTTATGGTCCTTATCAACATAGAGTAGCATACTGGGAGAATTTTTTTCATTTCAGATCACTCTTAAAGGACAAGGTGATCCACATAGGGGATATGAACTTTACCCTAGGGAATGTTGAAATATGGGGATGCAATGCGCATAGAGATCCCCTCTCTGATTTCTTTATTAAGAGACTAGAATAAAATTCATTGTATGACATCCTCCCAGCAATGATAAGGCTCACATGGAGGAATATGAGGTATGGGAAGGAATGGATTGCAAAAAGGCTTGATAGGTTTCTAATAAATTAAGGTAATGTACAAGTGGCTTACAGTAGAAAGAAATGGTTTGGCATTGGATGTGAATAATATCACTTTCCAATCTTGTTGGAGGTGGCTATGGGACAGTCAAATCCCCCTAGTCATTTTAAGTTCAACTCAATATGGATTGAGGATGATGGGTATAATAAATTGGTGAAGGGTTTGTGGGTCCCATAGGATGAAAACATAAGCGAATCAACATCTATTCAATTTCTACAAAACCTCAAGAATATCAAATATGAATCAATTAGATGGGTAGCAGAGAGAAGAAAGTCTATGCAAATTAATTTATGGAACATTGAGAATACTCTAGAATCTTTTTATGCAAATAATTAGGAAGGTTTGAGGTCAATGGACCAGAAGAAGGAGATAGTGGATCTTGAATCTAAAAGAATGAATATTTTGGAAGGAACAGAGGCTATATGGAGGTTAAAAAGAAGGGCCATTTGGTTGATAAAAGGTGATGATAATACCAATTTTTTTCATAACTATGTCAAGCACAAGAAGAATGTAAACTCTCTTTGGCAGCTAGAGGATGATGAAGGTGCTTAAGTGACAGGTTTCAAAAACCTTGAAGAGTTTGGAGTAAACCATTTTAGTAGTCTATACCGGAACATGAAAGAGCTTCAGTAGCTCAAATGATGAGAATAGTATCCCTTTTTCCTTCTTATTAATGAGGAGAAAAACACTGATCTCATGGAGGAAGTAACACTTGAGGAGCTAAAGGAGATTGTCCATTCTTTGCAGAAGGATAAAGTCCCCGGTCTTGATGGATGGCCAGTGGATTTTTTATCTGTTTTTATGGATCTTTTTTAATATGATCTCCTATGAGTAATTGAAGATTCTAGGGTGAATGGTAGAGTCCTGGCATATTTCAATTCCACTTTTATCACCCTTATTCCAAAATCAGACATAGATGGTAACTTGGAGGAATATAGACCTATTTATATTTGCAAATGTATATACAAGTTGATAGAAAAAGTTATAGCCAGAAGGATCATGGGATTTTGTCTAGATATGTCTCTCATGAGCAATTTGCTTTTTTAGCTAGTAGACAGATACATGATACAATTGGCACTACATAGGAAGTCTTGCATACTATTAAGGTGAGAAAAATGTCAGCCATGATAGTGAAGGTTGACTTGTCAAAGGAATGTGATAGGGTCAACTGGATCTATTTGAGATTGGTGCTACTACAAGTAGGTTTCCATTTACAGGTTGTGAATAGGATTATGTCATGTGTTTAATTTGTCTCCTATGTTGTACGGGTAAATGGATATGCATCTCCATTTTCCAGACCGGGTAGGGTTCTTCGACAAGGTTACCCTCTAGCTCCTCTATTATTTATTTTAGTGGTAGAGGGGCTGAGTAGAATTCGTCTTCAAGCCAATCAAAATGGATCCTTCAGAGGTATATTTATTGGAGGAACTGTAAGTGTTACTCATTTATTTTTTGTTGATGATATTTTGATCTTCTCTAATAGGTCCCAGAGAGAATTTGTCCATCTACAGGGTTTTCTAGATAATTTTGCAGAGGCTATAGGTATGATCCTTAATGTAAGGAAATCCTCTGTCTATTTTATAAATTTATACCAAGATGATATTGATTGGATCCAAACATAACTTGTCTTTCCTATGGTGGATATTGAGAGTGGTGTTAAGTATTTAGGCTTTGTTTTAAAGCCAAATGGATATAAAAGAAGGGACTAGACATGACTAATTGGTAATATAGATAAAAGAACTATTCTCTAGTGCAACACATGGCTAAACAAAGGGGGGCACTTAATTTTGGTGAAATCAATTCTGGAAGCCATTCTAGTTTATTGGGTGTCTCTGGCCTATGTACTTATTTGTATTTTTTACCAAATCAGGAAGTTGAGTAATAATTTTCTATGGAAAGGGATTCAAGAGGGTAACTTCATGACTAAATTAACTACTTAAAGGAAAGCTTCCTCTTAATCTCAAATTTTTTATGGTGTCTGAGCTCTTTGAAAATCCCCCCCACAATCCCTAGAATAGATTCAGAAGGCACAATCCCTAGAATAAATTCAGAAGGCCAACTACAACCTACAAGTAGTCAAACACATGCTTTGGTAATTTTATATTTGAATTGCAACAACTTAAAGGTCATCTTCATCAACAAAACGATGAGTCTAGTAGCAGGGTAAAACACATGCTTTGATAATTTTATATTTGAATTGCAACAGCTTAAAGGTCATCTTCATCAACAAAATGATGAATCTAGTAGCAGGGTAAATCTGACATAGCTGGAGAAGGTGGACAGAATTGGGGCTATAATTGAATACCTTGAAGACTCCAAATGGAGCCCAAAAGGTTCCAATATATGTGGAAAAAATGCATTCTACAGTATTGGTCAAACTATGGAAGAGGACTTTATGAATACAACAAGGAGTATGTGGGCTCTTTTAGATTCTTTAAAAGGTTCCAGTTCATCTCTAAACGTAAATTCTTGATCCATCATTTTTTACACTGTTGAACCTTTGTTAATGAAATAGCCAGTTTGACTTTACTCTATATCAGGATGAATATATCAAGTTATTAGCAAGTATTTGGACAAATGTATTAGGAATAAAAAATCCCCACACCTACATGTATGGCTATGGCATTTTTGTATTTTCATGTATTGTAAATATCATTGTTACCATTATTTAAAAAGATAAAAGGAATAAATTTGAAAAAACAGAAGCAGAGTATTAAGAATCTCTTGAATAAAATTTTAACTGAATAGGAAACCTAACTTACCCTTGTGCAAAGCTCCAATGCCTCCGGTTGAAATACTTGGCATGGGAAACCCTAAAATGCAGTAAAATTTCAACACATATAAGCTAAGAAAAGCTTAAAACAGTAGAATCCTACAACTTATAAACACTTCTTTTGGGAATGAGAAATATAAATGAATGTCCAGCATTGTTTGTTGCATTTTTTATACTATGCCCATAAACATGTATACAAGAAAAGTTTCATTCAACTGCAAAGAGGCAAAGCCACAAAGATGAATTACCATTAGCCTTTGTTGGAGTAATTTCAGTATCTAATCTTTTGAATAGGCACGAAATGTCATAACCAGAGGTTTACGTGCCAAAATGAAAATCTTGATTCAAGGACAGTATGAAATCTATTATAAACAAATATGAGGCAACATCCCATAATTCAAATGGAAAATACTTCAATTAATTTAGGCAATAACAGTGCCTAGTTCATCATATAGCTAGACCACTTGAGAGGCATGGGATCATTGACACATACATAACCTCACAAAGTACACCTAAGGGCACTCTCCACCAGTGACTAGACTAATCAACTCTATAATCAAATAGTTCATGACCAAAAAAATTATCCGCCATGAAAGGCAAGCCAGGTAGGTGAAAGCAGGCATTGTTTTAGACTCCACCAAGGTTAAATCCTCAAAAGAAGTGGCCACTGCACCACCCACAAATGGGTCATTGCTTCACCCCAAGGTCCATTTGGTTGGGCTAGGTGGTTGTACAGTGCATGTAGCATACCGCCTCTAAAGAGAAAAGTAGAATAAAACATATCATATCAGAGAAAAGTAGAACAAAACATATCATATCAGAGAAAAGTAGAACAAAACATATCTAGGAAAGCAATAATGGCTTAAACTAAAGTCTGATCAATACATACCGGAATGTAAAGAATCATCTTCAAGATGATTATTGATTACCTCCTTATCTCTTGGGATCATGATAGTAGGAAAGTGGTCTGGAAAAAGTGGAGGATCAAATCATTGTATTCCCTCGGAATCATAACCCTGCCAAGAAATAATGAAGTTTCCATTATCCTACAGCATAAAATGTTTTAAGATGTTATTACATCAAACTTCTTCCCCGATAACTGTAATATCCCGATTTTGACCCCATTACATTAAAATGTAAATGGTGTAATATTGTTATAAAATCGTGGTGAGGAGCTCAAGGCCAAGGCCCCGCCATCGTTTGAGTGATGCATATGGTTTGCATGCTAGCCAGGCACAATGGAATTGCAAATATCATGTAAATATGCATTTTAATAAAATACCCACAACTAGTTATGCAATGCAATGCAACAAGAGATGGGGGCATGATTTTTACAAGAAATTGGAAGGGAAACATTCAAACCCTTGGAGCCAATCAAGTCAATCCAAGTGTCAATGAGAGAACCCATGAACCCTCAACTACCCATGTTGACTTTTGTACCCAATCATTTATTTCTTCCAAGATTTGGTTGGGTTAGTTAATGCCTTGGGGAATGGAGAGGTATGGCTGTCCAAATTTGAGTATGGGCAAGCCACCATGGGTGGAAATTCGTGTTTGGATTCTTGGGCAAGAAAGGAGCCACGAATTTGCTCCCCAAGCCATCATTCACCATTGCCTTTGCTCCCTCACGCAGTCTGAGCTTCCTGGGCATTTTCCCTCACGTTTTCCCCCATTTTCCCTCATTTTTTCCACAACTAGGAGGTCGTTTTTATGTTGCAGAACTGTGGGAAGGAAGGGGAAATCGATTTGGGGTCCATATAGGCTGTTTTGGCCCACTGAATGCTCATATATCCATGGGAGAAATCATTTTCTACCCTGTGGTCGATTTTCCCTCTTACAATCTGTTTTTGGTGTGCCCACGATTTTGGGAAAATCCATGGCCATATTGTTTCTAAATCCCACTATTAAAAATGTGTATCCATGCCCAATGATTGTTTTTTTTGTGTGTAGAAAGAGTATTTTTGGGTATGGGTAATGGGTATCCATTGTTTTGGCTTGAGCTTGAGTGCAAGCATCGAGAAATGAAGAAGGCTCATATTTAGCCCGATAAACCAAGCTATGGACTGGCTTGGTTTAGATGTGATGTTTGCTTGGGTTGTGCTGAGCTTGAGAGTCCCCTTTTCCTTGTAGAAATCATGCCCAGCTCGGGGGTGGCAACTATGCTGAGAGATTAATGAGCACAGTTGGCCTATGGTTGGGTGGAACGTTGCAGCGACATAGCTATTTGCTTGGGACAATTTCACATTGAAGATAAGTATTCTATCTCTGTGTATTCAATTTTGCAATGTATTGATTATTTTGATTTTACTAAATGTATGCATGAGAAATGTGTGTGGATAGTTTAATTCCGCTGTGCATGTTATTTTGATTTGCATTTGCACACATTTGTTTTATCTGTATGAATCTAATGAATCGGGCTAAGTTTTTGGTAAAAATCCCAAGATTTGCAGTCATGTTCCTTTCCTTGCATTGGATCGATGGGAGGGGACATGACAATAACATTTGTCCCCAATCCAGTGAGACCTTCAAGATGCGCCTCGGCCACTGTAACAAACAAATATAGCTCCTCCTTGGGATCTTCTCTCTCGTTGCACTTCCTGGATACTCGAACCCTCATCCTCCTAAGCACGCTCCAGATGCACTTGCTCCATATTAAATATTATGAGATGCTATTACATCAAACTTCTTCCTCGATAACATTTGTCCCCAATCCAGTGAGACCTTCAAGATGTGCCTCGGCCACAGTAACAATCAAATAGAGCTCCTCGTTGGAATCTTCTACATCGTTGCAATTCCTAGATACTCGAACCCTCATCCTCTTGGGCACGCTCCTGATGCCCTTGCTCAATACAGCCTTGTCCCACTTCACATCGAGCTTCACGTCGATGGTTCCCATGGCCTTTTGGGAATTTTTTTGGGGTGGGTCAATCGTTCTACCTGCATCCCATACATCTTTCACCCGGAACTAGAGGGAGGGAGAGGATCGGCGCAGCTAATAAATGAACTAATGGCAGGCAATGACCATTGTTAACCACACGCACTGGTCACGCTCCTGATGCCCTTGCTCCAATACAACCTTGTTCCACTTCACATCGAGCCTCACGTCGGTGGTTCCCATGGCATTCTGGGTAAATTTTTGGATCTCTTTAACAATCTCTGGCACCATTTTCTTAAAAGTATTGTAGATGAAATGCACACTAATAAATTCCTAAAAACTCAAAAAATTCTCAACCCTAAACCTTAACTTGAAAATTTCTAAAATAAGTACAAGTAAGATGAATTTTTATTAGATGGGTGTGAGAAATTCTATTTGGAAATTCCAAATCTTGAACATATCTAACAAAATAAATGTCATATGTGGAGACATGCTAATGAATTTTAGGGTTTGATGTACCAAATCGCTCGCCTTCGACCTGTGATCTTTGCAGCCTTAGTTTTGTAGGGAAATTTAATTCGTATAGCAGGATTTTCCATCTTGATTTCTTAGTGTATTAAATATTTGTCAACATGGTCTTGGTTCAATTGTTAAGCAAGGGTGGTGCCATTCCACCCACCAAAGTTTAAATCCCCTAGAAAACATGTTTTGCCCCTCGTGAGTAGTATTACCCCTACAAACAGGTTGTTTCAAGTAGTTGGGGATGGAATAGATACTTGTGGCTTCCAAGAAAAAAACACTCCCTATTTGGGCCAAAATGCACTTTGTTAGAACTTTGGGCTATAACATTTCAGAAACTCAGTCTAGTATTACAGGGCACATTTCCAAATCCAAAAACTTGCTTGAATGTTTCTAGATGTTTGAAATGTAGGTCTTATAAACGTTGGGAATGATGCTCGCTGCAACTTAGCTTCTTGGAAAAAGAGATATTATTTTAGGGTTGTGAGCAAGCCACACTTCATTGTAATATTCCTAGATTGTGGAAGTGCATGCTTACCACATCGTGATAAGGAAGCTTTTGTCAAAAAAATTAATTTTCATATTTAGCTCAATGTTTTCTATAATCGTGGGCATGGTGAATTTATAGTAGGATAGACAACAAGTTCCATCAAATGTATAGGGACATGATTCACATGCTAATGTTGTAGACTATTTATGAGGACTGCATCTGAACTGGTTGAAATCACACACTTAGAAGGTTCTTGCTAAAGCAATGTTCAAAATTCATTTGAAGAATAAAAATCAAAATCAGGGTGTAAACAAGCAAAAACATCGTAACCATACAATTGACTCAAACAGTGTATAAACCTAAGGTCGTATCTCTTGAATGCCATTCAACATAATTGATGACCAAGAATGAGGATAAATGAATACCTAGGTAATTTCATTAGACTGTGAGTTAAAAGACTGCAAAACAACACTGTAAGCCTCCCTCTCAAAGCAATGAATACGAGATTCCATATCATTTTGTAGTCTTCCAAACTAAATTTCTTGTACCACACCCTTGCCTTTTCTAGAAACTCGTCCTCTTTGCATTCGAATTGAATGAGGAGGAATATCATCAGTTGTTCCTACTTGAATTTCAAAAGTGATTTAGTTATGTTCAACCTTTGGTATGGTTTCTAAATTTTCAATTACACTAGCATGGTCATTTACAACCAAACATAATTTGGACTTTTCAAAGTGTCAGAGAACATAGTCAAAAGATATAAGAAAGAAGTGTCCTACAAGTACTCAACCCAACATAATCAAGTCTAAAACTTTACAAGATCACGAGATCTTTTTTCCAAGGAATACAATCATTTAAAAGTCAAGTAGATTACGTTCAAGTGATTAAATCAAGTCACATTTTCATTATCAAACCCCCTAAAGGCATTGCAACATTCATATGACCAGCTTTACCATCCCATCCAGACAGGGAGGAAGTCTCAACAATCTCAATGGCCCACAAATGAAGCATATCTCAATATACAAGGTTGGATGGGTTACGTGCAAGGAATGGTTGTGGCACATGAATTGAAGGTGTAACCCTTGTTCAGAAAAGGTCCATTTCCGATCCCAGGAAAAAATTCCCTCGCTCAAAAAAGAAAACAAACTACAAAATGAAAATACAAATAGATATGAAAATTAACTCACTGAAAATAAACAAAAAATGGACCTGCAAACCCCACCGAAATACATATCATAGAAAACAACGATGTAGTATCTAAACTATCTACTCTATCCCCATTCGAATATCCCTAGCTTGTCTACATTAAACATCTTCTACTTGAGCAAATGGATCCTTGGTTTACAGGTGAAGTCCATGGAGTATTAATCTGTTCACAAGGTTCCATTCTCATTGTGATTTGCCCCACCTAAATGTCATGTTACAAAAAAAAGGAGTCGGAATGCAAGTCTGGGGTAATTTTGGTTGAATAAATACCTCTTAGACCTGGCCTGTGAGAAGAAAAAAATCTATATGGGGCAATTTTGGCAGAAAAAATACCTCTCAAACCTAGCATGTGAGCAGAGAAAAATCTGTATGGGGCAATTTTGGCAGAATAAATACCTCTCAGACTTGGCGTGTGAGCATAGAAAAATCTGTATGGGTCAATTTTGGCATAATAAATACCACTCAAACCTGGCATGTTTGCAGAAAAAACTATGTATCATGAAGTGTAGCACCCCACCTCGGGGAATCTTTATGTTTCGTGAAGCAACTTCCCAAAAAAGGAAAGAAAGAAATAAAATCAAACTTTTGGCAGGTTACCAGATGCCTATATTGTTGTAGCAAATGTAGAATGGTATACATACCTACAATGTATACAAGACTCTGAGGATAGAACTTGGATCTTGTGCAATAATTTATAATAGTGGTGGGTTTCCCAAACATACAACTAGGCTGGGCAAGATGGCAGTTCCACTCCTTCCTACTGCTTGGCGGGCTGCCGCAACCAGGGGTCTTACTAGTGTAGTGGTGAAGGGTTTGGAGGTGGAGACCTTTCAAGATGAAGGGAAGAAGCATTTATAACTTTGTCCATTTCACCAACCACTTGATTTTGAGTACTGATAAATAAGAGTATCTTGATTTTATCAGCGAATATCTTTAGTAGAAAACTTTGATGAATCCCAATAGAATCCCCGCATATATAACAGTCTCTTTAGCACGATGATCATATTATCTAGGTTTCCTAAGAGTCCCAACATTAGTCTTACTATGTGACCCTATGGTCACAAGATCGATTCCCAAAGGAGCGGAGGCACGAAAACATAATAAAGGATTTGATGCCAATGAGGAGAAATAAATGAGTGACAATTCATGCAATTTCCAAATGGATTTGGAGACCCATTAAGTTGTTTCCGTTTAAATGCAATAGAAGTTGCAAAATGTTGCTTACCTCTACTATCTGAGTCGCCATAATCCATAGCTTCTCTATAGAATTTGAATTCAAGGCAATCGTCCGCCTAAAGATGCACCAATCAACGCTTTGACGAACACATGTAGTTTTTACACGTGAACACCAATGCTTTTCATATAGATGTATGGTTCCAAAACGTTCACATTCTCGGTGAAAAAAGTTCACATTCTAAAACGAGGGATTTCATTATGAAAGGTGGGTTGGTTTAGTAATATTTTTGGGCGGTTTGCAAATGAGGTTTATTGTCATTTTTAAGGTGATTTTTACATAATAAAAATAATCATTTGATTTTTTATTTACATATTAATTTGGTATGTGAGAACCAAAAGGCCTTAAGTGACAATGATTGAGTTCAATAGGTTTTGATGATGGTGGAGATCATATATACAAGTTTGGGAGTATGTCTTTCTTCCAATTCACTTTCTTATATGCCAATCTTACCATACTTACTACTAGCATTCAAATGAGAAAACCTATCAATTATTTGACACAACCCTTAAAATTACTCATGTAATTAAATGCAGCAAGCCACCTATGCTATATGATCCCATGCATTACTTGTATTATCCTTTTACATATCATAATGGCACCTCCCCTCACATGTGTACATGCAACTTGACATGCTTCTACAAGTACTAAATCAATTAATCACGGCATGCAAACTTGCATATCTTTAATATGCCATATTGCATTACCATATGTGGCTTGATGTCATCGTGAAATGCTTGTATTGTTTACTTGTGCCTCTGTGCAAACTACATCACCTTAATGTTCATATATCCCATAAGAGGTTATTATCCCACTTGTGTCACTAGTGCACAAACTCTCTTTCTCCTCAATATGCTTGCTTTACAATTGATCACCACTTATAATTTTGCAGTGTGCTCATTGGTTTTGAAGTGAGGAGGTTGTTTCTCCATCACCAACCTTATGATGATGTTGTGTAGGTATATTTGCACTATGGTCATTAAGTATGTTAGAGCATTTCAATTAATAAATCTAGTATGGCACAACAATTATCAAATGGCTAATCTAATGCGAGAAATGTGAAAGGTGAACAATCTTGAGAAAAAAAACAAAGGTCATGACTCAAAACCTAAAAAAATGCATCCAAAACTATAAGAATCCATAGCCTCAATGGAGTCGCCACAAAATCACAAACATTTCTCCATTATCGATTAGGCATCCATAGACTTGGTGGAAATTATCTGCATGACTCCACTGCTAGTTTTACTTCCTTTCCTGATTCTATTTCTTTTAGATATGTTACTTTAGTAATTCATGGACGAGGGAAGTATTGGCCCTTTACAATACTGATGGGGTTCATCTCCTTCTACTGGGATTGTATAAAGAATAGTGTTCTTGATTACTGGAGCATCCCCTTTTGATTTTCAACATTGGACTTTTGATTTTTCACCTTCGTGACATGATTAGTTTCTTCAGTGTATGGATGGATTCCTTCAACAAGCCAAATTTTCTAACCAAACTAGAATGTCAGAACAATCAAATATTTAGTCACTTGGAATGATCCAAATCCATCCACTATGAATTTTTTTTGCAACATCCCATGATTTATATTGAAACCATCTTCCTCCAAGACCATAGCTAAATGGAAGCCAATGCAATTTAATTCTAAGGGCTTGCTCCCTATGTGTAAAGTAGCAAATGCAAGATAAAGGCTAAAATTAGCATGACATGGAAAGTTGCATTCAAATAAAAACTAGGACTTCATCATTGCCTCTACAAGCTAATCTTCGTGAAAAGTAAATTTAAAACATGAAATAAAATGCAAGTTGGAAATGAAATGTAAGCAACTATCCTATGAAAGTGAAAATAAAATAAGTTCAAAAAGGAAAATTATCCTATGAAATTGAGAAAGCCCATCTAAATTTAAATTTGTCCGTTATATCAAAGCAAGAAAACAAAAAAGAAAGAAAACCTAATCTAAATTCTACTATAGCTATCGGTAAGCACTTATCATGTGAAATCATAATGCCATTGTAACCATCAAAGTAGATGGTATACATTATAAATTTGTTTTGCATGAGTTGTGGGTGGATGCACTTGACAAGGGATGGAAAACAAAACGGAACAATTAAAAAAATCATATATACTGAAAGCTTTGAGCATGGAAAACTTGTCATTTGATTCTAATGCTTGGTTAATGAATGATTGCTACCATGACGCAACTGCACCAAGTGTATCATCTACAACCTTATTTGTTGCCTAGCTTTTCCATTTTATTATTATTATTATTATTATGAAATGAAACAAATCATTCATACAACATAAGAGAGAATAGTCTATTAGTAAATGAAAGTGAATACAACATAAGAGTGAATAGTCTCTCAAATGTTGTTAGGGACACTCAGATTCCATTAGAGCCATTTCAGTCACATCGGGGTCATTTAGGTGCCATTAGGATCAATCAAGATTCATAAGTGATATCACATGCATAATGAACATTGGCATCGGCATCGGTGTCGTCATCATCGTCCTAATCATCATCGTGAACATCATACATTACATCAATATCATCATCATCACTTTCATCGTCATATATCATTGTGATATCAGTCATTAATGTCAACTACATTATGATGATGAACAAGACATCTTACTACCTTTCAATAATTTCATAAAGGAAATTTTCCCTCGCCTAACTGGTCGATGGGTCTTAATAATTAGTAATTGTCATGATCCTCACTATCATCATCATCTGATCTGGATCTTGGGGGCTAAGAACCGGAAGGCTTGAATGCCGAGAGAGGAAGAGATTAAGCATGCAAATCTGTCATAAAATTCACATGAAAAACACTAATCTTGCGTGAGAATAAGCATGAACAAAAACATATGAAGTGAATGGGAGGTGAGGCTCAAAGAGGAGCCCCACCTCTGAAACTAATTACCAATAAGTCACTCAGATCTAATTAATCTCACAATGAACAATAGAAAATAAGAGAGAAACCAAATAAGTAACTTGTTATCATGAGAAGGCTTGCTAGGCCTTTATATAGCATTATTACAATGTGTCTTGAGGCCATACCATGGGCCAAAACCATGTGCTACCAAATACCATGGATATGAGAGGGTGGCCTCTCCATTTAATGCTTTTATGATAAATGGGAGAGGGTGGCCTCTCCATTTAATGCTTTTATGGCTTATACATCCGAATTTAGACCATATTCCCCCTAAAATTCGGATCATCATCACAATCATTATCATCATTTCCATTGTCCTAGACATCGAAATTATCACCATATTCATAACCAATGTCTTCATCATATATCATCACAGTCAATGTCATGATTATAGTTGTCATGATCATTGTGATGATGGAAGAGGCATCCAACCAACTATTAATCAAATGATTTTCATAGAATATATTTTTCCTCTGATTAGGAAAGCCGACATCAATTGTAACATACCCTCATTACACATACACACAATTTACCAAGAATAAAACTATAAGAATAAAAAAATTATTTACTACGTATTATATCAGCTTCATAAGACTTGTTTACCTTGAAATAGGCACATTCATGTTACACATATACATATCTACAATGTGAACCCGTGCAAACAAAACAATTTCCTTTACGCATTGCCCATAAACATAATTCAAAACATAGGCAGTCCACACCCATAAACATATCAGAGTTTAATTCTATCTTTTCCTAATTCTCGGTGAAGACTAACAATCCAAATTATAAGCAAACATAAGCTTGACACAGAGTTAGAAAGACTCATCGAAGCTTGCAAAGTTAAACAACACCTCTCATCCTTATTCATACAAAAGACTCTGCATCATGCATTTAAACTTCATAACCAGGTTTATGCCTATCATTCACGTATACAAATTCATGTTGCAGATAGATTATGCAATGGAAAATAGCTCATTCATAGCACACCATTCTATACAGGCTTAAACATAGCTTATTCATGGCTTTCATTTAATTACACACTCATTCCACAGATTGAACAGAACAAGCATAAATAAACACATGAACATTATAATTTATTCACAGATACACTTATCTGAAATTCACATGAAGTTGGCAACTGGCTGCATGTGAGCCACGCTCCACCCAACCTTAGAACGTGTCCATCCTGTACTATTTCAGCTCCCAAGTTCACCCCCGAGCCGAGATCCAAACATTAACCAGAGGTATCTCACCAATTTTCCCCAACTCACTCTCAAAGTCTCAGTTGGAAATAACAAAGGTAAAGGATATACACGGGGTTCAACAAACAACAATTGGGTAACCAATTCCTTGTCAATTCCGCAATTGACCCACGTGAGTTCCTTCCCAAAACGCCCAGCGATATACTTCACTGCAAGCGTTGGGATTCCCTCTAGGCTTCATGCTTCAATGTCAATTCACTGGTTAATTCGACCAAGGAATTCATAGTCAATTCAGGTTATCTCAGTATAACAATGTTCAGGTTCTCTCTTTGTATTTCGGTTCGAGTTCCTCACATGAATCTCTTTCTGTTTTTCTTTACTCAGCAGACAATTCTCTTGTAGTCAGCAGACACCTCCGCATGCTCTGCGTGCATTCTGCTCATGGGCTCACCAGACCACATCGGATCTCTGCGTGCATTCCCCCTTCTCCTAGACCGACGTCCCCCCACATAGACTGTGGGTAGCATCAGCATGCCCCATGTCCGCCTGGATCACCAAGGCAACCTCGTGTCCCCTCTGGGTTCCCATGTGGCTGTCCCAAAGGCACACATTACCTCCCCTTCCTTAAGCATGATTAACCCCTTAATCATAACACTAATAAATATTTAATAATATTTAATTATTATTAAATCTCCCCCATTAGAGTTTATGGATTAGGAGTATGGGTTTTGGGTTTAACATAAGGTTTATAGGATAAAGGTTTAGGGAACAAGGTACATAAGTCTACCTTACCCCCTCACAACCCTTGGTTAATATCTGGATCCCCTCTTCAGCATATCGCTCCTCATGCGGCCAACTGGTACTTTTATTAAAATATAATATATCGTTATGTACATACTTCAAAGCAAATTGTTCAAAATACAATATCAGCTCTAACCTGGGTCAGGGGGTGTTACAATTCCCCTCCCCTTAGAGTCTTCATCGTCAGCGATGATTAACATTGTATCAAAATATATACAAAAATTAACTGCAATAATGTTTTAATATATACACCATTTTCAAAATAAATGCGGATACTATTCCCGCATTATATCTTCTAGTTCCCAAGTGGATTCCTCATGACTGTAATGGAATGATTGGACGAATGCTTCTTCATTGATCCACTTTCCTTTCCACCATTGATTGTTCCCATAATGGTTTTTACCTCTCTTTGCAGACAAATAGTGTCCTGCAAATCCTTTTGGTTCATCTCATTATGCTGCCTCTGTAGCTTGAGCATCTCCCGAAGGTTTTCTTGGGTCTTAGCAATTGTTTGCAGAAGGTTTTCAGCCAAATCCAACAGCCTTTGGTCTGCTACCATGGTCAATGTGCACAACTGGCTCTCACTTGCTCACAAGTATTACTTGCTTTGTAACAGCTGCAACAAATTAAATTCAACTCCTCACCTGTGAAATACATCATTGTAATTATGTTAGGCCCAGCATAACATAAAATTAAAATCAGTCAATTAATTTCCCAAGTGACAGGGAAAAGTCCATGCTATATCCATGAGACTTTCACACTTTTCATGCTTTCCCAACATGCACACAAACTCATGCATGTTCATCCTTTCACGAGGAATTAACTAATTCAACCTTCACAAGTATTTCAAACAATCAACCACAATAATTTCTCAGCCAAAACATGCATTCAATCATTTTTATGTTTTCTGTAATGCATCAATTAAAAAGGGAAAAAAGGAGAGTAAGAGTTTCCCCATCTTAGTCTTGTTCTAATCCAGAGTCACACCAACATTGTGGTTCCATGCTCCTTAGTCTCTTTCACTTCAATGTGAGTACTTGACTTGCGCTTTCTTGGCTATGACACTTAGTGTCTGATGTCTGTCCCATGCCTCTCATCCAGGGAACCTTTTTAAGTAAAGTCACTCTAGTGCTATTCAGATCTTATGCTCAACACATGATGAGTAGTCCATGTGCTCCAGAGCTTCTTCTCAACACATATATGTCATCCATGTGCTCCAGAGCTTATGCTCAACACATGATGGGTAGTCCATGTGCTCCAGAGCTTCTGCTCAAAACATATATGTCATCCATGTGCTCCAGAGCTTATGCTGAACACATGATGAGTAGTCCATGTGCTCCATGAGTGTGTCGCATCAAATTGTATCTGTTCAAGCTGACACACAAAATGAACAAGCTAGTTCATTAGTATTGATGTTCTACAGTGGTAAACATATTTCATAACATTCGCTACCAAATATTGAAATACCATAAATGCGTCCATTCCCTTAGGTATAGTCAATATTGATAACCCTAACATAACTCAACACCAGAAAGGTGTGCACCCCTCACTGATGTGAACTATGTAGGTCCTACTCTTACTTCAAGCGGTCTAAAAAAGTCTAAATAAAATAAAACATGCTCTGCATATTAACTCTAGTAACTAGACATGTCTATATCTCAGCTAGGGTTACAGAATAGTTATCTCTTTTTGCAGATGTACTTTCTCTTCCTTTGCGGGGAGTGGGGCTCCCTTCTCTAAGTTGTCAGTCCCTCGGTTTGCCACCCCAATCTCTCTCACGTTACACGTATGCCCTATTTGGAATAAATTTTACCATCTCGCTGACATGGATTTCCACCATGTAGTGCAGATGAGGCATCCTCTTACTGTTGGGATTTTGCAATTGGCACCACTATGCCCATTGGGTTTTATGCTTGTTACCATAACATGGACACCCACTTACACATATCCTCCTGACACGGTTCTATACAAGCCAACAATGATTACCAGTCATCAGTAGTTTTCAAGTCTGAAATTTACAAGTATGAAATGGACAATCTGTTATGTGCATAACTAAGTTTACAACCATGAGATCATTCTCATGAGGTTTGACTCTTGCACATGGTAGATGTTCAGCCTACATCATGGACTTACCCACCTTTCCATGTCCAAAGCAATCTACTTGAAACTTGAACTCAAACCAGTCAAACACTTTGAGTCTTTCATGCACATAACATTTTTATTGCAATAGTCATTAAAGTGATTTTCAGAATTATAATCACCCAATCATTCAAGCACTTTCTGCTGCTAACATCTTCTTACAATGAAATGTATAGGTGCATTTTATATGCATCTTCATCATAATAAAATTTAAAAGACACCATCACGTTGTTTATGTAATTGTAATAAACTTTCGATACCCATTAATTCCTAGTCATAACCTTTATACAGCTCTGTCCTTCCACATGATATTCTGGTAGCCCTCTCATCATGACTACCTCCATCTAATCCTTCCTGCATTCACATCAGCTCACGAAATGATCTCATAATTACCATTAATTCAATATTTCATTCATTACTTAATTTGCAATGACATATACACATCCCAATTATGCATTCACACAATGCATCACAACATGTGCAACCACACACATGTATGCACATTCACAACACTTACACAAATTGTTATATGCATTTACTCAATGCCTAATCACAATATTTACAAGATCTTTTTAATGTATATTTACTAAATTCATCAAATGCACTACCACATTGATCAAGAACATCCATGTGCCTACACATGTTTCCTACAATGGTAAGTTGGACATTCTGGCTAATGCTCCAACACCATGCCCAGTCATCTTCCCCAATTGTTTGGCTGTCTATTTGATGGCCTCTTTCCCCATTCAACAACACATCCTAAGTTTGCTCACTCCATGGTCGTTGGCAAGAGGTTTCATCCTAATTTAACATGAATAGGGAATTAATGTGTGGTTCGTGTAGCACTAAAGCATTACCACAACAGGACCATAAGTCTTTACTTGCTTGATTATCAACCCATAACCATTATACACGTGGCATAATCTACTTTCATATGAATGCATTCAAAATTCTTAAACAGTCACATGATAACATGCCCTATGGAACGTCATTCACACAAATGCATTCACTATTACATGCATTCCATTTTATGATGACTAAAACGTGATTAAAGGATTCTTACCCATCCTTTCTCGTCACTTAATAATATTAGCATAATGAACCTTACTCGTCACTTAATAATATTAGCATAATGAACCTTACATGCAAGGCTGCCATCAACCCACTGTTGTTACCTGATCAGTTGGTTTCTTACTAAGGACTACACAGTCCTTCCACCAACCTCTTGATCATAGATTTGTTGCTCCAGCATTTCTTCGTAAGATTGCTTTTCACGGGAAACATCATCAACAACATCTTCATCCATGCTTCAATTGTCTTTGGTCCAGTTCCTTTCTCATCTCATATGGACACGAGCATACCTGCATTACTTCTGCTGCTTACTCTGATTTTACCTGGTCAGTGGGTAACTTGTGAAGCTAACATGATGCTACCACCAACCATTGACATTTTTCTCCTAAGAATAGTCTATCCTCTTCAGTAATATGATCAATATCTTCCCTAACACACAATAGATCAACAACCGCATTATCCCTTCTCCATCTTTAATACAGATGCAATCATCAACACATGTTCAACATATCAGATATCAATATCATACACATGTTCAACATATTTCACATGCATGAATTCTACACATATCCATGCCTCAACACAACTCTTTAAGCTAATCCTGCAACCTCATCAGCTATATGCCTAAACATATTTATATGCATTCTCTTTCAAGCATGCATCCAACAATAATGCATATATGCATCATATTTATTCCCAGAAGAAAAGGTCTAGGATTCTCTCTTGTCTATTTTACAATCCAACTATCTTTATCTATGAGATCCACCCTCGGAACGTTATTCTTTCATATCGAGAATACAATTTGTCACAACCTAGTCCAGACAAAAGTAACTTGCATACTAATGAGCATTTTATGTTCCATCCTCATGTAGATGAGGCTTATCATGGAATTTTTACCCTTACACTACCTCCTGCATTTGATAAGCTCATACAATAATCAAATTAAACATTAATTTTCCAGTAACCCAAATGAAGAATTATAAAAATAGTGATGTTTTTATTTTCATTGACTTGGTCATAGCCCAAGTTTTAATAACAACCCAGAATTGCAGTTGCACATTATGCAAACCCAACAATTCAAACACACAGCCCAAACAAGATCCCAACCTGGTAGTGATTCCACGCTTATCTCAACATATCTCATCAATGCAGATACATCCATTATTTTCCCCAATAATTTGAAAATGCAGAAGCAACACATATTATTCACTCGAAATTTCTTAGAAAAACTAATACTTCAGCAATTCAGTAATGTTAAAGCATATTCATCCTCCAAGGGAATAATCCTTCAAAATGCAAATGTAAACATACATTCGACATGTATGATAGTTCTTCACACAAGGTCGACATACTTAGTACATAAGTTGTTCAACATATACCAATTTGGATTTCCACATATACCCAGAGGTTCGAGAGCTGTGACCTGCGCTCTGATACCAATTTGTAATGTAACCTTGTTACACATACACACAATTTACCAAGAATAAAACTATAAGAATAAAAGATTTCTTTACTACATCTTATATTAGCTTCATAAGACTTGTTTACCTTGAAATAGGCACATTCATGTTACACATATACATATCTACAATGTGAACCCATGCAAACAAAACAATTTCCTTTACGCATTGCCCATAAACATAATTCAAAACATAGGCAGTCCGCACCCAGAAACATATCAGAGTTTAATTCTATCTTTTCCTAATTCTCGGTGAAGACTAACAATCCAAATTATAAGCAAATATAAGCTTGACACAGAGTTAGAAAAACTCATCGAAGCTTGCAAAGTTAAACAACACCTCTCAGCGTTATTCATACAAAAGACTCTGCATCGGGCATTCAAACTTCATAACCAGGTTTATGCCTATCATTCACGTATAAAAATTCATGTTGCAAATAGATTATGCAATGGAAAATACTTCATTCATAGCACATCATTCTATATAGGCTTAAACATAGCTTATTCATGGCTTTCATTTAATTACACATTCATTCCACGGATTGAACATAACAAGCATAAATAAACACATGAACATTATAATTCATTCACAGATACACTTATCTGAAATTCACATGAAGTTGGCAACTGGTTGCATGTGAGCCACGCTCCACCCAACCTTAGAACTTGTCCAGCCTATACTATTTCATCTCCTAAGTTCATCCTCGAGCCGATATCCAGACATTAACCGGAGGTATCTCACCAATTTTCCCCAACTCACTCTCAGAGTCTCAGGTGGAAATAACATAGGTAAAGGATATACACAGGGTTCAACAAACAACATTTGGGTAACCAATTCCTTGTCAATTCCGCAACTGACCCACTTGAGTTCCTTCCCAAAACACTCAACGATATACTTCACTGCAAGCATTGGGATTCCCTTTGGGATTCATGCTTCATTGCCAATTCACTGGTTAATTCGACCAAGGAATTCTTAGTCAATTCAAGTTATCTTAGTATAACAATGTTCAGGTTCTCTCTCTGTATTTTGGTTTGGGTTCCTCATAGGAATCTCTTTATGTTTTTCTTTACTCAACAGACACTTCTCTTGCACTCAGCAGACACCTCCCCGTGCTCTGCATGCATTATGCTCGTGGACTCACTAGACCACACTGGCTCTCTGCGTGCATTCCCCCTTCTCCTGGATTGGCGTCCCCCCACATAGGCCGTGGGTAGCATCAGCATGCCCCACATCCGCCTGGATCACCGAGGCAGCCTCCTGTCCCCTCTGGGTTCCCACGTGGCTGTCCCAGAGGCACACGTTACCTCCCCTTCCTTAAGCATGATTAACCCCTTAATGATAACACTAATAAATATTTAATAATATTTAATTATTATTAAATCTCCCCCATTAGAGTTTATGGCTTAGGAGTATGGGTTTTGGGTTTAACATAAGGTTTATAGGATAAAGGTTTAGGGAACAACGTACATAAGTCTACCTTACCCCCTCACAACCCTTGGTTAATAACTGGATCCCCTCTTCAACGTATCGCTCCTCATGCAGCCAGCTGGTACTTTTATTAAAATATAATATCTCGCTATGTATGTACTTCATAACAAATTGTTCAAAATACAATATCAGCTCTAACCTAGGCCAGGGGGTGTTACATCAATTGTCATCATTATCATCTTATAATCAAATCATCATAAACACCATCATCTTTGTTTTCATGCATCATCGTTGTCATCGTTGTCATGATGTTAGGGTCTCTCAAATGCCATTAGGATCACACTCAATTTTTTTTAGGGACACTTAGATGCCTTTAGGGTCATTTAAGTGACATTAGGGTCACTCAAAAGCCATTAGATTCATTTAGGTGCCACTAGGATCAATCAGGATTTGATAGTGCTATCACATGCACCATCATCATTGACATCGACACCGTCATGATCCTAATTGTCATTGTTATCACTGTCGTTATCATAATTTCCATCGTCATAGAGATTGACATTATCACCATAGTCATTGTCATTGTGATTATCAATGTAGTGATCATAATTGTCATTATTATCATCTTGTAATCAAATCATCATCAATGCCATCATTATTGTCATCATGCATCATCAACATCATCCTCGTGTTGTTAGGGTGACTCAATTTCCATTAGGGTCACTCAAATGTTGTTAGGGACAATCATATGCCATTAGGGTCATTTAGGTGCTATTAGGGTCACTCAGATTGTCTACATCATCATTATTGACATTAACATCATCGTCATCATCAACATCCTAGTCAACATTGTACATATCATCAATGTTATATTTATCATTTTTAGGATGCAACAACATCATCATCATCATGCTGTTAGAGTCACTCAAATGTCATAGGGATACTCAGATGCCATCAGGGTCATTTAGGATTAATTATGGTCTCTTAGTTTCCAAAAGGACCACTTAGGTTCCATTAGGGTCACTCAGAGTCAAATAATGCAATAAGATGCATCATCCTCATCATCATCATCATTATCATCGACATCATCATCATCATCATTGTTGTCCCTATTATCGTCATTATCATCATAGACATCAACATCAATGTCTAACACAAACCTTCCAAATCTAACCCTCAACTCTAGTAACCAATAGCCTCTATCCCATCAATTAAGTAACATATGTTGAACTAGGCTCAATTCTAGGGAGAAAACTCTGTGCTATTTTGGGAGAAAATTAGGCGCAATACTAGGAGCAAAAACATGGTAGTACTTTGGGAGCAAAACTAGATTCTATACTAAAAGTTATTGTAGACATAAAACTTGGTGCTAAACCTACCAACAATTAGGAAGCTAAATTAGGCGCTAAACATGGTGCTAATCCTGGCTTGAATCTTGGTGCAACTTAGGGAGCGTAATTCTTGGTTTAAATACTGGCGCAAAAGAGGAAGATAAATTCGACGCTAAGCTTGGCACTATGGAGGAAGCTATTTCTGGCACTAAAGGAAGCAAAACTAGGCGCTATTGAGGGCGCTATGCCTGGCGCTAAAGTGGACGATAAAGTGGATGCAATTAATGTCTAGTTTAGCGCCTAATTTAAAAAAATGACGCAAAAAACGCCAAGAAAAGCGCCATCTCGTGAAATAGCGCCAACTTTGACTATAAAATGAAGAAAAATACACTAAAAGTGTTAGTGGACGCCAAAAAGGGAGCTAAAAGGGACACTAATCACAAGGTTTTGTTGTAGTGACAATGTTGCCATCTCAAAAATTGATGTAGGCCCAATAAAGGCATATTAGACTCTAGCGTTGCATTTTGAGCTTGCATGGTTGCTATATTTAAGTTTACAGTTGTGTTTTAACTTATTTTTACCCATGGGTTGAGAATACCTCTTATTGAAGCAAGTGCATTGATCTTGGAGCTTCTTGGAATTTTCATATCGCTCAAAAAAATTGATATGCAAGCATTGAAAGTGCCTTCAAACAACGTTGGGATTTCAACCCAAGAGTTTTCATTGTTCTTTTAGTTTGAGCTTTATCAAATTGAAGGGAATTCAAATCCTGGGTTAAAAAAACAACTTACATAAATTCCTTTTAGTTTATTTAGCTTGGATCTTTGTTTTTCATTTGTTGATGTTTTAATGTTCTCAACAAAACAAAGGAAATATGATTTGGTTCGTGCTTCCTTCATCTTTTTTGTTGTATTAAAAAAAAAAAACATGAGAATCGGTGAAAGAATTACTATGTTTTTGAGCTTGTTTGAACATCCAATAAGAGGATTTATTAAATGTTCGCTTGAAGAATTTTATTGTTGAAAGTGAGGTTTCCAATAAAGAATCCTTGCTTGAGTTTGTGAGCTTGCATCATATGACTTGCCTCTTTTCCTTTTGTAGCAACATATAGTTTTTATTCATCAATGAAAGAAGAAAGTAACGAAACAATCTCGTTTCTATTTAATAAATCTTTATTGCAATAAGAAAGTAGGGAGCAAGTTGAAACCATTGGGTGAATATTTAAATTTCAATGAACAATTTATTTTAATGCAAAGAACAATTTATGCACTGGCTTTAATGGGCAATTTAGTTCTTTGCAAGAACCAAGTTTGAAGAGCTTGAGAGCCCTTGTATCCTTCTACATTCATAGTTATTGGTTGTTGACTGAAAGAATGCGTATAAAGACAAATATTATATTAATGAGTTCTCATTGGATTAAAAAGTAGAGAGGAAGAAAATACCAATGGTTGGAATTTTAAAGTTTGCATGGAGAAAGGGTTATGCTCTTGTTGTAAGGTTTGGCCTCATGTTTGGCAAATTCCTTTTTTTTGTGATGAAATATCCACGAGTATGTGTTTTTAGGTATTACTATGTGTTTAAATGAGATATGCACCCATATTAGAGCTTTTTCTTTGCAATCAAGCTCTTATACTAAGTTTGCTTTGAGTTTTGGCCTTATAGATTGAATTTATATTGTAAATTCATGAGGGCAAGTGGTTAAGAATGACCATTGAACCTATTTGTATGCATATGCTGCAACTCTTTTGCATTCTTTTGGCTTAGACATTGACGATTGCCCACCATTCACTATATCTATTCTCAATTCAAAGTACCTAAAATAAATATCCATAGTAAAATAAAAAGGGATGTTTGAAAAGCATATACAAGGAACATTTGGATTTCACTAGAGGATTCACTTTGTCCCGAACTTTATTATTATCATTGTACTTATCTCCATATTGAGAATATTTTCTATCATCACTTTAGGGGCCTACTGTTTGATAGCCTTAACAATCATCTTGTACATTTCAGGCTTAATTCTCACCAATGAATGATAGAGATTAATAATCACATGCACCATGATTGATGAATATGTAGACTTTGTAATAGGGAACTTAAATCGAAGTAGCACTTCCTACATATATATAGCAACTCATTGTAATAATGTGGGTTTTAAAAAAAACATTCAGTATATTTTTAGTGTGTGTATGTGAGGTGCAATCTACAACTTAACATTGAAAAGATTGTAAAGTTGATCACATGTCCAACATATGTCCGCCCAATATAATACATGATAGAAAACTAAAAATATAGCAACAACACATTTAATGTTAGCAAAATAATAATGATTCATAACTCTCTCTCTCTCTCTCTCTCTCTCTCTCTCTCTCTCTCCACACACACACACATAGATACATACACGCATAACAAATCATATCAATTATTAGAAGAAAGGACAAATAAAGCAATTTTCTTTGGCACCATCCATGGTTGCATTTTATCATTCCATAATATTAACGATGTGTTGCATGATACTCAAAGAGTCAAGAAGACACTCTGTCACTTCAATCAAAATAGAAATAGGTTTATTGTTTTCAATATTATAGTATACTTGGTATATCGACTTGATCATTCAACAATAACAACTTCAAGTCTTGATTATCCTAAAAAGTCCAAATAGTAAGCCAAAAAGCTAGGTCTAGTAGAACACAAAATGTTTGAACTGTCATCCGTTGTATTTAATATAAAGAGTTTTCAACTTATGCTAGGAGAGTCCCCCCTTTGAATGCTTGTTTTGTAAACATACTCTCATGCAATAAGAGTGCTTTTTTAGAAAGTTGACATGCTTTCGTATTAAATTCTCAGTGAATATGTGTGAATTGAAGAATTCAAAAATAATTACCTCTTGCACTTTATCCATAATATGCAAACGACTTAAATTTTCATTTCAGCATTGTTGATTAGCCCAATGAATCAAGAATTTTGAGTCTCCAACAACCTATAAATACTTTAAACCTTTTTCTTTTGACATGTTCATGAACAACCATAATGCATAACATTAAGCACATGCATTAGCTTTTCCCCAATGGCATATTTCAATAACAAGTAATGATTTGAAGTGAAATAAAGGACAACCCGTGCTCCACAGAATCCAAGTATTCCTTTGCATGCTCCATTGAAGAATGCCCATGGCTTATTATGATCTATACTTGGATTTCATAGAACTATGGTACTATACGCTTTTGGAGGTCTCTAGATACCTTCCAAAACCAATCTTATCTTAAGTGCCACTAGAGAAATAGTGAAAACTAAGTCGATCTTAGAGTATAAGTAGAGATTTATAAGTACCTACAGATCTATCAATTACCTAGTCGAGTAGACAAGCTACTAGTGTATGCAAGGTAGAGCTTTATAAGAACCTACAGATCTATGTCCATATATGACATAGCAAGGTAGAGATTTATAAGTACCTATAGATCTACCAATGACTTGGTTGAGTAGACAAGTCACTAGTGTCTGCTTATCCCAATTTTTCTTACTAGATGTGACTTGTATAACTTATTTCCAAATAGACATTGTATATGGGAGATGCACAAAGTGATCCACATACCTCTCATTAGATTTGCATAAATTACATCCACCTGACACTATCCAACTTCTATTTTGTCCATTATCCCAAGTGAGAATTATGGAGGAATTGTGTTTGCTAGTGCCATATAAAGAATTTTGTCTTTACTGGGAATTCTATTTCCTAAACAATTTGCTACGACCAAATCCGCCTCTTTTTTAGTTGAATACCCCAACTTAACAGTATACACCCCAGTGCTTGGATTCTTGGACCATTAAGTCGATCTTAGTCATATGATAGTTTGACTGCATCGTGTTGTAAGAGATTTACATATTGATTCCATTCCTCAATCAATTCACCATGGAGATTTAATAATTCTATTGTAATTGATCCTTGTAGCCAAACATTCATCACCTATTGTGAATTTGGCTCATTTAAATGACAACTCCCTTGTTCATGTTATGCCTCCAAACATGCATCTAATAATTTAGGATTACCCTTACAACCAATCCAAGGTTCCTCCCCAATCCTTACCTTTCTTCCATTTCATAGTTTCCAAGAAACCCACTTACCAACCAAAGGAAATGCCCTAACAAATGCTTTTCAAACAATAGATGCTCCATGTGGTTGTTTCCTGTCCAATCTGAACTAGTCTATCATTGACAACTCTTTTAAATATTTTGTTTTCAATAATCTGCCCCACAATCCCTCACTGTAAACCAATCTCCATAAAATTTTTGTTGCCAGCGTTGTACTAAAAATGTAAATGTTTTCCAAGCCCCATCCTCCAACTTATTTTGAAGTGGTAAGTCTTGCCCATTTGACTACGAGTATTGCTTCCTTCACTCTTTTACCAATCCACGAAAAGATGTAACAATTATTTCTAATTTTTATTTAAAATTCATTTGGGAATCTTAGCTATAGACATCCAATATATGAAGATGCTCTCAAGCACTACCTTTACTCGAGCGAATCTTAGCTATAGAAAGTCCACCAGTTTTTTTCTTACTACTCCATTATTGAAGGAGATAGAAAGAGAGAGATTCTCTTGACTTTTGACTTTCATAGAACCACTCGATTTGAAATTAAAATCCAAAATTAAACTTGACTTTGAAAAACAAACTTTTAGGATGTTTAATTCAAATGTTCATAATACCAAGGATTCAGAAAATCTTTAACATTATTTATATACGTGTGAGAGAGTGGAATCAAAATCCTTAATATTATTTATATACCTGTGAGAAAGTAGAATCTTATTTCTTATCTCGTCAGCCTTATGTAAATACTTCCCTCTTTTTCAAAGTTGGTGGCGGTACCGGGTTTTTAAACTAGTGGCATTATCATTAAATTAAAGTAAACTACATTAGAGCATGGAGTATCCATGTTTTTTTAAGAGAGACATTAACATTAAATTAAGGTCCATTATAGGAGGCGTTATCCATCGGAATTTCAACTTTATTAGAATATCATATACAACTCTAATAATAATTAGACGCGAAAAGGAGTGGGACTCGGACTATTTATAGTCAAATCCAAATAAGTTTATCTGGAGGCTTGGCAGTGGAGCTGACCTAATCTGATCCAAAATCAAATGAAAGTCTGGCTGGCAGATTGAGTCGTCGGGAACCGAGGTATGCAATGCAAGGGAATGGAAGATATTTCAAATTCCAAGAAAATATTGGTTCCGGCTGGATGGATGAATATAAATATGTCTGCGAGAGAAGGGCGTAGCGGTATATATATTATTATTACGAAGTCGAATGGAAGAAGTTGAGATTGCTTTCCCAGGGGTACTATTCCTTTCCGCCCACTACCGTTGTGGGTTTTAAATGTCGAGGGACTATTTAGAGGCAGGCTCTCATGACCACCAAGAGAAGTCTATCACAACACTGTTTCATGCCCAAGTCTCCCCAAATTTGGTCCTCTTTCGAACGGATCCTCACAAAATTTGAGTCGTTTAACAGGCGTCTCTATGTCGTATACCGTCAGATTTGAGCCCACAAAATAAATCTCAAGACTGAGCTCTTGCTAGGGTTTTACAGCCAGTTATCGGTCAAGGTCATTGGAGGGTCAACCCATGCTCTGGATTGAAGGTGGGCATGATGAGGATATGGCAGGGTTTTAGTTTATTTTTAATTTTAATTTTTTGAGTTTTGCCGGTGTTTGGCAGCTATCATGCGGTCTGGTCTTTGGTCAGTCACAGGGAAACGCAGGTTGAAGGTCCGATTGAGATGGATAATGATAGTTAAGTAGAAACGAAACAAAGAGGGGAATTCTGTTCAGAAATAGTGGTTTCGAAACAGGCCCTAATTTTAGAGTGGAAGAGGAAAAGCTGACCGCAGGAATACAGATTGATCGCCGAAAACGAACCGAGATTATTAGGGATTATTGACAGCAGCGTATCTGGGGTGAATTTGGGATATTTGGGTGAAAATCGGGGCTGGGATGGTAGATCGGGTAACGAGAGATGGTTGCACGATGAACGATGAATTCGGTAATAGACGTGAGTGTCTGCTGATGGATGATGAGTCCAGATGAGGGAGAGGGATGTTTTCGTGGTTGCTAAAATTGGTGTCGGCGTGCTGGCGCCCAGTCCAGCAGTATGGCCGCATGGGCAGGGAGGAGGGGGAGGGGGCGAATCACAATGACGATCGTCTTCTGTGGCACAAAGACATTGGCCAGCACTCCTTGGGGGGTTTCTCGATTGCCGTTGTCCAAGCCAATGCTTTGCAGGAGGATCAGAGCCAGGTGGAGACCGGCCCTCGTGGAACGTTCGTTGGAATCTACGATGGCCACGGAGGCCCCGAAACATCGCGCTTCATCAGTGATCACCTGTTCTTGCATCTTATGAGTAAGCATCCCCTTAACTGCTTTCTGTTTCTGCTTCAGCTTCGAATCATATGCGGTTCTGCGTATCATTGGCCCATATGTATGTATGTTTCAACGTATTGTACAGTGATAATTTTAACTTTTTAATGCTTGAATGTGGATCAATAGACCACGCTAGAAACAGGACAGATAATTAGCAACCATTTGCCAATGATAGTCAGCATACCAAGTTACAACTGCCTACAGCCAGCACAACAACTGCAATTTATGACTGTTTCATCTCCCCTGAAAAATCCATAATTCCTCACTCTGAATCATGACAGGTGGGCTTGTCAGCAAAGCAAGCTTTTCTGGTAATGATAAGCAAAAGTAAAGCTTGAACTCAAGTTTTGACTTCTGTCTCAAAGAACCAATGAAGGCTACCTTTGGTGCTAAATTTGTAGTCTACTTCTACCAGTGCCCAACAAATTTCAACATTAAAGTTTCTTCATTTCTATTGGTCTCGACTCTCACCATAGGTTTGGCTACGAACAATATTGCGGTTCAATTATTTGTGGTTGCAACGACACAGGTTGGTCAAGTGGAATTTGTTTGACTTATCGAGTCTTATCATAAGGTTTTGCTTCAAGCATGACTGCACCCATCATGCTTGTTATATTACGTGGCGTTCCACGAGCAACGTTCAGTAAAGTTTGTTTCTTTCTTATGATCTCAACGTAGAGTTTTTCTTCTTAGTGCTATTTTTTTGGTCAGTCAAAAAAAGTTCCACTAAAAATAATATAATATACAAGATTATATGCCAAGGTAACGACTTTTCTAATCTGATACGGGGTCTGATATTCAGGAATTGACTAGCTGATTGAAATGCCTACTGAAAGCTGACTAGTCGCCCCTAATGATACAACATCTAGGTCCTGGTTGGCTACTTTTCAAGCTTCATTGAGGGGCAGATTTTTTTTGTTTTCTTGATTGAAGAGTGTCCTATACTCTGGAGAACTGTCTTTCTCTTCCTTTTTTATTTTATTTCAATGCTCTGTTTATCTTTGAGCTCTTTGAAACTGGTGGGTTATATGATAATCCTGTTTGCCCCTTTCCCCATTTAGCTTATCGTTAGGGTCTTATTTTCTCTCCTTTTCCATTTATGATCCGACATCTCCCCCAGTGGATCACCAGGTAAGGAGACTGAGTGCTGCAAGGAGGATGTATCATCCACAACAATATTTGCTGCACTTCCCTCAACACTGTCAGAAACAGTGCCAGTTCCATTGTGAGGTGGAACTGGAACATTTGTAGAGTCAGGAGTTAAGGATCAACTCAATTTGAGATTGGTTCCACCCAATGGTAATTGATCTTAAGAGTACTTCCACCAAGTGGGCTTTTGATGTCTACACGTCTTAGCATGAGATGTAATTTGTGATTTAGTGTTCATACAGGAGGCAACTAGATGGTCATGCTCAAAATAAACCTTGCAGCAGAAAACAATGTGTTCATAGTCCAACAATTGGGTACCGCTGCAGTCATTATGGTCTGATATGATTTTTTCAGGAAGACCATTGCTCAAATCAACTTCAATGCATATTCAAGGAGATGAAGAAGCCTATGGTTGCTGTCTCCAGAGCCATGAAAACAAACTTACCTGAGCATTTCCAATGGCCTCTAGGGAGTTTACATTCCAATATTCAAGTGGCAGGTTGGGCATCTGCTCCTAGATTGGGATTGAAGATACTGATTTAGTGAGTGGATTGAAACCAGGTTACCAAGGCAGAGGCCTCATAAATAGGCCAACCATCCCTATAAACCAGGCCCCATTGCAAATGGCATTCAATCTGTCATGCACAAAGATAAATTCAAGGATAAAAACTTGTTGGCTCTAGGGTATATCACCATGGTGTCTTCTAAGAAGGATCCCTAGGAATTGTATATACAAACTCGAAGATCTTTCAGCTTCCACCCTATGTTGTGAAACTTGCTCCACCCATGGGCATGGCAGTGAATAATATGGGCATAATACCGACAATGGAAGAAGATACTCATCTAAAAGAAAACACAAGAGAGCAAGTATGCAAGTATGTGGGGAGATTGCTAGAACTATTCACAGATGTATGCAAGTATGCCTCTCGTTTTCTTTGGATATATCTTGAAACAAATATGGTTGGGAATGGTTTTGAAATAAATCTCTTTTTAGGGATCATGGTGCTAATTACCCCCCCCTTCCTCATGACAATTATCTTGCATTTGCTGACAATGTTGTTGTAAATGTAACTTCGTGTTAAATATACAACATCAAGAGACATTCTCCAAACCAATCTTGTGTAGTCAAGATTGATCCTCTCGTATAGAGGTGAGCACTTTGATTGCCTTCTGTGTAAAGGTTATTCCTTCCGTATCGAGGTAATTGATCAAAGTAATGATGTTGTAAAGTCTTGTTGGACAAGGCTCCGAACTTGTGTGTATCAAGTCATGATTATCATGTGAACCTTCCGTATAAAGGTATCCATGAGATGGACCTCCCGTATAGAGGTGGACCTTCCGTATAAAGGTCATGCTTTACTTGCTTTTTTTTTGTAAGTTAGACGTTCCTTCTATTGCCTCAATAAGAAATTTACAGACAAAACCAAGACCTCCCAACAGAGAGAAAACAGGCTTGAAGGTCAAGATGGTAGTCTCCCCCAAAAGGAAACAAGACTATACCAAAGTGATTGAGAATTCTTAAACAGTCTTAAAACAAAGTTTTCCATGATAACGAAATATAATGCGATAAACAATAGCTTAAACATAAATAAATAACAGCAACTAGATAAGTCCTACTTCTGAAAGTCCGAACTAGAAACATCACAAAAAACTGGAGCAGCCAAAATCAACAGATTACTCATGAGTCCTGCTGGTAGAGCCAGGCTCTAGTTTCATACCCAACCGCTTGGCAATTTCCACCTGATTGCTCAGGATACGCTGCAGGAGCAACATCATCTCATCTTGCTGGAGCAAGATTTCACCATGCTGTTCGTCCTTCTCCACCAAGGTTCTGCCAAGAACCATCTTTTGCGACCAGTGCATGTCCAAGGACTTTTGATAGAGGGTGAGACGGCCTCGGGAAGAACCAGGGTCGGGGATGAGGTCCTTGAATTCCTTTTTGATTTCCTTCGCCCCTAGGCAATTTCTATCAATCTCGGTCTCCTCTCAGCTTGCAGGATTGTGTCTTGGACAAAGTTGGGGATTTCCTTTTTGTAACGCTTGCATTTTTCAATCAAGTGCTTTTGAAACCGAATGGGAGGGCCCATTGGTTCAGACAGACAAAACTCGAGCAGGGTAGAAGCTCGATGGGTGCTCTTTCGGGGTGGCATGTTAACAGAAGGGAGGGCACAGGTTAGCACTGAAGCGAGTAGGAGCGACCCGGGGAAGTGGATAGGTTCACGAGCGAATGCACTCAGGAAAGACTCCCCAATAGCAGAGGAAAACCGGCTAGAAGAAACCCTCGCAACCAAAGAAAGGTGGTGGAGAAGGTTCGAAATAATGGAGCTCCAATAAGGGTGGCTAACAACATTCATTGTGTAGCACAAAAGACAACAAGAAGGAAAGGAGACAAAGCTAGGCTGCGACTTACCCGGGATGACAGAAGCATGGGTGGATTCGCTGTCGTGATTCTTAGAGAGCCCAGGATCCCACGGTTCGCCTGGACTTCCAACCACACGCTCAGGACCTCTGTTACTCCACAGGGAGCTCCAAAGAAGCGCGCAGAATGAAAACAAAGCTCGAATTTGCGCTCGAATGCCTTCGAAAAATCTCTCTAATGCTCGGCTGGGTCAAATAATGATCTCGCATGTTGGAGAGTTTCTAGCTTCTCCACCACTTCTCCTTTGACAAAATTATAAATGCCTTGCACCTCTTCATGATGAACAATTTACTCGCTTTTGCTCGAAGCCTCCGTCGCAGATGTGCCATCCGCCGTCTGCTGATGAGAGCTCGTACCTGCGAGCATGTCAACAGTACTCTCCTTAGGGGAGGTTGGTTGAGTTATAGGCAGTCTGATGGGGGGAGATGAGGTGGGAGCACGGGGGACTGGGCATCCTACCGCGTGCCTCTCATCCTCCATCCCAACCGTCCAGCTGTCCACCCGCCGTGGGGACATGCTTTACTTGTTAAAAGCATTTAATGTTGTGTGATATATTATTAACCATGATCACCATATTGCTATTAAGTCTCCTTTAGAGATTGATCACCTCTAAAGTGAATTACTTTAGATGATCATTTGGTCTGGAATAATATAACATGATCACAACATCCGATAAATCTTATTAGTATAATGTAATGTGATGGATAATTAAAGTTAGCACATATTGACCATGCAGTAAGAGATAGAGAAATAAAAGATAAAGCATAGAGATCAAGAGAATTCGAAATTGCCCATGCAGGCACTTCAGCTAATTAAAGAGAACTCGAATTATTAAAGCTTCAGTTAGAAAGCTTCAAATAAGTATCAATGCTTCAGTTAAAGATATGTATCAGTTAACTAAAGAACTCACAATGGTCACTTCAAGTAAATCAATTAGCATGATTTCGGTTAACTAAGTGTTAAATAAAAGGGACTAGTTAACTAAAGTATTTTCACTTTAGTTAAACTAAAAGACGACACTTCAGTTAAAGAGAGTTAACTAAGTGACAACAAAGAAGATCTAGTTAACTAAGTGTTATTGCATGACGACACTTATGTTACAGTTAAACTAAAAGATGACATGTGAGTTGTGACACTTGCATGTTGACACTTATGTTACAGTTAAACTAAAAGATGACATGTGAGTTGTGACACTTGCATGTCGACACTTAAGTTAGCCACCTAACTAAGTGGGCAAGCTTTTAGTTAAGAGGTGAGTTCATCCTAAGTGACAACTCAGTGAGATGAAGCACTGCATGAGAAGTGGGGTGGACCACTCCATGCAAGATTAATACATCCAGTTTGAGGGCGAGTTTATCCTGAAGTTAGAAGTTAAAAATAGAAGATAAGAATGTATAAATATGATATACAGGATTGTTGAATCCAATGTGAAGCGAATTCTCTTCTCCATTGAAGGCAAGGCGCTTCTCTTTGTGCAGGGTATTGTTCGTGCTTGTTATTGTTGTGTTGGGCACATCTTCGATTGATCTCTCTTCTATATTGCTTCCGTATCTTCACCAAGAAGTTTGGTGATCTCTTATCTTCCGAAAGCAATCTTCTATGTTGTAAAAGAAAGCATTCTCTGCTATCCATTATATTATACTGAGAAGAATTACTGGGGTTTTTGTTCTCATAATTTTGAGGATTTTCCCAGGGTATATCTTGTGTTATGGGTGTATGAATTTCATGGATTGAATTGCCTCATTGCTTCAAGTCTCTGCATCTAAAAGAATTAAAGATCAAAGCTCAACCAAATTTCAACACTTCAAAAGATATTTTTTTGTATTTTATTATTATATTATTATTGTAGTTTATTGTACCTCCGTCGGAGATGTTTTTCCTCCATTCGGGGATGTCATTATTGTATTTGGTCATGTAAGAATATGAAGGTAAAACCTCCATTGTAAGTCGGGGCAATAGTCCCCAAAAGGATAAATGTAAAATGTATTTTTGAGTCTCCCTAGGAGAGGTCAGCCCAGCTAGTTAAGGAAGTTGGCCCCATTGGGGATTTAGGCCAGTCACACATAAAGTATAAATAGGGAGGTGCTCTCCCTCATTTGAAAACACAACCAACAAGCAAGTTCGCTCCAAGGAAGAGAAAGACAACGTTTGCTGAGGAAGAAGAAGGAAGCTGCAGAAGTCATCTTATCTTTGGGTTTTCTATCTTGGTTTGATATTGTACTAAGTGACGAATCTATTACTGAAGAAGTTGCGGTGTTTTATCCTTTATGGTTTCCCCGAAGAAATTTCTTGTGTTCTTGTGTATTGCTGTGCTTGTCTATCTTTCAGATTAAAGATTTAACATAATTTTATTAAAGTGCAAACACTAACAGACAATAAGATAATGTAATTATATTAATGTCCACAAAGGACCAAAGAATAAGTCAATGGGACTAGAAGATACAACTTAACATTAGACTACGGGATTGCCAAGATCACTCTTAAATACTAAACGATAAATATACATATGAAAGTACAAAAAACGGTATATGAGAATGAGAAAGGGTGCACTAGAAAGGTAAATTCTAGAAAGAAAGGAAACACAAATCAATATCAAAGTTAGAGATAGAAATAGAGGTGTCCCTATCATCTTTTATAATTATGAAGGAGCTAATGCAAAGCTTAATAATGTTCTCTACAAAGTGCTTGACATTGAGAGGGTCTAGCTTGGTGAACCTTGGAGGAGGTTGGGGGGTGTTTGTTGAAACTCTCCCAATGCTCGAGGGTAGAGAGAAAATTTGGTGATGGATGTTTGCCTGCTTGATTCGGGTTGAGGGTCAATCCCATGAGAGGAGCGGTTCTGGCCTTGTGACCTTGTGGAGTTGCGAAGTCTACCAACCAGGCGAGAGTATGCGTGCTTGGATTTGAAGTTATTCGTACTCATGGATGGTGTTATCACTTAGATTGAACTTCCTCAAAAGTTCATCTTGATTGATTTGACATAGAGGGTTCAGGGTTACACTAGAATGAACTTCATCAAAAAGTTCAGTCATTCAAAATTGGTTTGTGGGGGCATTATGGAATGGTTTATGGGGACATTATGGAATGGACTAGTAAAAAATTCTATTGTTTGACATCGACGATTCGTCCACATAGTACATGGTAAACTTTGTACTACAAAGTTCACCATTTGGCATTGGCAGTTCGTGAGTGCTATCGTACGTGGAACATGGTTGTAACCCTTTGTTAATTAGGGTTGAGGAGTTCTAGAGCATACTTATAGAGCATAAGATTATATGCCTCCCAATACATGGTTGGAAAGGCTTATTGATTGACAACGTTTTTTAATTTAGAAGGTTCCTTGTGCTTGCATGTGACATGCAATCTTTGATGCATGCATGGAGGGATGAGAGGCCCAATAGGGTACTTTCAGTTTTTTGAGACTTGCTTTTTGTGTAACTTCCTTTTTCTGTGGTAAATTTTTTGGGGATTTAGGTCTACTCAAGAAATACAATTTATGCCACTCTCAAACTCATAAGCAAGAATGAGATTTGTTGATGCCTTGCCATCACCACACAAATATCCACAAACAACAAATTGCTTAAACATGTACATATCCTACCCCCCTCTAAGAATTGAACATGTGATCCCCAAGGAGAAAATACATGCTCTTAACCATTAGGTCCACTCAGATTGTACATTTTTTGGGTAACTTCCTATTTTGAGGAAGTCAATATTTTCAGAAATTAATCACATTTTTGGATACTCACTGAGAAGGGCATGAATGTTATTTTCGGTGATGATTAGGGAAAATGTGTTTTTTGTTTTTCCTTCTTTTTGCCTTTTCAAATTGGTCATACTTTTTCTAGATACAATTTATTGTGGACAACACCGGTGCTAATGTTATTAGCAATTACAAAACATGTGCCTTTTTGCCTTTGTCCTTTTTTAAAAATTAGCAGTTGCCTTGGGTCCCCTTTCTAGTAGTGAAGATAGGTTTCAATCTTTAGAGGATTCATAACACCTTGGTATTTTATAATGTGGTATTTTTAGCCATGGAGATGTGTGCTCTATTCTAGCATCGACATGTCCTTTTTCATTGTCCTATCGTATGTGTGGATCTAGATGGTGTGCGTCCTATTTGTGAACGCGGGTCATATTTTTGGAGTCCATGTAGTTGTGTGTCCTCACTAGAGAGGATTCATGGAGGTTGAATGGCTTGTTGACTTGTTGCATTTATCCTTGATTGGTGTGCCCCATATTGAGATGGCATCTTTGACTTGCGTTACTTTTTAAGGCAAGCTTTCTCCATGTTGATTTGCACATGCAGAGAGCTTCTATGACAAGAAGGTCACCTTTGTTGACTTTTCTCTTTGAGCAAAAGATTTCTATGTTGGGAAAGGGGGATTTATTGGGACTCCACTTGTATGTTTTACTTGGAGATTTCTTTTTCTATCATTAACATTATTTTCCCCTTTTGTGTTATCTTCTCTAATTAAATCACATTCCTTCTTTTTTTTTTGAATTTTTATACTAGGGGAGTTGACAATAGGGGCGGGGCTCATATTCGCGACACATGGGGTCGATTCTCGTCCGCTACACTATACCCCTAGGTGCACCCACATAACCCGCAAGCATGGGGCACATGCTAATCGGGGTTTAATCCCGTGACCTCTTTTTACAATGTGTCATATCATTTCACTTCTCAGCCAATCGGTCCACACCCCTCTAGGTAATTAGAGCACATTCCTTAAGAAGGCTTCTAAAGCCTCTTTTTGTGGTTTTTCTTCTCCATTGCAGTCTAGAGAAGTAATGCATCCGCCTTGAGATCATTTCCGTTTTTTGCACCATGAATGTATGGTATTTGAACTTTGAAGCAACTTTCACTGCTTTTGAATGTGGTGACATCACATGCTTTTCTCTATTTCTTTCTCTTATTAGATTAGGCATGCATGTAGGATATTTTTAGCAGGAGAATGTTGTCACCACTTGTGATATTCTTCGCAACTTTTAGTATCTTTTCAGTGTAAGAGAAGTTCAATTGCTTCCCTTTTCATGATGCTTTTTAAAGTAAAGCACCTTTAATATTTAGTCTCCTCTCGTCTCGTCTTCTCTTGGCCATAGATAAGAGTGCAAGCAAAGGAACCAATGATCAATTTTTGTCCTCTTGCTTCCATTATTCCCTTGAGAGATCTAGTTGTTGAGAAAAGGTGCTTGATGTTGGGGCCCTTGTTTGCATTTTGGGTTCTTGAGAATTGCACCACTCCATGTGGGTACAACAATTTTGTAAATAGTTGCATGTGGAGCCATTGTTGGCCTAAGGTTTGGGTCCAACTAAGTAGCACACGCTATTATATATAAATGTAAGGCTTTGACCTAGTTTTGAGAAGAGGGCATGCAGAGGAAGAGAGTGAAATGTAGTCTTTTTTGTATCTGATCATCTACTTTGCTGAGTCACGACTATTGTGCAATCAACCATTTATTGAAGTCTGCATTTTAATGAGTTTATGTGGTTTAATTAATTTTATGTTGTAGATGGATGAATGACATGGTTATGGCTTGTTTTCCTTTGCTTTCTACAAACTATTTTAGTGTATGATATGTTGTGTTAATAATATTAAGGGTTAATGAATATGCTAGTCTTTGAATTGGTTTGTCCTAGATTTTACGTATTGAGTGAGACTTTCCACTTCTAGGAATTGCTAACTAGCTCTATTCATAGAACTAGTTAGGTTGAAGCTAGACTACAATGGTACCTTGGTTGTTAGCTCTTGCGAATCTTGGTCTTTGAGATTGTGCCTATAAATGGTTTCATTGTCGGGTCAATTCTTGTGACTAGTGTTGCAGAATGAGAGATAAGTTTAACAATGAAGGGTGTGGAAAATTGGTTTGATCACCACATTGACCTTTTAGCAAACTCTACGGTTTGGCATTTCAATAGAAAGGTTTAAAGATGAATTCTTGTTTGAGTGTGTATATGAGATCTTTTGGGTTGAGTTCTCAGTGATGCTCTTTGAATGGTTATGCATATTGGCGAAACAACCGGGACACGCTAGGTGGAAACAAAGGAATATGCATTGGATTGCCTAAAATTTAGTTGCACTATAGAGGTGCGATGATTAAAGATCTTGCATCTTTGATTAATGGGTAAAGCACAATATTGATAGGTACATCGTGGAAGCTGTACTTGAAACTTACACCTCACAATCATGGGTAGAAGACCTATTTAAAAGAGGTCATTATGGATGGTTGTTGAAGGAGATCTCTATGTGACTCAAGATATTGGTAGTAGAGGAAAGAATAATAGCATTCACTCCCCCTAATATGGAAATGTAACCCACCTTGCGCTCGAGGGTGGAAATGGCTGGCTCAAGATAAGAAGGTGAATTGGTTGGTGGGTAAGAGTTATGGTAAATGAGCAAGTAACAAAAAGAGAAAAAAGTGCAGCGAAAAAGGTTGTACGTACTGAGCCCTAATGGTCTAAGTATGTCTAAGTATATGAAGGAAATCTAAGATAGAAGCTCACGATGGTGGTTGAGGCTGACCATGATTGGAGACCCCGTGGGTGAGTGTGGAGATGGCTTATAGCAGGTTGGAAGAAATGGATGTTGAGTTGATAGGAAACCCCCCTCAAGAACACCACAAAGGAGAGAAACCCTCTAAAGAAAAAGTCTAGCTTATCGACACTTGTGGGCAGATGCAAGGTACAATGGAAATATAGTCAAAAGATCTGTTGTTGGAAGATTTGCTCTCTAAGTTAGAAAATCTCAGCACCGAGACTCCAAACCCAGAGACACAATCTAATGATTCACTCAAGGGTGTGTACTAGTTCTTTGGAGACGTGAATACATAGCCAAAGGTAGCATCACCACTCAGTGAAGGAGCCATCCCAGGACAACAACCACCCCTTACCTATTCTAGTCATAAAAGGGTACATTCTTCTTTTCTAGTAATTAATAATTCAATTGTGATTACCAATGTAAGACAACAACGAGTAGGGGTGAATAGTGATACAAAGAGTAGTACTAAAGGTGACTAAGCTACAAGAACGTGGAACCCAAATATCATTCAACGTCCAGGTCCTCAACGGGTTATAGTTGGTGCAATAATGGCCCATACATGGTTGCACCTTTGAGAATTCACCAGGCAAAGAGAGGAGGGTGCTACTAACATTGGTTCCTATGTGAAGGTATAAGGAATGCACTAGGGGATTCGATGGATGATGTGAAGATATTGGAGTTTTAGAAAACCTTATGGGGTTGTACACTACAATGGTACATGAAGTATGTGCAAAACACCCTGTCTAGGACAACTAAGACTCTCAATGAAACAGAATTAGCCTTGCGGAATTCTTGAAGTTGAAGTTGGAACAACAACCTTGTGCATAATTAGAAGACATGAAGCAACGAGAAGGAGAGAGCACTTGGAATACGCCCAACAATTCCATAAGCTGATGTATCAATGATCGTTCTAGTTTCCTCTAGAGCAACATTGGGAGTAGTTTATTGAAATCCTTACCCTGATGATGAGTATTCGCTTGGTGTAATAGAAAATAAATGCTCCAAGAGAGACACTGGAGTAGGTAGGGACATTAGGTACAACAATGGGATACCCCGACCTTAGAATATACCAAACTATAGCAAAGATGGGCTTGCAATCCTTTATGACGATACTAGGCAAACTAAGTGCAGAGTCGATGCTTTGTCTTGACATAGAAACTCCAAGAGTTGACTTGTTCTAAAGTAGAAAATAAGTGCAGAGCCAAGTCTTTGTCTTAACAAAGCAACTCTAGGAGTTGACTCGCTCTAAAGCAACACAAAAGCAAATATGGTGCATTGGGTGCAAAATAGAGGGTCATACAATAGTAGATTACCCTATGTTGCGTGGTGAAGTTGGTAAAGTGGCAATGATGCCAATGAACCATCAACTGCAAGTTCCATCGCAAGTCCGAGAATGGTGTCATATATTTAAGGCATATGGAGACCATCCCATCTGCAACGATGCTCACTTTTGGAGACCATCCGCCTTGTTGATCTTATATTGTGAATTTTGTAGGACAACCACACATAATATAGACAACTGCCAAGTTCTGCAAACCTTGGTATATAGGCTTGACAAGACATCATTTCAAGATGAATAGGAATGAACCACAGTGGGTTGTGGCAACTATGGAAGATTCATGGGAGGTCTTGGCGGAGTAGGTTGCGGTGGCATAAGAAATGGCCCAATCTTATGCTACAACTTCAACAAAATTGGAATCATCAAGAAATTTTTCCAACCCTCACTAGTTGCGTTGTGGTCACTATCGCATTGTAGGCCCTAGTACAAAAGATTATCTAGATTTGATTGCAAATTAGGAGGCTTAGAATCAGAGAAAGACCAACTTGGTTAGCGCTCAACCTGTGCAAAGAGCTTCCTTTGAAAAATCAAAGAAACATATAGTAACTTGTAGAGGCACAAAGACAAGCTACGACCAACAGAATGGGGCACCCCAGTGTTTTAAGTAACTAGTACAAACGAAATTAGAGTTATTAGAAGAAACTAGAGTTCAACGCCACGAAACATAAGCAGTTCGTTAAGGAAGCGATGGAGATCTTGCATGCTGTAGCTGGCACTACAATTGAAGACCGAAGTAAGTGCCCTATATTGTTCCTACTGAATTACATCACACTTTCAACAACAAGCACTTCTTCCCCTAGCAATGCACAATACTTAGAAGCACTACTTGATTTTTTAAGAGTGTTTGTTAAGGTCTTGGATTATGAAAAGCTATCCAAATGATTGCACATTGCCTTGAAACAAGTTGTGGAGGGGGGTTAAGAGATATGTGCCCACTTTTTTTAGAATGCACCTCCTGTTGTATTAAGAAGAAAAAAAGGTTGCAAGTTTGGACTGAATGTTGAAGTCGATGAATTTGAAGTGACATGCATCATGCTTGACCTAGGTTTCGACGTTATTGTCCTGCTTGAATGATCATGGTAGTTGATGTGCAACCCACAACTTGTGTACTCGTTGATTTAGTTGCAACTAGCAAATCAATATTGCATCTTCCCATTAGGATGAGTGGAGAACAAAGAGGTTTTAGTCATGAAAATTTTAGTAGTGAGGAAATTAGAATCTTGGATGAAAAGGACCTTTACCCAACTCTCTTGGGAATCGAGTGGGCATATGAAAATGATTTGATCAGTAATGTCAAGTGTAGAAAAATGCCATTCCAGAATAATGGGCTCAGGGTTGTGTATAACCTATTGATCCATATCAAGGGCTTAGGTATAGAAAACTAATAAATGACATGGAAGAATCGATAGATGATTGCATCTTCATAGCTAGAAGGAAGGATTTTTAGCAATCTAGTGGTTTAGGAGCTCTAATTTAGGACAATTAGTATGTGCAATGACTATGGAAATCCCACAAGATAAGGCGCTATGAGCTAGTGCATCATCTATTCATTTGGCTAAGATTTCGAAGTGGGGTCCTAGGATTAGCAGGATAGGAATCATGAGCTCACTACTTGGCATTTTGCAAATGTATTTATAGAGTTTGTTGGATTGGTACCGAGGTGTACACCCAACAATCTTTGATGGGATTGGCCACCTCAAAGAATTCCTTGATTAGATGGATGGAAGATATTGTACCTCACTGAGTTACAACCGATGGCTATGGATGTTGCAATGAGGGCAACCTTGACAAGATGGTCAACTACACATAAAGAGTCCTTTAAGACTTGGGATGAAGTCAAACTTGCCTTGTCCGCTTGATTTTCCCAAAAGAAATAGACATCTAGATAGGTGATGCAGTTTCGCTATACAATGGCCAGTCGAAGCTTGACTGCCACACAAATAAATGTATAAAGTCATCGATTCAAGCTAGGTGAACTAAAGAGCCTACAGGGATATTGTTTTTACTGTACCTTGGGACCCATCCCTTAAGCATGATACATCCAAGAATAATGTCGACACCGGACACACAATTGGGATAGCTCATGACAAAAACTCTACGCAACATTTTCCTACACAGGTAGGAACTCAATTGCGAATACTACTCTACAAGAAATGGATTTTTTTTGTTTATGCCTAAGAAAAATAAACAAAAATCCCTAGTTTGTCTCAGGCATAAATATTCGATCATGATTGAGGTAAGAGAATTGGCCCTTGAGCTTCTACACTGCTGCAACAAGATCTTGCAAGAGGGCTTGGAGGAAGATGACCCCTTGGATGGTGTTCCATGAATCTAAAGAGGAAAGGCTTGTGAAGGAGACCATAGATGCACCATTGGAGAAATGTACGGGGAGTGTTTGAATATCATGAAAGTGAACTTAGGGATAGCTGTAGAGCTCTAATTTCTAATAAAATTCTAATTTCTAATAGAAAACTAAATTCTATTTGAAGAGGGAAAATAATAAATCTGTATAGTTAATTTATAAATTCATGTTCATAGTAAAATATTTTCGAGAATAACACAAGTAAATTTTGTAACCCAGATTAGGAATCTAATTTCAAAATACTCAATAGGAAGAGGAAGAGGACGTATCTGTTAGACCTCATACTTACAGATATACTGTAAAAGCACATAGGTCCCCCCGACTGGCAGCAACTGGGTAACCATGTATAGGGAACCGCTCTCCTCCCAACCAACCCCTCAGTCGTAGACTGTGAGCCCTCGAGCCCTCACTCAACAATACCAAGCCAACCCAAACATCTCAATCATAATCCTATTCTACCCTTAGACTCCAAACCTCCATCTCCATAGAACTCCCCCAACCAAAAATACCCAAACAAAGAGCATAAAAACCAAAAAGACCCCTTGATCAACCCCCAATTCCCCTATTTATGCAAAAAATTCAATATTTAATTTTATTAGAAAAAATTATGCATGAGGGCCACATGGCCCTCATGCATTCTACTTTATTTAATCAAGTTTAATTAACTTAACCTAGATTAATCGCTAATTAAGTTTATTAATATTTCTCCTATTTATTTTTGTCATTGAATTAATTCCACTTTATTAATACTTCATTAGTAGCTAGTGAAGGGTTAAGAATTCTAATCCTTAATTAGCTTTTTTAGGGGTGTTACATACTCCTCCCCTTTGAGAAACTTTGCCCTGAAGTTATATTCCACACAGAGATAGGGTCACAACACAAAATAAAAGCATATACATCACAATACTTACTCAATTAATATAGTATAGTATATATTTAATACTATAATTGAGGCTGAAAACTCTTGCGTGTGGCCAGCACGCAAGAATTTTACTACTTCACTAATACATTCAACGCCCTAATTTTTATATGCTCTTGTTTAATTAGCTAGTGTCTAATATGCAACCATTCATACGAGTTATGCATTAACTTCATAATACACTTCCTAAACAGTAAGAACAAATAGATAATAAATCAAAACCGACTCAATGAGACAGAAAAACATAACACATCCTCCTCCAAAACTCTCGCATTCCTTACTCACCCTCTCCCTGAGAATCATACCACCCGAGCAACCTCCATAACCCTCCACGCCAATACTCCAGGTGGTCCCGATCGCCATGGCATGGGCCCTCTATTGTAACCTATCCACGGACAGTACAACAGGCGTCAAAAGTTTCATGGTTAGCATAATTGCTAAATCGAACTATGGACCTCATCGGCCGCACCGGATTTTGCTCTACTTCTGGTATCTATTTTGACCTCATCGGCCTCACTGGATTTTGGTCACATCTGGTCACCTCATTGACCACACCGGATTTTGGTCAACCAGGCATCTTGAAAGGTTGGCCCTGACTCCCTCCATATCCCTCCAAGGCAACCAACCCCAAGCATCAGAAGTCCTTCTCCATATACCTCCCTCTACGACTGGTGTACCTCAAGCCGTGGACTTCCGGTATTAGACCTCATCGACCGCATCAGATTTTGGTCTCCTTTGGTCACCTCATCGGCCGCATCGGATTTTGGTCAACTAGGCATCGAAATTGTAGCTGGAAGGTATTGCTGAGTGAGTTGGTCCCCAGCTCATAATCTCTCGTGGTTATGGGCTCCCACAAGATTGTGGTTTCTAAAATGACCCGGCCTCAAAGGCCCTAGAGTGGAATTCCTGTAACATTTCCACTCACAATCATATAGTCAATCATACACAATATCATATTACTTCATGATCATATCGTATCCACAACCAGGTGCAGTTACTAAGAAAATCAAGAAATGCAGGTTTACCATAGACCATCTCATATCGCAGTAAAAGATGTCATCATGATCATGACTGAATCTCATAGCATTTCCTAACCATTATTTAATTCATCATAAATACTAGAAATTTGCATGTAAAATCACATGTTATCATGCTCATTTAATCTTCAATTATTACGGAATAAGTCTCTACATAAGTGACAATACCACATGCTAAATTAAGCATCTCACATAATCGCAAGTTAAGTATGAACCAGAGAATACGAACATTGTTCCTTGATATACTATCTCAAGCGCATAATGTATGAAAAAGTAATCATGTTACCAAACTCTATGTAATTACAAATCATTATCATGATTAATTACTCCTTCCTTTATGATGGAACAAGTCTTATGCAAATAATGAAGATCATAGACAACATGAATCAACTGAGAGTGGAACATGAGTAAAACTATCACGAGAACTTAACATTACAACTAATCCTAACTTCAACATATCGTCATTACATACCGTCATTAAAATACAAACTAGCATGACTTATCTTAGACAGACCCTATAATCATCAAGAACATCAAACATCATTCCTCATAATATCATAACAGATATATATATAACTGATAAATGCATAAACTCAAGAACTTGGATATATTATTAGATGCCATAGTAAGAGACCGTCTAGAATGATTAGTTTACTGTATGGATTTGGGTTTGCTTCTACCCAGTTTGCTAGTCCATGCTATTTATACAAAAGATGGGCATTTCTTCAAAAAAGGTGTGGAAAACTTACGTAGCTTCTACGTCTTCCCAGGTAGAATACCTTGGACAATACTAGTCCCATTGGACCTTAACTTGTGAAATAACTAGTTCCTAAACTGAGGCTAGAGTGATTTGTATTTTTAGCATTTCATAAGTTGTCTACCTAATTGTGTTCTTTTTGTTTGATGCATGTTTTGAGATTTTTATTATTATTGTTATTATTTAAGTCGAGAGCAGCCGCCTAGAGAATAGATTGGTGCTATAACCAATTACCAAGTGCTTAAAACTTCTTGACTGATTGCAGTTGAACTTGTGGGTAATATTGTCAGTGTTCCAAAACATTCACTTCAGCAGTGGGCAGCTCCATCCATAAAGTTTATAAAACTTATCTTAGACAACGGAAGCTAAGGTTGTTTCTTTGGGGTTAAAATATAGGTATGCTTAATGAACATTTGGAAAGATTATCGAATTTATTAGCCACACATGGATAGAATCATGATTCAAATTGGGTTCACTAAGGAGACAAAACTCATTAAACATATAAATAAAAATCTTCGGTGTCAGAATATCAAACTTTTTACATCTCTTGGTATACCAGCATTGCTTGCTCAAGGTCAAAATTGAATTATATGATAATGTTTTCTGGGGAATGCCCGGGACTGAGAGGACCTGGTTGGATAGTCATGGGAGGAGCCTGGGAGCTTTCAACCGAATCTCTCCTAACGTATGGGGCTGAAGAATAACGGCCCCTAACTGCTTGATCTGGACTGGTAGACGTACTCACGCTTAAACAAAATGGAGCAAGGTATATGCTACCAAGAGTGGGATCTTTCAAGATGGAGCATAATTCCAGAGATCAAAGTGCTCTTAGGAACTTAATTTTTACACTCTTCGGAAACCAAGCCCCTCCAACATGCTCCAATGAGGAAGAGCAATTTTTATCCCTGCCTCTAAACAATTCATCAGAACAGATCATAAGCATAAAATTTATTATGCTATTGTCTCTTCCAATGTTTAAGATCCAAACCAACACTCGTTCATTCTATTTGATGTTCAACACTGAGTGCAGAAATAAATTGGACATGCATGGAAAATACTTAGCACCACAACAAACAGATCACACAGGATTTACCTTAGAGAAAACCTCAATCAAAGAAAAAGTTCAGCATTAAAGTGCAGTCTTACTACTCTCGAGAGACGACAATCTTATGAACATTCAAACACATTTTCCACATTGATTTCAATGTGCTCTAAATGAGCTAAACAGATGGCAGTACCTTCATTTTACACACAAGATTTTTTCTTAGCATGTTTCCTGCTGTACTCTGCTGCCCTGCTTGATTGTTGAGCAGCACAACAATCAGGAGTTCTCTTCGATTGTTTTCAGAAAACTGCCTGAATTTTACACTGACCCCTTCCATTGTCTCTCCCTCTGCCCTTTCTACGGGCTATTCAAAGCCCTGGTCAAATATGATCAAACTCAAAGGCATCAACCTTAACTTAATCAAACTATTTAGTATTAATCACCTTCTTTAATAAAACTAGTAAAGATTTGGGTGACTATTATAATCACTATCCGACTTTACATTAAATGTCTTTAATTCATACTCCAAGGCATAACCAATTTCTCTGTTTGAAGACAAGGTCAACTTTGATTACTCCAGACAGATCGCATGGACATTTTACATATTGACCGAGTCAACTATGGACGTAGGGCATGTTACCCCCTATTTGTATAGGGTGTTCACTTAGGTTTCAGAGATTATTCTGCACATAGAATGCGGTATGTGGAGAAGGGCAGCTTGTAAAGGAGCCTGGGTGATCAGACCTGGGCATGTTTAGGGTGTGAAACAAGCCTATAGGCAGAGCTGGGCTAATTCCTAAGGCTTCTAGGCATGGATATGGACATGAGGAGCAAACCTGAGTGGCAATCTGATCGATTTGGGCCATTCAGAGCCTGTTTGAGGCAATGAACATCAACAACAACCCTCAATATCTAATTCTGGGTGCTTTTGGAATGAGTTTGTGGGCTAAAACAACAACAGACCTCTACTCCTGGGCGTAATTTTCTTTAAAACAGAGGTAAAGTGGCATTCTGGGCAGAATCTGGGGTTTCCTATAAGAACATGCGTCCATGAATCAGTGATTTTACAAGTCTGGAGTGAAAGGCTTGTGAAGGAGACCATAGATGCACCATTGGAGAAATGTACGGGGAGTGTTTGAATATCAGGAAAGTGAACTTAGGGATAGCTGTAGAGCTCTAATTTCTAATAAAATTCTAATTTCTAATAGAAAACTAAATTCTATTTGAAGAGGGAAAATAATAAATCTGTATAGTTAATTTATAAATTCATGTTCATAGTAAAATATTTTCGAGGATAACACAAGTAAATTCTGTAACCCAGATTAGGAATCTAATTTCAAAATACTCAATAGGAAGAGGAAGAGGACGTATCTGTTAGAACTCGTACTTACAGATATACCGTAAAAGCACATAGGTCCCTCCGACTGGCAGCAACTGGGTAACCATGTATAGGGAACCGCTCTCCTCCCAACCAACCCCTCAGTCGTAGACTGTGAGCCCTCGAGCCCTCACTCAACAATACCAAGCCAACCCAAACATCTCAATCATAATCCTATTCTACCCTTAGACTTCAAACCTCCATCTCCATAGAACTCCCCCAACCAAAAATACCCAAACAAAGAGCATAAAAACCAAAAAGACCCCTTGAACAACCCCCAATTCGCCTATTTATGCAGAAAATTCAATATTTAATTTTATAAGAAAAAGATATGCATGAGGGTCAAATAGCCTTCATGCATCCTACTTTATTTAATCAAGTTTAATTAACTTAACCTAGATTAATCACTAATTAACTTTATTAATATTTCTCCTATTTATTTTTGTCATTGAATTAATTCCACTTTATTAATACTTCATTAGTAGCTAATGAAGGGTTAAGAATTCTAATCCTTAATTAGCATTTTTAGGGGTGTTACAATAGCAGAGTAGGCTTGGCTCAACTGTGTGGAGAACTAGTGGGATGGCCAAACCGTTGTAGAGGTCACAACCTTGTTGTGTGAATATGCAAAATTATTTTCAATTTTTTTACCAAGATGAAGGGGATCTTTGGGGATCTTGGGGAGATTAAGATTGAACTAAAGCAAGATGCAAAGCCTGTGAGACATCGATTGCACCACATCAATCCACTAGTATAGCAAAAGGTCTAGGTAGAAACTGAGAAATCGCTGGATGCAAGACATCATTCCTATGGAAGAATCACAGTGGATAAGCCCTATTGTGATCTAGAATAAGAAGTTCAATGCAGAGGAGATTTTAGTTTGTGTAGACTTTTGTCATATAAATGTGGTTTGTGTCCGTGATCCATTACCCACTGCCTTTAGTGATGAATTTTCGGAACATGTATCCTAGCAGGGCATAATGTGTATTCCTTCACTAGTGGATTCTTAGGCTACTACCAAGTATGGATCATTGAAGAAGATAAGAAAAGACAATGTTTGCTACACAGTGGGGATTGTATGTATACAATGTGATGCCTTTCCCCAGAAGTACACTTGGATGATTGGATGGTGTACAACTTGCTAAAAACTCACGTTGCTATGTTGTATCTCATGTCGGTGGTTTTCGACAGTTGCAATTGTCACTGAATCTAAAGAAGTGTATCTTTTGTACATCGGTGGGGGTGTCGTTAGGACATGTATGTCACAATGATGTACTTGTTGGTCTTGCAAAAAAAGCAGTCATGGTTAATCTAATAGCATTGACAAAAAGTACACACCTTGCATTTTATGCTAGGCCATAGGGGGTACTACAACAAGTTTGTTAAAGAGTTTGCCGCCATTATAGTGACACTAGAGAAACTACTAAAGAATACATAAAACTTCATTGCGCCGAGAGGTGCTCTACAACCCAGTATGAGGGAGATCTTGTAACATGTGTCGAGTTTGTCGAGTAACAAAATAATACAAAGTAAACAAAAAAGAAAAAGTAAAGAGTAATAAATATTATGTCGGCCATAAACAAAAAAGGATAATACAAAGTAAAATGTAAATATAAGACTTAAACTAGAGACTTTAGAGCTTAGGATTAGATGGTAAATATTATGTCAGCTATAAACAAAAAATAATAATACAAAGTAAAAGTAAAAAGTAAATATGAGACTTAAACTGGAGACTTTCCTTTTTACTTTTAATACAAAGTAAAAAGTAAATATGATACTTTAGAGTGTTTGTGGAGTTTGTAGAGTGTTTGTCGAGTAACAAAATAATACAAAGTAAACAAAAAAGAATAATACAAAGTAAAAAGTAATAAATATTATGCCGGCCATAAACAAAAAAGAATAATACAAAGTAAAAAGTAAATATGAGACTTAAACTAGAGACTTTAGAGCTTAGGATTAGGTGGCTCAGGTATTGCACTCAAGGAGCTATTCAAGGAGAGGTTTGCACCTTGGGAGATTTGATCCCTCGGCGCTTGATAGAGCCTAGGATTTGGATCTTATGGGCACAAGAGTGTGAGGAGTCCTTCAATCTCTTGAAGGAAAAAATGAGTAGCGCTCCCATCTTGGTATTCTTGAATTGGTCAATATTATTCCATGTCCATGTGGATGTCTCAAGAGTTGGCTTGGAGGTATCCTAACACAACCAGGGGTTGGGGAACACGATCATCCCATCCATTTTGCAAGTAGGAAGTTTTCAGAGGCAGAACAAACTTACACAGTGATTGAAAGGGAATGTCTGCCATAAGCTATGCACTCCAAAGGTTTAGGCACTACTTGTTGGGAGGTCACTTTAAGTTCTCCATAGACCAATCACCCGTAAGTATCTAGCAAACAAGTTAGTACTAGAAGGTTGCATTCTTAGATGGCTGCTCATGTTTTAAGAATTTTACTTTGAATTCATTGTAAGGCTTGATTAAGGACAATGTGGGGTTGGATCATTTGTCATGCATTAAGTTTGGGGAGTCAAGAGGATTAGTGGATGACTAATTACTAGATGTAGATCTATTTTGGATTGAGGCTATTCCCAATTTTTTTTATAGCAGAAACATGGTATATAGATTTGTATTCAAAAACGCTGTGCACAACCATTCATTACAAAAAAGAGAACCTTCAAACAGAAGAAGATTTCAAAATGGGGATTATTTGTAAACCCAATCTGGCTCTGTTATAGTTTTTGAGTTGCTGTCTATTGTTTGTTACTACAGAGGAGGGATAAACCCTTACAAACTGGAAATTTAACAAGATGCAAAAAAAATTCAAACATTTAAACATAGAGGTACCAACCCAACTGAAAAAGAACTATTCTATCCATACTTCTGCTGTTGAACTGAGGTTTCCTCTGCAATTCTCATGTCCACGGAAGGAGATTCCTGGCAGTGACTATATTGTGACATTCTGGCTATTTTTAAGATTTCCTCTTTGATTACATCTACATAACCCATCAATTCAAACAAGTTTCGTTCTAAGTCATCAAGTCGTGAGTCTCGGCAGGTTAACTGTTGGGAAATGTACCTCATATCCGCAATCGACTCCCTGTGTGCTTTTATGCCAATACAAACTGCTTCATAAATCTTCAGCAGATGGTTTTTGAAGTCCTCCACGCTGGCTTTTAGATACACCATACCGTCTGCAAGGCTGACCATTGGGTTGCTATCTTGAAAGAAAACCGGGTCGTAAGCCAGAGGAACCGAAAGAGCTAATTGGTTGAAGGACGTTGGACGTCGAATAGTAAAGGAGAGGGAATCCAGACCTCTGAAGAGCCAAGAGGGAAAATTCGTAGAAGGTTTAGAACGAGAGGGGCTCGTCATGATGCCAAAACTAGGGCTGCAGAGAAAGAAGAAGGTAGAGGCCACGTTTAATGCTGAAGCGTGGCTACTGCCACCTAAGGGACAATCGGGAGTGAGGCCATGTGAAGGCCCACGCGTCCTTTCCAAAGACGTTGTTATAACTTGTAAATTCCCTGCCTTAACCATTCTTGACCGCCCTTGAGACTAGAGCTTAAGGGATGCACTTGTGGACTTCCTTCCCATTGCAATATTTAATTATTCCCATAGGGAGATTAACCCCTTGGTTAGCAGCGTTGTCTGCTTGCTTATTATTTTCCCTAATTATATGTAGAAATAATACTTTAGGGGGGAGGCTATCTGCTTAATCCTCCTCTAGAATCTCCTTTCATTGTCCCTGACCTCATTTTTTGGATGACGTGTCTGGAATATCCAAAAACCTTGAGTCTATTGATGTTGAGAGTCGAGATAAGTTCCATGGAATGAAATAGAGCTAACCATTCTGCTTCGTTGTTTGTTTTCTTTCCTAGTCCCCATGCATAGGAAATAATTTTATTTCTTCTTGGATAAAAAGTGATCCCGCGTGCACCTGCCACCCCTGGGTTTCCTCTGGAAGCCCCATGAAAAAACAATGTGACTTGGTTGTGCTTTCCACCATTGATTGAAGTATATTCTTTCTTTTCTGATTTCCCATTCAAAGCTGTCCTTTTTGGGTTTGGATTGAAGTGAGCTCACCTTCACAAAGGTTTGACACCATTGGAATTCTTTCCAAGATAATGCCTCTGAGCTAGGGAGACAGACGACTTTGGCTGAGAGGGCTTCAGCGGTCAGATTTGATGCTTTATAGGCAGCTCTGTTGTAGTTTGCTTTCTTGTTCTCAAATATACTTTTGTTCCTTTCAATCCACATCTGCTAGCAAATGTTCGTAGGAAGCAACTTCCAAATTCGGGCCATTGTGGGTTTTCTTTTTGTTGTACTTGGGAAGAGATTCCTCCATTTTTCTATCATTTCATTGACTTGATTCAGAACTATTGAAACCTTCCATAGGGGTCCCAAGACAGTTCCCCAAACTTGTAGAACAAATTCGTACTCTAGAAAGAGATGCTGAGCATTGTCTAAGTATTTCCTGCATAATTCACATCTAAAGGGGCCCTCAATTCCTCTCTTGCTTAGATTGTCAGCAGTTAAAAATTTATTATGAGCCAAAATCCAAAAGAAATAATTTATTTTTGGAATATAGTCATAATTCCAAACCTTTGCCCAAATATTTTGAGGGGGGTTTCCGTTGGTATTGACCAGGCTTTCGTATCCATCCTTGACTGTGTAGTATCCAACTCGACCCCATCCTCTGCTATCTTTGGCCCTTATGTTTAGAGGGGATTTCCCATGTAAAAGCTTGAGGAGAAAAGAGTAATCTTGCTTGAGATGATCTGGGAGATTCAACTGCTATCATCCTTTCCAAGCTCCTGTGTTTCCCCATATTGAGATGTCTTTTAACTTATGATAGCCCTCATTTAGCATCCAATCTCTAATTTTGGCTAGTCCTGGGATAGTGCTCAAAGGAGGATAGCCCATTATATTGTCCGTCCAGATTTTGATTCTTTTCCCATTGCCTGGGATCAGTAAAGTTTGTCTTTTATTAGATCATCAGAGGTTTTTATAAGGTCCCAAGTGCTGGTGCCTTTCATTTCCAGTTGATTATCCAGACATCTTAGCCGCGATCTTCTCGTGTACTTTTTTCTGAGGAGTTCCTTCCACCATTCATTTTTCCCTGAGGTTAACCTCCATGCTAGCTTAGCTCCCAAAGCTTTATTCATTTGAATCGGTTCCCTTATTCCCAGTCCTCCTTTCTTCCTGTTTTCCTTTACTGTTCTCTAGTTGACTAGATGAAATTTTTTGCTTTGAGTTTTCCCTCCTTGCCATAGAAATTTTCTTATTTCTATGCTTATGCTGTTCATAACATTTTTGAGAGCCATCATTATAGCCCCAGTGAAGACATGATAAGAGGAAAGGAATGCCTTAATTAGGGTGACTTTGCCCGCTAAATTTAACCAACGCATTCCCCATGACTGCATTTTGTTTTTTATTTTCTGAATGATCGGTCTCCATAAAGAGGAGGTGGCCTTTTTTAGAGAAATCAGAATTCCCAGGTACTTAAAGGAGGTCCAATCTACACATATCTTAAAATCTAAAGCTGTCGCCAAATTTCTATGACTGTAGGCCTACAGTTCCATCCATACATTTTGCTCTTGCAACTGTTTATTTTACCTCCCTAAGCTCTTAAATAAAGATCCAGAGTGGACTTGAATCTTCTAGCAATCTGAACTGAGGCACCTCCCAATAAGATGGTGTCATTGACGAATTGAGTGTGATTAATCGATTGAACTCCCCTTGCAATGACTAGCCCAGGGATTGTTCCGTCAGAGATCGAACTGTTGAGTTTTCTGCTATAAGGGAATCTGCCATCAAAATATAATAAAGGAACGGGGATAGAGGACATTCCTGCCGTAAACCTCTGGAGAGACAAAAGAAGGGAGTGAGTCTTCCATTGACTAAGGGATCAACCCAGGGGGATCTGATGCAAGACTTAATCCATTTAACAAACTCCATTGAGAACCCGAACCTTTCTAGAACTATATAAATAAAATCATGCCTGACTCTATCGAATGCATTTTCTAGATCGAGTTTGATGGCCATACCTGATTCTTTTTTCTGTTGGTTTGTATGAATCGCCTCTTGAACCAGAAGAATGTTATCATAAGTTTGTCTTGCTGAGATGAAGCCACCTTGTTTTGTAGAAATTAAATTGGGAAGGAGTCCTTTGATTCTGTTAGCTATGATCTTGTAGGAGGAATTGCAGAGGGAAATTGGTCGGAATCTCCAAATAGAAGTTGGGTTCTTCTCCTTGGGAATGAGGGCGATAAAGGTGGAGTATGTTGCTCCTCCTATACGTTCTCTCCTTCTGGTACAATTTAGCATTCTGATTAAATCTTTTTTGATGGAAGACCAACATCTCCTGTAAGAATGGATGGAATACCCATTAGGCCTAGGGGCCTTGTCTGGGTGAATGGACTAGACAACTCTTCTTGCTTCCTCCTCAAAAATTGGTTCAAGGAGGGTCTTATTATTTTCTTCAGAGATGACTTGAGGGATATCATAGCTCATTTGTTCTAGCTCCTCTCTGCGTATTTCTTCTTCTTCTTTGTACAGGTTCTCAAAATAGTTTTTGATTTCTCGTTTTGTTCCCTGTTGATCATCATTTTTTTCTCCATTCTCTTTATTCAGTTCCAAGATTGTGTTTTTTCTTTGCCTTTCCTTGCACTGAGTATGAAAGAATTTTGTGTTTCTGTCTCCTCCCTGTAACCACAGACTCCTTGACCGCAATCTCCATTCTTCCTCCTCTCTCTTGGCGAGGTCATGTATCTTTCTATCAAGATCCTTTTCCTCCCTCAAGGTTTCTTCTCTTATTGGGGCTTCCTCCATTTTCATTTTAAGTTTCTCTAATTCAACTTGAACCTCCTTTAACTCTGCGCTTGGGTCTTTGTAGTTTTGCTTTGCCCAAATTTTCAAGACTTTTTTAGCACACTTCAACTTAGTCTCCCATATGTATCCGGGGGATCCTGTTAAATATTGCCTCCAAGATTCTTTAACCACATCCATGCATCCTTCACTTTCAAACCAAATAGGGTTGAATCTATAAGGCAAAGGGCCAATATTCCGTACAACTGAGAAGTATAGGGAAATAGCCCAGTGGTATGAAGTTGCTGTTATCACCTAAATTGTAGTTACCCCTATGGATGTATCCATTAATGGATGGCAATAGGGAAGGGCAACTCAAAAGGTGCAACCACGATTACCTCGACCTCCAATAGTTGGTTGTCATGCCAGTCGAGGCAACCTTCGTTTTATGTTATCTAGCCCAGACAACAAAGGGGGAGACCCGATCTACTCCCGACAGGAGAGATCAAACCAAGACACCAAATCAAGTAAATAATAAGTGAAGTAAGGTGTATGGTTTATCCTAGACCTAAGGATGAAGTCATAAGATAAGTGAGGGATTCAATGAGTATAGCTTTGGTTCATTGTTGATGTGAGAGTGACTTATAATATTTGAGATGAGATCCAGGATTAAAGTACTAGTTCAACGTGAGAAAATCTATTGCCTTGGGAACTGTGTCCAATGCAGGGTAGTTTAAGGGTTGAATTGGGGCTAACTAGTACAAGTGACAAGCTTGATCATGAGATATGATAACATCAAAGGGTTTAGTCCACCAAACAAGGATCATACCACAAGTTAATCCAACAATCTAGGAAAGTCGAATTGACTTGGAGAGAGATCAGTGCCTTGGGAATTGGGATAAATGGAGTCAAGAAGAGATTAACTTATGGTTGATGACTCCTATGGCATAAGACAAGTGGTCTATTAATGGTTTGATGGATGAATAAGTCTAAATCTAATAATTCATGGTTTGACCTAAGTGGACCATAATCCCTTAAAACAAGGAATGCTATCCCCAAGGCAAGATTTGACAAAGTGACATACTAGGCCTAGGTTTTGAATTATGCTCGTTCCAAATCCACCAAAATCTCATGTACCCATGTCCTAGAAGTGGACCAACTCACTCTCCCAAGGAAGTGCGACTTTGCCCAAGGAGGGTAAAATGTGGGATAAATGAATCAAGACAAGTCCAATGGCATCCAAACTTTAGATCCAAGTAGGTTGATCAAGTGAGAGTGTGGATCTACAATTTCAAGGCAATCCAATGGCTAGATCTTGCTAGATCTGAGTTTGAAGATACCAAGTGGTCCAAAATGGGGATTAAATCCCTTAAAATGTGGAATAGGGCCCACAAGGTAGAAATTGCCAAAGTAAGAGTCTAGGGGTAGGTTTTAGGGCATGTAGATCATGAATCAATTGAAATCTCAACTACCCATCAAATAAATCTAGGTCAACTCACCCTCACCAAGAAGTGCGCCCTTGCTTGGAGAAGCTAGGTTGGCTTGGGAAGAGGGTCAAATGTAGGCCAATCCTCACCAAACTATATATCCGGGATGCCGTGGATACTATAGAGGTGGGTTTTTAATATTATACCCAACAACCCACTAGATCTTAGTAGATCTGAGAAAATGTAACAATGAGGGTTTGAATTAATTAGGTTTTCAATTATGTGTTGTGCCAATGGATTGGATCAAGATAAGAGAAACAAACCTGTGGATCTTACCTGGGTAGCCTTGTAGATGCCTTGATGGTGATGATCTATGCAAACCCGATCAATTTGAGAAGCTTTGAGGTAGTTTTCTATGAAATCGATTTAGTCCAAGAAGCCAATGCGCCCTCTCTCCTGCACAACAAACGTCAACAATATCAGATTTGATGCAATCAAGAGATAAGGTTAATGCCACAAGAGAAGTAACGGAAAGATAGCATAGATCACAATGATACTAATGATAACCCCCTGATACAAGCAAATGCCAAGAAGATCGATTTGAAGAAGCCTTGCAAAATCGCCCTTGTTGAAGTCGCCCTCCTGCAGACAAGACAATGATTTCCAAAAAAGATAGATCTTATCACAAATTCCAAATGCTAGGTTGCAATAGATTTTCCAATCACCATCTAAGAACACCAGATGCAAAGGAGACCACAAGAATTTCCACAAGAAAGTTTTTCTATACCAATACTCCAAGAGCCAAAGACCCCTTACAATGAGAAGCTCTCTCCTTTAAATAGGAAGGAGAGGCATCAAAATCCTAACCACTTTTTGAATGAGTGGCCAAGATTAAAAGATACAAATGTCTAATCAATGGTTGAGATGAGCTCAACAATAAAATACATGGATCACTAATAAAATATAACATAAGTGGACAAAATCGCCCTAGGAGAGGGGAATCCCACCATATCATGATGACAAAATATAATAAGAAGCTTATGGTGGGTCCAAGGGGTAATTTTAGCCACCCTTGGTCAATCCCCATAGCACAATAATAATAAAATAGTCATCAATATACCAAATCGTGCCTCTATGGACAAATCGTGGGCCTCAAAAGGCCTCAGAAATCATCAGAAAGTGCCTTAAGTGATGGATGCGGGTCCCAATGAAGCTGAAACTGCTGGAGGAGGTGTGGAAGACATCAATCCATCATCACTGATCATCCCATGCCAAAACATTGCCTCAGTAGCCCAAATCGAATTCCTCAATAACCATTTCTACCAATCCTGAAATGCCTCGGGAAGCGTGAAACTGCCCCAAATTGCCTCCTGGAGTGCCTGCGCTATCAAGGTGAGGGCACCAGTGTGTCCGGTAGGGGGGTAATATGGTAAAAACAAGTGGCTGGACCACCCCCTCCAAGTACAGCGCCCTAGGTCAACCAAATAAAAATCCTCTCTGCTCTGACAGGGTCTCCGAAAAACCAAAATTGCACTGGGTTAGCCTGCTGAGTCTCAATCATCACTGTAAGTGCCCGGAACTGAAAACAGACTGTCTCATTGGACTCAGAAGGTCCAAATCCATCCGAGATGTGTACTCATACACCATATGAGTCTCTGCATGATCATAAAATATATCCAATATACCGGAACAGGTGAAATAATAATAATCTGTAAATGATCAAATAATGCTGTAAACCATGAATCATCATCATAAACCTGTATCTGATGCATAGAATCATCATGTATATGTACATAGACCATATATCATCTATCCATATCATCACAAGGTCCAACCATCTCATGTCCTGTGGTTGACCTTGGTTAAACTAGGTTTGACCAAGTCAACATGACCAAATATAACTTAGACTATCATTAGAAGCTGCTACAAAGTGTCAAAGGTTAATGCATGCTCTACAACTTATTCAAATAGCAATTATAACACAAAGTAATCATTACTGGCGATCTAAATCCAAATATATAATGTCATTAATTATTATTATTACTCAGACTAGAATTTCAAGACCATACTCACTTCATAGCTGTGATCAATTTGCTAGTGAAGGGTGAAGGCTAGAATAAACTGGCTAGGCTAGAGGATGACTTGACTGACTCAACTTTGTGACACTTTGGAACAGGGAAAGGGAATACACATCGTAGTATATACTGAATGAGCAACAACATAGGGAATGGCGGTGTCTCACAAATGGATGAGTTGTTCAAAGAGGGTTTATTCACCTTTAACAGATGCGCACAATCCGTAATACAAATGAGGCCAACAATTATTTAGATATAGCATTTAAGTTCCATTGCTTTTTGGGCCTGAAGTTTCCATAGCCTTTGATCTATGTGTGTTTATAAACACATTGCATAGATTCACATTTATTTTAGGCTTTCATTTACATTTACATTTCATTTGGCATGCCTTTCATTCATGTGTGTTTAGAAACACATTGCATGAATGGGCTTTTCATACAAGATATAGCATTTCATTTTTTCCAGATTTTGTATTCATGGCAGCACTAAAAGTTTCAGGTTTAGCCAACACAACTTTAGTGACTAGGGGGAATTCACAAGGAACTCCAATTCACCATAGGTAAGTTTTGTCACCAACTCAGAGCCGAGATACAATAAACAGGGAAGCTCATCCAATACAGAGGCTACAGTGGGGAAAAGATCCTCCATGTCACTAGTCAAGTAGTAAGTCAGGGTGATAAACTAAAAGGTAGGCAATGGATGGATGAAGACAATGAATAATGGAACCAACACTAGCAAGCCAAGGTATGGTGGAATGATCACCTCTATTCTCCCTAAGGAGGGTAAAACCAATGAGTATGAATAATGAACTTCTAAGTCTGAGTAGGGACAATATAATATATATAATAAGATCAACCAGGTCCACATATCTATATGATCGCCAGATCATGACACTAGGTGCTAAGACATGCTATAAGAATAAATATAAAAGCAATATGACCAAAACACTATAATATACCTGCTGAGTCATATACCTGAATGCTCATCATCTGAACCATCATCTGTCCTCTGAGTCATATACCTGAATGCACTACTGACTGCTTTGTACAAATGGTATAATGGCTACATCGGTCATCTCTTTGAATGTCCTGAGACTCAGTCGTCGCATGGGGAATATATATACTGCTGTCCAAAATCTGATAGTGATCCAATATAGATGCTCATCTCAGCATCTCAATGTAAGGGAACTGGCTGAATAGTGCATTGGAATCTGACAAAAAATGTATGGTAGCCCGGCTACTATATGTGATAAAGTTGCATAGGACAAAATTTTAGATTCAGGAATAATGGGTTTAGATAGTGTTACCAGATGAATTAGTAGGTCAATTCACCGATAAGCAAATGCACAAGCGTATCCCAATGTCACCTTGGATATAATGTGCTATTTTTTTGGAAGTCAAAACCTCCAAGGGGAGAGCCCTTAGGTCGATCACCTGAAATGAACTAGATCACCAAGTACAAAAATGTCTATGCAAATGATACTAAAGACCAGTGCCTTTATGGAGTCTGTTACCGGCTAAACTAGCAGGACTAGCCTCCGATGACAAATATGAGGGAAAGTGGCCACTGTCACCTTAGCCAATTCCCTAACTACTTCGACGAGTCGGAACCTCCAAGGGGAAGAGCCCTTATGTGGCTTGTAGAAAATCTAAGCACAAGAAAAGCTATGTCTCTCTTTGACAAGATTATTAGTGACCAGTGCCTTTTAAGCAAATAGAAGAGACATACTATTTAGGTTTAGTGCTTGTATATGTAAAAATGCAAGTATTTAGCCCAATGATTAAAAATAGAAGCAATCAATTGTGCTATAGCATAAGAGAAAGATCATTCATCGATAACATAACTATGTATCATCCAATAATGCGTAAGAACACTATCCAAGACGAGATTATTTACCAACATTTATCATATAAGTATATGTCATAAACGAATGTAATCAATCCCAATATCCAAGCATTCCTATGACAGTGAAGTAGCACCTTGAATCAGATTGGTTTGAAGATATATAAGATGTAAGGTTTAATGAGGATATCATCAAGCAACATAGACCACAACCGGATCCGAATTATAGCAGCATACCAATAATGACATTCAATGACTTCCAAGCACATGGAAGATAAACCATCAATATGTAGCCAGTAGTATGTGATGACCAATGTCCTTAAGGACTGACGAAAAAAATATGATAGTCTGATTATACTAACAATATGACAGCCATAAACACTCATACATTGCGGTGAGTTAATTGTTGGAAAATGTGTAACATGAGTGGGATGAGCATATAAAATAAACCATAAATCTCGACTATCCACCACTTCTTTATTACTGTCAACAAGAGTCACTTCCAGGCTGTATGCAAAAGTAAAAATCAGACCACTTTAATCTTGAAAATAGGAAGCATTGCTCAAGTAACAAGTATAAAACCTATGCATCCAAAGAACACCACTTTTACTAACAATAAATGACCATGTGTTCTTGAGAATTGTGGCACCTCATGTGGTCGTGATAGGTTTCTAAATAGTTGTAGGTTGAGCTAAGAGTTAGATCCACCTAAGTAGAACAAGATAGTATATATTAATGTAAGGTTTTGACCTAGTTTTGAGAAGAGCGTAGGTAGAGTAAGAGAGGGAAATATACTCTGTTTTATATCTGTTCATCTACTTTGTTGAGTCGTGTCTATTTTGCAATCAACCATGTGCTGAAGTTTGAAGTATAATAAGATTATGGATGGATGATATGGTTATGGCTTGTTTTCCTGTACTTTCTACAAATTGTTATGATGTATGATATGTTGCTCTAAGAATATATAAGGGTTAATGAATATGTCATTCTCTTTAATTGATTTGTCTTAGCTTATGCTTCCGGTGAGACTTTCCCATTCGAGGGATTGTTGTTTAACTTTGTTGACACAACTAGTCAGGTCGGCGCTATACTACAATGGTGCTTTGCTGGTTAGGACTTGCAAACCTTGGTATTTAAGATTGTGCCAACACTTGAGACTTTGGTGTTGGCTGATTCTTTTGTTCCAAATCCTGATTGTATCTATTCCATTTGAAGTAGAGAGATTGGAGGTTATAGACGTTTTGGCATGTTGATGTGCTCCTACATACTTAGAACTTTTCTATTGTCTACATACTAAGTAATAAAGTTCAAATCATCATTCTTTTGGTGTCCAACTGATGTCTTCTAGTGCTTAGTAAGTTTTCTTTTGTTTGCTTGTTCAAGACTCCTTTTATTTCTATTTGCTTTCAAATTTAGGTGGATAGGAATCATGCAATTTTGTTTTTCCTCTTCACTTTCCTTTAATTCGCTTCATTAACTACATATGAAGGACAAGGCACCAATTAATCTATTTTATTAATTATTAGCATATATAAAGGCAAAATTAATGGATTTCTTTGCTTCCAATAAGTAAATTAGCTTGGAAGTGAAGGGGTTGCTTGCCATCAACTGGGAAAGGTTGATTGCAACTGTTTCCTTAGCTTTTTCTACTTATTTGACTCGCTGATCTGCAGCTTTTTGTTGCATAAATAGGGTGAATAGTCATTAATTATTGCAAGTTTAGTGTCTATGGCAATTCATTATCATTATTTAATGTTTCTAGCTTGATGCCCTAACAATTTTGCTTGCTGATTTTGTTGATTTGTAATTAAAATCGTACTGAACAACAACTAATAAGTCCAGATTTAATGTTAAATAAATCCCATACATTTCACTGACAAACCTTAGATCACTTAGGGAAGTCTTACTGTGGTTGGTGAAGCACCAACACAAAGTGAGAAAGGAATTGAGCTAGGTGACATTGGCTCATAATCTGATAATTATGCATACTCCTCTTAGGTTTCCTTTTCGGAACTTGTAGGTGATAATGGCTAGGAAACTTGCATGACACTTAGTGTCCCTAGTCATTGAGATAGGTCAAGAATAGGAGGTTACAAGCGTAGTTCTGTAGGGTTTCGATAGATCTTACAAGGATCTTCTTATTTGTGAGTGATTGGCTCCACATGTATAAAGCTAGACATCTTTGATGGGGATGGGGGAAAGAAGGTGGTGAGAGGCCCTCCAAAATCATGGAATGGGTGGTGATATCTCACTCAAATTCCATAATATTGGATATTAAGGACAAAGTGTTCCTCAATCTCAGTCTCCTTAAGATGGCACAATCGATATATGCTTTTCATGTGCACACAGTGGCCCTTTGCTGCCTAAGCAGAATCTTGGTTCCATGTGACAAATGGGAATGTTGTTCGATAAACAACGAGACTGTCTTGTAGTTGCAGGATATTCATGTAATAGAAGGTTGTCTCAGGGCCAGGAATATGAGTTGGGAGATGAAAGTGAGATAAATGTAATGCCGACACGTGTCATTCGTGATTGCTATGTGGATCAGTGTTGAAGATTTCGTCGAAAAAATTGGCACCGTGAAAAAAATTGCGATTTTTCTGGACTTCAATTTTTTGGGTTGAAAAAATCGTGATGTCATCTCAAACATCGTGCATCGTGATGTTTCCTCAAAAAATCATGCGACAATCCCAAACATCACCGAGGCCGTGGTAAGGAGGTTTTAAAGTGATTTTTTTTGGTTTTTAGATGTCATTTTGCTTGGAAAGTGTTGGGGAATGAGAGGGAGAGTGTTTGCAGCCATCAACCAACAGGTTTAGAAGACCAAACCCTTGCTTTCATCACCATCAATATTTTTTTAATTGGAGCACAAATCAATTCTACGGTTTTGGTCATCTCAAATCCTAGGTATCTATTCAAATTCCATCCTCCTACATTGTTTTTTCATAGATTGTTTTAGGGTTTTCAAAGTCCATCTTTTCTTGTTTCTTTTTATCATTTTCCATGGCTAAAAAAACAATATAAGGGACTGTTTTTCCTGTAACAACCCTCTAACCTTGAATTTTGTTAGATTTTTTTAGGGTTTTCAACATCCATGTTTTCTTGCCTCTTATCATCATTTTCCATGGCTAAAAAAACAATTTAGATGATTATTTTTCCTATAACAACAGTTTATTTTTTATACTAACATTTGATGTTAGTTTTGCTTTTTTTCCACCTTTTGCCCCCAGGGTTCAAATTGGAGGTTTAATGTTGCATTGCAAAAATACCAAAGGTTTTGGATCCAATGTGGCAATATGGTGAGCTCGAGGATGGGACAAACCGTCAAAGGTTGTCTTGTAAACTATGTGGCCAACCTATGATAGGAGGGATTAATTGATTGAGATATCACTTGGCCAAAATCCTAGGGCATGATGTTTTGATTTGCATCAAATCAAACCCAAAAATTATGCAGATGGTCCATGATGCTATTTATGAGAAGGATAAAAAGGAGGTGGCAGTTGCTAATAGAATTGAAGTTGCTTCCGGTGGAGTCACTAGATCCTCAAGAACCATCGACAGATATGGGACTGGGACATATGGTAGTGAGAGGGACTCCATAGGCACGGATTCACCTGCCACAAGGACCTGACCTTTCTTTGTTCCAAGAACCGGAGATGAGGCTCAACCTTTCATTTGGTCAATGGTTAAAAGAAGGAGAAGCAAGAAGTAGACATGCTTATGGGGAGGATGATTTTTTGGAGCGATTTACCTTTGAGCATCACAAACACCCATGCATTTTCTAGCTAATGTGTGATGCTATTGCTGTTGTTGGCTCAGGTTACAAGGTCCTTACCTATGAGGAGTTGCAGCAGCCAATTTTACGAGCATAAAAGAATGACATCAACACTACACTGGAAGAGCTAAAGAAGTCATGGGAGTCTAGTGGATGCAAAGTGATGTTCGATCGTTAGATAGATGGGAAGAGTAGGATCTTTCTAAATTTCTCGGTACATTGTCCCAGGGGTACCATGTTTATTAATTCATTGATGCATCAACACATGTTAAAGATGCAACATTATTGTGTGTGAATTGTTGGATGCATTCATCAAAGAGATTGGTTTGGAACATGTTGTCCAAATCATACCAGATAATGTGGTTAATTATGCGGTTGTCGACATGATGCTAATGTAGAGGCATCCCACATTGTTTTGGACTCTATGTGTTGTCCATTGCCTCGATTTGATGCTCGAGGATATGGGAAAATACCCTTCATCAAGGAGGTTATTGATTAGGCTAAGACCATAACAAAATTCATACATAACCATGCATTTGTTCTTAGCCTCATGAGGAGATTCACAAGAAACAGGGGGTTGTTGTGTCCTACAATCACATGTTTTGCCAGCAACTTCATCTCTCTTCATTCTATGCTCCAATGTAAGTTTGAGTTGAAGCAAATGTTTGTTTGTGATGAGTGGCGTGACTGCACATTTAATAGAAGATAGGATGGGGCAACTATTGCTAAACTAGTGTACATTGATTCTTTTTGGGAAAGAATGCTAGAAGTGTGCACAATTAGCGAACCTTTGGTAAAGGTTCTTCACTTGGTTGATGGGAAGAATCTTGCAATGGGCTACTTGGATGAGGCCATGGATAGGGCCAAAGAAACTAGAAACTATCTGATCTTATTATGTGGGTAAGGGCACCCTCGGACATAATAGATACATGATGATATGGGATTTGATTGATAGTTGATGGATCGAGATGCCCCATCAACTCATTCATGTAGCAACACTTTTCTTCAACCCTGCCTCGGCTTATTCATGTAGCTTTGACTTTGATGGCGAGGTGATGGAAAGACACTTGACATGTCTCAAGAGGATGGCACTTGATGTCGATACTAGCAGAACAACTAGTCGTGAGATGGAGATGTATCAAGAGGCTAGTGGACTATTTGGCTTTGTCAATGCTGTCACCGACGAGAGTATTTTGATGCCATGTAAGCTACTAGAATTAAAATTAAAATTTTGTGTTTTATTTGAAAGTTGGATTATCTTTTGATGAAATGTAGTTTAAGCCTTTTTTTCTTATTTGTTATAGATGTTTGGTGGTGAAATTATGGCGCAACAGCACCAAATTTATGAAATCTTTCCATTCGGGTCCATAGCCAAACATGCAACACTTCAGGATGTGGGCGCAATTGGAGTGTGTTTGAAAAAATGCACTTAAAAAACGTGGCATGTTAGAAATTTAACTAACCAATTATAATTATTATAATTTATTACCCTTTGACATGTTTATGACCGTCAAGAGTCAAGACTCATTAAATTTATATATGGCCCTTTTACAGGTTGGAGTTTCCATGTCTCAAGGATTTGGTATATGCCCACTTTAATAGTCAATTGTGGATGAAGCAATTGGAGAAGGTACCTGATGTAGAAGCCATTTGCTTGGACAATATTAACATATTGTTTGAGTGGAGGGTGGAGTCTGAGGACCCTATTATGGAGGAGGCACCTGCATGGTTGGAGGAGCAACAATAGGTAGAAGAGGAAGGGGAGGAGTAGCAAGGCTGATGTGGTAGCATCAACGCCAGTACCACCTTCTATACAGGTTGATACATCTACACCCTTTAGTTGGCATCAAACAAATGATGTAGGGAGTTATAGTGGCAAACGAGCCATGACCTTTCCCTGTAAAAGGGGTAGAGGTCATTGATTCTCTAGGATAGGTTGATAGCTAGCTGCTAGATTTTTCATTGTAGATGACTCATGATGATGAGATAGATTTATATATTTGATGTCATTTTGTATTGATTATCCACTTTTGAGTCCTTTATTAGACAACTATCAAGCTTTAGGATTTAGTTTTAACTCGATGTATCATTTTGATTCGGCATCCACTACACCATAAATATCGTTTTTTTTTTTCCGATATTTATGTGCCAATGTGTTTATCGATGTTGCTGGTCTATGTGTTTAAAACATTGAAAAAATGAATTTATTTTGTAGTTTTTAATGCTTGTTTCGGTTTGTTGACTTTCGCCAATTTTTGTCGATTTCCCCCTCGATGTTGCCGAGAAATTGTATCCTGGAACCCTTGCCAATTTTTTGCTGTTGTCGATGTTTTCAACAATAATGTGGATCTCCGCTTTTGATTGGAGGAGGTGATCAATAACATCTTAATTCGGGGGAGGTGCTCAATATAAATGTCAATTGGATTTAAGAAGCTAAGAAGCCTCGAAGAACCAACATCGTCTACATCCAGAAACTTAAGGAGGCAAATCCCTCTAAAGAGAGAAGTGTGAAATACATGCATCTCTCTCATCCTATAGAAGAGTCACCCATAGTGCGATTGTTGTGAAGGAAAAAGACAAGCCTACAAATTCTCTCTACATGTAAAGGATGGGTGCCAACTCGGCTTGGAGAATCTATTTACAACAAATCATATTTTGGAGCATGAAAGATTGGACTCTTTCCACATGTGCCCTGTTAGATGAAATATTAATTGGCCCCTAAATTTTCCCGAAGTGGGTGTATGTTGTTTATATCCACATTGCCCCTCTGAAAAAAGAAATGGAATTCCAATAGTGTGTTGTTGGAGGAGTTATTTTAATTATGTTTTGTTATAGGCTTCTTCTTAGAGGATGAAGCATGAGCTTGATGTAAGCTGGGATTAAGCTGTGAGGGAATATCTTGAATGATCGTTGGGCCTTGGAATTAAGCTGCTTTTAAGGCTGTCTTCTCTTGGACTGTCTCCTTTTTTCATTGATAGCTTGTACAATGACCTCTTCATTATTGTCTTCATTTGACTTGTCTCCTCAAGAGCTTGAATGGGATGTAGATATGATGCACTTGGCTTATGTGAAATTTTTTCATTGAAGCTAAAACCATGGCTTCTTGTCAGTACAAAGATATCTCCTTTTCAAAGGGAGGATTTGGTTGGTTGAAAGAGTTACTTATTTGGATTTGTCTGCACCACATTATGCGTTTTCTTCTCTCTATGTGGAAATATTGTGATAAATGACTTAGGCTAGAGTAAATATTGCAAACAAAAAGGAATATTCTCGTACTTTAAGGCTACTTCTGATTATTATCCATCAGCTTCAGATTGATTTTATTCGGAAGAGGCTTGCATAGATCATGATCTACACATAACCTTGCATATGCTAGATTACGATTTTCTTTAGTGAGTGTAGGACATTAGATGAGATCCCTAGGTGTTGCCCATGTCTACAAACATAGAGGCATGCCAAAATTCCATGGTAGTTTTCAACATAGTGGAGAAAATCGACATCGGCAAAAAATTGACAAGGGTCAAGAAAATATCTTCTCGGCAACATTGACGAAAAAATCAGCAAAAATTGGCAAACTGCGACAAACATTAAAAAACACAAAATATATTCATTTTTTTCATAATTTTAAACATATAAAGCAACAACATTGCATAAATACATTGGCACATAAATATGGAGAAAGCAATGATATATATCATGTAGTGGATGCCAAATAAAAGATGATACATCAAAGTCAACATTGAAAGTCTGAATCTTGATAGTGATAGTTGTCCAATAGTACTCACAAGTGGACAACCAATGGTCCAATATAAAATGACATATGACATCACAAAAATTCACAAAACTAGCAGCTAACTATCTATCTGTGATATTAATGCCCTCTTCCCCTTTTATGGGAAAAGATCACAGGTTGTTTTGCCAGGCCTACCCCTAGCAGTAGAAGGTCTTGGCCCGACACTAGATATCGAATGGTGAGTAGTGGGTGCCAATGTGGGACTAGATACATCGACCAGTGTAGAAGGTGGTGTTGATGAAGGCATATCACCCTCCATGAAGTCCTTATGGTCAAACCGCTCTTCCTGCTCCTCCTCCTGCTCCTCCTCCTCCTCCTCCTGCCACTGCTGCTTCTCCTCCTCTAACCATGCAGGTGCCTCCTCCATGATAGGTAACTCAGTGTCCACCCTCCACTTGGTCAATACATCAATTTTGTCCAAGGAAATGGCATCCACATGGAGTGCTTTCTCCACTTGGTTCATTCACAGTCGGAGATTGTAATGGACATACACCAAGTCATTCGGGCATGCTAAATCCAACCTGTTAGAGGGTGATAAATTTTTTTAATGAGTCTCGACTCTTGAGGCCTGAGGGAAACAATATGATAGAGGATCTTAAATTACAATGAATTTAATTGCTTTGTTCAACTTCTTAAATGGTGTGTTTCTTTGAGTGTATTTGATCAAATACACTCCGATTACGCTCACATCTAGAAGAGATACAGGTTTGGTTGAGGATTCAGATGGCAGTTTTTTTAAAATTTGGTGCCCTTACACCATATGTTCTCCGCCAAACACCTACAACAAACAAGAAAGAAAGAGAATTGGATTACATAATTCAAATTTCAACTTTCAAATAAAATGATAAAACACAATTAAAATTTAAAAATTTGAAGTTCTATATAAATTCTAATTTGTAATCACTTACTTGGCATCAAAATAGTCCTTCCACGAATAACATCGTCATAGCCAAATAGTCCACTAGCCTCCTGATACATCTCCATCTCGCGAGTAATACTTGTGCGAGTCTCAACATCGGGTACCATCCTATCAAGACATTCGATAAGCCCTTCCAACACCTCACTATCAAAGTCAAATTTACACTTGTAGGAAAAGGGCGGGGTTGAGGAAAAGTGCAACTGCATGAATGGGTCAATGGAGCATCCCGGTCCACCGGGTATCAATCAAATCCCATAGCATAATGTGTCTATTGTATCTAGGGGTACCCTTCCCCACATAATAAATTTGAATAGTCTGTTTGCCCCTATCCATGGCCTCATACAAATAGCCCATAACGAGCTTATCACTGTCAACTAATCTCAGAACCTTTACCAAAGGTTCATTGATTGAGCACACTTCCTCCACTCCTTCCCAAAAGGAGTCGGTGTACACCAATCTAGCGATGGCTCTCCCATCCTCTCCCCTGCTATATGTGCAATCACGCCACTCATCACAAACAAACATTTGCTTCAACTCAAACTGAACTCGAAGCAAGGAATGAAGAGAAATGAAGTTGGTGGAAAACTGTGTGATTCCAGGACGCATCAACTCCCTGTTTCTCGTGCATATCCTCATGAGGTTATGAACAAAGGCATGGTTATATATGAATTTGGTGATGCTCGTAGCCTGATCAACGACCTCCTTGACGAAGGGAATTTTCCCCACATCCTCCAGCATCAAATCAAGACAATGTGTAGCGCATGGGGTCCAAAATAGTGAGGGGTGCCTCTCCATAAGCAATCTACCAACAACAACAAAATTAACTGTGTTATTTGTTACGATCTGCACCACATTGTGCAAGTCGATCTTCTGGAGGACCCCATCCATCAACTCACATAACAATGCTGCTCTTTTACCTGTTCTAACGCTTTAACGAAATTTATAAACATGGTGCCTTTAGGGCAATGTACCAAGGAATTGAGAAGTGTCCTACCCTTCACATTTCTCCAACCATCAGACATAACTATGCATCCAAAGGTCTTCCATGACTGTTTGAACTCCTCCAATATAGTGTTAATGTCCTTCTTCTCTGCTTGAAGAATCAGCCCCCGAATCTCCTCATATGTAAGGCACTTGTACCCTGAGCCAACAATAGCAATGGCATCACACATCGACTGGAACAAAGGATTGTTTCTTGTGATGGTAAGAGGTAAGTCAATCCAGAAAAGCATCCTCCCCATAAGCCTATCTGCTTCTTCCTTCTCCTTTTTTTTAACCATCGACTTGATGGAAGGTTGAGCACCACTTCTGGTTCATGGAACAAAGAAAGATGAGTCGGCTCTCGTGGTAGGTGAATCCATGGCCATGCAGCCCCTACCACTACCCATAGTGGGATGATCATATGTCCCTAAAGTCCTAGCCACTCCACCAGCTGCAAGTTCAGCTCTATTTGCAGCTGACTCTTCCCTTTTTCTATCCTTAGAGTGAATTGCGTCATGGGCAGTTCTCATAATCTCGGGGGTTACCGCATTATAAAGCCTCACATCATGGCTAGGGAGTTTTGGAAAATAGTACTTCAACTTGCTAATGCCTCCTGTCATATCCCCACACAATTTGCAATACAATCGTTGCCGGTTTGTTCCATCTTTAGGGTCAACATATTGCCAAAATGGGTTCAATGCCTTTGGCATTTTTGCAATGGAAATGGATAGCCTCAAAAATCAAACTTGGGGCACTAAAAAAATAAAAAAAAGACATTAAACCCCGATAGGAAAAAACTATCAGCAGGCTGGTTTAAAAAATCAGTTCTCTAGATTAGGTTATTAGGGTTGAAAAATGACAATAAAAGGGCTTTTAGATATCAAGCATTCTCTCCCATAAATAAAACCCTCACATTGTTTCACAAAGTTGAATATCATTGCAAAATGACAAAACCAGGAGGCAAAAGGATGAACCTATCGATCCCATTGATCCAGTTGATATCGCCAGAGATGTTGCAGGTCGGAAAAGACCTAGATGGGCACAACAAACACTGCAGGATGCAGAGGGGCATGAAGCTCCACATGGTGCTTCCAGAGAAAGCAAAAGACCTCAGAGGTTCTCTAGTTATGTGGCACTGATGAGCAACATTATTGATTCAGAACCAACCACTTATGAAGAAGCATCCAAACATCAAGTTTGGAAGGATGCCATGATGGAAGAATATCAATCCATCACGAAGAATGATGTGTGGGAGGTTATGGCGAGACCTAAGGAGAAGTCAGTAGTGACTTCTAAATGGCTATACAAGATCAAGCATGGAGCAGATGGAAGTGTTGAAAAATACAAGGCCAGATTTGTTGCCAGAGGATTCTTTCCAAAATAGGGAGTCGACTATGATGAGACATTTGCTCCTGTGGCTCGATAAACTTCCATCAGATTGATCATTGCTATTGCTTCAGCTATGGGATGGAAGTTGCATCAGATGGATGTGAAGACAACCTTTCTCAATGGTGTTATTGAGGAAGAAGTTTACATCGAGCAGCCAGATGGGTTTACTGTCCAAGGAAAGGAGTCTCATGTATGCAGATTGAAAAAGGCATTGTATGGACTCAAGCAAGCACCCCGGGCTTGGTATGGACGGATAGACGGATTCTTAGTGAGCTTGGGATTTACCAAGAGTGATGCAGACCCCAACCTCTACTACAAGGTTGTAGATGATGAGCCATTGATCTTGGTACTATATGTTGATGACTTGTTTCTCTCAAGAAATGAGAAACTTATTGTATGGTGTAAGAAGAATCTCGCCTCTGAGTTTGAAATGAAGGATCTTGGATTGCTGCATTACTTCTTGGCATTAGAAGTATGGCAGAGGCAGAAAGAGATTTTCCTAGGACAAGGAAAGTACACCATATATATATTGAAGAGATTCAAAATTTTGGACTGCAAGTCCATGGCCACTCCGATGGATGCAAATTGGAAGAAGCTGAGAGATTCTGCTTCAGATTCAGATTTGATTGATCCTACTATGTATCACCAGCTGATTGGGTCCTTGATGTATTTGACAAACACCAAACCAGAAATATGTTTTGCTGTGAATGCTCTCAGCCAGTTCATGTGTGGGCCGAGGCAGATTCACTGGATTGCTGCAAAACATGTGCTCAGATACTTGCGTGGCATTGTGGGATATGGTTTGAAATATGCTTCAGATTGTGACCTGAGATTGCAAGGGTTTACAGACTCAGATTGGTCTGGATGCATTGCAGATAGGAAGAGTACTTCCCAATGTTGCTTCGGTTTGGTTCTGTAGTTATTTCCTGTTGCAGCAAAAAAGCAGAACTCAGTAGCACTCAGTATTGCAGAGGTCGATTACATGGCTGGTAGTACAACAGCTCAAGAAACAGTTTGGCTTTGTAAACTCCTGGCAGGATTGTTTGGCCAAGATTCCAGAGCCGACCGTGATTCACTTTGATAACTAGAACTGTGTGCAGATGTCAGTGAATCCTATATTTCACGACATGTCGAAGCATATGAAGATTCGATATCACTTCATACGTGATATGGTGCAGAAAGGTGCGGTCGAGTTATAGTATGTGCCGACAGACGATCAAACTACAAATGTTCTCACCAAGGCCCTTCCCAGGGTGGTGTTCAAATACTTTCGTGGAAGACTTGGAGTAGAAGAGAACAAGTCCCTCCTTGAGAGGAAAAGATGACATCGAGATGCTTTCCTTGCTTTCACCCTGGTGCCTCTACTTGTCTAGGTACTTAGCTAAGTATGAGAGAAATCCCATTGGGAGATGAGTCGGACAGGCAATAGATGGCCGAGTTCACCCTGGTGCCTCCACTCGTCCAGGTACAGCCAGGTATGGGAGAAATCTCATCAGCAAATGAGTCGGACAGGTAGTGGATGGTCGGGTTCACACAGGTGCCTCTACAGTCCAGGTACTCAGCTAGATATGGGAGAAATCCCATCGGCAGATGACTCGGACAGTCAGTGGTTGGCCATGTGATTGCACATGTACCTCTACTCGTTTAGGTTCTCAACCAGGTATGGGAGGACCCCATCGACAGATGAGACGAACATGTAGTAGATGGTCGTGCCCATTTGCTCGTCTGGGATCTCAGCTAGATATGGGAGAAATCCCATCAGCAGATGAGGCATACAGGTAGCAAATGGTATAGTAGAGATGGTATAGCTGATATCTCAGATATCCAAGATTGAGTGATTCTCCTGGATACACCGAAGGACTGGTGTAGATGTTGCATGAAGACACTTCTCGAAGGACTGAGACTGTGCTGACAACCTGCAGTATATATAGAGATGATGGAGACAGTATAGATGTACAAAGATGAAACCCAGATAATCATGATGCTGATGAAGACCGAAGAATACCTTCCTCGTTGAGAGGGAGTGTTGGATTTTGTGCAACTTCGGAAGATATTATTTATTGTATTTCTATTGTACTTGATTGTACCTCCTAAGGGAGATGAACTTAATGTAATTGACTATGTAAACCCTTGAAAGAATCAATGTAAACCTTGGGGAAAAAAGAAGCAAAGTAAAAGATTAAATTTAAATTATAATTTGCAGCCCAAGTGTAGTCGGTCCAATCAAATAGAGAAGTCGGCTCACCTAGGGTAAAAGTCAGTTTTGTACTTGTATAAATAAGAGGTGAGCTCACCTCATTATTCACTCATCCACTCAACTCAAGTTCGCATTACTTGAGAGAGAGAAGTTCACATTTGCTGGAGGAGAAGAAGACTGTTTCGGGGTTTCTACTTTTGGAAGACATTTTCCATCTTTTCTCTTTTATGATTGTACTTTGATCTCGGGATTATCATCTCTATACGAAGGTTGCTGGGTTTTCTCCCGTTTGGGTTTCCCAGGATAAACTCGGTTGTTATTGTTTTGTGCTTTGTCTTTCTTCTAGTGATCTTGTTTATGCAATTGAATTATTATGCTATGAATGTATGAAAACTAGCACTCAACATTTACATCCTATCGACATGGGAGGACTTTCCTACCACCATTCGGGAAAGGCTCGACCCTTACATCTACCAACATAGGAGGACTTTCCTACCGCTATGCGCGAATGGCCCATGTGCATTTGCGTCTTCCGGACTCATCACTTCCTCTTGGAAGGAACCTCGATCTAGAGAACACCAAGCTTCTCTCTGAAGTACTCGAACTTCACTCTGGCTAGCGGCTTGGTCAACACATCGGCTATCTACTCGCGTCCATCGCAATATACTGGAGCTTCATTGCTCCTCTCTACACCATATCCTTGATATAGTGGTACTTGATCTCAATATGCTTCGACTTGTCATGGAAAACCGGGTTCTCGGACAACTTCACACAACTTTGGTTGTTACAAAATATACAAGTCGCCTCTAACTGGAGATCACGCAAATCACATAGTAGCTTCCTAAGCCATATTGCCTCACAACTAGCCGAACAAGCTGCAACATACTCTGCTTCGGTTGTACTCAGTGCCACGCATGACTGCTTCGTGCTAAACCAGGAGATCATACCAGATCCCATACTGAAGCAACATCGCGAAGTGCTCTTCCTATCTATGGCACTGCCTTCCCAATCCGAATCAACATAACCTTGCTGGTTAATCTTCTGATTCGCGTCATACTTGAGCCCATAATCAACTGTATCCTTCAGGTACCTCAATACATGCTTTGCAACTATCAGGTGAACATGTCTCTGATCCGTCAGGAGCTGGCTGAATGTGTTCATAGCAAAGCATATGTCTGGTCTCGGTTTCGTCAGGTACATCAATGACCCAATCATCTGACGATGCATCGTGGCATCAACTGACTCTGATGAAGCATCACACAGTAGCTTCAAGTTCAATGCCATAGGCGTGGCCATAGCCTTGTAGTCCATCATTCCGAACCTCTTTAGAATCTCCACTGCGTATTGACCTTGTCCAAGGAAGATCCCATCCGCATTTCGCCACACCTCCATGCCTAGGAAATAGTGCATCATACCCAAGTCCTTCATCTCGAACTCTGCGGCAAGCTTCCTCTTTGTATCTGCAATGAGCCCATCCTCTCCTGTTACATATAGGTCGTCTACATAGAGTAGAAGTATCACTGGATTTCCCACTTCAACCTTGTAATAAAGGTTGGAATCTGCTTTACTCTTGGTAAAGCCCAAGCTCATCAGGAAACTATCCATCCTTCCGTACCACGTCCTGGGTGCTTGCTTCAATCTGTACAAGGCCTTTGTCAATTTGCACACATGAGTTTTCCTGTCATGTGTCTCAAATCCGAGTGGCTTGCTCCACACACACTTCCTCCTCTACTACACCATTCAAGAACGCTGTCGTGACATCCATCTGGTGTACCTTCCATTTCATCACTGCAGCCCATGCAAGCATTGATCTGATGGAAGTGCATTTGGCTACAGGTGAAAATGTCTCCTCATAATCTATGCCTTCTTTCTGGGAGAAGCCACGTGCCACAAATCTCGCCTTGTGTTTCTCGATGCTGCCATCTGCAGCATGCTTGATCTTATAGATCCACTTAGAAGTCACAACAGACTTCCCTTCTGGTCTCGGAACTACCTCCCAGACATCATTCTTCATAATCGATTGGTACTCCTCGATCATGGCATCCTTCCATTCTTTCTTCTCAGCAGCTTCCTCATAGTTGGAAGGTTCTTTCTCAATGATGTCGCACAACAGGGCTACATAGTTGGAGTATGGCCCAGGTCTCTTAATTTCTCTGTGCATCCCCTCTGGAGCACCATACTTCTCTGCATCTTGTATTGCCTCTCGTACCCATGCTGGTTTCCTCTTGTGGGAGTTCTTCTCACGAGGTGGATCTACAGGTTCTTGTGGTTCTTCCATCTCGCGATCTTCATGATCTTCTGGAATTGCTTCTTCCATAGCTGTATCTCTAATCCTGGGAACTTCAAGTTCTTCAATATCTTCAATAGCTAGTTTTCTTGATCTTCGTCGCTTGTTCTTCGAAACAAGTCTCTCTTGTAGGTGATGGTACATGATCTTTCCTACAAGTCAAGTTCAATTGCATGATTAGAAACATCTTATAGTTTTCAGAACAAATTCTTACGCATAAAAGACATAGGTCATACAGTCATGCAATTATCTTAGCCAATGCTTCAATACAACATTCCCCATATCCCGTAACTTTCTAGATGCCTTCCATCTCTACCAGAACATTGTTAAGAGTGTGCACTACTCCCAACATGTCAACAAAAAGGTTTCATTCTAGATAAGTAGCAATGTAATGTTGTACAGTACCATAGGCCACTTACCCATCGCATGTATATTAGTAGTATACTGTTCATTAATGCAAATATCCTAATATGCATAATACACAACCTAAATCTAGGAACATAAGTATGTACACCACTAAACAATATTATTTAAATAAATAGATGTATAAGAAATGACAATTCAAATACTTATCTTTGTTTGTTTGTTGGGTGGGCTCCCTCTTGTTCTTTGCTTCCTTGCAGGAACCATTGAAGTCTCTGACAGAGTGTTCTTCATCGTCTGATTCTGAGGTCCCTTGCCTTTCTTGCTTATGATCGGAAATGTTGAGCAAGTATTCTACATTGTAGATCACTTGTTCTTTGTACTGGAGCAGACTCTGTGTTCTCCTTCTTCTGCATCTTAACCAATGCCGAAATGGATGAGAGGCTTCCATAAAGCATCGATCTTTATTTGTTTTATGGAATCCCACTCTGTAGTAGCTTCTCGTATTCCTTTCATGTAATAATGAAATTCGTCTCTAGCTTCACGTTATGAGGTGGAACCTTCTGAATGAGCCCTTATAACTGGTTACCTTCATTACAATACATATTCTTCATCACTTGAAGAACCATCTCTTTCTTCTTCTCTGGTTCTTTTCCTTGGAGGTTCATCATCTTCTACGGTGTGAGCATGATGTCTCTTCTTGTTTGTCTTCTTGTTGTGGGAGCCATTTCTATTTCTGGGTTTTCGTTGTCTATTGTAGTTCTCCCTCTTACTTTGATGGTGGTTCTCCTTCTTGTTGTGATGATGGTGCTCCCTCTTGTTTTGGTTTCTTCTAGCGTGAGCTGTGAGAGCTTGATCATCATTTGCCCCCATCTTCTCTTCTCGAGCAACGAGTCGAGCTTTTGCTTGTGAGCATTCTTCTCACAACCTACTGAATGTGATTAACTTCTTTCTATCACAAACCCCTTGAATGAATGAGTCCCATGATCTTGGGAGACCATTCAAGGTGGTCATCACAATTTTTCCATCTTCTACATTTTCTCCTACAGCTTCAAGTTGTTCCTTGATCTGAGAGACCCTTGTAAAGTAAGACTGCATGGTCTCTGCATTTTGTATCTTCACATTCTTGAGTTGGTTCCTCAAGGTCATCTTTCGATTTATATTCTTCCCTTCAAACAGCTTGGTGAAGGCATCAAACATCTCCTTAGGTGTCTTTAAGGATGACACATGTTGGATGAGATGATCCTTAATGGAATCTGCAATGATTCTCTTGGCCTTAACCAAGTTCTTCTTATCCTTGGCCTTGGCTTTAGCCTCATCTCCCTCTGGTGCTGGAATCTCTTCATTCACATACTGGTCCAATTCATTCTCTTCAAGGACCAGAGCAATCCTATACTTCCATGCTCAGAAGTTATCAACTCCTTCAAGCTTATCCTCAAGCTTTGTGTGGTGAGGCATCTCTAATGAGAACTTCAAATGGAAATAGCAAAGCTTTTAGGTCTTACCACTTTTAGATGCCCAAACTGGTTTTGAAGCTGGCTGACCCTAGGGTTTGTCAGAGAAACCCTAATTTTTAAATTTGGAATTTGGAACTTCTGATTGGATAGCGCCTTCTCAAGGTGAGTTGTCCAATGTATTCAGTCTTCCAAATCAGTGAACTGAAACCCAAAATATCTAATGCCCTAGTTTTCCTCCGACAGCAGTGACGGGCCAAAAAAATGAAAATTCTCAGAATCAACTTCTGCTTTGACAAAAAGATGTGCCTTCCTTAGGCGAATTAGCCTAGCCTCTTTTCGTTGATGATCTGTGGAGAGAAGTCTAAAAATTAAGAAGCCCTAGCTTCCGCAGCTGCACAGTGTCTTCTTTTCAACCTGGCTCTGATACCATGTTAGATTTTCTACTTTTAATCAATATTTATCTAGGATCTTAACTAAAAGAATAACATGCACAACATAACACAATAGACACAAAGAATTTCCTCGGGGAAACCATAAAGGAGAAAACCCCACAACTTCCTCAGAGATAGAATCGTCACCAATACAATATCACAAAAGTAAAACCCCAAAACAAAGATGGTCTTCTGCAGCTCCTCTTCTTTTCCTCCTATGCGAACTTGTCCTCTCTCTCACTAATGCGAACTTGTGAGTGAGTGTGTTATCCAAATGAGAGAGCTCCACTCTCTATTTATACTTTATCTCTCACTTGACCTTTTCACTTACTAGGTCGGCCCCAGTTGTATCTGACTGGGCCGACTTCTCTAGGGGACTCAATAACCCTAATCTAACTGACTCTTGGTGGATCTATTGCCCCGACTTATAGGGGAGAATTTACCAAATTGACTTTACATGACCAAATGTAATAATGACATCCCTGACCGGAGGAATAAACATCTCTGTCGGAGGTACAAGTAAAATAAAATAATAATAACGATATAAAATACAAGTGAATATCTTCCGAAGTTACAGTTACATTAACAAAACATGGAGGAATTTAAATACATACCTAAGCTTGGAAAATTGGGAATTTCAGCACTGGTTGGCAAATGAGGTTGAATCCTTGATCCACTAAAAAATCCTTGATGGTGATGATGATGGCTGTTTAGCTACCTCCACAATGATTTATGATGACCACAAACCCTCTCCCTTCCTTCTCCAAAAAGCCAAACTGAAATGACAAAAAAAATCAATATTTCGCCTTAAAGGCCGCAGCCCAGCCGGCAAGCCGATTTTTCCCATCGTGGCGCGATGTTTACTAAAGAATCCCCGAGTTTTTGAAAAAATCGCACGGTGCAATGTTTTGTAAAAATCATGATTTTTCGGGGGAAAAATCACTGGCCCGAAAAACTCTTGAAAAATCATGACCTCGGCGATTTTTCAGCGGTTTTTTCCAAACAGGGATAGAGGAGGAAGACTCCTCAAAGGGATTGAAGTGTAGAGTCGACAACATAACAAAGAGACTGGCTCTCCCTATCATCCATGGATCACCCTCAAACACTGGATCATTGCCCTTTGAGTTTGAGAAGAAAAAAAATATAGTCACCTAAGATGTATAATAGCCATACGATCTTGGGTCTTATAGTTTTGCTTTATCCACTGTGCTACTGTATTTGTTGTAGACCAAAGGGCCATGGATCGGCAAATCAAGTCAGATCTTAGCAAACCCTTGGTGTGGTTTGCTAGTGGATCTCGCTTTAGAACAATCACCAGGGTATCTGCCACTTTGAAGATGATATTGTGTTTTCGAGATGGAGCCAACTTTCTCTGACCTTTCTTCTTCAGTAGCACAGTCATGTTTTCAATGAGAGAAGGCTGAGGCTGTTCCATAGACATCCCAACCTTCATGCTGATAACTGCCATGTATAGCCCTAAGACACCACCTAGCTCCAAAAATTTGCACTAGAGAGAAAATAGAATGCAGAAAAACATTAGAAACCAGAGAGAAACACCCCAAACAAGAACTGGGCTTGGACTAAAGGGATGGTAAGCTACAGAACAGCACCAAGGAGCCTTGGAAATCATGCTGGATTAGCAGAGACAGGCAGCAGCTGCCTCCCCAAGCCCAATGTGGTGCTCCATTTCTTACAAATTCCCAATTTGTTGCTCGATGTTAAAGAAAGTTCCCAGGAAGAAAAGTGAGTGTGCTATATGAAACTTTCAGAAGTTCTGGTTCTAAGGATGAGCATGAGCTATATTAGATAGTTGTTAGACATTCTGTTCTTAATCTCTATATTGGCACAGATGCTTGAGTTCAATAAAAATTAGCAAGCAATAATAGCACATGCCAAATTGCCAATGCACCCCTAAAGTGCAAACTATTTTGATATTGGAGAAGTCGAAGATATGCTAAATGAATTTGATATAGCCTTATAGGACATGAACCATAGATTTAGACAATACATTTCATATAGACTGGCAGAAGGCACAAACATTCAAGGTCATTGGGTTATTAACGATGTTATTCACAGTATTTTGATTTTATCAAAAGCATCACCTCAAATAATTAGATAAACATCAACTCATAAAGTGGACTTGGTTTCATGCCTGCAATAATCAGTTTTTGCAGGTATATGTAAAACATGTCGATGCTTATTGCTGTACATTGGATGGCACACCATATAGATCATCTTGTCCAAACATATTAATGGTAAGGCTTGAAAGTTGAAACAAGCAAGCAAGTACAAACTAAGTTTTTTGCACGTTGCTTAATTCGCTTTTAGAAAAGAGGATGATGGTATTTACCAATGTTGTCACACTTGGACTTGGCAAAGATTTGGTCGGCCTGGAACTTGGCAAGAGTTGGTGACTTGGCAAAGATTTGACAAACACAAATAATTCCTCAAAACATTGTAAATTCTGTGCACAAAAAATATAGTGAGTTTGATGGCGAGTGGCAAGTTTTCTGGCGAGCACTCGGGCCAGAGAAGACTCAGCAAGTTTTTGGTAAGACTTGTGACTCTTGGCTGAGTCAAACTACACTGGTATTTAGTGTTTGGTCCTACCGGGGAGAGTTGCAGATAATTGAGGGGACTGTGAAACAATGCAGCAAATATCATTTTGGGGAATATATTGTTGAGGGTCTAGAAATAAACCTATCGAAAATATCAGGGAAGATCGGGAAGCATAAACTTGGACCTGACAAACTCAGAAAATATCTGAAAAATTAGCAACCTGAAAATCTTGGAAAATATCAGAAAAATCAGCAACCTGAAAAATTTGGAAAATATCTGAAAAATCAGCAATCTGAAAAACTCGGAAAACATAGGAAATATTGGGAGGAATCAGCAGATTACTGGGCAGATTGCAGGTATGGAGTGACATTTAAAACCACAATAGCAATGGTCATCCATTCTGCAGACACAAATTCCCCTATACTTGGAGAGATTTATGAGATATTTGATAGCATGTTGGATTGAGTGGGATTGCTGTTGATGGGACGGATCCTACATTAGAGGTATACAGAGGGCAGATTCAATCCATCATTCACTGTAGGTTCTATTTTATGAGCACACCATTGCACATGTGACATAGTCATGTATTCACTTAATCCTAAAGGGTATGTGGAGAGGTGTGCAAAATTGCATCTGATTGATAATTGGGAGATAAAGGAGGGGTTCTTAGCTGCTACTAGAAAGATGTGCATTGTTGATGAGGGAAAGGGGTATTGACCATAGATTTTATTACTTGTAGAAGTCAGTGTCCCCTTCAACATGTTAGAGACAAGGGAGGATTATCTAACAGTTAACTATAGCCTAAGATAGAGAGGAGAGATACTCAATGCCTACTGCTACTACTTTCCCTGTGCCATCGTTTTGAAATTAAAAGGTCTCCACCCAGTCCTTGAACTTTTCCGTCGCATTCTCTCATTCCTGAACCTTGGGAAAACATAGCATTTGGAAGTCAAATGATGGATGGCTATAAGATGAACAGCGGCTTATGCAGCAAAGCACTTATAATTATTTGAACTTTGAATTACAATGTTTGCCTTTGCAAACAAGGTATAAAGATTGCTGTGGTGGCTCAAAATAACGAGAAGGGAAATTGGCATATTTTTAACCGGAAATCCGCCAAGAATTATTTTGGATTGATGGAACTTTGGACATCAGATGTTATCATTGCGCAAACTGGTTGTGGTTGTGGTATTTGAGGGTGCTGAATCCATTTCTGCATTAAAAACAACACTTTCATTAATCCAAAATAGCAGTTATGACAAACTGGATTCCGGTGATGACACTGCCTTCATAACAATTTGATACACTGTATAATAGGAAAACATCCCTCTGGAAAAGGAACCATGTTTTCCCTTATTAAGGGATTCTGTATCTCATTTCTGATAGGCTTTTTGATAACAGCACAGATTTAGCTCGTAACAGGCTGTTAAATGAGCGATCTAAATGCCAGGTGCCTTTTGTCAACCTATCACTGCATATAACAATGAAATGTGGCAATATTTTAAAAGTATTACTATCTGGAAATGTTTATACGAGATTGCAACTTTGCTACCTATTTATGGGTCAAATCTACAAGTCTCAGGAGTCGGGAATACTCTTCCAGTGTAACTATTGGTCAGCAGAAGATGGAATCAGTGTTTTAAAACTCGGCTGGCTCGGACTCGACCACGACCGAGTTGACCCCAACCAAACTGATTCGACCTTTGAACCGGTTTGGGTGACCGGTTTGGTACTGAACTGTTTAACTCGGCTGAGTCAATGTGGTATTGCACAAGTAAGTCAGATGACACTAAAATTCATTTGAAAAAAAATGACGTAGAAACCTAAACTTTAATAGTCTATGGTTTAAACCTACTTCATTGTTGAGTGAACCTTCTTTGTAGGATTCCTACAGATTATAGCACAATTTGAAGTAACAAACAACTTGCTTGACAGTGACACAAGCTAACCTGGAATGACAATATACAATTCTTAAAGTAAAAGGGTAGAAAGGGAAATTTATTTTTATTTCCCTTTTTACTCTTTTACTTAATTTTTTTATAATATCATTAATTGTTTCATGATGTTTGAGAGGGGTTCCAAGTTCCAACCTCATCAAACCTCGTATGATAGAAATAGAATATCACATCCCATCCAAAATTCAGCAAAGTTAGCAGTTTTCAGAATTCCAATCAACTGGACTGAACCAAACTGAAGAAAAGCTCACTAAACCATTGATTTTCAAAAGACGCCAAATGTCACCCTACCCTTTGTGAAATTTTCAATTACTAGGAACCAGATTCATAAGACAATTTCACCATGGAATATTTTAGACAATGAGAGAAGAAGAATAGAGAGAATAAATTATGGAAAACACTCTGTATCTTATTCATTGATATTGTAACAATATATAACACATCCTCCATAGACAAAATCGAATTGGTTTGAGGCAATATGGAAAGAGCAAAAAGAAAGGCTTAACAAAAGACAAAAAACCCCTAGGTGGCAAAAACAGTTTCCAAAACTGTGCTAGAGGCTCACGAATTTGGAAAGTATGGTATGGCAGCTCATGAGTGAGGTAAATAGGATGTATTGATGGCTTTAGAAGGTTAGATATGATGTGGAGGTCGAATTGGTCAAGTGGCAAAAGATTCCAAGTTAACTAGCTTTATCTTTTCCACTAGAAAGTAGAAAAAGCAAGACAATGCTAACTAAAACTGGATAGTGTTTTTCTAATTCAGGAATAGAATAAAATCAGACAGAATCCAAGGAAATCTTATCCAGAATCTATTCAAATTCGTTTTTGTGAATGAGGATAGCATGTGGTCCACTAAAAGACAAAACTGGCCTATTCTACCCAGTGAAAACTCAGGAAATTAATCATAAATGATTAATTAATTTTATCCTAAGTCTAGAATGACATAGTGGGTTTTTTAAATGTTCCAACACCCTTCGACTACATGCCACCTGCAAAATATAAACCTGTTAAAAAATAGACATGCTAGAGGATGGTCCTATAGCTCATGCCAAGGATCCCATTTCCATCTATGGTGATAGGTTTCATGATTGATCATGTTGATCAATGATATGTAGTAGGTCAGAACCTTCTAGGCTTGTAGCCGGTAGTGTTTTGGATTCTAGAGAGTTGAGACTATTGAAAGCTTTGTTGAATATGTATTTTTTTTCACATATGTATTGCACTTGGTACCATTTTGATATATTCACCCTTACATGGTATACACATGAGCAGACTTTGCCTATTTTGTCTCTAATTGTTTTGAATCTTCGAAATAATTTTTTTCCATTAAAATTTTATGTATTTTTTAGTAAACTGGGTCATTAAGTTCAAACAGATCCAAGTCATGGCTGAGTCCGAGTCTGAGTTGACTCTCGGTCAATTTCGAGTTTGAGTCCGATTTTTAAAACATTGGATGGAATAGTTGCCATAAAGAAAAGTAAAATTGTGTGAGACGAGACCAAATTTAGGCACATGTATCCTAAGAACAGATTGAGTGAGCCATTGTCTTATTGTGCGAAACCATGTTAAAGATTGCTCAGACCTAAAGAAAATATTAGGAAACCATTATTGATGGTAAGATTGCTTACAAGGATTGTAACTAAAGAATTTTCATGGCCTTCTGCAGTCATTTGGCACATCTGATTTGGTATCATAACATTCTAATATAAGTTAGCTACCTGAAGCTTTTGTTGTGCATCTATAGTTCTTGTGTTCCTAATACCCATTGTCAATCTCTGAATCAAGCTGTTTTACTAATAGTAATTTCTTTTTCTGCTATAGGCTTGAGCTTAGTGTTGGAGCTTAGATAGTAAAGCTGTGTTAAAAATTTAGGTATGTTTCTAAAATCTTGGTCTCGATCTTGTAGGGTTTGCATGGGAAGAAGGATGTATGTCAGATGAGGTCCTTAGGAGGGCTATTATTGCCACTGAGGAGGGGTTTCTTGCACACGTGACTAGGTCATTTCAGACGACACCACTGATTGCAGCAGTTGGTTCATGCTGCTTAGTTGGAGTTATATGGGGTGAAAAACTATATGTTGCCAATGTTGGGGACTCTCGGGCAGTAATGGGAAGCATAGCAAGGTCTAGTAATAAAATAACAGCAGAGCAGTTGACAAATGATCATAATGCTAGTGTAGAGGAGGTCAGACAGGAGCTGAAAGCTCTTCATCCGGACGATTCCCGAATTGTAGTTCTTAGACATGGGGTCTGGCGTGTCAAAGGCATTATTCAGGTCTTTTTCTATCTCTGTACTCTTTTGAATTAAAATGTTCTATGAATCTGACAATGCTTTGTGGATCGCATAATATAGCTAACTTGGTGCTTCTGACTGATGTTTTTAGTTCAAAGCTTGAGTTGTCTTGTTGCTGTTTATTCTACTTACGCTCCCTTTAATGATTTTTTACCTTACTCTTTCTTTGTTTCTTGCTTCAGCATTATATTTATGTTGAGAAATACTGCTTGTTTAATGAATAAGAGAGACTATTCCTTTAGTAGATATCAGAAGTGAGTTCGATTACAGTTTTTAATATTTTAGCTAGTTTGTATATGGCATCAACTGTAAATAAAGGTCTAAGCAGAAGGATTCCACAGATTGCATTATAAAACTGATCCAATTAGATTTATTCATGGTTTCTTTGTTACCATTTCTTAAGTGTAACTTTCATCTAGTCGCTGAGAAATATTTTATCTTGTACATTGATATGTAATTTCTTATCTTTTAAATTACATGTGCTTCATGTATCGTGTCCAATGATGGACTGGTGGTAATGCAGCTGCCCAGATTTGTTTATTTTTCATTTCTCTAGTTCCATACCAAGAGTTTGCTTTGGAAAGGAAAAATTAAAAATTTATTGTTTGCAACATGATTTTGAATTTGATCCTTATGTACTTGGAGTGTATTTTTCATTTTTATGTAATAATGCAGATTTCTATATTGGACATTAGTGGAAGAATTTGTTTTGTGAAGATTTTCAAAATTCTATTTCACATATTTTGTTACAAACATAAATACACCTGTAACAACAACAACAACAACAACAACATTAATATAGTATTAAAAAACCAAAGGTCACATGTATAAACGGCATGCCTATTGAAGTAGGTGATCATTCAATGTATACTTATACACAATGTAACATGCTATTGTAATCATTACTCATTTTATATATTTAGTGCATTATATTTATCCTCTATGGATTTCCCAATGTTGTCCTATTTATTTTGGATTTTAGTTATATAAACAACTTGGGTTCATTACGTTGGTATCAGAGCCCCTTCCAGGGCACTTCCAGTACAGTTTGGAGAGAACCATTTCCTAGCACATAGCGATTTGATTCCAGCTTTCAGCCACACACATGTATCAAAGCCTGTCTTATCCTGGCATCTGGCCACACATTTTCAGAGTTTCTCTGATCTAGGTGTTCAACCACAACTCGGCCTTTGGCCATTTCTTTTCATGAGGAAATTATCTGCTGCTACATAGGAGAAAGAGAAGATTTTTTTGCTGCCAAAACTCATTGCAGAGAATTATCGCTGAGTTCACATCTCTGTTGAGTTTTCTGTTCACTGTTAGAAAAGAGAGTACACAAACATACAGAAGTTGTAGCTGCAATGAAGACACGGCCTATTAATTGCAAGACGTCACAAACCTCACTGGGTGATTGCAAATTTCCATCTGGTGATTGAGGTTTTTTTATACACATTAAGCAGAGGCCTTTGTGGAAGGAACAGTCACATATCTGGTTGCATGATTTGGAGAAGAAAAGTAAAATGTTGTGTCTCTGTCACCAAGAAATAAAAAATGCTAAGGTCAAATTCATGGAGCTACTCTCAGTGGTTGGGATAACTGTCGGAGGCTTTATTTGTGGCAGAAGAGCCTTAAAAATTGGCATGAATCTCCACTGAGTAACAAATGCAACACAAAGTCACATGGGCTAAGAAATCAAAATTATAGAGACATCAAGATTATTTTTTGTTAACACAACAGCAAGGACCCTTGAAAAACTCCATTGACCATCGTGGCCCCTCATTAGAACAAATCAACGTGGGTCTGCTTCTTGAATATATGCAAAAAGAATGATAGGCTGAATCACTACAAATATGTGTATTAATATGAGACATGGACTCATGGAGAGACCGATTCATGAAGCTTTACTAATCTTTGGGGATTAAAACATTAGTTTATATATATATATATATATAGGGGAAGGTAAAGTACAACATAGAAATAAAAAGCAAGGGCTTGGTTTTATTAAAACAATATGCATATCAAACTAATAAAGAGTGGCAAGGTAATGTTATAGAAAAAACAAGAGAAAAGTGATTCAATACAAAAATTATATAAGCGGAGTCTTTACCATTCAAAAACGTTATCATAAGATAATATAATTTTATTAATGTCCAACATATGACTACAATACATCAATGGGACTGCTATCTTCAAAAGTATCCAGATATTGTGGGAGTGCAAGGGACACACCTCTAAATGTCAAAAGCAGATGTAATCTAAGATCTAAACTTTATAAACTACAAAAGAAAGTACTATTGGGAAGGTTGGATAGATACAATCCCCACCAAGGGTCCGATGTCAAAATCTCCTCGGAGGGATGCCTTGGAATAGGGTACTAGTCGGTCATTTTCCCTTGGACCCGTTGTTAGAATTTCGGGTTACTCCAAAAGTGTTTACACTATGTTTAGGGTGCTTCATGAGATTTGGGGTAAATGGTGTATGCTAAGCTCTTGGATGGTCCAAGATGGATTGTAGCATGAGAGATGGTTTGTGATGGATATCCACTCTTGTGATAGCTTGCTCAATGGATGCTAGACCTCAAATGGTCACTAGCTCAGTGTTCTTCCCTAGGGTGTTGTAGATCACTTGTCTGAATGGTGGATGCGTTGCATGATGGCCACATGGAGGATTCACTTGGTGGAAGGACACCCTACATGATATTAGGATCATTGTGAGTTGTGGAGGGCTACATGCTTTAGATGGCATGTGGTAGCTTGGTTTTTTGTTCGGAGGATTGGTGATGGTTTGAGGATGCACATGGCTTCGACTATGTTCTTTCAGGGGGTAATTGCCCCAGTGGAGTACTTGGGTTTGGACTCTGGAGGATGGATGGAGTCCTTGGAGGCTCGAGATATTGTGGTGTGGAGTGGTCTCTTAGTGATGCGCTAGGGTTCATGACGAAACCTTGGTGGAGCATATGAGGAGGTGGATGATTTCTTTATCTTTAGGTTCTTCTTTGTACATTTGATCTCTCTCTCTCTCTTGGGTGCTAGGGTTTCTTGGTATCTTTGAGCATCTTGGATTCTAGGGTTAGAGTTTCATCCCTTGGAGGCTAGAGATTAGGGTTTAGAAACCCTTAGATGTATGAGGAATAAGAGGAGGACATCTTTCCCTAGAGATAGTGTTGGAGGGATTATTGCACTTGGAGGAGCTATGGTTTGTTGACTAACCCTAGGTAGGGCATCTTGGGTAGTTGGATTTTGTCCTATCCTTGAGAGGAGGCTATGGTATGTATGTACTTCATTCATTGAGCATATATATATGAGATTTCCATCTTTCTACATATTGTGTATATTGTACATGTGATTTCAGCATTTATCTTCTTGGATGGTTATTTCCAGCTCTTAATTGTCTTGTTGATTTGACACATTTAAGAGAAAATTGTCAAGGAACTTAACGCTAAGATTAAAGTTAATAGTACAACCATTTATTGTGGTTGTGTTTGCTGCTATATCTGCTGTATAAGAAGAGTTTTCAGATCCAGTTTATGTATGTGAAGTTGCCTTAGAGGGCTGGAAACTCGTTGGAATGATTGGTATCTGTTTTCCTTGAATTGTTGTGAATTTTGGGGCTACTAGAAGTGAATTATTGTGATTGTTCTGCTGGTATTTTACACATTAATTTACAGCTGTCCTAAAGGCTAAAGATTCTAGGGTTAAGATCGGAGGTACCCTCTTGGAAGAAGGTGATTTTTCAGATTTGCATTAATTTCCCAGTGCAAATGAAGTTTCAGCACCTCTCACTAAAAGAAAAGGAAGGAATCTTTCTGTGGGTCAACCACCTTTGTATATGTAGCTCTCCTGTCATCTGAGGTTGAAGAAAAGAAACTGTTGATAGAAAATTGTCTAGAAGAGTTGGTAGAGGGACAACCCACGTCAGTGAAACCCGAATCTATACCTAGCTGGAATGGTGTCACTATCTACCTTGGACTTGGTGCCCCTGTCCACTGGGAGCATCATGAAAAAGGATGTGATCGTCCAAGTAGTGCCCAATTGAGAGGGAGGCCTGACTAGAGAAGACCAGAGCACAAAAGCCTCCCTAATAAACAAGGCTAAGCACTACTGATTTGTGTCCTATAAGAAGATGCAGAGAGAATTTTGATACTTCTTGAAGATGTAGTAAAATTGTTCCAATATTTCAAAAAAGGTAGGTCAATGGAGAATAAAATGCTTCGTCGTCTTCATGCACTTTATGACAAACTTGGCAAATCTTGTCCTCCCATGGGATCTAATGTTTGGCCTCTATTCGAAGCCTATAAGGAATATAAGTACTTAGCAGAGCAAAAGCAAAACGAAAGTTTCGATAATTTATGTGGAACCTTTGCACTTTGTGCACCCACTTAATATTAAAGGTATCATTAAAAGAATCTCTATAGCAACCATTGTTATACTAACAATTATAACTATGGAGATATGTGATTTTGATTAAAAAGGGAATTAGAGCAACTTCAAATATTTTTTGATTCTCAAGTAAATGAAAAGCAATTTCTTGTAAATAAAGCAAATCATTTAACACAAGATGTGGTATATTGTAAGAAGGAAAATGTAGCCCAAGAGTAAAATATTAAAGATCTTGAAGATATGAAAGAAAATTTGCAATATGAAGTGCATACCCTAAAATACAAATTGAAAGGCAAGTTAACAAGACAATTTTTTTCAAAAAACAACTACGAGAATCAAAGAAAACAAATTGCGACTTGTAAGCCAAGGATAAAGTGGTGTTTCTACAAGATGTCGCAACCAATGTAATAAGTGACCAAACAAACTTAATTTAATACCCTATCATCCTTGCATATTACATATCGTCGGAAAAGGGACAAAAAGTCCATCTGCTTTTGATCTGGTTGCAAGATTTGCATCATCTAAACCAAGTAGAATCGAGCATTTACTAGAAAGATCTCTTGGGAAGACAGTGAGGTTCCCATCCTTTACTTCCCCCAGCTTTAGAGAACCAGATGGCATATTCACTTCCTCTCTAGTAACCTTGTATGCTAGTGTTATGTTCTCTAAAGACATGCTTTAACGAGACTGCAGATATCCTGCCTTTCCATGGTATAACCACCTCCATAAGGGTCAGAAGGCCCAGACTGAAAAGGCAGTGTCATTCATCCAATCCACATTAAGTTTGGAATCCCCCATAATCTGCAAACTCTCTACATAATACTCTACAGCCAACCTGAGTGAGGAAGCAAGGGAATAAAGCTAAGCCCCGTTATTGGTTCTTTCCCCGATTCCAACAGTGAATAAGAAATGGTGAGAAGATGATATAAATACAGCTTCACCTGCACCGCTTATTCCAGGGTTACCCTTTGATGCTCCATCAAGGAATCCCCAAGCCCTGGACTTATCAAGTTCCAACGTGCCAATCCTATCAAGTTCCAATGTGCCAGTCTGTCTTGCAGGTTTGACTTTAGGAGGATCCTTTATACTTTCATAGTAGTACTTTATTTTACCAAAAAGCCTGAATGGGAGAGATCACTGCATCATTGAATAACATATCTTTCCTAGTTTCCCATATCAACCAACTAACCAAGATTGGAAGGATTTTATAGTCTTTGACTGATACATTTTCTACCCATATACTTCAAAAGCTGAAGCAAGAGAGTCTCCACTCAACTGACCTATGCCACCTAACAGAGTTTTACAGCAGACCACACCTAAAGTGTATTGACATTTTACCAAGATGTGATGTATATTCTCCTCAGCCTCCTGGCATTAAAAAAGTTCCTGGTCCATGCCATTACCTCTTCTGCAATGTATCCCATGTCAGTGCGTTATTGGAGAGTGCAAGCCAAAATAAGACTTTTGTTTTTAGCTGCCCTTTCATCTTTTGTATAGATGATCACCACCATATTGGAATTTCTCGTAAATCTGCCACAAATAGGATGGGTATCCCAACTTTATTGTGTATGTACTATCATTAGAATTTTTTGACCATAACAGATCATCCTCCTGGCTGAGCTAAATAGTTCTGGGGTTTAACTGCTGGGTATATTCCTTCCATTCCAATGCTAAATGGTCTTTAAGACCAAGCTCTTCAGACTTCCACTCCTTCCAGATTGAATTCTGAACCAAAGACGAGGCATCCTTTAGAGTGTATATGCCCTTTTGATGCAGAAGGTGAATTAACTCTTCTGATAGTTTAAAATTCTATGTACAACCATTACGAGGATCCTTCCCCAGTATTAGTTTTTTTCCCATCCTTCACCTTCCAGGCAAGGCATGAACCAATCACTGGAAAGGCTAGAACCATAGCTTTCCAAAAACTTGAAGAATTTTGATGGGACTTTTTGGAGGTTCTTATCCATTGATCTACAGTCAAGGTGTCCATATATATTTGTCTAATTATCTGCTGACACAACCCATTTTCCTTGAATGACTCCAAAGACTTTTAGCTGCTATTAACTGCCAAAAAATATGTATGTTTTTCAATTCCCATCCACTGATGCCTTTTGGGTTGGATAATCTTTTTCCATTTTACCAAAGCCAAAGTGATATCATTCTTCTCTTTTTTCCCTCCAAAGAAAGTTGAAACATTTTCTCTGAATCTTCTTTTTGATGTCAATGTGAATGAAGGCAAAGAAGTGCCTATGCACTGGCAGTGCTTTTAGAACTGACGGAATAAGGGTAGGTCTATCTCCTAAAGAAAGTCACTTATTATACAAGACACATATTCTCTTCTCCACTTTTGTACATAACCAGATCCGGTCTTGATGTCTGCAGTGTTATTGGAACCGAACCGGAACCGAAAAAACCGGCCGGTCCGACTGGTTTACAGAGGTAACCGGTCCGGTCAGGGACCAAAACCGGTTGAACCGGATTTTTGTCTGAACTGGGTACTGAACCAGCCGGAACCGGTCAAAACTGGCTGAACCGGCCGGAACCGGTCAAAACCGGCCGGAACTGGCCGGTCCGTACAGTAACATATGGCCACGGACAGTGGACCCACGAAACTGATTTTTTTTACACAAAAAATGTTTTCTATGCTTCTATGATCAGTTTATTGTTATTTATTAGTACTATGGTTTCCATTTCGAGCCTCTTTGTTGATGTACTTTGGTTCAGAACCTCATAGATGTATTGCACTAGGTGTTGTTTTGGTTATTTGCACCCATACTTGCTATATATATGAGAAACTTTGCATATTTGTGTATTAATGGTTTGTATTCATATGTATGCACATGAATATATATGTTTTTTACAAAATATGAATATTTTATGTAATTTTTAGTCGACCGGTTTTTTTCCGGTTCCGGTCCGGTTCACATTTTGGGCTTCGCCGGTTCGATGACCGGTCTGATTCCGATAACATTGGATGTCTGTAATCATTTGCATTGAGCAGAAAACCCAAGTGCTTCAATCCTTTTTTGAAAGGAATTTCTGTGTAGGGCAGAATTGTTTTGACAGCTTTTGAGCCAGCAGTCAAATCCATCAGGATACTGCTGAATGAATATAGGGTTTCTGAACAGTAACCTCCATTCCTGTTGCCTTGTATAAACTTCCGGCGCTTCTTTGTACCTGTTGTAATCATATACAGATCCATTACTGAACGTCAGTACATCATCAATAAAAACAAGATGTGATAACATGAGTATGAAGATTTCTGCAGTTAGTCATAATTGTTGTAAAGTTTGTGGACATGAACTGTCTTGACAGTTTAGAAACTTTCCCAACATTTTGAGTGGACTCTCCACCCATTATGAGGGGAACTAATTGAAGCTTTAGTGAGGTAGAAAACTGTGAGGCTTCGGAATGATTAAATAGATTCCGATGGAGGTAGATGTTAAAATTTAATATTATAATATTTACCAATAAAGATACTTGATTATTTGAGTCAAGTAATATAATATAATAAATAAGGAAGAGATATGGTCGATATAATAAGAATAAATTATTGACAATTTTTATAAATAGGGAGGAGACACGTTCAAAGTAACATATTAAAAATTAAATTCTTTAATATATTAACTAGAAAACAATGATGGTTAATCTAGATTCTATATTAAAAATCAATTATGGTTAGACTATATTAAAATAAAAAATTTAAGAACTTTATTAGATTAGATTGGTGTTAAAGTTTAAAATAGGATGATTAAATAAGTTAATTAGTAAGATTTCAGATAAATAAATAAAGGAGTGTAAAAGAAGAAGAAATAGCTTTGATGCAAAGTCAAAAAAATATTTTTTTTGGGAATATCCAAATTAATGATAAGTGATTGATGTAATATATTATCTTTATGGTCTCTAATATCTATCCCGAATAATAGCTTTTTTATTTCTAATTAATTCCCATTTTCCTTCCTTCCTAGCTTCTTTTACCTTTTGGACCTTTCTTAATTCAGCTTGATTTTCTAGAATGAGATCTTCATTTATAAATATTCCTGATCCTTTTAGACCTAATATTTTAATGAGCATGCAATATTTATGGTCAATAGAGCTAAGCTTAACCAGGATTAGCCTAACTATATTGTCAATTAGTTTTCCCAACTTGTTTGCATATGTGAGACAGATAATTTCAATTTGTAACTTATTATGTATTTCTGCCTTGCTACAACTAGCGTGTCTTCTTCTATCTCTTCCTTCAAACAAAAAATTATGAGGCTCAAGGCTCTTTTGTCTTTTGTTACGTCCATGGTCTAATTCTATCGCTTTATTCATTTCCTCTTTAATGGGTTGAATATCTAATTTACCTTCCAGGCTATTCGTCATCATATTGTTATTTATCTTTTCTTCTATCTCTTTAATCTTGTTCTAGCGGTCAAGCAAGGTTTCCCTAAACCGTGGACTTAGAGCCTCATTGTTCCTATTTTTAAAAGCAGTGATAAAAATAACCCATCTGATTATTGGACCATCATGATTAGCCCTCTCTTAGCCAAGTTATACGGTAATATTTTGGAAAAGAAGATCAACATATGGCTAGAAAGTGAAGGTAAATGAGCTAAATGCTAGGCGGGTTTTAGAAGGCATCATTCAACCGCGGACCACCTTGTTACACTCATGATCATTGCGGAGGAGTCATAATAATAAATCCAATCTCCATCGTTTCTTTTTGGACTTTAATTGTTTTTTTGATACAGTGCCTATAAATAATCTGTGGAATAGATTAAAATAGCTAAATGTTCCTTTCAAGTTGAGAGCTGCTACGGTAAGGTTATACGAGAGTGTCATTGTCAAGTTTAAGAACATAGAGGGTTGGTCGAAAGATATTAATTGTAATATTGGAGTTAAGGAAGGTTGCCCTCTCTTCCCCGCCCTTTTCGACATATACATTGATAAGCTAGAAGGTTGTTTAGAAGAAGCAGTTTGAATTGGCATGACATTAGAAAGAATAGTAATCATCCTTTGTCTCTATGCTGATGATATTGTTCTTATGGCAAGGTGTCCCTTTGATCTTGATGAGCAATTAAAAATTCTCAAGGATTTCTTCTCTAATATGGGTATGATTCCTAACATCAAAAAACAAAAGTTATGATTATTGAATCCAAGAGGGCCACTTATGTTAATTTTATATATGACAATAACAACTTGGAGGAAGTGACTTCATACAAATATCTTAGAATTGGTATCCATCACAAACTCAACTGGAACTATAGCATTGATAAAATGATTAATGGAGGGTGGAAAACTTATTTTGGCCTTGAAAACAATTGTAAATCAACAAATCTTGTGATGTGGAATAAAAACAAGTTCCCCTTTGAAACTCTCGCCACCCCTGTTATCTTGTACAGGTGTGAAGTTTGGGGTTGCATCATCTCTAGAGAATCTTGGAGAAAAATTGAACAAATCCAAAAGCGTTTGAAACTTTGATAACTTATAACCTCAAAATTAACAGTAATATGCGATATCCTATTCTCCTCAAAGAAGTGTGGCTTTCCCCCATCGAGAGCATGGCCATGACTAGGCACGTGATGTACAAGTACAAGATAGATAACATGGGAGACCAAAGGCTTCCTAAAATTGCTTTAAAATCCCATCAAAACCACCTACGACTCAAGCGGGGTTGGCATAAAGATGCCTTCTCTTGGTTAAACCATTGGGGAATTGACGAAAATGTCACTTTGCAAAATATCGATAATATTCAAAATATTACTACATCTAAGTTTAAAGAGAATTTGTGGTGCGATAAAAATTTAGAGGTTAATGTTGATGTTTCTCCATGGTTCCTACATCGGGAAAACATTCTGCAGATCATTCTCATAGAGAGGTCATGTGTGTTGACCAATGGTTGGTAGAGAATGGCCCCGTCGTAGCCCTAATTAGTCATATGTATTGACTATGTCTATTGAGGCTCAGATGCTTAGCCTTTGATTAGTCATGTGGATCTACTATGTGTATAAGGCTAGTGGTCACTGTTATCACCAAGGTTGTAGCTGCTACTAAAAAGGATCCTATCCAAGATGGTAGAGGAAGAGCAACTAAACCCAATGACACCGCAAGGGCCTCGTCTGCTACTGATGGAGTAGTTGTCACATCGGAGACGCTCTTGTATCAAGCTAAAGGCAAGACCAAGGGGGAGACCCTAGCTAGCGTGGAAAGACTATCTCTATAGACAAGACACACACAACCAATTAATATGAGGAGATTGTAAGCAGTGGTATCTTAACTTAATATCCTAGATCCACAGAAACAAGCACTGGGGTGAGGATTCAAGGAATAGGCTGAGAGGCTTATTGAATATCAAGATGTGTCAACTAGGATAATTTACCCCAATAACTGTGATTTTAAACTGGATCTAAGATAAAACAAGTGCCAATACAAAAATACCCAATTCACACTAGCTAGGGTTTAAGCAGTTAAAATGAGAAATGGCTATGAGCTGGCAATTCAATAGTTCAATTGCACTAGAAATTGTTGCTAGATCCTAGATATGGCAGTTAGTGAAGATTCGAGCAACACCCAAATCACCAAAACAAAAAAATGAATAGATACCCAGGGAGGGCGAATTGACCAAAAGGAGACCAGTGCTAATAAATGGGAAAATGGAGTCAGATGTATACCAATCTTAATCTCTAAGGTTTTTTTGCAAATTCCAACTTGGGTTTTTAACCGTAAAAGCAAAAGGTGATCGAAACTACTACTTCTACAAAACGAGGGTTTTAATTTTATTATTTAGTGGCTGGTAAATGGAATAGAAAATTAGAGAAAGAAAAGACTTGTCGTACCTGGATCCAATTGATGCCGGTTGATCCTTGTTAGTCTTCACTTGTCCACAAATAGTTATTAATATCCATGCTTGGTTTGTTCATTCAATTTTACCAATGCGCCCCAGCCAGACAATATAGAGAATTAGTTCTACAAAATAAAGTATGACAAGCAAGCATGAATTTGCATACAAGTTGACAAGAAATAAACTTGATTGAATGACTAGGAAAATAAATGCAAAAAACCCCCTGTCACAAAATTGATCTGGAAAGATCGAAGACTCTAAGCCAAGTTACGTTCTTCAAAATAAAGTATGACAAGCAAGCATGAATTTGCATACAAGTTGACAAGAAAGAAACTTGATTGAATGATTAGCAAAATAAATGCAAAAAACCCCCTGTCACAAAATTGATCCAGAAAGAACGAAGGCTCTAAGCCAAGTCACTATCTCCAAATCGATTCTTCCCCTGTATACAAAACTTAATTCCAAAAAATGCCAAATCGTGGAGTATACGATATCTAATGCAAAGATGTAGATCACAATAACATTTGCCCGAACATCCCCAAATGAAATCACAAGATAGAGGCCAAAAGCAAATTTCTTCTTTGTTAGATTCAAATGCCAAAGTCTAGTCCATTTACAATGAGGGGTCTCCTCTATTAAATAATTTTGAGAGAGACCAAATCCTTAACCACTTTTTAAATGAGTGGTTGAGATTAAAAGATAATACAATGATAATTAATGATGAAGATCTAATCTCACACTCACTACATGGATCAACTAGATGAGGGGGGCGAATTGCCTCATAACACCTGAATACATATAATAAAATGATATAACATGATAATACATCAACAAGGGTGTCTCCTAGGGGCCAGCATGCCTCCTAGGGACATAACATAACATCCTCACATAGTACGTGGTACAAAATAATATATTCTCAAGCCAAAAAGTCGCCCTCCCTAGGAAGTGGGAATTGCCCAAGAGAGGCAAAACATGAGGTGTTGATGCCAAGATGATAAAAATATGTGTGAAGATGTCTGGATACCTTCTGAGCACAAAGAAGAACATCTAAGTCATAACTTTGCCATTCATTCACCCTTTGTTCCATTTACTAAACCATGGTCACTTTAATTAATTTAATTTATCTGTTGAATATCCTCTGTAAACCATATAGTATGCCCAAAACATGATCTTCCACTGCCAGAAATAAAAATCTGACTGTGCCAAAAATTCCAAAACATAGCAATTTGGTAATACTCATTACCTATGTTACATGGGTATCCGTACTGGGAGGTCGGGTACACGAACCAGTACTGGGTACACGTACCGGGTACTTCGATGGTATGTACCCAGCCGTACCCAAATCCAACCTCACGTTTTGGGTACTTTGTTTATGAAAACAAGGTACTTGCATGGATTTGGTACGCTGTACCGCGTGTTCAGGTATGCAGGTGGTACGATTGTTGGGCAATTTACCTTAGCTCACTAGTTAGGGGGGGGTCAATTTGCAATGTTTGAATTTTAAATTTTTTAAAATTAAAAATTAAAACACATGTTATGTATGCCCTTGCCCCTGACCTAATCCCGCTCGACACTCCATTTCTCACTGCTAGTGCTTCGTGCTCACTACTCCAGCGATGCCTATCTAGAGAGCTTGCCGATAGAGGACCTTAGTGATGCTGATGACATTGATCTTGAGGATGTTGATGACATGGCTTGAGGAAGCCAAATCAACTATCTTGTTCATTGTTCAATGTTTATTGTTTTGAACTTTTCTTTTTCATGTCTGGAAATGCCATTAGGAAAATATGAATGTAGTATGACAATGAAGTTTGAACTCATGGTGTCATGGACATATAATATTTTATGTTATTAATTAGAATATATATTAATATAACTTCGGTCTTCCAGTCTTCCATTTGATATCTACTATGAGTCTATGTCACATGATCTATCAAATTTATTATTTTATGTTTCTAATTTTCAATGTGAATTTTCATATGAATCATTGAATTTAGAAATATCAAATATACATGTATGATGTGACTGTGACATTTTATTTTTATAAATTTTAATATATATATATATATATATATATATACACACACAGAGAGAGAGAGAGAGAGAGAATTTTCATGTGAATCATTGAATTTAGAAATATCAAATATACATGTATGATGTGACCATGACACACACACACACACACACACACACACACACACACACACACACACACACATATATATAATGTGACCGTGACATATCTATATATCTATATATAGTACCCTTGACGTACCCAAGTACCTTGTTTCAAAATGTGGCGTCCTCGTACCCACGTTTCCTAGCAACTTAGCTCATTACTCGTACCCCAAAAACGATTTTGGCGGAAGGCCTTCAAATAAAGTTTTCCAAAATTTAATAAAAATTGGTTCACTTTATTAAAAATTCAACCAATCATTGCATTGAACCAATTTTTGCATTTCTAAAGCACTGGAATGATGAAACTAGCCTCCGAAGGCATAAAAAACAATATTGGGACATATGTAACGATACTTGGCCCTGAGGCCATGCCCGTTGACAAGGTCAAAACTGACCAAAAACTGGTAACTGAGCCAAGTTGAATGAATTTGCATGCACATGGGGTGAAATATGCTATCTTGTGTATGTTGATAACCAAACTAGAACATGAGTAACATAACAGTGGTGATTATTCGTTAAATAATCATAAGACTTATGCAAAAGTAGTCAGACAATTCTTCATGAAGCCCTTTACATATGCCTTCTTACAAACTTAACCAAGTTGCTTTGATGGGTGAGGTGAACAAAACAAGGCTAGGACAAAGGGATCTGACTTGATGAGCCTTGACATTGTGATCTCTTGGAAAGAAGGGAAAAGGGAATACACTCAGAGATGTGTAAGATAGAATATAGATAACACTAGGGGGTGGCGATGTCACCAGTAGGTTCTAGTAAGCATCCTTTATAACATTTAGTTTATGTAGCTTTTGCAACATTTCATATTCAATCATTTACTTAACATGATCTTTCCTTCACTAGCCGACCTCTAAGGGTGGGTTCCTTGGATAGCCTTGTGGGCCCCAGATAATGACTCAGTCCGACCTCCATCGCCCGCCATCGTCCATAGGTGAGATGGAGTTACCACCTTGTTGCCTTGCAGGTGCAACTGACCTTACATCATACAAAGGATGAGTGCTCATCCCTTGGCCATTGACTAGCTTTAGAAGATTTATTTGCTTTCATTTGAAATAGGCCGAGTGTTTAAAAACATAACTAATTGTAGCTGGCCTTGCATTCCTTTAGATATAACATGTGTCCCTCCAATGCATTTTTAAGGATAACTAGGCTAGAAGACTAAAAGAGACAATCCGGTGACACTGACCACACATCCAATCAACAAGGTATCATACAAGCAGACGGGAAGGGCCCAGGACACACACTCCAGACCCGAGACACAAAATAAACATGGAATCTATCCAACATAGAGGTCTAAGTGGGGGAAAGGTCCTTGATCTCACAAGTGTAGGTCCAAGTCAAAGGACAAATATAAAAAATGGAAGAAACGAATGGATGGAAGGAAGTGAAAAGGTGATGCCATACATAGCAAAGGAAAGGCTAAGTCTGCATAAGGTGAGAAACCAATGAGCATATGAAAAGGCCTTACATTCAAACTGTTAGACAACTCGTGACCACAAATCCATGACAACAACCAAAGCATACAACACATCACCACTGTCAACTACCATGCATAGTCACAGTTATTACTATAAACAAGAGAGACAAAAGAATATATCCCAAATACAACTTGTATACCTGCTCAGCCATATACTTGTCTCTAAAAATAATCATGCGTACCAACTCTGACTGCCATGGGCAAGGGAAAATACCAGTTGGCGGCTCTATTGCTCTGACAAAAATGAATCACAGTCTAGCAAATATCCCTCCAGGATCATGAAGAGGGCTCATAAATGACATGGATGTACTGATAATACTGCTCCAGATAGGTTAGTTTCCTCTGTATGTACTCTGTCACTAATCATCATGGAACATGAATGCTCATCTCATGTAAAGGTTTGGCTCAGGTTGTGACAACTGCTCTGGAAATGATAGTAGCTCCCAGTTATTATAAATGTGACAATAGTCACATTGCATACCCTACGTGGGAGTGCTCCGTAATGAGGGTGATCTATTCTAATTAGAGTGAGTTGACTTGTCTATGTTATAGGGGATCTTATCCTCTTGTGTAATAGACAAAGTCTAATCTAATATTGAATTTGACATTAGCTCCAAGAAGTGTCCGAGACTTCTTAGAGTATCGTCAAATCAACATTAGAGCTATGAATTTGATCTACATGTGAGGAGATGGACATCATGAGGATAACTTTTCTATCATGAAGAAATATCCAAGAAGTAAAGACAAATCATTGAAGAAGTCCCAGATGGCATTGAAGAAGTCCCAAATGGGGGTGATCTATTCTAATTAGAGTCAGTTGACTTGTCTATGTTATAGGGGATCTTATCCTCTTGTGTAATAGACAAATTCTAATCTAATGTTGAATTTGACATTGGCTCTAAGAAGTGTCCGGGGCTTCTTAGAGTATGGAAATCAACATTAGAGCTCTATGTGTGAATTTGATCTGCATGTGAGGAGATGGACATTAACGAGGATAACTTTTCTATGATGAAGAAATATCCAAGAAGTCGAGACAAATCATTGAAGAAGTCCCAGAGAAAGATGAAGACAAGAAAGAGCAAACTAACCCACTAAAAGGGGTAAATTGGCCCTAGAAGATCAAAAGTACAAGTCGGCCTCAAGAATGGAAAAGGTCAATTCAACTGAAGAATATAAATAAAGTGTTCACACTTTATTTTCACACAACACAACTACACATATTCTCTCTCCAAGTGCGCACCTTTTAGCTGGGCATAGCAAATCTGAAGGAGCAAATTTTTGGGTTCTTATCCATTCTTGGAAGCTCGCTAGCGTTTCTTGTGTAAGAAGGGCACACTCTTATGTGCTAGGGTTCATCTTTATGATTGGTATTGTACTTGAAGTCGATTGATTTCTTCTGAGAAAAGTTTGTTGGGTTTCCCAAGATAAATCTTTGTGTCTCTTGTGCATGGTTCTCTTTGTGTCTTCTTCTTGTAAATTTGAGGTTTTATTTTCCAAGACAACAGTCTCATTTTCTAGGGCCATGAAGAGAATCTATTTTGTTTCACTATAACTGTCATCAGAAGAGATGTCATCTTCATTTGCATATGGATTCTTCTTTTGTCCGTTGAACTTTCTTTTCTTTACAGTCTCGCCCTTATTGTAACTTTTGAAGCTAGAGTCTTCCTCATCACTGTTTCTATTTTTTGCATAAGAGGACATTTAGCAGTAAAGTGTCCTCCACAATTAAAACTTTTAAAGGGAAGCTTACATTTGTATTTTCCTTATCCTCTCTTGAGCTTTCTCATAAAATTGGCTTCTTCTTCATCTCATTCGTTGTCTAAGTTGTCACTTGATTTCTGTTCTTTGGTCTTTGTTTTCTTTTATGCCTTGAAGGTTGCTTCTCTCTTTGATGGTTTTTCTTCTTTGTCTTTTTCAATCCTCATTTTGTATGCAGTAAGAATTCCATGTAATTCATCCATTGTGAGATCATCTAGATTCGTCTTTTCCTTAATTGTAGATATCTTGGAACCAAATCTTAAAGGAAGTGATCTAAGCACTTTTTGCACAATGATTTTCTCATCAACCTTTTCTCCCAAACCTCTGACGGTGTTGACAATCTCATCGACTCAAAGGAAGAAGTCTGCAATATTCTCTTCTTCTTTCATTTTAAGCTCTCAAATTGTCTTCTATGGGTTTGCTATTTTGCCTTTGTGATCTTATCATACCCTTCATATATATTCTGCAACTTGTCCCACATATCTTTTGCTGTTTTGCAATGCATAACCTTGACAAATTCGGATTCTGCTAATCCACACAAATTTGCGTTCATGGCTTTAGCATTATTTTCACTGAGCTTCTCTCCAGTTGCATCCACAGGTGAAATTGTTGGAGCTGTATAATGAGTCTTAACTGCATCCCAAATGTCAAACCCTAGAGCCATCAAATACGTTCTCATTCTTACGCTCTAGATGGCATAATTTGATCTATCAAATAAAGGAGCTCTATTTGTGGAGAACCCTTCCTAACTATCCATGAGTGCACAATGATCTTTCTTTTAGTGGTTAAACTGTTCCTGAAGGAACTCGCACTGATAACAATTGTTGGATTTACGGTTCTACTGAGGGGGCGGTGAATCAATATAAATTCTCAATCACTTCATAATAGTAAACACAAGTAGGTTCAAACAATAGAACACTAGATGTAACGTGGAAACTCAAATGGGAGAAAACCACAATGATTTTTATCTTCATGAATCTTGAGTAGGTACCAACCTACTATTACAAGAATTGCAGGCACTAACTTGCTATTACAAGGTTTGCAAGCAACAACTTGCTGGAGACACCAATCTCCTCAGCTGAACATTGACTCGTTGGTACAATATGTTTGCAAGCACCAACTTACTGGAGACACCAATCCCCTTGGATGAGCACCAACTCAACAAATATTGCGTAGGCACCCACCTAGTTTTTGTGTAAAAACTGTTCTTCAGATATGGTAACCGTCTTGAGTCCCTATAACACGACCTCCGTATCTATCGCTAGATTCAATATTGCGCTGCTGCTTACTTCAAGACTTTCTTCTGCAACACCTTTCTTGTTGCACGCTGCACTTTGCAAAAAACTTCTGACCCATGTGCACCGGTTTTCTTTTTGCGCTACAAATTAACTCTAACTATTGTACACCAATGTATCTTCTTGCATTGCTTAGCAAATTTAAATCCTGTGCACTAGTGTATCTTCCCACGTTGTATTGTCGCACTTTGCTCTGTTGTGCTCTTCTCTGCGCAAGACTACTGTCACACTTTGCTCTATCACACTTTGTTTTGCGCAAGGAAATCTTCACTACTGTCACATTCTACTCTGCGCAAGGCAATCTTTACTATTGTCACACTTTGATTTGTCGCACTCTGTTTTGTGCAAGGCAATCTTCACTACTGTAGTCTTGTCACACTTTGATTTGTCGCACTCTGCTCTGCTCGAGGCAATCTTCACTACTGTCACACTTTGATCTGTCGCACTTTGCTCTGCCCGAGGCAATCTTCACTACTGTCACACTTTGATTTGTCGCACTCTATTTTGCGCAAGGAAATCTTCACTACTGTCACACTCTGGTTTGCGCGAGACAATCTTCACTATTGTCACACTCTGATCTGTTGCACTTTGTTTTGCACAAGGCAATGTTCACTACTGTCACACTCTGATATGTTGCACTCTACTCCGCGCGAGACAATCTTCTTTACTGTTACACTCAGCTTTGTCGTACTCTGCAATGTGCAAGGCAATCTTCATTATCGTGTAGTATTCAACTTTTGTGCTGCTTTCAACTTCTATACCTCATCCAAATAAGAACTTGCAAGAAAACATCCCTTCCTCTGCACAAGGTGCGCCTCTTCTTCCTTGGAGAACCTTAGAAACCTTTAAGAAAAACCTTCAAAAGAATATCATCAAGAATATCTTCAAAAACCCCAAAAAACATTTTCAAATCCATCTTCAAACCCTAGAAGAGCTTCCTCTTCCACAAGTGTGAACCTTTTTTAGATCTCTATGTATGCTTGAATGAATAATCAAATGAGGGAGCACTCGACTTATTTATAGTGTTCTTAAATCACTTTCTGGGCTGACATAACAATGTTCAATATCTTTGCAGGGCCGACCTAACATTCTGGCTGGGTTGATTTTACAAATTCTTTTATATCTCCTCATTCCTATGGAGTTGGAGGGACTTCAATATATCGTTGGAAAGGTATCGGAATAAGATTGCCAACAATGTAACGTATACTCCCATTTGAGCTAGGTATCTAGAGTAAAAATGATTTAAAAAAAGGGGTATTCAAACTAGGCATCCAAAAAAAATATTTCCAACAATCTTCATCTTGCAATCTCTATCTATAGTCTCTTCCTATTTTTGATATTAATGACAACAATATTTCCCTTCCTTTGACATCAATGACAACAATATTTCCAACAATCATATGACCTGCCAGCATAACACAACAAACTTAGCAATACATGAAGTAAAAGAAAATGAATTATATACATGTTACCCTTTAGTCAAAATCATCATTCAATGTTGCAGAGATCAACCTTATTTCAGTGGGTGGAATGGGTGATCAAATCGTCAAAGGCTAGGACAAGTGAAGTGTTGATTATTGGAAGACTTGAGTTTCTCTTGGAGATGAAGGGAAACATGTATCCTTTGTGACATTTGCTAGTTTGGCAGACACTAGGGAAGCAGGGTGTCTCACAAATGGATACGGTGCTTAGAAGACACCCCTTTGTCTCTAGCAAGGCTTCTTTTTATTCACTTTACAGCTTTCGCCTTTCAATGATTTTTCTTTTCTTTCTTTCAATATTTCTTTGTTGTACTTTTTCATTTTGCAATCGTTTAGTTAGCTAATGGCTTAAAAGGTATTGGCCTTGAATAGCTTTCTGGGCCCAGTTATGACACGACCTTAGCTCTGTTGCTAGCCATTGTCCATAGGTGCGACGAAGTTGCCACAATAATGCCTTTTTAGGGCAAGTAGGATTAACCTTTTAATTCAAGGATTACCTACCCTCCCAGTCACTATCCAATTTCAATGATGGGGGTACTTGTTTCAAGTCTAGGGGGTACTCTTTTGGTGACTCGGCCTACCGTACCTGCACTCAATCCACTTGGATCGTAAGTCACTTTGTTCGAGTTCGTGTTCGAATTTGGCTACCTTGAAATTTGGCAAAAAATCGGCAATGGAAAATTTGGTGATAAAATTCGGCATTAAGTTCGAATGACTTTAAAATATGGAAATTAAAAATATATGAAAATTTTCAATAAAATTCATTATGCTCATTAAACTATGAACACTGAACACATCAACAATGAACATGATAGTCATAGAATCATAGAAATAATGAACACATCAACATTGAATGAAGTATAAACATGATAGTGATGGAACCAAAGGAATAAAAGTATGTCAACATGAATGATTAAACATACATTTCAAAAACACTAGTCTACATCTTGTTTGAAATTTAAAAACATGTTCATAAAGTGATAAAACATAATATTAAAATGTCATCAAGATTTAGGCTAGCCGCTATTTAGCAAAATATCATCCCAAAAAGAAACTAGAAGTCTAGAACGAGAACACCAGTGTTATTCTTGTTGTTCTCGTGGCCAACTTGTAACATCAAAAAGCTCTAAATCATCAAGAGCACTTAGGGGAGTGAAGCCACTAGAATCACGATCACCATTGGATTCATCACTCTTATTGTCAATATCATCTTGATCTCGTAATGCATCTGGAACAAGCTCAAACCATGGAGTAGAAGAATTGGACTCATCTTTAGCCACATTGCTTAAAGCCAATTGCAAGTCACTGCAAACATAAACAATATCTCCCAATTTTCTCGATAACGGTTGGAAAGTTACCTAGGAAGTGTCGTTCACCTAGTGTTGCCTTGGGGTGGACAAGCACACTTTAATTGGTAACCCCTAGTCATATTAATTAATGAAGTGAGATGTACTTTATATTTTTAAAGTGACTTCATTAAAAGTTAATTTCATGGTTTATCCTATGTTCACATTTAATAAAAGTTAAGTGAGTGATTATTTAAAAGGGGGTGCTCTTACTTTATTAAATGACATGAGGTGCACTAAATGTCATTTATTAATTATTAAATGAGCATTTAATGAGAACCCCACATCTAATCTAATCTTGACCATTAGATTGAAAGAGGAAGTTGCCATGAACAAAAAGGGGCTAGGGCAAGGCAAACTTAATCATTATTCACATCCAAGAGAGAAGTTTTGGAGAGGAGAAGAAGAAGAAGAGGGAGGTCGATTTTCTTAGGAGAGAACTGAAACCCTAGCACAAAAATTGAGAGGATCTTGCTGGGCACGTTTCCCAAGGAGTGGACACATTTCTCAAGATATTGATTGGCATGAATTTCGAGGTGTTGAACAGTAGGAAGATTGCATTGATTTTCTAAAGTGGCCGTACTGTTGCACAGTTTACGAGGAGAGAAAGTGGTCACGGTTCCCAAGAAAACAACATTAATTGCTGTCTGTACAAGGCACGAATTTCAAGTTATTTTCCCGCAGTTTCAGCACAGATTTCGAGGAGATTTCTGACACAGAAAACGACGAAATTCCGTACTGTACCAGTACGTACAGTCCGCACGTGTGAGCATTCTGGCATAGTTTTCAAGGTTCTGATTTGACAGTCCGTACAACAGGTTGAAGTATATTTCTGGCACGTGTTTCAAGGAAGAAAGAGATAAGTACTGCTGTAATATTTTGTGAAATTTCTTTGATAATAAAATCACTCTCTCAAACAGGTTTTCCCTTCGGGGTTTTATCCTGGACCATTGGTCAAAAATTCCTGTGTTGTTTTTCATGTGTGAATGGCTGTCATAAATTTATGAGTTTGAAATTATTGAGTAAAAGTGAAAATTTCTGAGTTTTAAAATTTGAAAAGAATCTCATGTGTTTTAAGTTGAAGTCAATTTTGTGAATAAATTGTGCATATCTGGGTTTGGGCATTAAACAATGCAGAGAAGCTTCTAAGCTTATAAAGCGGGTTGGGATTCTAAAAAACTTTCAATAACAACCTGTTTCTTCTCTTGGAATGAATTTCGCTAAAGGTACTCCAATTCCTTTCACAAGCTGATGCGCACTTGATCCCTGGCTCAAGACACAAATCGCAAAATTTTTCCAATTCTTGGATCGTTGATGCATAAAAACCCCACCATACTGCTGGAGTAGTGAAAGCCCTATCTTTCTTTGCTGCCATGGTTCCAAATAGGCCTTCTTGTAACCTGCATGCTCTACTCTGGGATCTAACCAAAGTTGCAATAGACTCATCTGGATGCATCCTGTCAATAGCCTCGTAAGATCCACTCATGACCTCTTCATCTTGATGTCTTTGTATCCCAAACAATCTTGGGTTGAAATAACATGCTGCTGCATGTAATGGGCTATGCATCATCTTCCATCTCTGATCAACCACCTGCTATATCTTTTGATAATCAACTTCCACATTATCAAAAGCACTTGCAATCTTTTCTTTGCAACGATCCATGGCCTCATAAATAAAACCCATAGAAGGCTTATTACCATCAACCTTGCGGAGCATGCTTACAATGCCCGATACATGATAAAAACCATAAAGTATAATTTTTATAACAAATGAAACAAAACATGATATGCATATTACAATGTTGGTGGACTTTTTAAACAAGTCCTTGGTACCTTTTCAATGGAAAGGTACGTCTTTTCCTCTTAATTGAATATTTATTTAATTCTTATTTACTTTTATTTATTTTATTTTATAATTATTTATTTGTTCATTATTTCTTACTTTTACTTTATTTGTGTTTATTACATTGCCTACCCCTTAAAATTTGCTTTGTCCTCAAAGCAAGGGTAAGAAAGGATGTTGTTGAAAGAAGCTTTCAATTTCCCATGACGAATCTTCTTCTGGCAAGTTCTTTCATTTAATAAGATACTCTTTTATATTCTTGGAACGAAATTTCCTTTCCTTAATAGCTAGTATGCCTTCAGGTTCTAAAATCCTCTCCCTTCATCATCCAATGTAGGCAATTTAGATTGTGCTATTTGATGTTGCCCCAACACCTTTTTGAGACTTGATACGTGAAACATGTTGTCAATTCGACAATTGGCAGGTAATTTTAATCCATATGCTACTGAGCTAATTTTTTGTTATTTTGGTATGGCCCATAGAATTTTGGAGCCAACTTGTTCTTGGCTTGTTGTTTGAGAGTTAATTGTTCGTAGAGTTGTAGTCTTACGATTATCCAATCACCCACTTCAAACTCTCTTTCCGATCTTCGTAAGTCTGCCTGTTGCTTCATTCTATTCCGAGCATTTGTTAAATTCTCTTTTAATACCTGGATGGTCTTTTAGTCTTCCTCCAGTTGGTTCTTTACTGCTGGCACCTTAGAGTTAAATAACGCATATTCCTTCCATTTGGGTGGTTCATAGCCATATAAGGCGTGAAAAGGGGTCATTTTAGCTGAAGTATGATAAGTAGTCTTATACCACCATTCAACCAAATGCAACCATTGGAATCACTTGGTTTGCTTGTTTGTCACAAAACAATGAAGGTATGTTTCTAAACATTTATTCATTATTTTAGTTTGACCATCAGTTTGAGGATGATAAGCTGAACTCATATTAAGGGATATCCCTGTTTGGTTAGAAAAACCCTTCCAAAAGTTTCCCTTAAATTTTGCGTCTTTGTCACTGATAATGACTTTCAGAAATACATGTAACTCATAAACGGTTTTGCAAAATTTTCAGCTATTTGTTTTGCTAAATCTGTTTTCTTTACCCCCATGAAGTGAGCATACTTGGTTAGTCTGTCAAGCACTGCACAAATTTTATTCTTCCCATCAGACATGGCCAACCCCTCAATGAATTTCATTGAAATTTTTTCCCACTTCTGATTTGGAATGTTTAGAGGGTAAAGTAACCCTTGTGATAGAACATTTTCATGTTTATTTTTTTGGCAAATATCACATTCAGAAACATACCTTTGGATGTCTTTTCTCATTCCCTTCTAGTAAAAACATTGTCGCGCATTGTAGTAAGTTTTAAAGATACCAACACGTCCTGCAGCAGGCAAGTCATGTGATTCCCTTAAGATTTTTATTTTGAACTTTGAGGTTGGTGTGAGATAAATTCTCCCGTTGCGCCAATGTGATGAACCTGCAGCAAATAAATGATGAAAATGCACAATATAGCAGAACAAAGAAGATATTTATTGATCACAAGCCACTTCGAGGAGGGAACCTCCTTTGAGCAAGCTCAATACAAAATAACTCGTGGATGGATTCACTGGCCTCAACACGTATTTATATACTAAGTCTAAGCTAAACAACTATTACTCCCCATGAATGTGGGATAACACAATATACTCACGAGACGACTTACAAAGCATATGCGTCCAACAACAATATACTAGCAATGTGGGATAACACAATTTACTCACGGGACGACTTACAAAGCATATGCATCCAACAACAATATACTAACAAAGTAAAGAGAAGGGTTAACACGGGTTCCTAACATCCCCTCCCCCTTAGAAAAAGCTTTGTCCTCAATGCTTTAGATGTGGAAATTGTTGCCGAATTTGAATGGGTGGTTCCCATGTAGCATCCTCTGGTTGCATTCCGTGCTACTGAATTAATACCTCCGTGATAGATCGAGAGTGAAGTTGACGAGTGTGCCTATTGAGGATGGCCTACGGCTCCAAAAGGATGGATCCTTCATTATCCAGTTCTGGTAAAATAGTTTGTCCTCTGATGTTGGTGCCAAGAACTTTCTTTAAACAAGAGACATGAAATACTGGATGAATGCGGGAAGGAGGAAGTTCCAATTTATAAGCAACAGACCCAATCTTCTAAATAACCTTATATGGCCTATAGAACTTTGGAGCGAGGTTATGACGTCGTTTGAGTTTCAGGGAGGATTGCTTATAAGGATGTAGAGGAAGAAAAACCATATCACCTGCTTGAAAAGTGCGCTAAGAACGATGCTGGTCGGCTTGTTCTTTCATTCGATTTTTTGCCATGTGAAGATTGTCCTGCAAAATGCAAAGAATCTGATCCCGGTTGCGAAGAACCGTGTCAATTGCCTGAACTAGTGAACTGCTGGGCGTGTACGGAAAAAGCACTGGTGGTGCCTGACCATAGACTGCTTCATATGGAATCATTTTAGATGCAGTGTGGTAGGAGTTATTGTACCACCATTCAGCAAGAGGGAGCCACTTTGCCCACTGATGTTGTTGTTAAGAGGTGAAGCAACGAAGATAAGTTTCCAAACATTTATTGATAATTTCAATCTGACCATCGGTTTATGGGTGATACCCTGAACTCATCTTCAGTTTGGTGCTAGTGTGGCGAAATAGTTCTGTCTGAAAATGTATGGTGAAAGTTGCATCACGATTCAACACAATGGAAGAAAGGATTCCATGAAGAGGGAAGATCTGGTCCATGAAAATTTGTGCGACTGAGGAGGCAATATAGGGATGGCCAAGGGCACAAAAATGACTATATTTGGAGAGGCAATCAACCACAACCAAAATCACTGCCTTCCCACCAGATTTAGGGAGCCCTTCAATGAAATTCATAGAAATATTTGTCCAAATCCGTGTAGGGATGGGCAAGGGTTCAAGCAATCCCGGAAGGAGTGTCGTTTCACCGTTGTTGTGCTGGAAGGTATCACATTCGACCACCATTTGTTGAATTGTCTTTTTCATGCCCTCCCAAAAGAAGTTACGCCGTGCCTGCTCATAAGTTTTGAGGAACCCTGAGTGCCCTACTGCTGGGGAAGCATGGAGTTCATAGAAGACAGCCTGTTGAAGATCTGTGCTCTGGGAAGCACCAGACGACCCTTGTATCTAAGGGAAGCACCATCCCAAGAGTAATGCGGAACAACAAAAGGGTTGGTGGCCAACCGTTGGATGATTTGAGATAATGATGAGTCATTAACAAAGCTCTGTTGAACAAATTGCAACCAATTTGGATCAGGCATAGAAATAGCCGAAAGAGAAACTTGGTCATCAAATGTGTGAGAAAGAGCATCCAACACAAGATTGTCCTTACCCTTCTTGTAAGTGATCTCATAATCATAACCCATGAGTTTGCCAACCCATTTCTGTTTTGCTGGGGAGGAGACCCGTTGTTCCAGGAAATACTTCAGACTCTGGTGATCAGTCTTGATGCAGAAATGATTCCCTAATAGGTATGGCCGCCACTTTGTACTGCATGCAAAGTAGCCATCATTTCCTTCTCATATGTAGAGGCGACTAAATTCTTACCTCGAAGGGCTTTGCTGGTGAACGCAATGGGATGTTCATCTTGAAGGAGAACAACACCAAGTCAATTGTCGCAAGCATCACTCTCAATAGTGAAGGGCTTGGAAAAATCAGGAATAGTTAGAACAGGGGTAGTACACATAGCTTGTTTCATATTTTCAAATGCACAATCAGTAGCATGTGTCCATGTAAAAGCATCATTTTTCAATAGAGCAGTTAATGGAGCTGCAATCTTCCCATAATCCTTGACAAACTTGCGGTAGTAGCTAGTCAATCCCAAAAAACCACGAAGGCTCTTGAGTGTCTGAGGATGCGGCCAATTTTTCATGGCATCTATTTTGGCAAGATCCATGCGAACCCTTGTGCTGAAATAATATGCCCAAGATACTCTACTTCTTCCTGTCCAAAAACACATTTAGATTGTTTGGCGTGGAGATGATGATCAGAGAAAAGTTGTAGTACAAGATCCAGATGTTGGAGATGCTCAACCCATGTTTTACTATAGATGAGGATATCATCAAAGAAGTCCAGAATGAATTTCCGCAAGTAGGGTTGGAATATTTTATTCATCAATGCGAATGTAGAAGGAGCATTAGTGAGGCCAAAGGGCATGGCCAAAAACTCATAGTGGCCATCATGTGTGCAAAAAGCTGTTTTAGGGATATCATCCTCGTGAACCCGGATTTGATGATACCCAGAACGAAGATTCAACTTGGAGAAAAATTGAGCATCATGAAGCTCATCAACAACAGGAATTCGAAACTTATCCTTGATTATGAGGTGAGTAAGTGCTCGGAAGTCAATGCAGAGGCACCATGACCCATCTTTTTTGTGGACAAGAAGAACTGGTGAGGAAAAGGAACTCGTACTTGGGCGAATAATACCTTGCTTCAGTAAGTCTCAAAGGAGCATCTCAATCTTTGTTTTTTGGTGAAATGGGTAGTGGTAGGGCTTGATGTTGGGAGGAACGCTTCCAGGAAGGAGCTGAATATGATGGTCCTCTGGTCTTGAAGGTGGCAAACCCATTGGTTCATCAAAGGCACCTGCATATCTATCCAAAATTTATTGTAGATCCAAAGGAGTAGTGGAGACCGCTGATGGGTGCATCTTAATTGAATGGAGCTGAGCGATGACACCATGTGAACTCTTCTTAAGGAGCTTTTCCATGCGATGTGAACTGATGATGCTGAGAGACCTTGGTTGTAAGCCCGTCAATGTGTGTTTTTTCCCATTGATTGAAAACTGCATCCAAAGTTCGACAAAATCCCATAAGATGGGGTCAAGTGTGCGTAACCATTGAGCGCCCAAAACAACGACATCACATCCGCTTAAGGCCAAAGCAAACATGTCGGAGCGACACTTCCCCTTGCGAGGTAAGGTGCCTCCATTGGCAATCATAACTTCAGAGTTTGAGCAACGATGGACAAAACAATCAACCTGTTTGGAGATCCGAGGGTGAATAATGTTATGAGTGCTACCATAATCAATGAGTATTGTAAGAGGGAGCTTCTTGAAGTAAACCCTGACTTGCATTGTTTGGGGGGTGGTGACTCCGGCTAAAGCATGGAGAGATATCTCTTGGTGGTCGTCCTGAGACGGAGGGTCAACAGGCGGCTGCTGAATGTTGACTTGATCATCGATTGTGTCTGGAGCTTCTTCACCAATTTCAGAGGTAGGCAGAGAATCCACATCCAAGAGATAGAGCTTTTGCTCAACACATCTATGTCCCCGGGTGAATTTGTCATCACAATTATAACAAAGCTTTTTTTCTCTACGTGCCCGCATCTCGGCTTCAGACAAATGCTTGATAGGAGTTGGTCGAGGAGCTGGTGTGATGGGAGGTCGTTGGGAACCCACATTTTTGAAGGGAACAAAATTGGGTTTGGAGTGTTGTTGGGCTGCGATCTTGTCCTCTCCCAACTTAGGCAACCCCAGGGCTTCCATCATAATGTTTGGATAGAACCTTTTGCCCTTAGATCGGATTGCATCCTTTAGACCATTGATAAAACAACTCCTGTAGAATTCATTAGGCAATCCTTCTGTGTGATTGGCTAGTTTCTCAAATTCAGTCTGATACTCTCTCAGTGCCAATTTGGTGAAGTTTAGTGAGTGCTCCTGTGAAGTCATCAAAAGCACGAGGACCAAATCGTTGCGAAACGAGTCGGCAAAAATCTGTCTATTTTGGTTCTTCATGAGCCTTGATGTACCAACGGTTCCATTGAAGGGCTTCCTGTTCCAAATGAAAGGATGCAAGTGGAACTTTGTTGACATCAAAAGTATTATGCAAACTGAAATATTGTAATGCTTGGTATATCCATCAAGTCGGATCATTACCATTGGAGTGAGGAAAATCAAGCTTCGGCCCATGAAAATTGTTGAAAGAAGAGAACCTAGTGTCGGCAAAAGACTCTGACTGTCGTTTATTGTTCATGGCTGAATGCTCAAGATGGAGGCCGAGAAATTTTTCATCCAGATCTTGGAGTTTGGTTTCGAGGGCTGCAAGTTCTTCCTCCATGGTTTTTGCTCCTGCGTGGGTGACAACCATAACCAGGAGTTTTTTTTTTCCATAATGGATCTGAAACGGATTTCAGAATGGATATGAAATGGCTCAGAATGGATCTAAAACGACCGGATCTGAAACGACTTTCAGAATGGATCTGAAACGGCTCAGAATTGATCTGCCACAGCTCTGGACAGATGTAATCTGCGATTTATCAGCTGGCAATAGATATGGACCCCAGGTATGCTCGGCTTCCTAACGATTCAGGGGATTCACTCGGCTACCAATGCTATTTGACGGCTTGCGTATTGGGGCAGTACCCCTCAATCCACGGCTCAGGTAAAACTGATAACCGCTTTGCCACAAACGACAACTCTTAGTTTACCCTATGGGTGGGAACTAGTCAATCAGGTAGGGGTCTGTTATCACCAAACTTGTAGTTGCCCCTAGAGATGGATGGTAGAGGGGATGGGCAACCAAAGAGGTGCAACCAAGATAGCCTCGACTCCCAATGGATGGTTGTCATGCCAATCGAGGCAATATTCACTTTATGTTATCTAGCCCAAGACAACAAAGGGGGAGACCCATATCTATTCCCGATAGGAGAGATCAGACAAAGACACCAGATCAAATCAAGTATGGATGAAGTACGTAAGGTGTATGGTAAACCCTAGATCTATGGATGAAGTCACAAGATGAGTAGTGGATTGGATCAAGAGGCTTAAGCAAGTGTAAATTTGATCCAATTTAATTATGTAAGTGACTTATAGGATATAAAACCAGATCTAAGATTAGGGTACTAGTCAAAGATGAGAAAATCCATTGCCTTGGGAAACGTGTCCAATGCAGGGTAGTTAGGGACCAAATTGGGGCTAACCAGTACCAAAGATAAGCTTGATGAGTGGATATGACAATGTCTAGGTGTTCAATAAGTAAGACAAAGACCAAACCACAAGCCAACTCAACAGTCCAAGAAAGTCGTGAGGGCTTGGAGAAAGATTAGTGCCTTGGGAAATGGGCCAAATGGAGTTGGATGTCCACCAAACTGTAGATCAGGGATGTTGAGGTGTAAAGCTAGGTGGGTCTTGAAGATCAGGATCATCCAATGGCTAGATCTCAGTAGATCTGAGATTGAAATGTATCACTAAGTGACCCAAGTGGGGCTCAACCCTCAAAATGAGGAATGGGGCCCACAAGGCAGAAATCACTGAAGTGACACACTAGGGGTAGGTTATTGACTGTGGAGATTAAGGATCAAGTGGGATCTCACCTACCCAGGTTCTAGATCTAGCAAAATTCACCTGTCCAAGGAGTGCGACCTCACTTGGAGAGGCTAATTTGCCTTGGGGAATGGGTCGGATGAAGGCCAATCCACACCAAACTATAGATTCGAATTGCCGTGGATGCTATAGAGGTGGGTTTTAAATGTTTTACCCAAAAGCCAAGTAGATCTCAGTAGATCTGAAAAAATTGTAAAATGAGGGTTTTAACTTATGAGGGTTTTCAACATTTAGACAAATGGATAGATCATGGAATGAGAAATTTACCTTGAGATCATACCTGAGTGATGGATGAAAATGCCTTGTTGTTGAGAAGATTCCCGCAGAGATCAAATGAGAAATTGTTGATTTTACTTGCCAAAAGATGATGCCCTAGCCCACACGTGCGCCCTCCTCTACCTGTCAAACCAAGGAAATCGATTCAATCAGAAAGATCAAGTATGGAGGAAATACAAGCGAAATGCAATAGCAACATGAAGTAGAAGGTCAGAGACAGTGATACTTCCTGTTACCGACGAAGAAATCCAAGAAAGAAGTAGGGAGGGTCGTCCCCTACCAATACGTCCTCCTCAAACCAATTCGGCCTCCACCTGTAGATGACAAAATTGTGGTACAGAAGATAGCAAGACAATATCTCCAAAAACCCAGTGCAAAGGAAGAATCAACAAACGAACTCCAAAAGCATTCACCACAACACCACAGATAGATGCAATAGTATTTTTCTATTCCAATAATCCAGAGCCAAAAGTCCCCTTTACAATGAGAAGCTCTCTCCTTTAAATAGGATGGAGAGGCCATAATCCTAACCACTTTTTGAATGAGTGGCTAAGATTAAAAGATCAAAAGATCTAATCAATGGTTGAGATGACCTCAACAATACAATACATGGATCAACTCAATAATACAATATAATAATGGACAAATCACCCATAATAGGGGGGTCGCACCAAATGTCAATGATAAAATATAAGAACTAGCTCATGGTGGGTCCAAGGGGTAATTTCTAACACCCTTGGTCAATCCCCATAGCACAATAATATAAAATAATCACTCTGGACACCAAATCGTGCCTCTCTGGGAAAGTCATGAGCCTTTGGAGGCTCCAGAAAATCATATAAAATACCAAATGTGATGGGGTGTGGGTCCCACTAAAAGCTGAAACTGCCGGAGAAGGTGTGGAAGACATCCCACTCATCATCACAAATCATCCCATGCCATAACCTTGCCTCATTAACCCAAATGAAATCCCTCAGTAGCCATTTTCACCATTTCCGGACTGCCTTGGGAAGTGTGAAACTACCCAAATTGCCTCCTGGAGTGCCTGCGCTTTCAAGGTAAGCTCACCAGTGTGTTTGGGAGGGGGGTAATATGGTAATAACAAGTGGCTGGACCACCCCCTCCATGCACAGCGCCCTAGGTGAACCAATCAAATCTCATCACTGCTTTGACAGGGCCTCTGATAGGCCAAAACTGCACTAGGGTAGCCAACTGAGGCTAAAAATCACTGTAACTGCCCGGAACTGAAAACAGACGACCCATTGGACTCGGAAAGTCCAAATCTATCTATAAGATGTGCTCATACATGTATAGACCTCTGTATGGTCAAAAATAAATACTCGTCATATCTGGCAGACCAAATAATAATAATCGGTAAAAGTGTTGAAAAACACAAATCATCATCATAAGACTGAAACCACTGCATAGAACCACCATGGTGACCTGTACCAGACCATATATAATATCTCTACATCATCTGAGGTCTGCCACCTCATGTCCTGTGGTTGACTTTTGGTCAAACTAGGTTTGACCAAGTAAAAAATGACCAAAATATAACTCAGGATATCATCACAATGCTGCAAGGTGTCCAAGGTTAAAGCATGCTTTACAATCCATTGAAATAGCAATTATAACAAAAAGTAATCATGACTGGCGATCTAAATCCTTATATATAAAGTCATTAATTATTATTATTACTCAGATCAGAATTTCAAGACCCTACTCAATTCATAGTTGTGATCAGTTTGCTAGTGAAGGGTGAAGGCTAAAAATAAAATGGCTAGGCCAAATGATGACTTACTGACTTAACATTGTGACACTTTGGATATGGAAAAGGGAATACACACCATAGCATATAGTGGACAAGCAATAACACAGAGAATGGCGGTGTCTCACAAATGGGTAAGTTGTTCAAAGAGTGTTTATTCACCTTGGCAGATGCTCACAATCCATAATACAAATGAGGCCAAAAATATTTTTGATATAGAATTTAAGTTCCATTGCTTTTTTGGGCCTTTAGTTTCCATAGCCTTTGATCTATGTGTGTTTATACTCAATTCATAGTTGTGATCAGTTTGCTAGTGAAGGGTGAAGGCTAAAAATAAAATGGCTAGGCCAAAGGATGACTTACTGACTTAACATTGTGACACTTTGGATATGGAAAAGGGAATACACACCATAGCATATAGTGGACAAGCAATAACACAGAGAATGGCGGTGTCTCACAAATGGGTAAGTTGTTCAAAGAGTGTTTATTCACCTTGGCAGATGCTCACAATCCATAATACAAATGAGGCCAGCAATCTTTTTGATATAGAATTTAAGTTCCATTGCTTTTTGGGGCCTTTAGTTTCCATAGCCTTTGATCTATGTGTGTTTATAAACACATTGCATAGATTTACATTTTTATAAGCCTTCTTGCTGTAGGTGTGTTTTTAAGGCACTTGTTTACCTGAGCACTTCCAGGTGTGTTTTTTAGACATCTTGTTTACCTGGGTATTACATTTCACAATAGATATAACATTTGATATTTCTTTGCCAGATTCATTTGGCTCTTTACAATAGATATAGCATTTGATATTTCTTTACTAGATTCATTTGGCTCTTTACAATAGATATAGCATTTGATATTTCTTTGCCAGATTCATTTGGCTTTTTCACAATTTTGCATTCATGGCAGCACTATCTGTTTCAGGTTTCAGCCAACAACATCTTTAGTGACTAGGGGGACTAATCCAACTCACCAAAGGTAAGTTTTGTCACCAACTCAGAGCCGAGACACAATAAACAAGGAAGCTCATCCAAAACAGAGGCTACAACGGGGAAATGTCCTCCATGCCACTAGTCAAGTAGTAAGTCAAGGTAATGAACAAATTGGGTAGGTAATGGATGGATAAAGATAGTGAATAATGAAACCAACACTAGCAAGCCAAAGTATGGTATAGGTCAAGAACTTCTAAGTCTGCGTAGGGACAAATATGATATATATATGAAAGTACAACTAGGTCCACATATCTATATGATCACCAGATCATGATACTAAATGCTAAGACATGCTATAAGAATGAAAGTAAAAGCAATGTAACCATAAAACCATAATATACCTGCTGAGTCATATACTGAATGCTCATCATCTGAACCAACATCTGTCCTCTGAAACTGCTGCTATAACTCTGGGCAATACTGTCTGCTCTGTATAAATGGCTAAATAGCTACATCGGTCATCTCTTTGAGTGTCCTAAGACTCAGTCATGGCATGGGGAATAAAACTGCTGTCCATAATCTGATAGTGATCCATAATAAATGCTCATCTCATCATCTCAAATGCAAGGGAACTGGTTGAATAGTGTACTGGAATCTGAAAAATAATGTATGGTAGCCCGACTACTATATATGTGATAACAGGGTTGTTGCCCTTTTCATCGGCAGGTCCTCTCAATGGGCCAGCTACTTCGGGGTTCCCGTGGTACTCCTCATAATGAGTTTTAGGGCTTATGCTCAAGTATTTCCCACAATTAAGTGGATAGGGATTATTCCCGGATCCGAACTTGAAATTGATAGGAACAAATACATATGCGAATTTTTTTTTTTGGTAGAAATTCCACCCAACGAACCCAAGAAAGTGCTCTGATACCAGATGTGATGAACCTGCAACAAATAAATGATGAAAATGCACAATATATCAGAACACAGAAGATATTTATTGATCGCAGGCCACTTCGAGGGGGTAACCTCCTTTGAGCAAGCTCAATACAAATTAACTCGTGGATGGCTTCACTGGCCTCAACACGTATTTATATACTAATTCTAAGCTAAACAACTAGTACTCCCCATGAATGTGGGATAACACAATACTCACGGGACGACTTACAAAGCATATGCGTCCCAACAACAATATACTAACAATGTGGGATAACACAATATACTCACGGGACGACTTACAAAGCATATGCGTCCAACAACAATATACTAATAAAGTAAAGAGAAGGGTTAACACGAGTTCCTAATAGCCAAATAATGTCATTTCTCCATTCGAACTTTGAATGTTGTCCTTGGTTGTTGATGACAGAGCAAGCTTCTGGGTCCTTGGCATATTCCAACCATATATCGTCCAACCATTTGGGAATTACGACGGATACTGCATATGATGTTATCTCTTCATCTGTTTTGGACGCGCATCTACAACTATATTATCTTTCCCCCTTTTGTGTAATATATCCGTGTCAAAAACATAAATATTTTCTATCCATTTTTGTTGTTCTGTGGATAAGGTCTTCTGTCGAAATAAATACTGAAGACTGTTGTGATCGGTACGTATCAAAAATTTACTACCCAATAAGTATTGTTGCCATTTTGCTAATGCATGTATGATAGCAAGCATCTCCTTATCATAGGTGGACTTTAAGCCTTCCCTCTTGTTGAGCTTCCTACTTTCAAAGGCAATCGCATGGCCATCTTGCATTAATATTGCGCCTATTCTGAAACTTGAAGCATCGCACTCTACCACGAAGGGCTTCGTAAAATTTGGAGTTGCTAACACAGGTGTGGATGTCATTATCTTCTTCAAGGCTTCGAAACATTCCTCTGCCTTGTTATTCCATTGGAAGGAATTTTTCTTAGTAGATCTGACAATGGTGATGTCAAATGTTCATAGTTTTTATCAACCTTCGGTAGTAACCTATTAGACCCAAAAAAACCCTTAGTTTGATATATTATCGGGTTTTGGCCATTTTGTGATTGCCTTGATTTTACTTTGGTGTACTTTCACTCCTTTTTCGGATATGATATGACCAAGGTATTCTACTTCTTCCTTGCCAAAGGTGCATTTTGACATTTTTGCATAAAACTGATTCTCTTCTAAGAGGGAGAGTACCAGTTCTAAGTGCTTAAGATGTTCTTTCCATGTCTTACTATAGCTAAGAATATCGTCAAAAAAGACTAGTACGAATTTCCTTAAGTAAGGTCGAAAAAGCCCATTCATTGTTGCTTGGAAGGTAGTAGGCGCATTGGTTAATCCGAAATCGAATAGCATCACCTTGAATTCATAGTGGCCTCATGAGTTCAGAAGGCAGTCTTTGCAACATCCTCTAACCTTACACGTATTTGATAATACCCTAATCTCAGATCAAGCTTGGAAAAATATTTGGCCCCATGAAGTTCATCGAACATCTCATCTATGAAAGGAATCTGAAATTTGTCTTTTACTGTTAACTTTTTAAGACCTTGATAATCGATACATAGCCTGAAGGATCCGTCTTTTTTACGAACCTGCACTATTGGGGCCGCATATGGATTACTGCTTCTTGCGATAATTCCACATCATAATAAGTCTCGTATTAACCTTTCTATTTCTGTCTTATGATGGTGAGGATATCAATAGGGCTTAACGTTCACGTGAGCTGAACCTGGTTTAACCTCAATTATGTGTTCTATTCCTCTTTCTGATGGTAACTTCATGGGAAGATCTTGGAATACCTTCTCATATTTCTGTATTAATCCTTGGATTTCTGGTTGTTGGCCATGAGTGAATTCTGCTGGTAATATCTCTATTTGATGGCTTTGTGCCACAATTGCAGGTGCCCCTTTTGGAACTAGTTTCTCCGTTTGTCGTGAAGATATAATTTGGGTGGGAGGTGGTTGGAATCCATACAGTTTGTATTTTCGTCCCCTCCACTTGAATTTGATAAATTGATTTTGATGATTTGTGGAGTATGTACCGAACGTAACTAGCCGTTGAATTCCCAAGACAATGTCTACTCCTCATAAGGGTATTGTGTAGAACCCAGATTCCATGTTATAATCGTCTATTTGTCACTTGACCTTGTGACACTTTCCTATACCGTCGATCTTTTTTCCATCGGCCACCATAACCCTTATATCCGTTGCTGAGTATATGAATAGGTTTTGCTGAAGAAATGTAACTGTGAAAGATATTCAAGATGTATTTGTCTATTGTATTATTGTATTCCTCCTTCGGGAGATGTAATTGATAATGTAAGAGTCATTGAAAGAGTCAATGCAAACCCTAGGACTTGTGTCGGCCTAGAAGAACCCATAAAAGATTATTATATTATGTATTTGAGAGGTCGGCCCAGTTAGTTAGGAGAAGTTGGCCTAGTTGGGGAAAAGTCACCCCAATGGAAGAATATAAATAGAGGAGTCGTCTGTCATTTGTATTCACTCATCTCAGTCACTCAAGTTCGCGTAGGAGAGAGAGAGAAGCTCGCACAAGAAGGAGAGAAGCTGATTTTGTCTTGGGGTTTTATCTTGTACTTTGTGAATTCTATATTGAGGAAGTTTTGCTGGGGTTTTCTTCATTGTGGCTTACTCAAGAGAAATATTGTGTTCATTGTGTATGCTATGCTTGTCTTTCTTTTAGTGATAGATTGTTTAATGTTATTATGCCAAACAAATTGAAAAACTAAAATGGTATCAGAGCATGCCTAAAAGAAAACATTGTGCAACACCTGCAACTGCAGAAACTAGGGCCTTTTATTTCGGGAGCTCTCTCCACAGATCAGCTGAAAAAGAGGGTGTATCTAACTCGCTTCACTAGGGCGCATCTTTTTGTCGAAGCAGAATTCAATTCTGAGAATTTTCATTTTTGGGTCCTCCACTACAGCCCGAAGGAACTAGGGCATTAAGTTTTTGGATCATCTACTCAAAGAATAACAAGAAGGAGTACCTTGCTCAACTCGCCTTGAGGAGGCGAATTTGCTCGTCCAAATAGTTTTCCCAAAACTCCGAAGTTGGAAAATTAGGGTTTCTCTAACAAACCTAGGTCAAGGTAAAAGTAGCTTTTAGAAGGACAACTTTGTTGCTAAGTCCTACATCTATTCTATTTCCATTTGAGGTTCTCATTCTATTACAATGACACTCAATACCAAGCTTGATGAGAAGCTTGAAGGAGTTGAGAACTTTAGGGCATGGAAGTTTAGGGTCATGCTCATCCTTGAAGAACATGACCTAGAAGGGTTTATAAAGGAAGGACTTACAAAACCAAAAGGAGATGAGACCAAAGCATTGCACAAAAAGAATATGATCAAAGCTAAGAGGATCATAACTGATTCCATCGAAGATCACTTGATTCCTCAAGTATCCTCTAAGAAGACTCTGAAAGAAATGTTTGATGCTTTGACCAGCCTGTTTGAAGGAAAGAATATCAATAGGAAGATGACCTTGAGAAATCAACTGAAGGGAGTGAAGATCCAGAAGTCTGAGACACTCATACTTCTCCAGAGTGTCCTAGATCAAAGAACAATTAGAAGCTATTGGAGACATGGTGGAAGATGCTGAAGTTGTGATGACCACTCTGAATAGTCTTCCTAAAGATTGGGAACCCTTTGATCGAGGGATTTGTGCTAGGAAGAAATTGATCCAATTCAGACAACTATGGGAAGAGTGTGTACAGGAGGAAGAAAGAATAGCAGTAAGAGAGGAGAAACTAAATGACATTGAAGACCAAGCTTTGGCAACTCATGCCAAAGGTGGAAGGAAAAGGAAGAGTGATGTACGTACTCGTAACCACTCTCCCAAAAGATCTCAAGGATATCAAAAGAACAAGAGGTTCAAGAAAGAGGTCTCCTCTATTGAATGTTACTCTTGTCACAAGACAAGACACCTAGCAAGAAATTGTCCATCCAAATCTAGACAACATAAGAATTAGAAGAAGAGATTTCATGCTCATGCCGCAGAAGATAGTGAGTATGATGACAAAGACAAATCCAAAGAAGGTGAAGACTCCAACGAAGAATATGTGCTAATCTCAGCATTCACTGGTTCAGTATCTCATGGGAGTGATACTTGGCTAGTGGATAGTGGAGCCTCAAAACATGCGACGAGATACAAAGAATCCCTTATACATCTCATGCAGAAAGACTCTCCACATAAAGTAAAGCTTGGAGACGACTACCAATACCCTATCAAAGGAATGGCAGAGGCCACTTACAAATTGGACTCTGGAAAGTCCATGAATATGAAGGAAGTGCTATATTTTCCAGGTTTGAAGAAGAACCTTCTATCTATTTCAACATTAGATAAGAAAGGTCTTAGAATTGCATTTATAGATGGTGAAGTTCTTATGTGGCCAAAGGGGAAGACTATCAATGATGCTGTCGTCATTGGAGAAGAAGGAGGACTCTATAAGCTTAAGGGCCATGCAGATTCAACACTAGTGTCCAGTACCGTGAGCCCCTGCATAGAAGACTAGCTAATGTACACTACAAAGCCTTACCAATAGTAAGTAAGGTGGTGACTGGATTACCAGAAATCTAGTTTGATCATGAAGGAGTGTGCAAAGGATGTGCACAAGGAAAAATTACAAAGAATCCATTTCCAAGCAATGGCAACAAAGCAAAAGGTATATTGGACATTGTTCATTCCAACATTTGTCGACCCATGTCTACTACTTCACTAAGCGGGTATGTGTATTATGCTTCCTTTATTGATGATTATTCCCGCAAAACATGGATTTACTTTCTAAATAGTAAAGATGAAGTTTTTGGAAAGTTTAAAGAGTTTAAGGCTCTTGTAGAAAACTTCTCTGACAAGAAGATAAAGGTACTAAGGATAAATAGTGGAGGGGAATAAACAAGCAGGGATTAAGAGGGTGCTTACTATTCCCTATAATCCACAACATAATGGTGTAGCTGAAAGAAAGAACAAAACTATTGTGGAAGCAGTGAAGGCCATGGGCTGAAGCAGCTAGGACTGCAGTCTATGTACATAATAGGATCTCTCACAGTGCTCTTGGCAGCATGACCCCAGAAGAGATGTTCACTGGTATGAAACCTGAAGTCAATCACCTAAAGATATTTGGATGTCCAGTGTTTATTCACATTCCAAAGGAGAAGAGATCGAAATTGGAACCTTCAGGGAAGAAGGGAATATTTGTGGGTTACAGTGATCAATCAAAGGCTTACCGTATCTACGTTCCAGGATTTCACCAGATCGAGCTCAGCCAAAATTTTACATTTGATCAAGAACACCACTTTCAACAAGTCTAAGAAGACTCACGAGGATGTAGAGGAGCATGAAGCTCCTAGAGTTGCAGATACTAATAATGTACCAGACATAAACATTGAAGAGGAACCTTTTCCAGAGGATCACGACATGGCAAAACCTCAGACCCGAGGAGACACCTCATGAGGAGAATTCTCGAAAGAGAAGACCAGCTTGGCCGAGAATTGATACAAGATGCAGGAAGATATGGTGCCCCGGAAGGAAACCGTAGAGAAAGCAAAAGACCAAGGCCATACTCCAACTATGTAGCCTTGATGTGTAATCTTGTTGAAGAAGAACCTTCATGTTTTGAAGATGCAGTAAAGAAGAAAGATTGGTTGGATGCCATGAATGAAGAATGCCAGTCCATCATCAATAATGATGTTTGGGATGTGGTACCAAGACCGAAGGATAAGTCAGTTGTATCGTCAAAATGGATTTTCAAAACAAAACACTCAGCAGATGGAAGTATTGAAAAGTACAAGACAAGGTTCATAGCTGGGGGGTTCTCTCAGAAGGAAGGAATTGATTATGAGGAGACCTTTGCCCCCGTTGCCAGATATACCTCAATTAGAACCATCCTTGCCTTGGCAGCTAAGCTAAAATGGAAGTTACATAAGATGGATGTAAAGACGACTTTCTTGAATGGAAAGACAGAAGAAGAAGTATACATCGAACAACTAGAAGGATTCGAAACAAAAAACAGAAAGACACATGTATGCAAACTGAAGAAAGCATTGTATGGGTTGAAGCAAGCACCCAGAGCATGGTATGGAAGAATTGATAGCTTCCTGATGAGCTTGGTCTTTACCAAGAGTAAAGTAGATTCAAATCTTTACTATAAGATCATGAATGATGAAGAACCCATGATATTACTTTTGTATGTGGATGATTTGTACCTGGCAGGAGAAGACAAGGCCATCACTGAATGTAGAAGAGACTTGCGGCAGAATTTGAGATGAAAGATCTTGGGATGATGCATTATTTTCTAGGTGACAAATTTGAAGCTCCTGAATGATGCTTCATCAGAGATAGTAGATGTCACGATGTACCAACAGATTATTGGGTCATTGATGTACTTGACCAATACCAGACCAGATATATGTTTTGCTGTGAACACCTTGAGTCAGTATATGGTGGAGCCTAGAAATGTTCTTCTGATTGCAGCAAAACATGTGATGAGGTACCTAAAAGGTACGATAGACTTTGGACTCAGATATGCTTATGATAGTGAGTTTAGACTACAGATATACAGACTCGGATTGGGCTGGAAGTGTCGAAGATAGAAAAAGCACTTCAGGATGTTGCTTTAGTTTGGGATCAGGTATGATCTCATGGCTTAGTAGAAAGCAGCCCTGTGTTGCTCTCAGCACAACAGAAGCTGAATACGTAGAAGCATGTTCAACTTGTAGCGAAGCAGTGTGGCTCTGCAAGATGTTGGCTGGATTGTTTGATGCAGAGATAAATGTGACTGATATTCTTTGTGATAACCAGAGTTGCATCATGATGACAGAGAATCCATTGTTCGACGATAGATCGAAACACATCGAGATAAAGTTCCACTATATCCGGGATATGGTGCAGAAGGGAGTTGTGAAGCTCAAGTATGTTCCTATAGAGGAACAAGTTGCTGATGTGTTGACTAACCCTCTGTCTCTCATAAAGTTTGAATACTTTCGAGACAAGCTTAGTATGGTCCGAAAGGACCTCCCTCGAAAGAGGGAGTAGATTCCAGTTCTTAGGAACTGATGGCAGTCCTGGGGACTGTAGATCAGTATTGGTTGACTGATAGAGTTCCAATTCTTAGTAACTGATGCCAGTCCTAGGGACTGAAGATCAGTACTGGCTGACTGATAGAGTTACAGTTCTTAGGAACTGATGCCAGTCCTGGGGACTGAAGATCAGTATTGGCTAACTGATAGAGTTCCAGTTCTTAGGAACTGATTTCAGTCCTGGTTGACTGATAGAGTTCCAGTTCTTTGGAACTGATGCCAGTCCTGGGGACTGAAGATCTGTACTGGATGACTGATAGAGTTGCAGTTCTTAGCAACTGATGCTAGTCCTGGGGACTGAAGATCAATACTGGCTGACTGATAGAGTTCTAGTTCTTAGGAACTGATGCCAGTCCTGGGGTCTGAAGATCAGTACTGGCTGACTGATAAAGTTCTAGTCGTTAGGGATTGATGCCAGTCCTGGGGTCTGAAGATCAGTACTGGCTGATTGATAGAGTTCCAGTCGTTAGGGACTGATGCCAGTCCTTGGTGACTGAAAATCAGTACTGGCTGGCTGATAGTGTTCCAGCAGAGGACGTGACTGATGATGATGTGCCAGTAGAGGACATTGATGTTGATGATGTTCCAGCAAAGGATGTTGCTGATGATGATGTTCCAACAAAGGACGTTGTTGTTGATGATCTTCCAACAAAGGATGTTGTTGATGATGATGTTCAAGCAGAGGATGTTGCTGATGATGTTCCAGCAGAGGACGTTGCTGATGATGATCAAGCAGAGGATGTTCCAGTTGATGATGTTGTTGATGATGATCCAATAGAGGATGTTCTAGCTCATGATGTTGCTGATGATGATCCAATAGAGAGTGTTCTAGTAGAGGATGTTGCTGACGATAATACAAAGGATGCTGTTGATGGTGATATTCCAACAGATGATGATGTTGTTGATGAGGATGTTCCATTAGATGATACCCCAAACATATGATGATCGAAAAAATTCCTACGACATATAGAGATTCACAAGTCGGTTGTGCAGCTGTTGATGTGGCCTGCATAATACCTTCCTAGTTAAGAGGGAGTGTTGAAGAAATGTAACCGCGAAAGATATTCAAGATGTATTTGTCTATTGTATTATTGTATTCCCCCTTTGGGAGATGTAATTGATAGTGTAAGAGTCATTGAAAGAGTCAATGTAAACCCTAGGACTTGTGTTGGCCTAGAAGAACCCAAAAAAGATTATTATATTATGTATTTGAGTGGTCGGCCTAGTTAGTTAGGAGAAGTTAGCCCAGTTGGGGAAAAGTCATCCCAACATAAGAATATAAATAGAGGAGTCTCTCATTTGTATTCATGCATCTCAATCACTCAAGTTCCCACAGGAGAGAGAGAGAAGCTTGCACAAGAAGGAGAGAAGCTGATTTTTTCTTGTGGTTTTATCTTGTACTTTGTGAATTCTATAATGAGGAAGTTTTGCTGGGGTTTTCTCCCTTGTGGTTTCCCTAAGAGAAATATTGTGTTCATTGTGTATGTTGTGCCTGTCTTTCTTTCAGTGATAGATTGTTTAATGTTATTATGCTAAACGAATTGAAGAACTAACATGTTTAACCTTATTGCCACATTTACATCTATAAAATTATGGGTGCTTTCTGTGTCTGCAAGTACGGTGACATTCTCTTTCTTCATACGCCCTCTTAATTTCAATGTTTGTGGTTGTGCAATGCCTATTATTGCATCTAGAGATATTTTGGGCATTGCCTATTCAGAGTCTGTGTTGATGTCATTGTTTTCCTCCTTGTTGACTTTGTCATCGGAATCGTTGTTGGACGTGACTTCTAATTCCCTTTCAGCTTCACAATTATACAATTTCTTATTGTTGCATCGATGCCCTTTTACCCATTTATCTCCACAATATCTGCACTTATTTACCCATTTCTTTTTTTTGTAACTCTGCAACTGTATAATTAAAAAAGGGGTTCAAAAATTACATGGCGGCTAGCTAGCTTAGGCGGGCTAGGGTGGTGAAACCACAATCCCAGATGCTCAAAAGTGCTAGGAAGATTAATAACCTAACAAAAAAGACGTGTGCGAGGGGATCAGGTTCGATAAAAGTCTTTACAGAACAGATTAGGGGACAAACCAGTACATAGAAACCGACTATAAAGCCAAAATAAAGAAAAACGCCGAAAGTCACAGTGAGAGCTTGGGACTTCCAGTGCCAACCTATGTGCTTGCTTCTTCATTATGAGGACTCGGTTTATCTTCCAGAATTGGACAGCTGCCAAAGAAATCATCATCCCAACTCTGGGAAGGGAGCTTGGGCGACAAAGGTTCCGTTTTGTGACAGGGGAAGTGTCAACATCAGTCTTCCGAATGCGCTTGTAGTGCAGAGAGTTTATGGTAGTCAGAATGGGAAAGGTAGTTGCAAGGGGAGGGTCCCTCGAAGTGGTTCCAGAGGTGGGCGAGACCAGGCTAGAAGGCGTGCCCTCGGCAACAACGAAAACATCAGCAGTAGTGACCTCCATATCCTTAGCAGCCGATGCAACTCCAGAGGTGGATGAGACCATTCCAGACTGAGTGACTTCTGCAGCAGCGAAAACATCATTATTTTTGATAGGCTCGTCTTTACCAGAGCCTCCACGAAGGATTGTGCAACTTTCCACGGAGTATTTGTCTCCAGTGAAGTTGGAGTCCAAACTCACACGCTTTTCATCCAGGTGCACCGGGTTGGCCCTGATGTCCAAAATGGAAGTCTTAGCAGTGTTCCAGTTAGCATATCTCCTCAACCAGAGTCCCCATCATATTTTTGACCATCCAATAGTTATTAATTGATCCAGATGGATATCGGTGGCCACCCACCTATTCCACTGGCTCAAAACAGTTTCCCATTTCGGCAATTTTCTAGTAATTTTCTACGGTTTTTCGGGGCCTAAACTTCCGGGGCCGTTTTGAGGCTCTAAACGACCTTTTTTTGGCGATTTGAGGGGCCAAATGGTTGCCAATGATATACATTTGGCCCTAATCAAAAGTTGTAAATCTTGGATAGACCTTTCCAACGGGCTACTGAGCGCCCCAAACAGAGATCCTATGCAAAAGTTATGACCCCGGGAAGTTTACTGTTCAACTAACCACCTTAGGGTCGCAAACTTTATGACGGTTCACCTTCTAGGGTTAGGTTTTTGGATGTTTGGAATTCTTTCTCGCATGCTTATGATAAATAGGCCCTTTCGGCCTCTTTTTGTATTCAGCTGGGCACGAATGAGCATAGCGGCCACATCTCTTCTCAGAGATAGCTACTACCATTCTAGCTGCTTTTATTTTACAGTCTGTTCTATTTCCGCTAGTTAATAGAATATGTGTTTACTATATCACTGTGTTCTTTGCATATATCTATGTATTTGATTCTGTATGTGCTCTTTCATTTTGTTCCCACATAAATCCGGATCAATGGTATCAGAGTAATCTGCTTTTTAATTGTTTCTCGGTGTATGTACCCGACGAGGTCAGGATATAGAGAGGTGGGTCTCGAACTAGTTTCACTTGGGGAAGACCACTCTCGCTACCCCAAACGGCCTCCCATGGCAGAAGAAAAGAGAGACGATGGAGCAGGAGACCCTATCAAGTTGTTGCTCGCGGAAGCCCTCGCGCGACAGAGGAACGAGATGATGGATAATTTCACCCAGATCCTTCGACACATGCTGATGACGACGAATACATCTTCAACAAGCAACCACTTCGGAGATGCGACTCCCTTCAAGGTACAAGTTAATTTTGATATCCCTTTATTTGAAGGCCAGATCGATGTCTATGCCCTAGATAAATGGTTGAATTTACTAGAAGGGTATTTCTCTGTCCACAATTTTTTCGATGGGGAAAAGATCATCTTTGCGCTCCTCAAGGTTGTCCCCCATGTCAAAATTTTGTGGGAAACTTATTGTGAGCAAAACTCATCAGACGAGTCTGGATTGTTTGATGCCAATCCCACTTGGGCCTTTTTTATAGATGTCGTCAAGGAACAATATTACCCTGTGGGAAACTATGATGACCAATACACAAAATGGACCATTCTGCGTCAAGAGAGGGACCAAACGGTGTCGGAGTACACCAACAACTTTCATACCTTGCGCTCAAAGTTGGGTATCAAGGACTCTGAGCGACACCTAGTACTTAAATATCGCAGTGGCCTACACCTGTACATACGAACATAGATGGATTTCCTGGACATCTCTTCACTCGGATCTGCCTATCAATATGCTGTTAAAATTGAGCCGAAATTTCAGTAAAAAAACAAGTGTGACTTCGGACTTGTGCAAAAGCAGTGCAAGGGAAACTCTGGCTCGCAGAACACGGAAAACCAGTCCCAACCACAAGCGAAGAAGGGTAACAAAGTGGTGCGAGTTCCACAAAAGCCCTTGGCACAACACTGATGAATGTCGCTCAAAACAGTCATTGGTGGCCGAGATCAAAGCTTCAGAATCAGATCCCAGTTCCGATTTTGATTGAGAACCCAATGTCAGTTGCAGACAAAGGGAAGTAGATCATTAATGCAGAACCCAATGTCATTGTTGCTACTACACAGATTCAACCAAAGGAACTTGAAGAGTTGGAGGCAGAGGAGCGCCTCTTCCACTCATAGATGTGGGTGAAGGTAATTCCCCTACATTTTGTTGTGGACAACGACAACCAAAAGAACCTAATGTCGGCAGAAGTCATCAAGAGATTGGAGCTACCAATAACACCACACCCGCAACCATACACCATTGGTTGGCTAAGCCAAGGACGAGGAATCCGTGTTAGTCATCATTGTCGCCTACCATACGACATCAAGCCTTTCAAAGATGAGGTATTGTGTGATGTAGCTCCACTTGAAGTATGTGATGTTCTTTTAGGACAGCCATATATGTGGAAGCGTCATGCTGTATATGAATCACGACCTCGCAGTGTCATTGTCACTTTGGGAGGACAACTCTATCGGATACCAGAGATAGTTGCACCTACCCCAACCAAGTAGGGTAGGAAGATAATCTCCCACACTGGGAAATTTTCCGTATTCGCAATTGCCATTGAAGGAGAATGTCAGATTGCAGAGACATCCACAACCTCTTCACATTATCCCTCTACTCGGCAGAAACAAGAAGAACACAAAGTCAGTGCAGTATGGCCTATTCGGGTACCTCTACAGTGCAAGGCCACGCATTCAAGGTGCTCCTCCAAAAAGAAACCGTCCACACCGGTGGAGACCAAGGATACCACGACAACCAAAACTATTGAACAACTCCAGCGCATCCACTCTGCAAATGTCAAAGTAAGGCATCCTTTTCACTTCAGCAAATGCTGCACCAGGAGCTCAACTCAACACACAGTTCGACATATGATAAGGGATTTGACGCAATGGAGATCATTGCTTCCTAAGGGCGGAGGAATGATCCAGATGGATATCGGTGGCCACCCACCTATTCCACTGGCTCAAAACAGTTTCCCATTTCGACAATTTTCTAGTAATTTTTCTATGGTTTTCCGGGTTGTAAACTTCCGGGGCCGTTTTGAGGCCCTAAATGACCTTTTTTGTCGATTTGGGGGGCCAAATGGGTTCCAACAACATTTAATTGGCCCCAGTCAAAAGTTGTAAATCTCAGATAGACCTTTCCAACGGGCTACCGAGCGCCCCAAACAAAGATCGTATGCTAAAGTTATGACCACGGGAAGTTGACTATTCAACTAACCACCTTGGGGAGCAAACTTTATGATGATTCATCTTCTAGGGTTAGGTTTTTGAATGTTGGGATTCTTTCCCTCATGCTTATGATAAATAGGGCCTTTCGGCCTCTTTTTGTGTTCACCTGGGCACGAATGAACATAGTGGCAACATCTCTTCTCAGAGATAGCTACTACCATTCTAGGTGCTTTTATTTTACAGTTTGTTCTATTTCCGCTAGTTAATAGAATATGTGTTTACTGTATCATTGTGTTCTTTGCATATATCTATGTATATGATTCTGTATCTGCTCTTTCATTTCGTTCCCACATAAATCCGAATCATTAATCTGGTTCCCATGGCTACTGAAGGCGAGAATTTCTCCAACACTACTAGATTCCCAATCATCTATCAGGCAACAAACACGAGCCGAGACGTTGCCTGCGTAACCACTAATGACAACCACGATGCCTGCGTAACCACTAATGACAACCTTATTCTTGCCCAGAATGTTCGCATCACGTCCGACACCATGCCCAGCAGCTCTCCTGGAGGTTCCACGCAGTCTGGGCATATTGTAGAAATCAAACTCCCAGGCTATAAAAATCTGAGCAGAGCAGTCTGCAGCAGAATCCTGCGTAAGATTGCAAATGAGGGTGGTGAAGAGCCCATCCCTCGTATCTCGAAACTTGGAGAAGGAGCCCAGAGGATACACACGCGGGAGCTCGATGGTCTGACCGGTCGAGTTAATGCGAAGGGACATAATCAACCGAGTTCAAATGCTCCAAAACTGGCGCAATAACTACTTCCTCATTCCCAACCATCCCAACATCCTCCCTATTAACGACTCCGCGTAAGTGCATGCCAGCTTGCTGAGGAGGGGACGGGTGCTGCGTGTAGCCGCCAGGTGGGCGATCCAAGCCGCCATTTGTGGGCTGATCGTGGATGATACCCGCATCCGGGATGGAAAGATCTTTAGTGGCAAGAGTTGTGCAATTGCGTGAGAGTTGGTCGGAGAAAGACTATTCTAAGTCTCCTTCCCGAAGGGGTAGATCACAAGTGACCCCCTCATTGGCTAAGCAGTCAGCCAGAGCGTTTGCCTTCCTCCTTACGTGGTGGAAAGTGATGGCACTGAGATCTTTCAAACTGTTGGCGAGCCGTTGAATGCTATGCTCCATTCTCCAGTTGGTTGAGAGCTTGGAAACCATTTTAAATTTTGGTGGCAATAGCGAGAATCACTTGAGAGTCACCCTCAACAATTAGAGGGAGGAGTCTTATTTTGCTCGCAATGGCAATACCTCCCAGTAGACCTTCCAAATCCGCTACGTTATTGCTATCATGCTGATGTTGCCATAGTAGATCCAAAGGATTTTGCCTTCATGGTTACGGAAAGCGCCACCATAGCCGGTATTCCCTTTCGAGGCACCACGAAAATTTAGTTTGAAAATGCCCTTAGGGGGAGGGGTCCAGTAGTCAGGTTTGGTTATGCACATATTTGTGCTTTTTCGCGCGGTGGGGAGAGTTTGAGGAGTGAAGTTCCAGTTGGCTAGAATTCCTTTCTCAGGAACAGTGGAAGGGAGGTCTGAAGTGTTCCAATCTTTGGAGAAGAGAGTTTCTTGGAGATTGCTCTTGATAGTGCACCAAATGTCTTCAATAGATATGCTTTTATCCTCAAAGATGTAGAGGTTTCTTTCTTTCCAGATGTTCCAAACAATGAAGCCAGGAATGAAATCCTAGAGCCTGTTGAGTAGAGCACTCTGAAAGGGGTCGTCGTCCCATCGCTGCATTGAATCGATGATGTCTCCTTTGACTCTGTTGGTTCTTCTGTACTTTTCACTGACACGGTCCCAAAGATTTGAGGCAAGACTGCAGGAGTCAAGCAGGTGATCTATGGTTTCAGAGTTATTGTTGCACATGACACAATGTGAGGGTCCCATAAAGCCCTTCTTTTGGAGATTTTCCGAGGTGAGAATGCGCCTGTGAGAGAGCAGCCAAAGAAAGGTTGAAACTTTAGGCCATAGATTTGACTTCCAAATTTTCTTCCAGAGGGGGAATAATGATCTTCTTCCTTGAGAGCCAGTATGGAGTACGCTTCCTTGACCGTAAAAGACCCTTTAGGGAGGTGTCCCCAACGGATGATGTCTGGGCCTTGCTTAATTCTGATCTTCCTTGTTTTGAGGTCTTGCCAGATGGGTTCCAGAGGGTCGGGCTCGATAGCATGATTCCAATGCATAGGCTGCTTCCATAGTCAGAAAGGGGAAGAGCCTTCAGGTTCCCAGTAGTCTTGGACGACCAAGAGAGCTGTGCCTTGCATGAGATTCTAAGTCTCCCTATTGTTAAGTTGGCTGCTGTAGCTGAGCATCTGCTGCCAGGAGTCCTGCCAAAAATAGGCATGAGCTCCCTCATTGATCTCCCAAAAACTGTGTTGATGAATTAAGGCCTTTTGAGAATTAGCCGCTTTCCAAATCAAGGAGCCAGGGAGTTCTTGATCATAGCGAACCAGGTGAGGGGTTCCAGTTGTGAGTGTATTTTTTGTTTCCATAATTGAGCCCAAGGCGTGTCATTATGAGAGACCCACTTCCACCAAATTTTGGCTGATAGTGCCCCATTGATTATTTCCAGGTCCCTTAATCCAAGGCCTCCTTCTCGCCGGGGGAGACAGACTGTTTGCCAATTAACCGAGGCCCACCTATTATTCTTGGAATCCTTGCCCTAGACGAAGGACCATTGAAGACTTCTAAGAGATTTCAGGACCCATTTAGGAGCATCCAGGACAGAGAAAAGGTAGAGGGGCATAGACTGGAGGACGACTTTAAGGAGAGTCAGACGACTAGCGAGGTTGAGGGAGCGGAAGGCCTAGGAGGAGATAAAAAGGAGGTGCTCCAAGGTATTTAGAGGGTAGGGTTGAGACAGTAAAGCCTAGAATGCGAGTGACATTGCGTTTAGTGATGGAATCTGTGTTGAAAAAGAAGATCTGGGATTTTTCCAGGTTGATGGTAGTTCCAGAGGCGTCCGAGAAAGTTTGAAGAATTTTTTTGGAGGGAGCGAGCTTCTTGAACTGAGGAGTGACCGAAAAGGAGATTGTCATCTACAAATTGCTGATAGGCAATGGGGGTCCCCACATAAAGAGAGAGGCCACGAATGGAACCAGAAGCAACCGTGGCTTGGATCATTCTTTCCAGTCCTTCCGCCATAAGGATGAAGAGAAACGGAGAGAGGGGGTCCCTTTGACAGATGCCACGAGAGGGGGTGAAGGTGGAGGAGGGAGAGCCATTGACCAGGATTGAAAAGAAGGCAGAGGAGTTAAGGGAAGAGATCCAGTGAGTCCACTCCTGGTTGAAATCAAAGGCGTGAAGCATTTTCCCCATGAAATCCCAGCTTAGTTTGTCGAAAGCTTTAGAGAGATCCAATTTTAAGAGCATGCCCGAGGTGTAGTTGATCTTTAGAGAATGAGTGATTTCATGCGCTAAGATTATCCCATCCAGGATTTGTCTCCCCTCAACATACCCCGATTGCTCAGGGGAGATGAGCATTGGAAACAGGGTTTAAGACGATTAGCTACCACTTTGGAGATACTTTTATAAATGACATTGCAGAGAGAGATGGGCCTGAACTTACTTGGATGAGAGGCTCCGTTCTCTTTAGGCACCAGGGTAAGGTGGGTGGCGTTGAGAGCAGGCAACACGCATTGTTTTTGTATGGACTCTTCCACAACCTCTAGGACTTCAAGCTTTAGCAGGTTCCAGCAGTGATGGAAGAAGTTGATGGTGAAGCCATCAGGACCAGGCACTTTACCCTCAACCATCTGATGAACAACACTTTCCACCTCCTGAAGGGTGATGGGCTGCATTAAGGATGTGTTGTGCTCGTAAGTAATGATGGTAGGAATGTGCTGGGTGACGCGCTCAATGGCGTTTTCTCTGGAAGAAGCAGGTTCCGAGAGGAGATCTTGAAAAAATCTTGTCAGCTCTTGTTCAATGTCAGTGTGATCTTCTAGAACCTCTACCGTAGCCGTCTTGAGTTTGGTGATGCGATTATGCATTCTGTGCTGAATCGTGGAGCGGTAAAAGAAAGCGGTGTTGCGTTTGCCTTCCTTTAACCAAGTTACCCTTGATTTCTACTTCCAAAGGGTTTCTTCCTGATGACATCGTCTGTCGAGCTGATCCATTAGATCCTTTGCTTGAGCTTGCGTTCATCAGAAAGTCCCTCGGCCATGATGGAGCACTGTAGGGAGTCGAGTTCATCCTCTAAGATTCTTTTATCCTTGAAGATGTCGCCAAAGGTAGTATGATTCCAATGCTTGAGGTTGGCCCTGAGTAATTTGAGTTTTTGTTGCATGATGGCCATTTTAGATCTTCCTTCGATCCGCATCTCAGTCCACCAACTGCTGACAGTTTCCAGAAAAGAGGGGTGGGAGAGCCACAATTTTTCAAAGTGTAAGGGATGGTGGAGATGCATTCCTATGCTTTGCCAGGTTAAATCAATGGGCCAGTGATAAGATCCTGCAGCAGGGAGAACAGAGGAGGCTAGAATTCCTCCTGCATGCAAGATATCTTCCGAGATTAGGAAGCGATCGAGACATTTGGCTATTTGGTGATCTCCCCCTCCCCTATTGTTCCATGTGAAGAAACCTAAGGAAGGTTGCAGATCAACCAACTTGCTGCTGGGTATGGTAGCTTTGAAGAGTTGGTCTTCAGAGGATAGGGTTCTCAGACCGCCCTTCTTTTCATCGAGGGTTGTGATCATATTGAAGTCCCCCCCAATGATGAGAGGGGAGTCCAGGTGGTGCGAGGTGAACCAATCTAGGAAGTTTGGGAGTTGAAGCTTGAGTTCTGGAGGCTGAGGGCTATAGACATTCAAAAGGTGGCCGTGAAGACGCGAACCAAGGATGTGGAAGGAGGCGGAAATAATGTGGGCAGTGGCGACAAAATTGCTGAACGTAATAACGGAAGGGTTCCAAGCTATGGTGATGCCCTCGACTGCACCATTGGCATCTATAGCAATACTCTGGCAACCTTTCCAGATCTTGATCATTAGCTGGTGGAGAATATCAGACGAGCACTTGTTTTGTTGAATAAAAAGAACAGCAGGCGTGTCTTGTTGAATTTTCCTTTTCAGCATACGACGTTTGGAAGGACCATTAAGGCCTCTAACATTCCAAGAGATTATCTTCATTGAGAACCAAGGGTAAGAATGGGGAAGAATTCTGTCAACTGGGCATGTTGCCCTGATTCCACCTGTCGGATTCCCAATAGATTTATTCTTTGCAGATCAGATTTTCTCCCTCGTTTATTGTTGTCGCATTGGAGTTTCTACTTGTCTTTTTGGGGAAGATTGAGGACTCCAAATTTTTTTTGAGCTTTTGGCCTTGGTGTTAGGGCTTCCTTGAGGAGCTGAATTTGGCGCGCTGGAATGGAACCGAACGCTTTTCCGGTGCATGCATCTTCCATTCCCAGTAGAGCAAGATCTCCAATTTCTAGCTCAGACATTTCTTCATCCATCATGATGTCAGGTACTGAATCTATAGATTGCTTAAGGGGGTTTTCCTTTGGGGGGGAAGGAGTACCTTGTATGTCGACAGATCCTGCAAGTTGCCCCTGAGTGGGTGAGATCTCCAGATCGTTTGGCTGAAGCTGGGTCTGTAACTTCGAGGGCTGTTGCTCCTGAGCTAGTACACGATCGGTAGGTCCCGCTTCCAGATCTCGAGGTTGGCCATCCAGGATTTCAAAGCTGTTGCTAGTGGTGGGAATATCTGCTTTGATTTTTTCCATAGCAGGTTTGTGGCCATGGTGCCGCTTTTTCCCAGTTTTTTTGAAACCATCTGCATCTCGTCCTTCTTCCTTCAGATCTTCCTTGATGGGTTTATTCAGAGGGTAGTCCTGGTATAGGTGGCCATGCTCGTGACATTTGCGACATCTAAAGGGAACCTGTTCATAGTCTAACGGTTGGATCCAGTCTGAATCTTCATGGGTGAGTCTTATAGCATCCGAAAGGGCATTCGCAATGTGCATATATACAAAGATCCGAGCATAAGAGGTGTATTTGTTGAGCTTTGTTTGATTAGCAGAGCGAACATAGCTTCCCAAAGTGTTGCCAATGTCTTTCAATGTTTCCTCATCCTAGTACTCCTGGGGGAGAGAGTACATTTTGATCCAGACAGGGGCCCAGGTGAAATCTTCTTTCTCTGGGCAGAATCATTCAATCTACTTTTTCAGATACAGGCCTGCCGAGTTAAAGAAGTAGGGTCCCCCGTCTTCCACTCTGGTTTTGTTGTCCAGATGGTGGAAGATGATTGTAAAGAAGCCCTTAGAACCAAACTGTAGATCAAAGTGGGATTTTGGTTTCCATTTTGCCGCTATCCATCCTATGAGGGCTTGCTTAGTGGGCCAAATGCCAATGAATTTACCTATAAGTGCATGATCCTTCAGGTGCTGCGAGCTTGCATTTATTCTTTTCGCTGGAAGAATGAGACTAGGTCTTTCTATTGCCCGTGCTATGCATGTATGGGTTTTTGGAGCGCTGCTATCCGAAGGAGGCTTCTAGAGATTTTCTGGTGCAGTTTGTGCACAATCGCTGTTGGGGATGGGAATTTCTTCCGAGCAAATTTGCAGAGAGGTGGCTTTTGTGTGATTCGGGGCGAAGCGAAGCGATTAAGAAGTAAGAGGAGTAGCTGAGTGGGAGGGGACATCTGCCCCTCCTCGGTTAGAGGCCATGAGTGTTGCTCAGAGCAGGGAGACGGGACGAATCAAGGGAGGTACGGGGGGATTTTGATCGGAAGTCTGTTGGGGGGTCAGAGAAACCCTAGAAGGTTTGCAGACGACTCAACAGTCCGTTCCTGCGCTATCGCGTCAAACTCGTTCTAATTGTTTTAATGGGAGTGTTGATCATACATCCCTTATTTACCCATTTCTTATGTGTGTCCTGATGTTGTTTTTCATTTTACCTTAGGGGAGGTGGTACATACTTGTTTGTCTTCTCTATAGCATACTTATTTGATTTTTCATTAAAATATCTATTTGATTTGACTAGTCCTGAAAATGAAAATTTGTTGACCTTGTTCTTTTGTTCAATCAATTTTGCTGCATATCTGGCGTCTTCAATCGTTTAGGGCTTCTAAAGTTTTAACTCACTACAGATGTAATCCTTTAAGCCACATATGTACATTTTTAGTAGTTGTTCATCTTCAAACCCCGTTTGTCTTGTACCCAAAACTTCCTATTCGTGAGTATAATCATTTATGTTTCCCTTTTGCTTAAGATGAATGAACTTGGTATAAAGGTCATCCTCTTCTTCGTCATGGAACTTTTTTAATAATACCTTTGTGAAATTTGTCCACTGAAAAGAGTGACATTACATTTCCGTGACCACCATAGGAACCGATCATAAGCTTCTTCCTCCAAGTTATTGGAGGTTTTCATTATTTTTTTTCTTTAACCGAGTGGGGGGTTTGATTCAAAGATGCCCTCCATTTTATTAACCCAAATGATGGTGCCCCTATGGTCTTTTCTGTCATAGTTTGGTAATTCCTTTTTCTTTTTTTGATAATCTCGCTCTTGCCCTCTTAGGTTATGTGTATTTTTAAGGGAAGACGATTCTGGTTTTTCTTGCTCTAACCTTGAGTCTGGAATAATTGTATTTAATTTCTTCATAATCTCGCTAAACATCATATCATTTTTTGCATTTATTATCTCTCTTTCCTCTTTCTCTTGTTCTCTTACAATCACCAAATTATCTAATCGATTTAGATGAACTTGCATATCATGTAATAATTATTGGCCCTCTTCTAATGGGCATAGCATTTATTTTTTCTTTTTTATTAGCTATCTCCATGTTCATCTCTTCATGGGATACATATCTCTGCCTTGAATATTCCATAGTTTAAAATGTGTTTCCTTTTGATATATTATAATAATTAATAATATTATAATATGTTTTGAATTTAGGGTTTGAGACCCTAGGTGATGGTGAAGAAGGGAAATGGCATCATGAAGAGGCTGGGCGTGGGTGTGAATCAAGCCGAATGTGGCGAATAAGAGTGAGCCGAAGAGGGACTGAGAAGTGTTAGGGAGGGAGCTAGAGTGTAGGGAATGGGTATGTGAGTCGAAGAGGGGGCTGAGAAGTGTTAGGGAGGGAGCGGGAGTGTAGGGAATGGTTATCGTGGAGGAGGGAGATCGTCGAAGCGCAGGGGTATTGCAGACAAGTGTCTGAGAGGTTAGAGGGTGTGATTGGATGTAGATGCGGCGGGTAGAGGTGGCGGATGAGGTTGGCGCGGGCAGGAGAACGTGGCGGAGAACACGGTTGACGACGCGGGTAGGAGAACAGCGGATGAAAGCTGGAGGACTCGACGCAATGACAGGGGAATGAAGGGCGACAAATTGTGAGTGATGGATGCGGTGACAGAAATGGAAGCTATGGCTGCGGGAGTTTGGGTTGAACGCGGCTGTGATACCAAAGTTACAACGCCTGATACATGATAAAAATCATAAAGTATAATTTTTATAACAAATGAAACAAAACTTGATATGAATATTACAATGTTGGTGGACTTTTTAAATAAGTCCCTGGTACCTTTTCAATGGAAAGGTACGTCTTTTCCTCTTAATTGTATATTTATTTAATTCTTATTTACTTTTATTTCTTTTCTTTTATTATTATTTATTTGTTCATTATTTTTTACTTTTACTTTATTTGTGTTTATTAAAGCCCCTTAACAATTGGATCACACATTTTTAAGACTTTTTGAGCATTTTCCCAACAGCTATTGTTGCTTAGCATTATCTATTCAACCTGCTTTCCTTTTGATTCTTTTGATAGGTGAGATCTCTCCCACTCAGTAGTGCAAAAGATACTTCTTATGTTTGTTTTTTCCCGCAACAACTCTTTTCAGAGTGATCTAAAAAGTGGCAAACCTTGTATCACAAGGCCTCAACAACTGCCTAGATGGATTTTTCTTATATAAGATCAAAGTGAGACGATGATTAATGAAGAAGTTTGCAGTAGTTTTTGCTCTTTGGATTGTCTCATTGACCCATGGAAATTTGGCCGAATCATGCAGCAATAAATCCAAGCAATGAGCTGCACATGGGGTCCAATAAATAGTTCTATACTTTTCCATAATCAATTTTCCTGCATCGACACAGTTTGAGGCATTTCGGTGACAATTTGGACCGCATTTTACTCCCCGACTTCTTAAATTGCTTCATTGCATCAACTTCCTTAAAAAAATATACCCCTCGAGGAGAATAAACAAGAACATTAATCAATGGTCGATAGCATGAATCAGACCAACCATCACTCAAAATCGTGCAACCTGTAGTCTCCCAAGATTTTTTAATTTCAGCCAACCTGTTTGTCACTCTTTCCTTTGTTTTTTTTAAGAGAGTGGTCCTTAAAGCTTCAGATCTAGAAACAAGATACCCCGTGCCAAAATCAACAACCTTGTTAATTGCAGTAGTTTGCAGTAGTTTTTGCTCTTCGGATTGTCTCATTGACCCATGGAAATTTGGTCGAATGATGCAACAATAAATCCAAGCAATGAGCTGCACATGGGGTCCAATAAATAGTTCTATACTTTTCCATAATCAATTTTCCTGCATCGACACAATTTGAGGCATTTTGGTGACAATTTGGACCGCGTTTTACTCCTTGACTTCTTGAATTGCTTCATTGCATCAACTTCCTTAAAAAAATATACCCCTCGAGGACAATAAACAAGAACATTAATCAGTGGTCGATAGCATGAATCAGACCAACCATCACTCAAAATTGTGCAACCTGTAGTGTCCCAAGATTTTTTAATTTCAGCCAACCTGTTTGTCACTCTTTCCTTTGTTTTTTTTAAGTGAGTGGTCGTTAAAGCTTTAGATCTAGAAACAAGATGCCCCGTGCCGAAATCAACCTCCTTTTTAATTGCATTTTTAAAATATGGACTTCTTGCCACATTAAACAGAATTGCACGTGCATAGAACATTTCAACAATAGAATCATCAACTTTATGTTTGTCTATAGGTTTCTAAAATGTATTTAATGTAGTTGTTCCACCTATTGTTGGTGGGGTGGAACTGGAGCCACCGAATTTTAAGGTGAGAAGCAATTTCAAGTGAAGAAGACACATCAATCTCCCTCTGAATTCTTTGCCTTTTTACTTCCTTTTTTCCTCTTTCTGCTTTTGATTTGTCATAATTTTGCTGCACTGCAACTTTCTGTTCATCTGATATTCTTTTACATCCTTCCATTCCACCTCCATTTCCATTATTGATACCAATAAGATGGTCCATTAACCGAGTTAAGGTACTGTTATCACACCATAATAGCAGGGCAACTATTCTTGCTTAGCGAATATCTGCACTTTTCAGAGCTTGGATTATTCAGAGCTTGGCTATGATGATTTTATATCACTCATGATCAGAGCATTGTATTTTATCAGACTTATGTTAGAGCTTGTGTCAAGGCTAAGTCTTGAGAGTTCAGATTTGATGACCGATGTGATCCTTTATTCCATACAGTTTCAGTTCAGTGCCTAGAGATGTTATTGCAAGTAATATGACCTATGGATTTTTGATCATTGATTATGGATTAATATCTTGTTGCTTTAGTCATGTTCACACCATTAGCTTGGTGTATGATTCATGATGTGGCAAACCTTGTAAAATGAACATGAATTATCTTAATGACGTTATAAATTATAAAATGGACATATTACTTGCACATTTAGGTTTCTTGACAAAACTCACTGTTTTACTACCTTGCATAGATATGGTCTTTCTTGACATCATTTGTTTGCTAGCTTAGGCACCACTTTCACTTGACTCCATCCATCCATGACCTTCCTTATTTGGCTTTTACCCTTGACTTGTCTTGCTTGACTTTCTGACGTTGAGGACTTCCCTTTTTACTACCTCTGTGTTGGATCACATCCATGTTTGTTTAGTGTCTCGACTCTGAGTTGGTGACAGAACTTGCCTTTGGTAAGTTGGATTGTAGTCCTAAATCATTCTGGTCGGTTGTCTCGATGTTTGGCACTGGCACGAAGTCCCCCTAGTCACTTGAGATGTTGTTGGCTAAAATTGAAAGCTCATGTACTACTTATGGAAACTTGTGTAAATTCGCCCATAGAAACTATAAACTCTAGAATGTGTTTCTTAACACACGTGAGTAAAGGGCAAGAGCGATGAACTGCTAAAAATACTCCTCAAAGAGTATAAGAAAGGTCCAAAAAGCAATGGTTCTTAAACTCTATATCTAAACGATTGTTGACCTTATATATATATATATATAAACATGCCCTGGATGTAAGCTGCAATTATTTGTGCTTCTTAGCGTACCTGAGATCCGAAGGGTTATGTAGGCCAAAAAGGCCAAGAAATGAAATTGAATGATCCTAATGAACTTGGATCAACTTGATGTAGACATTATGCCTAAGTTGAATAAGCACTCTCTAAACAACTTATCCATTTGTGAGGCACAACCTTTCCCAGTGTTATTTGTCCAGCACAGAGTGTAGCTTCCCCCTTCTCCCAGTCCAAAGTGTCTTTTGGTTAAGCTTAGGCAAGTCATCCCTTTACCCAGCTTTGTTCCTAGCCTTCATCCTTAGCTAGAAGTTAGACCATGTCCAATGGGTGAGTTTGTCATTTAAGCTATTTTGCAAGTAAATATAAATAACAATGGAATATGCAAACATGATTAATGCCACTAAATAATGTTATACTTTAAGTTAAGCTGTGAGTATGATTAGAGGAACATGTCTTAGTCTATTGATATGATTTATCCTTGGTTGTATATTGAGCTAGTCAAACCTAGTTTGACTATGGTCATTTCTTGGGATCCGTGGTAATGCGGGCCATGTATGGTTATTGATGATGATTGATGGTCCCACATACTCTTGATGATGATGCTATATGATGGACATATGATTCAGATGGTGATTGATGCAGTTCAGCAGGCTTTATTATTATTTCAGGTCATCAGATTATGCATTGTCCATATATGGTGGACCCTACAGTTGGCCCATCAGGGCAACCCATGGTGTATTAGTATACATTCTTAGTAGTTTTGGGTCTTCTGGATCCAATGAGACACTTAACATCCAGTTCTGGGCACTTTTGATAGTGATAGATGCAGTTTTTTACTTGTTGACCAGATTTGGGGTTGTTTTCCCAGCCTGACCAGCAGGGGCCATGAGAGGCCAGTTCACCTAGGGCACTGTATGAGGAGGGGGTGGTCCAGCCACTTGATGTTACCATTTACCCCCCCCTTCTGGAGAGCTTGGTGGGCTAAGTTTGACAGCGCAGGTGCCCTAGGAGGCAGTTTCAGCAGCTTCACAGTTACAGAGGTAGGTTACAAATGGAATAAAATGGTCACTGAGGAATTCGATTTGGGCAATTGAGGTAAGGTTTTGGCACTTGGTCTTCATAGAGGTCTTCCAGGGTGAAGCCCCCATCTTCCAGCCATTTTTCATCAGTCAGTGGGGTCCACAGAGGCCACAAGAGGCCTTTTACTGCATGTCTCTCACAAATTTCGAGGACAAATTTTGATCATTTGTATTATTTGGACATATTATTTATTTATTATTGTGCCATGGGGATGAGCTAGCAAGGATTGATGCCTCCTAGCCCCACCATGAGCTTTATGAGTCATGTCCTAGTCATATGAGGTGGGCCCATGTATTTTTGCCCCCTCTAGAGGATGACGTCACCCTTACTTTGTATCTTTTAGCTATGACGTTACCTTTGTATTGAGTGATCCATGTGTTATATTATTAGGCTCATCTTAGCCATTGATTAGATTATGAGATCTTTTAATCTCAACCACTCATCTTCATGTGTTGTAAAGTGATTTTGAGATCTAGGGTTTTGGTCTTTATTCTCCTATATAAGGAGACCCCCGATTGTATAGCTCACCTTTGGGCTTTGGAAAACTTGGAATGAAAATAATATTTTGGAGATCTACTTCTTGGCTTTGATTGGGTTGGTCTTGTATATTTTCTTGGATCTCTTGCTTCTAGACATTGTTTGCTTTTTAGGTGAAATCGACATCAAGAGAGGGAAGCCGAATTGCTTGAAGCTAGCTACGATTTGCTTGATGGGAAGATTGTAGGGGTTGCTCACATCCCCTATGGGCAAGACGTTTTCATCTTGAGGGAGTTTTTCAATTGTGGTTTGTCCATTGATTGCTTTCTTGATATGACATGCTTAGATCTTATGGATTTGTGGATCAAATCTAACTTGATGTAGTTTGATTTACAGGTTTCATGGGACATCTCTCCTCCTAGGGCTTGGACGTTTTTGGTTGAAGACACTTGGATCAAGCTTGGAATTGTAATTAGGGAAAGAATTCTCCATATGCTAAGAGGCCGCAAGCTTTGAGGTAAGATATACAAGGTATGTATTGATTTTGCTTGTTCTCCATCCTATTGGTCACAAACTCCATTAAAACTTAAAACCCTCATTTTTGTTTTTCTCAGATCTACTTATATCTAGCTTGGATTTGGGTATAATAAAAAGAACCCACCTCTATAGTATCCACGACAATTTGGATCTATAGTTTGGTGGCATTTAGACTTCATTTGACCCTTCCCCCAAAGCACCTAGCCTTCCTTGAGTGAGGTCGCCCTCCTTGGGTAGGCGAGTTAAGTTAGTTCCAACACATGGGTAGATGAGATCCCACTTGATTTGCATAGATCTACCTTAATAACCTACCCCTAGTGCTTCACCTTGTTGATTTTCACCTTGTGGGCCACATTCCTCATTTTGAGGGTTGTGCCCTACTTGGGTCAATTAGTGATGCATTTTGAATCTCAGATCTATTGAGATCTAGCCATTGGATGCCTTTGATCTTCAAAACCCACGTTGCTTTGCGCCTTGTCTATCCCGATCTACAATTTGGTGGACATCCGACTCGATTTGGCCCTTGATCTAAGGCATTAGTCCTCCTTAGGGCAATTCGCACTTCTTGGGGTTAGTGGCTTTTCATAGACACCGCACTTGGGTGCTCACAATTCTTGGTCAATCCATAGATCCATGTCATAGAGCCCGTATAGTACGATCTCCCATTAATTTTGACCAAGTGGACCCATCTTGGACCATTTTCCCTATTTTAAGGAAGTGGGTCCCACTTGTGTATTTCATGGTACTAGACCCATCTTTTTGATCTTCCTAGGTAACCCAAATCATACATTGGTTGAAGCAATTGTCACTTCTTAAGCCTCTTCAACCACATAATTAAACCCTTGGGTCCACGTAAGCTTGCATTGGTTTCCGTAACTCAACTTTCACACTTCCCTAGGAACCTTTGCTTTTGGCTAGTCTTCTGTCGATTAGCTATAGGGTCTCCCCGTTGGTCTTGACTTGTCTAGATCTAAAGTGAAGAGTGCCTCGGTTATCGTGACTCCCAGCTTGCATTGGGAACCGTGGCATCTCTTGGGTCACCTCTTTAGTTGTGCATCTCCTCTACCATCCCGAATGGGATACCATTAGGGACAACAACAATTTGTGGGATAACAGTTTTGGCGCCGTTGTCGGGGAAGGTAGAGGCTTACCTTAGGTGTCTACGATTGTCCATGCATAACTCATATCTTATCGCATTCGGATTAATCTAGGTGGGTATCATTTCAAACCGTAATTAAAAGCATATCCATCTATCTGTCTCACTCTCTCCCTGCATATTAACGACATACATCTTGGTAGAAGAGTTTTAAAGTCTACCTGGCGACTCCACATAACCGACTCCACTGGTGATCGATCCTATCATTATCTAGAACCCATGGGGTGCATCATTTTGTATTTAGGTTCTTTATTTAGATAAAACATATAATAAAAAAAAAAATTTGCCATCCATGGCTGCTTCTGAGCGGCCTAAGACTTTTTGTCATTTGAAAGTTTTTGACTTCTCGAAAATTGTTGGGTATCCTCATCAAATCCCTCATCAAGCCCGTGAAAGGTTGCCTAAATTTGATGGAAGTCATGAAGTATCTGCTAAAAGACACCTTGAACTTTTTAGGGAAATTATTAAAGAGGTATCAATAACCCATGAGGATGTGTGTATGAAACTATTGGCTTCATCTTTCAAAGAAAGAGCTGAGCTCTGGTTTTTGAATTTGAAGGCCAATAGCATTTCCAGATATGACATGTTCGAATATAAATTCCTAGAAGAATGGGGAAGTGAATTCGATGATATATATTCTTCAAATCAAATCCAAGATCAAAACCTTCCCCTTTCCGATCCTATTGTTGAATCTGTTAATGATCAAATACCAAGTGAATTGTCAACATCTGGAGATAACTCCTCTTGCCCTATCCCTTTCGAGGGTAAGTCTTCCACTTTTGAGTCAATCGAAAGTCAAATCCCTAATCACTGTATAAATCATAAGTTTTCGAATTTATTTTTAGGTAAGCCTAGTCCTGATCCTAAGGAAATTTCTGAAGATGAGCTTTTAGTCAGTCAGTCTATTGCCTTGTGGAGCCCCTGAGGGGTAGTATTTGATTTGTGGTTGTCTATGTCAGAGGAGACCTTTTGACTTTGTCCAAGCCCAAGCTTGAAGCCCTTGGAGGCCTTGGGACAATGCCAAAAGCCCTGGCTACCCATTAACTTGGTTGAGTACCCCTAAGTTGTATCTTGGTCCCATTGAGTCCATTGTTGTATCCTTGCTCTCGGTTGTCTTTTGATTGAAGGTATCTATACTTGTAGTGGTCTTCTTGTTTGTTGGATGATGCAATAACATAATCCTTGGAACCCATACACAGTTGACTTGTGCCCTTACACCTGGAAGCTTGGTCCTTAAGCCCACAAGAGTGTAGAAGAATCCCTTGTTGCTATGATGAAGCCTTTGACAAGAAATCCTTGATTATGGAGCCCATTGCACTTGAAGAGGTTCTTGAAGTTGATGCACTTAAGCCCTCACTCTTGATGTGTTGAAGTCTTCATGTATACCCTTGACTCCTTAAAAGATTAGTCCTTGAAGCCCTCATTTGGTGGTCTTTAAACCCACATGATGACCTTGTAACATTGAAGAAAGTCTTGAACCTACACATACTTTGAAGATGGCTTTGAAGCCCGTGTCCTTGGATATTGGATGATAGAACCCACATAGCTTTCAAAGAAGCCCTCTTGCTCAATAATGATGAAGTCATATGGTTATGAAACAATTGTGCATGGCCTTAAAGCCCTTATAAGTGCTTAAATAAACATTCAAACATTTATCAAATCAATTTCTAATGTCCTGGAAAAATTGAAAAAAATAAAGTTGATGGACTCTACCAATGCAAGCAAAACCCTCATAGGAAGGTGGCCCTCGTCAAACCCTTTCTATTGATATGTGGAGTGTCTCCTAACTCCTCACGATTGATGAGATTTGATTTTTTAAAGTTGAAGTACTTCATTTTTTTTGGTCAGCCGACCAAACAAAATTTAATTAAATTTTAAATTAAAAATAAAGAAATTTTAATATATAGCAGGTCGGCCCAGATTATTATTTTTTTTCTACATTGAAACAAGTATAAATACAAATGAAAAGTCATTTCAAAAAAAAAAATCGGGCTCTGAATTTCGGATCACTGTAGCAGCCACAGTAAGGAAGACTGTTTTGTCTGGTGTTTTGTTGAAGTCTGAATTTTTGGCAGCAGTCAAAGTGTAAAGTCTATCCCTCTGAAATTTTGATCATAGCAGCAGCTACAAAAGAAAAGAGTAAGCTCTGAATTCGTGGAGTAGAGGCAGCCTCAGACCTAAATTCTTGAGCAGAAAATTCTTTGGGGTTTGAACAAGACTGTGACAGCTCAGTCTGAATTCTTGCTAAGTGTGACAGCTTTGAATTGTTTACAGTATGAATTCTTGCTGAAAGTTGACAAACCCGAAATTCTTGAAGGTTGACAGTCCTATCTGAATTCTGAAATGATTGACAGTCTGAATCTTGAAAGGTTGACAGTCCTAAAATCTTGAAGGTTGACAGACCCGAAATTCTTGAAGCTAAAGTGTTGACAGTCCGAGCTTGAAGTTTTGACAGTGTGGACAGTCCTGAATTGTTGACAGTCATCTCAGAAGTTTGACAGCCAGTCCTCTATCTCAGGTATGCACAGTGAAACTTCAAGTGACCAGACAAATGACAAGTAAGTAATTTAACCAGCGTTTTACAAAGTGATAATATGTATGTCAGTGATGTGAAGTTACACAGTATGCTCAGTTTACACAGTACATATGCATAGTCTACGCAGAGACATATACTCAGTGATATGCACAGTAAAACATACACAGTGAATCAATGAGCATACATTGATATGTTAAGTGGTATACTTAAAGCTAAGTTACCGGAAACGCGAGTCTGGCAGGTTGGAAACGCCGTTCCACGTTTCAGAAACGGAATCTGATGGGATACGGGTTCGAAGCGGCCGTGATCCGTTTCAGATTTTCGGGCACGCCGTTTCAGAATCTGGAAGCGGGAATTGGTCGTTTCACACCTATTTAGATCCGTTTCAGGTAAATCTGATCCATTTCGAGTTCTTCTGTTGTTCGAAGTTGAAGGACAGGGCGTGAACCATGAGGCCGTGACAGCAATGTGCCTGCGGATTTGCTTGGAGAGACACTGTCACACAATGCCGCGGGTGTCGGGTGTGCTGCAGCCTGCGCGTTCACTTGGAGAGACGACAGTCACACACTACACAGTGCCGCGGTGACCCTGACGGAAAACAGTGCCGCGGGTTTGCAAGAGTGCCGTCGGGTTTACAAGAGTGCCGTCGGGTTTGCTCAGGTGGCGGAAAACAGTGCCGCAGGTTTGCAAGAGTGCCGTCAGGTTTGCAAGAGTGCCGCGGGTTTGCTCAGGTGGCCGCAAACAGTGCCGTCGGGTTTGCCGCCAATTGATTCGACACTCCAACCACGATTTCTGATGGTGATGGTGTGGTGTTAGTATGTTTAATGTTAGTGTTTAGATTTTAAAAAATTAAAAATTAATGTTAGATTTAGATTTTAAAAAATTAAAAATTAATGTTAGATTTAGATTTTAAAAAATTAAAAATTAATGTTAGATTTAGATTTTAAAAAATTAAAAATTAATGTTAGTTTTTAGATTTAATAATTTTAATTTTAAGTTTAAATTTTAAAACTTTAAAGTTTAATGTTTAAATGTTAAAAGTTAAAACTTTAAAGTTTAATGTTTAAATTTTAAAAGTTAGTTTAATGTTAGTTTAAAACTTTAATGTTAGTTTTTAGATTTAATTTTTAAAATTTTAAAAGTTAAAACTTTAAAATTTATTTTGTATTAAGAAAAATATATTGCATTTGGCATTTGCACTTGGTACGAGGTAGTTGGTAGTCATTGTTGTAGAATATTTTTAAATGCTAAAGCCTAAAACTTTAAAATTTATTTTTAGGAAATGCTGCTAAAACTTTTAAATTTAAATGATGAAATTATGAATGTCAAATTTTAATATATATATATATATATATATATACATATATACGCCGTATTATATATATATATATATATATATATATATATATATATATATATATATATATACGCCGTTTCCTTGTCGTTTCGTATCCAGACTTTTTGAAAATTTGTCGTTCCGTGTCCCCCCCGTATCCGTATCCGTATCCGTTTTCGTTTCCGTTTCCGTTTCAGTGCAACTTAGACTGAAAGTAGTAAACAGTGGTGAAATATACAGTGGTATTAGTGATACACTTGTATGTATAATGAAATGTATGTAAAATGTATATAGTACAAACAGTATGTTCAATGACATATTTACATGTGTGAAGTAATCCATTATATGCCATGCAATGATGATGCTTTCATAATGATGGAAGATACAACGATGAGTGCAGACCGTGATGTGATTTATTGACAGCTTGTATGAACAGTGGAATGAAGTATGTACAGTAATGATGATGATTATGTATAAGGATAATGATAATGCATGTACAGTCAAATGTGTATACAGTGGCATGTATACAGTGATGTACACAGTGGTAAAGAATACAGTGGCATACAATATTGATGCAAATAGTGGTGCATGAGTGGAACCTTGATGGTGATTTGGTATCTTGAAGACATGTTCAGTTTGACAGACCTCTTGATGATGATGATAACAACAACAATGGTGTGGCATTGATACCTACAGCAGAAGTGTCTATTGTATGAACAGACCTTGATGACAAGTTGTATTGACCAGTGTTGCAGCAGTGTTGATGAGCTGAGTTACATGATTGTGCAACAGATTGATGATAATCAAACATTGGGCATGAGTAGGAAGTCGAAGGTCATATATGCTGAGCAGAATGGTTATATGAACAGTTGGTATAATAGTGGGACAAAGTTGCACATGTCAGTTGGTTCAGTCAGATGAGCAGGGCAGTTTGACAGGTCCAAAGGTTCATATCAAAGATTTCAAGACTTTACTCTTTAGGGTGGTAGGGTGGTGCTAGGGCTCACAATTTTGTGAGCTGAGCTGTTTTAGCAGCTCGTTAGTTGCAGCTGACGAAGCCTAGGGGTTGTAGCCCCTTCCAGTTGTAGCTAGAGAAGTTGTATTAAACTTGTAGCCCCAGTTATTGCTGGGTCAAATTTTATCATAAAAGGCTTCCGTGGTTTTACCCCCAGGACTTGGGTTTCCACGTAAAAATATTGTGTACTGTGCATCTTGTTATCTTTCATGAATGTTAATGATATGCTGTTATGATTGGTGATTAGCAACTTGCTCTTGACTAAAATTTTTAATTGGCAAATACTGATTCACCCCCCTCTCAGTATTTCAACAGTTCCTCCCTCAGAGAAACTCATTAGTCATTTCATTTTTAGTGATCACTATTTTCCTGTCACTTTATTAAAGAAGAAAGTGAGAACATTGACCAAGATCCTTTAGGGGTGATTTCGCGTGATCATTGTCAAATAATCCGGATATTATAAATGAAATGGTTAATTTCCCCCCTGATCAATTAAATGAAAATGATCACTTATCCTCTTGTAATTTTAATGATGAATTAATAAGAGATCAATCTCAAGATGAGGAAGAGTTAATAAATCACACTAGGTGTTCTAATCTTTGTTCCACTTCTTATAATGAATCTGTAAATTTTCATTTTTTCATCTTTAATCAAGATAACTTAGAGTTAGATAGTTATGGTCAATCTAGTCCTCAGATTGTAAATATTAAACTTGATCAAAAGCTTGAAATTATTTCTAGAATAAAGAGTGTTTTCTATTGTCAAAATCCAAGGTCAAAATTGTTTATCCATTTGGGAGAATTTTCATATTTGTAATCCACCCTCCCTTCCCAACTCTTTCAATCATCTTTGGGTTGGTGTTCTAGTCGATCTTTTGCCTTGGAAATTTTCAATAGGAAGTATAAGCATGATTACATGTTTGGAGAAAAAACACTTCATTTCCCTTTTTAGTCATTTTGGAATCAAAATGCTTGTTGTCCAGTTACCAATCATTCTTGGTGGCTAGAAAAGGTGTTTAAAGATCAATTTCATCTTTTCTCCATTTTTGAACATCAAGTGGGTTTGATTTTGATTTTTCGTCTTCTAAGTTTTCATTTATCCCCACTTGGTTTTTTAATCATCAGTCCCAAGGAGAATCAAATTGAGTATGTGAGAGAAGTAAATGAAGAAGTTAATTTGTGTGAAAATGAATCGAATCACATGTCTTACGTCTTTCCTCCATCCATCTCTGAGTTTGACTTGCATAAATTTTATGATCCTATGAGTTCTTTGATGGAGGGTGTTTGCATCAGTCAGTCTTCTCCTTGGCATAATTTCATATTGCACCCTTCAACTCCTTTTTCAATTTTTGAACAAGTCAGGAAAGTTGGGCTTTCAATCTCTTTAATCCTTAATCCAATCCTAACTCGTTTTCTAAGCAAAAATCAAAGAAGAATCATTAACTTGTTCGATGAATGGTTGCATTGGATTTATGATTTTACCTAGCAATTGTGCTGACTGGTTAGAGTAGAGTAGGTAGGTCTTCGAATAAGCTCATTTGGGCAGTAGGTTTTGTGTGTTTTTTCCTTTTCTATGTGCCGAGTATTGCCATTTCTCTTTACTTTTTTTTTCATTTCTTCTTGAAGTTGTCTGCTTGATTTTATCTTTTGTTGAGTTGAGTTGAGGCTTGCTCCTTCCTAAGCTTGTCTCACCTCCTGCATGCATTGAAGAGTGGTTAGTTTTCTTGAGTTGTCTTTGTGGCTTCCTGTGCAAGTTGAATTGAGTTTGCCTGCTTAAAAGAGTTTTTTTTTTCCTCCTGCACAGTAAAACAATAAAAATCTATATATGCCATGTTAGATCAATATTTCTTTTATGCATTTCAGTTTCTGTTTTAGAGTAGATTTCATTTGTAGTTTTATTTTATATATCTTCCATACATGCTCCATGAGGTATTCTAGTGTTGGTGAGCACAGATATAGGTGCAAAATAAAAGCTGAAAGCAAGGATGATGCAGTGCTGGATTGAAGATTGATGCAGAGCAGTTTGAGACCAGAGATTCTGAGGTTCTCAAGCACTCTCTCCCTTAGAGCACTTGTCCGAGCTGGAGCCAGATGTTATCACACCATAGTAGCAGGGCTACTATTCTTGCTTAGCAGATATCTGCACTTTTCAGAGCTTGGATTATTCAGAGCTTGGCTATGATGATTTTATATCACTCATGATCAGAGCAGTGTATTTTATCAGACTTATTTTAGACCTGGTGTCAAGGCTTGAGCCTTGAGAGTTCATATTTGATGACCGATGTGACCCTTTATTAAAAAATCGACGATTTTCGATTTTCAAGGCGAAAAATTGCTGAACCTGGTGACTTAGCTTGGGTCTACAAGCAGAAAGAGGTCAACGTGAGCAACAAGATTTTTCCACACACATTAGAGTCGAGACACCAGGTAATACATGGAGGCTATTCTAACAAAGAGGTCATAGAGGGGGAGAGTCCTCAAGTCACTTAGCCGTATCTAGATCAACAGGGATTTAATATGCAAATATGGAAGGAATAGAAGAAGGGATGAGGTCATCATGGGAAACCAAAGGGTCAAGTGATGATCTGAGCAATATTGTAGTGACATGTTGTTGACCACCAAGCCAACTAGGTGGACAACCATGTACCTTGTGCCTTGAAGATGAGAAATAAGTACTGAATGAAGTTTTTCAAGGGAGGCAGGTCTTCTTCTTATCTTTTCTCCATGAAATTTCCGCAGGGATTTTGTAATGATATGTCAGCATGAGGGTCATTTTTTTTTGTATAACTTAGTTGCTTAAGACTTTATCATTAGGGAAGTCCTTTCATCAAGTGTTTTTTCCCTTGGATAATTAAAATTCATTTTTTGAGATTTTAATTATCTGAGTTTTTCACTCAAAAATACCTCCAAAGTGGTGAAAGGCGTTCTAATGATCGAGTCCATGGGGTGTTTGGGGCCTAGGAATGTTCTATATTACCATGCTAGACATTATCCAGAGTCTTGCGAAATTTCATTAAGTTTTACTTAGGATTTTTTAATTTTTGGTAATTAAAAAATGTTCCTTAGCATAAAGTGTTGTAATGTAAAAGAGGGTTAAGTGGCACTTAATGCCCATAAATAGGGGTATGGGTACTCAAAATCAATGGCAAGAGACCCCCTACACCCTTGGACCAAGTTTGAAGTCATTTCGTTGAGTTTTGATAAAGTTGTTGATGGATTTTCCTAAGTCGGTCAAGAAAATCAGGAAAATTGGTCTGTCAATCAAGGAAATCAAGAAAATTGGTCATTAATTAGAATGACAAAATTTTGTAAAGTGACTAAAGTCACTTGGGGAGGGGAAATTAAGTTCCCGGGGAAATTAAGTTCCCAAATGTTATATTCTGTACTTAAAGTGATATTAGAGGCAAAAATGCCCCCCCCATGTAAAGTTTCAAGAGTTTGAAGTTGTCTCCTTAAGGGGAAACCCTCTCTCACCATGGGAAATGAGAAAAAATGAAATAAGCCAGAAGGGGGGGTCCCACCTTCATGATTCCTTCTCCTTGGCCTAACAATGAAATGTAAAACATGGGCGGGGGCTCCCCCCATTGTTTGTTATTTTTAACCCAAGGAAGTGCACCCCCGTTCATGGGCCCCCTTTCTCTCCAAGTGACAAATGTCACTCATGCAAATGAACTCTCCCCTCTCTCTTTTCCTATTTAAGGAGGCTCCTCCTCTTTTTGGTTACAATTACTCGTGCTCTTGCATTCTTTCATTCTTTCTTGCTCTCTTGCTCCCATTCTTGTCCAAAGAAGTGAGCCATTGTAATTTCCAGCTTTTGATGTGAATGAAGATAAATCTTTGGAGCAAATTCGGTTTTTGTCTTTATGTGAGGTAACATTGTAGCATTGTAGTTTCGTTTTTGCATTTGTGGATCTCAAGCAAATTGTTTTGCTTGAGAATAATATTGTAATAGTGTTGTTACATGTTATGTGGGTTATCTTCTTAGCATTTGAGAATTTCATAGACTTCTAGTTTGAATATATGATTTCTCATTTCTTTGCTTGATCTCTCACCCCTTGTGCATTTGAAGCTTGTTTTGTTACAGGTTACTCAAGCTTGAAGAGTGGGATTCTCGGGTGGGATACCCCATTGTCCAAAGTTACTCCAAACTACTATTGAAGAACTTGGCTACTTCTAACTAACTATTTCTTTTTGCAGATTTTTACTTAATTATTTCGCTCCAAAAAATCATCATTTCCAGCTCTCTACATGCTACATTTCATTTACAAATTGCAGAAATTTATATGTCAAATTTTTTAAAGTGATTTCATACTTATTTCCATCATATTTGCAAAAGATTGGCTTGTTGTTTTGTGCATGTTTGTGATGTTACAGGGGGAGAGAATGCCCAAATTTGGTCACAAATAAGCTCAAAGATCACCCAAGAGTGGCCACTTCAAGTTCCATGCCAAAAAATGGTCAAATGTTTTATTCTTTACCTCCATTTTCTTATATTTCAAAGGCTGAAATCTTTCTTGTTGTAATAAGCCCAAGAGAGTCTCTTGGGTTTAGTTCCTTATTCATTTATTTCTAGTAAAAGCTCTTTTGATTTTTAGCCATCCCTTGCATACATAAGAAGTTGGGCTTGCCGACTTTTGCATTGCAAGTGTAGAGGGGCTAGTGTTAGTTGTATGTGTTATTTACATTTTGTTAGATTGCTTGCTCCTCCTCTTCATTAGGAAGAGAGTTGTGTGGCAAGGATATCATTTTATTTCCTTAAGTTATTTTTTGCCATCCGTTGCTTACAAGGGAGTTGGCTTTGCCACCCTTGCATAACAATTGTTGAAAGGGCTAGGAATTAGTTTATTTCTTATTTGCATTTGGTAATATTGTTTTCCCACACCTTGCATGTGAAGTCGCTTTGCCCATCCATGCAAAATCGTGCTAGCTAGTAAATTGCTTATGTTTCAAGTTATTTTTGCTTTAATTTATTTGCCCACAACTTGCAAGTGATTTGGCTTTGCCACCCTTGCAATATCGTGCCGACTTGCATTGTATTTAATTATTTGTTTATTCTTTTAAAAGTTAAATAAATGGTGCCCCAATCGTTGCCCCATATTCACTCCTCTTGCCGGTTCGTCCAATCCTGGGTGACAAGAAAGCACAAAGATTAGCGTTGGCTAGAATAACAGGCACTCATAAATTTATCCTGACAAGACTTTGAGAAAACGAAGTTTGACCCGTGGAGCTAGAGGGGTAGAGGCTGTTGGGAGCCTCGTGGCACTTAGTGTCCTCCATAGTGCACCCGACAAGCTTTGGGGTTGACCCGTGGAGTTAGTTGGGAACCTTGTGTTCTCTTGTTGAGCACCCAACAATCTCTCTCGAATCGAAAGGGATAAGTTTTGGGGTAGACACATAGATTAGCTTTAATTTCCTTGCACAAACCTTAATTCCCCTAAGCTAAAGATAGACTTAAAAATAATTAAAATCTATAGGACCATTGGCAAAACATTGAAATTGTTATTTCATTTTTAGTTCTTTACTTTCAAAGCATTTAAATTTGGTTCAATCTCATTATAAGCACCTTTCATTCATTAATTGTTCATTTACTACAAGTATTTCTCATGTGTTAAATGTGATATTGTGATCATTATGATAAGTGAATAGTTTAATGCAATTTGATTATCTTTGGCGATCTTACTTCTATTGTATCTGTGGCTCCATGAACCAAGTAAAGTAGGCACTGGTTTTGTGGGTGATTTGTTATTTCTCTCTTGCAATTGTACATGATTTATTTTCAAAAAAGGTTTGTTTGTCATCAAAATTATTGCATCTTTTGCATGAATGCTTGTTATTGAACATTAATAATTTGCAACTCCTAAAAAAACTTAGTAAGTAGGGACAACCCCCCTTGACCTTTTTTGGAGTTGGGGTCTAAACGGAGGAGTTTAGAATCGAGGTGACAGTGGATTCTACACTCATAGTTGCCCTCAAGAACACACATAGCGGTTGAGAGACTTATCTGTGGTCAAGTGTGTTTTAGGCAGTAACACATGTCAAAGAACAATATGTATATAATCCACAAACTAACACTAAATATACTATTAAGCTAGTGTCCTACTCATCATACTTATCAAATAATCACAAGTTATAGAATAGATCAAAATGCAAGTTAGTCCATCCATATCACCTATGGCTATAACTGTCCATATAATAACCTCAAGGCACACTGTCTAGTACAAACTGAAGCATGTAGGATACATCATCTGCAGCTGCTGTGAAGCACTGTCAATCAAGATCCAATCCTCTGTCAAATAGTGGAGACATCCATTGAAACCCAGGTTCTAACATGTATGGCAAGGGACCCCAAAATTAGTAAGCAAATTACCAGGGCTCCTAGTCTGACACACTGCTCACTCAAGTGATCTAGCCATGATATCAACCCATGAATCTCAACCATCTGTAAATAATGCTCTCTCTCTGGGACTCAACTGTACTAGCCAAACTAAAAAATGTGGTCTGCTCTGACAAAATGAGAGAGTGAGTCCCTTCTACAAAAGGTGTGATAACAGGTACCTTGGGGAAATTCGTCCCAAGGGATTTCAAATGAACATTTAGGGACAGATCCGCTGTTACCAACACAGCCCCTCTCTCTTTGGAATTGGTGTATGCTTAGTCCCAATCGATATCCTTAAGGTTGTTTTTCTGCCTCAAATAAAAATTCTGCAATAAGAGCTTTTCAAAACAACTATGAAAGGGTGTTGATCTATAATTAAGATTGACAAACTAGCTGAATAAATTTTGTTAAAATTATGTGGGTGACTGATGCCAAGTTCAGTGAGCAATGAGAGAGAAAGAAAAGGATGAAACTTGGCAAGGTTATCAATCATTAGTTTTTGATAATCAAGAATCTTAGGCTTTGAAATGACAAAGCAAAGATGCTTAAGGGAATTCTCAACATTGAAATATCCTCACAATCTCAGAAAACCAGCTTTGATTAATCAGAGATGTAGGGTACATTATTCTGAAATAATTTCAAATAGTGGCTTGCCCCAAAGAAACAGAGGGGATATATTCCAAGTGTCACTACTAAAAATATTGTGATACATGACAATATTCACTGCAGCTGATAAGACAGAATTTGAATGAATAAAAGGAGAAGAGAAAGCATTGATACTTGATTTGCCTCTTACTCCTTTTATACTGTGGCCCTTGTCGAAATCTGCATCAACTTGCTTTTCTAAAAATAGGAATCACCTCCATAATTAACGACATGCTTTTTGAGAATAGCCATGATGCTTTTCTAAAAATATGAGACTTGCTTTTTCAAAAATATCAGAAAGTTGCTTTTCGAAGAAGATCAATCTTCATCCAAAAATAGCAGCAATGTGGTTATTTCAAAATACTCACCATGCTTTTTTAAAAATAGGAAACTTGCTTTTCCAAAAATACAACTGTTATTTTTAAAATTAGCAAAAGCAACCTCCCCAAAATTAGCAACATGAATTTTCAAAACAGAAAGGCAAGACTCCTACAAAAGCGTCTTGTCTCTTCAACCCACTTCTGAAATAAGCACAAGGTATCTAAAATAGCTCTCCAAACCTAGCATCTCGTGACCGACAAAATTCAATGCTGATGCACCTGAAAATAAGTCTGATATGTCTAATAACCATGCTGGAACACACTTTGATTTGCATTATCAAGGCTACAAACAAATGCTGATTTCCCTTGAAAGATGTGCTCAAGATGGCTTCATGGAAAGTGCCATTTTCTTAAAAATATGGTCTTCTGAAAGGTTAGAAATTCTTCGAAAAAGGCTAACAGGAGCAGCTGATGTGAAGTGAAGGTACAAGTGTTAACACCCTGTAAAAACAAAGGTGACCCATAAATCGGAAACTTTCTAGTTGCTCAATGTGTTCAATATGTCAGAAGAATCATTCTGATGTCAAGTGTCTCTTTTCATTCTATCTTGTTCATTGTCTTCTGTTATTTTTCCCTTGTGATTTTAGAATAGTGCACTCTTGGTTCACAATGCAAATCTATGTTACTGTAATATATTCACTTTATTAGTTGATTTTAGTATTTAACGTTATTATCATGTGACTTTACTGGATTTGTTTTGGGATGTTATGAATTGAGAGATCATGTGGATTTGGTTAATGCAAGTTTAGCTCTTTGCTGCATTTTAGATTAAATATATCATGTTAATGGTTTCTTTTTTTTTGCATTTGAGCAGATGCACTTGAATTTTAATGTTTGCTTTGCAGGTTTCAAGGTCCATTGGGGATGTGTATCTGAAGAGGCCAGAGTTCAAACTTAACCCTGCTTACACACGATTTCAGCTTTCAGAGCCACTTCACAGGGCTGTTTTAACAGCAGAACCTTCACTTTACTCTTTGACTATCAATCCTCAAGACAAATTTTTAATCTTTGCATCCGATGGTCTTTGGGAGCATCTTACTAATCAGCGAGCTGTAGAGATAGTGTATAACTATCCACGGGCGGTAAAACTCTTCGATTACAACCTTTTGACTGTTTCTTCATTTATCAAAATTGTTTTGGTTCCAAGTTAGCTGTGTGCTTATAAATCTACCTGTTGATGGAATGTGGTAAGTGAATATCAAGTTCTAGCACGTCTGAGTACATTCATGGGGAATAAAAGGTACTGATAGGTTGTCACTTTTGCATTATCAAATTGAATCTTAGTTCTGTTATAGTATGTTATCTTGCAACATCATTGCTGTGTTAGTTTCTGAAGACAATGCTTGTTAATAAAAATTCTGTGGTTCAGGATGGACAAAGTTTATTCTTTTTAGGGTTAGAGTAAGTCTACAATTGTACGTTTGAGAGTGAAGATTGGTGGCCTTTTGTCAGTAGGTGTACATCATATTAGGGTGATACCAGAGGGGAACTGGCCTGGGTTGTGCCTTAAATTACAGTGAGGATATGCTGTGTCACTGAATAATCCATCTTTCTGTGGTTACTCCAGAGGGGAATTGGCCTGGAATATGCCCCAAATCATGCAAAAGTGTAAGTCACTGAGGAAGGGTCAACAATTCTAAGCCTCTTGCCAAATTATGCAAGGATATGGGCTCATGAAGATGAGTGGGGCATGCACTTGGACTGCTAGTATCACCAGCTTTCAAAGAAAAAAATCAGATTGGATATATATATTTCTGTTTTTTTCTGCCATATTAGTGATTTTGAAAAGGATGGAAAATCACATGACAGAAAATAAAGGCTAAATCTCACTTCATGTAACAAACTAGATGAAAAAGGGGTTAGGTGGACATGGCTGCTAAAAGCCCATGAATGGTGGGGAGTAAATACTGAATTTCTAGGAATTAATGATTTGATCCAGTTGCAAGGGAATTGCAATCTTGTTAGTGTGGTGATTTTAGTTTTTGAAGTTGGTGCCCTAATGAGAGGGATCTGAAAACATCTGCAGAGCTTTAATATAATTCTAGGGTAGAACTTAGGCTACTGTTTAGTCTATTTTTATAGAATTTTGGTGTAGTCAACACCTGTGATCATGGCCCATCCTATATATGAAAAAATATCCTTTGTGTGTTTGATGGAGGTTAAAAACTGAAAAGAAGGCTTTATTTCTTCTTTCCAACTACTATTTATTGCTACTATTATCACCACTTGAGTTAAACTAATATCTCGATTCTCAACTGCTAGAAACCTTAGTTGCACTTCTCAAATTTGTATCCCTCTTAGTGTTTTGAGGAATCATTACGAGTCAAATGTAATTGTGCATTACATGGACTTACTCCACTGCATGATTTGGGTTGGCATATCATAGACCTTAATGCATTGTGATTGGTAGAAGAGAGTTTTATTACTGTTAGCTATCCTGCAGTATTTCTCTCTAAAAGCTAGTTCTAGAGGTTTCCTTCTAGAATTTCCCATACGTTTATTCATGAAAATTTCTCCCTTTGTTTTCTTATTAGGGATGCAAGGGCCTATCACAAATTTTGTTGGATGCACTTAAGTTCCCTCCATTTTTTATTCAGAGCATCTGCCATATGTGAAAGCCATATTGGCATATAACAAGACTTTCTATATTATCCCATTTAAATCTATCGGTCATTTCCCCTTATTTCGAGGATGGTACCTTTGTAAACCAGATTCTTCAGGTTTCAAGGCCAATACAACAATATACTAATTAAGAGTTCAACATGTCACTTGTGGGAATTGAGAATTAAGAAATATATTTTTAATTGATTCCTTGTTTTTTCTCCTTGCATAAGGTTTTGAGTTTGTATTAGCACTGTCATTGAATTGCTAACTAATTACTGTAATTTTGTGGGAAGTGTTGAAGTTGGCAAATGACCCTCATTAACCACACAAGCGTATTCGGTAAAAGGGCCCAATTAGGCCTTTGATTATGTTGAAATGGCAAGCCCTCTGATTTGGCTTGGCAATTGTGTGCATGATATTCTATTATGCTCTTTAATTGATATAATCTAATATAAACTAATGAATGGAAAATGCATAGATGTAAATGAAGGTGGGGTGAATGTGGGAATGCAATGCAACAGATGCAACTTATTGTATCCTAATTAAGGAGCGATAGAACAAGGTTTTGGAAATGCAACGAATAACAAGGATAATAGTACACCATAGATTTGTTTTGATGGAAACATACATTTTATATTTACATTATTTACAAACAAAAATGCAAAAAGTGGAAGGGTATACTACTATACACAATGGACGTCATAACCCCTTCCACAAAGAAACTTAAGCAGAAATAAAATCAGAATAAGATGGGGGATCAAGAGATTGTGAATCTTTGATTAATAGAGTTCCCTTAGCCAGGGGCTGATGGCATATCTCATCCCAACACAAAGGGAAAAAAGTAGACAATGAGCTATTCTCATTCTCAAAAAAAGATTTACACCTGACTTTCCAAAGGACGAACAATGTTGAAATCCGCAAGCAATGCCATATCTTAGAGAAAGCAGTATGAACAAGAGAATGACCATCTCCAAATTTTGCATTATGTGAATGCAACGTTCCTTGAAGAAGAGTTGAACATTGATTCTCAAAATGACTGACAACGTTTGGCAAATGGAGACTGCCAAAAAACATGCTTCATAGTCTTTGAGCAATGACAAACTAGACATAGCCCATCTGAAAGCCCACTATTGGCCAATCATGCTTTGGATGGGATCCACTATGAAATCACATCAAACAAAAACCTTCAGCTTATAAGAAAGCCGAAGAAACCACACACTAAAGTTGATGCACCCATCTATCCTCCACATCAATGGACACCCATCGCACACGAAGGACCTGGGATAACAAATGTCTTCAATGAAGCATGGTATACAAATGCCAAGAGTCATATAATATAGGACCAACCAAAACTCCACCCCCAATCTCTCCAAAAAGGCCCTGGCATCCCCATATTCATTTTGAACAACTCATATTCCAAAATAAGGCTCCTCTACTCCATAATAGGATAGTTGAAGGCAAACAACTTGTTACAACTTGATTTAACACCTAAGTGGAAAATTCCTAATCCACTATTGCTACCAAGTGCAACTTTGGAAGAGAGCACTGCTGTTATATTAGAGCTAACTTCCCACGTTTTAGACCAGCTCTCAAGGTCAAAGGAGGCTTCCGTATAGGTTGATTGGATTGAAGTTTTAGAGAGATATAAGGGAGAATACTACTTAGTTAAGATGTGTGATTTGTATTGAGTTAATCTTCTTAAAGTATTCAACCATATACATATCAAGTAGCACGTTGCACAATAGATCAAATACTTTAATGAGATGCTTAGAGATTTAAAGTAAAGTAAACCATGAACATTTAGCAATAACAATTATGGAAAATAAATGATAGCAATGAATCACAAGACTAGTGAAGTGTGGTTAAACAAGTGGGTTCATTGCCATGAAGAAAGATACATCCCCACAGGTGAAATTGCATTCGAGACAAATTATGAAGATTATGTCTTTAATTAGATTATGAAGTTTGGCCCTTGGATGAGTCCTTGAGAGAAATCTATGGACAAGTCATTACACTGTTTGAAAATAGGGGATAAAAATGGAGGAAAGTCAAAACCATCAAACAAAGTCACTATTGGGTACAATTCAGAGTTTGACAAGCCATGAGCATAGAAAAAGGAGTGATCAACTAACTAAAAGACGAGATGAGTCAACAATAGAACCTGAAACTTATGAAAATTTGCCAGTAAGTCCATACTCATCAACCATAGTTTACGAAAGAGGTTGGGCTAGAACAAGTCAACCCAATAGATCTATATACTGATGATCGATAATGAAGCATTGCCAAAAATATCATTAGCTTCAATCTCATGAACCCAACACTGCAATGACATGATCTAAGAGATAATGTGCCGTGCCCTCATTTTCGTACTCAACCTTTATACCCTTGATAAGCTCTTTTTTAGGGTTTTAAAGGTGAGAACTATTTACTGCTGTCTTGCTTGAATTTCTAAGATAAATTTGGAAAATACCTTGGGTTACTTGAAGCATTTCCCAAACTTGAAGATCGTTTCAAACAGTACTTTGACAGGTGATTCGAGTGTTACTCAGTCAGCAACAGGGATTTGTGAAATAAAATGCCCCTTCTTTTTTATAGCTGGTGGACCCTTAAAAACAGAGTTCCCCTACTCTGAATCAGAGCATGAGATAACCACTGAAAAGTAGTCAGAAAGCTGCCCTGAATAGCCCTGAATTAGTGATCTCAAATCAGCATAGCAATCACAATAATGGATGCTCTGAAATGCCTCCTTAGGGTTTAACACTGTAATGACATGATCTTAGAATACAGTTGAATGATCATCACGCTGAGCAATACAGCCAATCGCCATATATAAGCCAGCCACCAGACAAATGTGATATAGGAATATTCGATACAGCATTCATGAATGCTGTCAAAAAGGTCCTTCAAGCTGCCAGGAATAAAGTGTAACTTAAAAAATCATCATGCTGGAAAAGAGCTCAAATGAGCATTTTGAGGGGCAATAGTTAGTTCATTGAATAATATGATGATTATTATAACTGGGATGATGATAAGGCATCTTTACATCTTGTGACTTCTTGTTGGAACTTTCCTCTGTTGATACTTCTGATGATTTACGACTAACTAGATCTAGTAGTCATGGAACTTTCCTCTGTTGATACATAGTTCTTCACTGTATCTGCTATGTACGATGTCTGGGTTTTCTAGTTACCAAATTTATTAGTATGGCTGACTCTTCTCTTATTCTTCTATCTTGTGTCTGTTGGTATCTTTTAGATTAGATTGAATTGAGCCAATCATTTTTTATTTGTGCCTTTTACCAAATGGGCAGCAGACTATTTTTCTCTGTTTTGCATTTTGGAAGCAGAATAACCTTTCTTCAACAGAATTTCTGAGCTTAAACTGGCCAAGAGCCGGTTGTGGTCAGAGACCGTAAATCAGAAAAGCTCTGGTAGAATAAGTGATCCAAAGTTGGATCAGACAGGGTTTAATAATAGTTGTTGCCAAAGGACGTCATCAGGCCTCGTATTGATACCAATGTAATGGACGATAGTTCATTAACTGAACATCCAACATAAGAATGAAAGAAAGTTGAAATCCATATAGGAAAAGTAATAATTTATAATTGAATGATGATTGAATAAGATTTGATGATTGATATAATGCCATGTGACTTGTATGTACTAGTCACATTGGTGAACAATCATGTCCTTAGGTTAGTTCTATTAATTTATCTAATTAATATTATTTTTTAATGTTTATTTATATATTTTATCTTCATTACATAAAATATATAATTAGAGAATGCCAATAATCCATCCTGAAATGTTGGGAGGCCTCATGGGCAATGTTGGGCTTTGACTTCATGATTGCAAATCCATGCACTACAGTTTTGTGTCGCACATTTCTTATAGTTGTTCGACTAACACAATAGATTGAACACCTTGAGCAACTGCTCAATCAAATAGATCACAGATCAACACACCGATGTGTTTACATGGTTAAAACCCTCGATGAGGGAAATAGTCCATGGCCCTAGCCAAATAGCTACTTGAGGCACTATTACTATGCAAAAGAAAAAAAATGTTACAATGAGTTTCTCACAATTGATCATTGAGCAAATGACCCTCCATGCTCTTTAAATAGAGATCATGGACCAATCGGTTGTTAAGCCATGGATCAATGGTCGTTAAGATCGAGGTGAGAATGAACCATCGGATCACTCTATGTCTAGAACATATCATGACCATGAGATTACATATGTACAAATGCATACTAATGTATACTAAAGAAACACACCTTACTTAAAGATATGTTATAACAAGTTGATGTTAACTAACTCCTAACTATCTAAATATCCTAACATCCCCCCTTAAGAACAACTTGGGATAGGATTGAAGGATTTACAAAAGTGACACTATAGGAGAAGAGGGAGGCATTAGAGCCTATCCCCCCTTAATGACAAATTCCTGAATTCCTAACATAAATCGAAGTTTAGAAAACTTTGCTTCTGTAAGTGACTTTGTGAAGATGTCTGCAATTTAATCATCTGTAGGGTAAAAGAGCACTTCGAGAATGTGATCGTGAATAAGCTCTTTGATGAAGTGCATATGGAGTTCAATGTGTTTGCTTCTTTGATGTTGAACTAGATCTTTGGCGAGCTTGATGGCACTTTGATTATCACACCAAAGATTAGTTAGATGCTTTTGCTCGAATCCAAACTCTGAAAGGATTTGTCAAAGCCACAAAGCTTCCTAACTTGCATTAACGACTGCTCTATACTCTGCTTTTGTTGAAGAAAGAACAAGAGCTTGTTGTTTCTTACAAGCCCAAGTGACAGGTCCGGAACCAAGACTGAAGACATAACGTGCAGTAGACTTCTGATCATCAGGGTCGCCGACCCAATCTAAATTAGTGAAACCAACCAATAAAGGAGTCCCTCCTAAACTATAATGAATCCCAAACTGAACTGTACCCAAGATATACCAAAGTATCATTTTTGCTGCTTTCTAATGGATTTCATGGGGTGTTTGCATATAGCGGGAAACAAGACCAACAAAGGAAACATCAGGATGGGTATGAGTAAAGTACAAGAGATTACCAACGAGCTGACGATGCAGGGTTGCATCTACTTTGGGTGAAGTGCAAGTGGTAGAAAGTTTGACTCCAGACTTTAAGGGAGATGGGGTTGGTTTACAAACATCCATGTGAAAAGCGATGAAGAAGGTCACATGCATAATTAGAAAATAAAATTCTTTCTTTGGTTTGTAAGACTTGGAGCCGAAGAAAATAATGCAAATGTCCTAAGTTTGTCATTTCAACGTTCTTCTTAAGGCTTGATTTCACATGGGTTAAAATTTTATGGTCACTACTAGTAAGAATAAGGTCATCAATGTAAAGAACGAGGGTGATGAAATGGTTTCCTACTTTCTTGGTACAAACATTGGGGTCAGAATGGCATCAAGAAAAACCAGTGTCAAGGAGAAAGCTATCCATTTTGGCATACTAGGTTCGAGGAGCTTGCTTAAGGCCATATAAGAATTTCTTAAGGTGACGTAAAATAATAGAGTCATTTCGAACATAGAAAGGAGGTTGTTCCATGTAAATTTCTTCCTGCATATCCCCATGCTAAAAGGTAGAATTGACATCCATTTGATGGACCTCCCATTTATGTAAAGCGACAAGGGCAAGAACAAGGCAGATGGAGTTCATTTTGGCGACAAGGGCAAAGGTTTCATTGTAGTCAATTCCTTCAACTTGGGAAAATCCTTTGGCATCTAACCTTGCCTTAAGTCTTTCAACACTTCCATCAGATGCACACTTAGTTCGATATACCCATTGACATCTGACAAGTTTTCTTCCTTTTGAAAGAGGTATACGATCTCAAGTATCGTTCGCCATTAAGGAACACTATTCTTCATCCATAGCTGTGTCCCAATCTGGATTGCCTGAAGCTTCTGCAAATGTCTTTGGATCATGATTCTTTGAAACTCGAGACAAAAGAGAAGTGGTTCACTGGAATTGAGAATGTGTTCGGCGTTGATCTCTATGATCACCGGTAAGATCACAAGCGACCTCGCATGTTGAATGGACCTATAGAGGAGGTGGTTGTGTTGGTGTAGTTGGAGGAAAATGAGTAGGTAGAGGATCGAGGTATATGGCACAAGTTGGAGTAGGAACACTATCAAGGAAGTTGAGAGTAGAAGATGGCACAAGCGCCGAAGATGGCCCGTACGCCACAAATGGCATAGACGTCGAATTAGGTTTGCAACGGAGATATTTTCATCAAATTTAACATTTGTTGTAATAATTATATCACTAGAATGTGGTTGAAGAAGTCTATAACCTTTTACATCTTCAGAATATCCACTTTTCACTCATAGGATGCAATGCTTTTCGTTTTTCATCAGAAATATGAGCCCATGCTTCACTTCGAAATACACAAAAGTGGCTAGTATTTGGTTTAATGTTACTCCATGCTTCTTTTGTTGGTATATCTTTTAAAGCATTAGTGGGAGTGCGATTAAATATGTAATTGGCACAATTAATGGCTTCAACCCAATATTGAAGACTTAGTCCCTTAGCTTGGAACATACAATTAGCCATTTCTTTTAATGTGCGATTCTTTCTCTCAACAACACCATTTTGTTTTGGTGTGTATGGTACAATATGTTGCATTTAAATTCCCTATTCAATGCAGTAAGCAGTGAATTTGTTGTTTACATATTCTCCTCTATTATCTGTTCTTAACTTGTGTATTTGATGTCCAAATTGTTTCTCTACAAGGGCCTTATAGGCCGAAAACTTCACTCTTAAGTTTTAGGAAATAAAACCAAGTGCATCTGATCCATTACAATGCACTAGCGAGCTCATCTCCTTTACGAGTATCCATGATTGTGATCGTTCGGTAAGTTGCCTGCCTCTGTGCGGTCAGTCCGAACCTCACCTCGTCACTTTTTAAATAATAAGATTAAGCATAGGCATGCAGTGTGGGACATGATGGAGTTATTTGAGGCATTCAACATAGAGGCTATCCTAAGGGAAGATAATGTGCAAGCGGATGCATTAGCAGTGTCGTCAGTAGCGCTCTCCACAGGGTACGGCCTAATCCATAGGGAGGGGAAGAATCCATGGGGCTAATTGATGTTGTCGATACAAGAGTTGATGCTAGGTAGGTTTCAATCAATGTTACACAAACTGGACCGGTTTTGGAAAAACTGGCCGGTTCAACCGGTTCAAAGGCCTCACCGGTTCAAACCGGTGTCTCAAACCGGAAATGACCGGTTCCGTACGGAGTCAGCCAGTTCTGACCGGTTTCGGCCGGTTTTCCGGTTCCGGTTCCGGTTTTGACCGGTTTAGTACAAATTTTTTAAATTTAAAAATAAAAATAAAAATGATACTTAAGAGGCCATTTTTAATTTTTTTTTTTAAAATAAAAATGTTGGTTGAGTGGGGAAGGTTCTAGATAACCCTAAACCCCTAAGAAAGCTATAAAAGCAACCCGAACCAGTCTATTTCTCTCACACTATTCACTTGAGCATTTTGAGTTAAGAATCATTCTTGACATTCCTGGGAAGTGTAGCATCCTTGAAAGAGTATTCTAAGTACCTACAACAGTCCTGGTTATATCATCATAAATAAAATACACCTAATAGTAGTTACCTACAATGGTAAAGAGGTGTTGAGTAGCCCTAACAACAACTCTGAGCTAACTGTGTAGTTCAAAGAAACTTTTGTGGGCATATTCCAAGGTGACAGTCTGTTATAACTTATAACAGCCTTGAAACAACCTTTTCAACAACAACAGTTTCCTCAGCATGTTAGACATATGATTCAAGTAAAATATGATCAGTATGGCACCTTGCAAAATACATACAGGAGCCCTTTTTGCAAATTTGTGTATAATGGTTTGAATTCACATGGATGCACATGAATATATATATAATTTTTCAAAATTTGAATATTTCATGTATTTTTGGTGGACTGGTTTTATGGTCCGGTTTATTTTCCGGTTTTGGTCCGGTTCCGGTTCACAGGGTCGGCCGGTTCGACCACCGGTTTGGTTTTTGTAACATTGGTTTCAATCCAATCAATGCCGGTACTCAACCCAAGTAGGTTCACTATATGATGAAAGAGAAGTCATCAATGCAAGTTCAGAAATACTTGAAGCTAGAGAAAGAAGTAGAAGGAAGCAGACCACACAATTCATTGTAACAAGTTGCAAAGAGGTCGAGGCGTGCCAAGAGGCACGTTTTTAAAACTGTCTCGATGATGTTTGCCGAGAACACCGTGAGACAAATACCATCTCTGCAATAGACGAGAGGAAGACCAATCACCATTTTTTGATTACATAGTTGCTGCAATGAGCAATAGTTTAATTGACCAAATCGCTCATGCCAAAGTTTGCTCAAGTCATTGCTGTGAGCAATAAAAAATGAGGGAAAAGTTGATGACCCAAAGTTGTTAAAGTTGTACAACCTGGTAATATCATCAACAATTCCAGTAGGTAGGAGATGTTTTGGATCTTTGAAATCCTATTACAACTTGGTGAAGTGTAAACGTTACAGTTTTAACTTTACCAGAATGAGTGATTTGATAAACTGACAACAAATTGCAGGAAATTCTCGGAACACATAATACATGATAGAACTGACCATCATCTACCTAAATTGTTCTAAATCCCACAACATTAAGAGATCTATCGTCACCGAAAAATATATAGAAAATATGGCTTTATCCTTAGCCATATGATAGATGCTCTAGAATAAATGAGCCACTCATTCGAAGAAGAGCAAGAAGATGCATTGAAGGAAAAAACAGAAGCACAAGTGCATGTCCGTGAGTCGTAGAGTCAAAAGACAAATCAAGGTTGATGTTGTGCTTCTTCATTATTGCTTCCAAGGCTACCATCTTATTAAAGCACTTGGATTCCACACGACCATCTTTCCTGCAAAAATTGCAATGATGCTTAGTCTTCTTATCTTTTGATTTGGTTCCCTTATCATCATTGGAAGGATGAGTTGGCTGAGTGGGTTTGGGTCCCTTGTGTTGCTTATTATTGTGAGGATGTTGCTTCTTGGGATTCTTGGTTTTGTTCTTCTGTTGCGCCATTAAGGCTTTGCTAGATGTATCGACATTGTTGATTATTCCAAGATGTATGGGCTTATCTTGCTCTCTAATCAAGGAGTTACAAAAAGATTCAAGAGTGGGTTATGTATAGTGAACCCCCGGAGATTCTTTGATGGAGTAAAAGGTACATACAAAAACATAATAGGTAGGACCAAGCTTGGAAAGAATATGAAAAATACATTGCTTGTCTTTCCTTTTTATGTTGCATTCTTCAACTAAGAGTCTAAGGGTTTTGTACATAGATAGATAGCCTTGAATGCAAGAGAAATTGCCTGGATTTAAGGTAACCAATTCATTTTCAAGATGGTGACCTCGAATCTCATTGTGTTTACCAAACATAGTTTCCAATTTTTCTTAAGTCGTATCTGGTTCCTCAGTTTCTTGAAGGTGGAATTGTAATTTGGTAGAAATTGACATCTCAATATTTTTTTGTGTGCTTGAAAATCTCACTTGGAGGGAGTGGCCTTTAGTTTAAGAAACCATGGCCCAAGGGCATCTATTTCGTCAAAATCACCCGGGGATCACACTCGACCTGGACCATACTAGTTGTCAACCTGGCTAGATTTTGGGGTGTCTCCTCCCAACTAGTTCACCCTTGGGGGTAATTGAACCTGGGTCGCCTTACTGATGAGACCCACACCTTAATCGAATGAGCTATCAAGAATTGACATCTCGATTAATCCACGGGTTCATCACATTTATTGGCCCATTTTATTTTCTTATCATCATCCATGGGTTTAGTTTTTTTTCCCAAGGTAATTCGGTAAAGTCCTCTACTTCGTAGAACATCCTCCATACAGGCTTTCCATGAGAAATAGTTAGTAATGGTAAGCATAATATCACATGGAGCGGCCATATTGTAATACACAGGTAATAGGGATTCAAAAACAAAAACTGATGGTCTAGATGCAAAGATCTCGAAAAAATAGGGAGTTTGAAAAAACGACATTGAAAACAGACTTCAGATGACAAAGCTATGCCCTTTTAAAGAAAGGCATAAAAAAGAGCCAAGGAATCACGTGTCATGCAAAGGTGATCCACGTGGTGATATGATAAAAAAATGTAGTAAAGAATTCTCCCCCTTACTTACGTTGCCTATAAGCTCACTTTACAAATAAATTGTTTCAAAATAAGTGACCCAATTTTATAAAAGAAGTGGGAAACACTTTTACAATATAGTTACTTTATAACTTGAAGTTACATGAACTTTTACCTTTTACTTTTTAAAGTAACTTTCAATCAAGTGAGCTAAGCAAAATATTTAGTAATATTATGGAGGAGAATGGGGGAGTTGTTGTTGGAAGAATGCGCCTACCCAAAAAACCTTGCCTTTTGGCTTGCAAGACACTTTACACAACCACACAAAAGCAAAAAACAAAATTTTGAAACTAAAATGTCTCGGATTTGGGGTTTGTCCTTGGTAAGTTTTCTCACTGTTTTTGGTTTACCAAGTTCGCACAAAGCGCACAACAAAGAGCATATACAGTAGAGAAATACCTTTACACTCAGTTTCTGATTTGTCGAGTTCGCATAGAGCACACGACAAAGAGCATACACAAATTAAAAAGGTAACAAACTGGAAATAAAACAAAAACTATGCTAAAATCTGAAAGAATATAAGAATTTAAAAAAAAAATGCATAACTATAAACAATATACCTTCGAATCTAGTAAAATGGCCTTATCTTGAGCAAACAAAAATATTTTTTAGTGAAACGAAAAGCGTTTCCAATTGAAAGCAATGCTCGAGACACAATGGAACACCTCTCTTATCGCATAAATGCTCAGGATATGAGAACCAAAAACCCAAACTATGCTAAAATTTGAAAGAATATAAGAAATGTTTTAAAAAAAAATGCATAACTATAAACAATATACCTTTGAATCTAGTAAAATGGCCTTATCTTGGGCAAACAAAAATCTTTTTTAGTGAAACGAAAAGCATTTCCAATTGAAAGCAACGCTCCAGATGCGCTGGAACACTTCTCTTAGCACATAAATGCTCAGGATATCAGAACCAGAAACCCTTTGACATATATTGCAACACTGGTTCAAGATCTCGATCATCAACAAAAGTGGAACTTCATAAGAGCTCTGATACCATGTTCACATGATATCTCCAAAAGATCGAACACTTTGAGTAGTCGTTCACTCAAAGAGATCACAACCATTCACTCATAATGTTGATGTTTTTAAGTGGTTAAAACCCTTAAAGAGGAAAATAGTCCATGACCCTAGCCAAATAACTACTCAAGGCAATATTATTTTGGACAAGAAAAATAATGGTATGATGAGTTTCCCACAATCGATCATCGAGCAAATGATCCTCCATGCTCTTTAAATAGAGATCATGGACCAAACGGGTGTTAAGCCACAAATCTATGGCCATTAAGATTTAGGTGAGAATGAACCGCCAGATCACTCTATGTCTAGAACATATTGTGACCGTCGGATTACATATTTGCAAATGCATACTAAAGAAACACACTTTACCTTAAGATATATTATAACAAGTTGATCTTAACTAACTCCTAAGTGTGTAAATATGCTAACAACAACCACAACCTTACATGCGATTTTCACCTCAACATTGCAGAGGAAGGATTCCCATATTAGTCTACAATTGGACCAGTGATTTTGTTATTGAATAAAGAAAAGATACAACAAAAAATCCAAATAGCCAAATACAGGCTCTCACACATATTTTGTAATCACAAAGGGGCGTATGACACAAATTTTGGAGGTATCTCATTAGCAATTTCATTATTGTCATAGCAGAATACATCCTTTTTAGAGGTATTTCACAACCACTTTAAAGCTATGTTGCAGGAAAGTGGGTTACAGTGATGTACCCCTTGTGTTTCCATACTAAAACATGGAAATGTGTTTCATATGGCCTGTAAACGCATTTCTAAAACATGTTTTCAGGCATACAAACATGTCCTATGTTTGAGAAACACATTTTAAGGCCCTATCCATGTCCGTATGACGTGTTTTTTGTTAGAGTTTGCAATTTAATTCAATTATGTTAAATCTTTAAACTGAAAGATAAACAAGCACAACAAAACACAAAAGACACAAGAAATTTCCTCGAGGAAACCATAAAGGAGAAAACCACGCAACTTCCTCAGAAGTAGATTTGTCACTAGTACAATATAAAGCAAGATGGAAAACCCAAGATATAAGATGTCTTCTACAGCTTCTCCCTTTCTCCTCCACCGAACTTGTCTTCTCTCTCACTTGGTGCGAACTTGCTTGAGTGAGTGTGTTGTACAAATGAGAGGGTGAGCCTCTATTTATACTTTATGTGAGAGTGACCTAAATCCTCATTGGGGCCGACTTGCTTAACTGATTGGGCCGACCTGTCCTAGGGAGACTCAAAAATACAATTTACATTTATCTTTTGAGGAGCTATTGCCCCGACTTACAATGGAGGTTTTACCTCGATATTCTTGCATGACCAAATAGAATAATGATATCCTCGATCGAAGTAAAAACATCTCTGACAGAGGTACAATAATAATATAATACAAAAGAATATCTTCCGAAGTTACATTTACAATGACACTCCCTCTTAACTAGGAAGGTATTCTCTTGACACAGTCATCATCACAGCTGGACACAAACTCTGGACAACGTCATTGTTATGTATATTTTAGTTTATTATTTAAATAAGTTTAAATTAGAATATTATTGAATATGTAACTAAAAGAGGTGACCCTACATGAATGGTCACCATCTCGAGCCTATTAAAGCCAGGCTAATGATCATTGTAAATCATCCATTATTCTTTTTATCAATACAAAATATTTTAATCAAAATGGTTGTCAACCCTTGATAACCCAACAGTGGTATCGGAGGCTCCAGATCCGAGCTGCTGCTGCCATTGTTGTCGCCCAGGTCGAAGCCACCACTACTGCACTATTGTTTTTCCAGCCACTTCCGCTTTCCGCCGCTGTCTATTTGCCTGCTCCACGTCGTCTGCTCCCCTCATCTATTCCCCGCATCCACCTTCCACGTCTATTCCACGCCGTCTGCTCCCCACATCCACCTTCTGCGTCTACTCCTTGCGTCCGCTGCATCACTGCACGCTCTCCTGCGTCCCTGTCCTCTGCATTCCATTTCCCCTCCCGCCGTTTTCCTCTCCTACGTCCCTGTCCTCTGCATTCCGTTTTCCCCTCCCGTGTCCCCTTTTGTGCTACCGCGATCTGCCACCACCGCCGCGTCCATCTGTTCTAGTCGCCACAGTCCACGCCTTTTACCACAGACCGCGGCTGCCCCGTCCATTCCACGCGACTTCCACAGTCAAACCAAAAAAAAAACTATACATATATTATAATAATAATATAATTAATTCTTATTATAATATAAAAAAGTAATAATATTATTATTGTAAAGAAAATGGATTCTGCCAGGCAGTGTTATGTATCCCATGAAGAAATGAACAAGGAGATACTTAACCAGAAAGCTCGTTTGAACCAAATAGAGGAAGGACTAGATTTATTACACATTAAAATAGACGAGTTTGATACCAGATTAGAAGGGATAGAAAATCGATTAGATAATCTTGTAGTCATAAGAGAACAAGAGAAAGATGAAAGGGACGCGAAGGAAGCGAAAAATGATATGATGTTTAGCTAGATTATGAAGAAATTGAATGCAATTGTTCCAGAATCAGGGACGGAGCAAGAAGGACCGGAATATTCCTCCCTTAGAGGTACATATAGCCATGAAGGGCAAGAGAGAGATTATCACAAAGTTAAAAAGGAATTACCAAAATATGATGGAAAAACCCATAGAGGCGCCATCATTTGGGTTAATAAAATGGAGGGCATCTTCGAATCAAACCCCCCACTCGGCGAAAGGGAAAAGATAATGACTGCCGTTAATAACTTGGATGAAGAACCTTATGATTGGTTCCTATGGTGGTCAGGGAAGTGTAGTGCTCACTCTTTTTGCTGGACAAATTTTACTCAAGAGTTATTAAAAAGGTTCCATGATGAAGAAGAAGATGATCTGTATACTAAATTCGTCCATCTTCAACAAAAAGGAAATGTGAATGACTACACTCATGAATGGGAAGTACTGGCTATAAGACAAATAGGATTCTCAGATGGACAACTACTCAAAATGTACATCGGTGGTTTAAAAGATTACATTCGTAGCGAGTTAAAACTATGGAGACCCCAAACTATCAAAGACGCCAGACAAGCAACAAAATTGATTGAACAAAAGAACAAGGTCAACAAACCTTCTTTTTCAAGACCGGATAGATCAAATAGATATTTTAATGAAAAATCAGATAAGTATGCTACTGAAAAGACAAACAAGTATGTACCACCTCACTTGAGGGAAGGGGAAAAACAACATTAGGATCCAGATAGGAAATGGGTAAATAAGTGTAGATATTGCAGAGATAAATGGGAAAAGGGTCATTGATGCAACAATAAAAAATTGTATAATTGTGAAGCTAAAGAAGAATCAGAGGTTTTGTCCAGTAGCAATTCCGATGATGAAGTTAGCAGCGAAGAAAATAGTGATATCAACACAGATCCTGAAGAGGCAATGCCCATGGTATCTCTAGCCACAATAACAGGCATCGCACAACCACAAACCTTGAAATTAAAGGGACATGTGAGGAAAGAGAATGTCACTGTACTTATAGATACAGGTAGCACTCATAATTTTATAGACGTACATGTTGCAAAAAAACTAAACTTGTTTGTATATCTAACAACTTATATAAGGGTTATGGTAGCAGATGGAAAAAAAATGATGGTATTGGGAAGTGCCACAAGGTTAAGTTGCAAATAAATGATTATAACTTGGAATCTAGCTTCTATACAATACCCCTCGGAGGAGTAGATGTTGTATTGGGAATCCAATGGCTACACAAATTAGGTACTTATTCCGCAAATCACCAGAAACAATTTATTAAATTCAAGTGGGAAGGAAGAAAATATAAGTTATATGGGTTCCAACCACCTCCTACCCAAATTATATCGTCACGACAAATGGAGAATTTAATTCGAAAAGGGGCACCAACATTAATCACACAATGTCATCAAATAGAGATGCTAGCAGCAGAGTTGGCCCACGACCAACAACCAGAAATCCAAGAATTAATCCTAAAGTATGAGAAGGTATTCCAGGATCTACCCATGCAATTACCACTAGAAAGAGGAATAGAGCACATAATCGAGGTTAAGCTAGATTCAGCGCCCGTGAACGTCAAACCTTACAGATACCCTCACCATCATAAGACAGAAATAGAAAGGATAATTCAAGACTTACTAAGATGTGGAGTCATCACCAGAAGTAGGAGCCCATATGCCGCTCCAGTAGTATTGGTTCAAAAAAAAGATGGATCCTTCAGGCTATGCATAGATTATAGGGGACTGAACAAAATAACAATAAAAAACAAATTCCCCATCCCATTTATAGATGAGATGTTGGATGAACTCCATGGTGCCAAATATTTTTCCAAGTTGGACTTAAGATCAGGATATTACTAGATCCAGGTGAGATTAGAAGATGTGGCAAAGACAACTTTTAGAACTCATGACGGCCACTATGAATTTAACGTGATGCCATTCGGTTTAACAAATGCCCCCGCTACTTTTCAAGCAACCATGAATGAGCTTTTTCGACCACACCTAAGAAAGTTTGTATTGGTCTTCTTTGATGATATTCTTGTCTATAGTAAGACATGGAAGGAGCATCTTAAACACTTAGAGTAGACCCAAGCAAGATCAAGGCAATTACAGAATAGCCAAAACCTGATAATATATCAAAATTAAGAGGTTTTTTAGGCCTAAGAGGTTATTATCGAAGGTTTGTCAAGAACTATGCTCATGTAACTACACCAGTATCAGATTTACTCAAGAAAAATTCCTTCCAATGGAATAACAAGGCTGAGGAATGTTTCAAAGACCTTAAGACGATTATGACATCCACACTAGTGTTAGCAACTCCTGATTTTTCGAAGGCCTTCGTGGTAGAATGTGATGCTTCAGGTTGTGGAATAGGTGCAGTCTTGATGCAAGATGACCATCCAATTGCTTTTGAAAGTCGAAAGCTCAACAAAAAGGAAAGATTGAAGTCCACCTATGATAAAGAAATGCTTGCTATCATTCATGCATGAGCAAAATGGCGACAATACTTATTAGGTAGTAAGTTCTTGATACGTACTGATCACAATTGTCTTGAATACTTACTTCGACAAAAAACCCTATCTACAGAGCAACAAAAATGGATAGAAAAGATTTCTGCCTTCAATATGGAGATACTACACAAAAAAGGAAGGGATAATGTGGTTGTCGATGCATTATCACGAAAAGACGAAGAAGTATTATCATATGTAGTATCAGTCTTAATTCCTGAATGGGTGGAAGAAATACTCATAGAATATGCCAAGGACCTTGAAGCTTGTTCCATCTTCAATAATGTAACGCAACATCCCAAATTTGAATGGAGAAATGACATTTTATGGCATAAAGGGAGGATCTACCTTCCACCTACTTCAAAGTTCAAAATAAAAATCTTGCAGGAGTCACATGACTCACCCGCTGCAGCCCATGTGGGTACCTTTAAAACTTATTATAATGCACGCCAATCATTTTATTGGAAGGGTATGAGTAAAGGTATTCAGAAATATGTCTCGGAGTGTGACACATGTCAGAGAAACAAAAGCGAAAACATTATGACGCCAGGATTACTTTACCCTGTACATGTACCAAATCAAAAGTGGGAAGAGATTTCGATGGATTTTATCGAGGGGTTTCACATGTCTTAGGGGAAGGATAAAATTTTCGTAGTGGTTGATCGACTCACTAAGTATGCTCACTTCATGGGGGTAAAGAAAACAGACTCAACAAAACAAATAGCTGAAGTATTTTGCAAAAATATTTATAAATTACATGGGTTTCCAAAAGTGATTGTCAGTGATAGGGATGCAAGGTTTAAAGGAAACTTTTGGAAGGAATTTTTGTAAATAGACATGGATATCCCTTAACATGAGTTCAGCATATCATCCCCAAACAGATGGACAAATTGAAATAGTTAATAAGTGTTTGGGAACATACCTTCGTTGTTTCGTGACAAACAAGCAGAACAAGTGGTTCCAATGGTTGCATTTCGTTGAATGGTGGTATAACTCAACTTACCATACTTTAGCTAGAATGACCCCTTTTCAAGCCTTATACGGGTATGAACCACCTAAATGGAAGGAATACATGTTATTTAATTCTAAAGTGCCAGCAGTAAGGAATCAATTAGAGGAAGACCAGAAGACCATCCAAATATTAAAGGAAAACTTAACAAATGCTCGCAATCGAATGAAGCAACAAGCAGATTTACGAAGATCAGAACGAGAGTTTGAAGTAGGTGATTGGGTGTTCGTACGACTCCAACCATACAAACAATTGTCCCTCAAATAGCAAGGCAAGTACAAGTTGGCTCCAAAATTCTATAGGCCATATCAGATTAACAAAAAAATCATCCCAGTAGCATATGGCTTAACATTGCCAGATAACTGCCGCATTCATAACGTGTTTCATGTGTCAAGCCTTAAGAAGGTGTTAGGACAACATCAGGTAGCACAATCTGAGCTTCCTATTTTGGATGAAGAAGGTCGAGTTATTTTAGAACCTGAAGGTATACTATCTATTAAAGAAAGGAAGCTTCGCTCTAGGAGCATTAAAGAATATCTTATTAAATGGAAGAACTTGCCAGAGGAAGATGCATCTTGGGAAGCTGGAAGTTTTCTTCAACAACATCCTTCTCAACCCTTGCTTTGAGGACAAAGCAGTTCTTAAGGGGTGGACAATGTTATGTATATTTTAGTTTATTATTTAAATAAGTTTAAATTAGAATATTATTAAATATGTAACTAAAAGAGGTGACCCTACACGAATGGTCACCATCTCGAGCCTATTAAAGCCAGGCTAATGATCATTGTAAATCATCCATTATTCTTTTTATCAATACAAAATATTTTAATCAAAATGGTCGTCGACCCTTGATAACCCAACAGTCATCATCGTTGGATGTAGGCCTAGCTCATTGATTAGTGACATCTCTCGAATCAATGAGCAATCCTCATTTCGTTGCTCATTGATTAGTGACATCTCTCGAATCTATCCGTCATGAGAAGTTCTATAGAGCCAACCCTTTTTCATGCTTGATGTAGGCCTAGCTCTCATCTAGGTCTTCATCATCTCTACGAGCAAGCCATCAAGTAGGTACAACCCATGACCACACATTACATTGCCACAACAATCACCCGCGTCTCCTACTATCATCTCATCGTATCCGGACCATCTCATCATCTTATGTGGAGAATAACTTAGGTGCATATATCATGTCCATCAGACAACTTGCGTCTTCCACCCAGTGGATACAGCCCAGGAACATCTGCTTCTTCCACCTAGTGGATACAACCCAGATGTATTACGTTTCTCTCTTAGTCAACCTGCGTCTCCCACCCAGTGGGTACATCCCAGGGACATCTGCGTCTTCCACCCCATGGATACAGCCCAAATGTATTACGACTCTCTCGATCAACATGCGTCTTCAAACATGTGGATACAACCAAGGAACATCCCATATGCATTACGTCCTTTCAGACCACCTGCGTCTTCCAACATGTAAGATACATCCCAGGCGCATCCCAGAAGCATCCGAGATGCGCCATGGACCTACCAACGTCTTCAAACATGTGGATACAGCCTAGAAGCATCCGAGATGCATTACATCCTTGCGGACCACCTGCGTCTTCCACCATGTAAGATACAACCTTGGTGCACCTACCTGCGTCTTCCGGTCACATCACTCCCTCTTTCGAGGAACCTCGATCTCGATAACACCAAGCGTCTCTCTAAAGTACACGAACTTCACTCTTGTTAACGACTTGGTCAACACATTGGCTGTCTGCTCGTCTGTTGCCACATATTGGAGCTTCACTGCTCCTCTCTGCACCATATCCCGGATATAGTGGTACTTGATCTCAATATGCTTCGACTTGTCATGGAACAACAGATTCTCAGACAGCTTTACACAACTCTGGTTGTCACAAAAGATACAAGTCGCCTCTAGCTCGAGATAAAACAAATCTGATAGTAGCTTCCGAAGCCATATTGCCTCACAGCTAGCCGAACAAGCTGCAACATACTCTGCTTTAACTGTACTCAGTGCCACACATGACTGCTTCCTACTAAACCAAGAGATCATATCGGATCCCAAACTGAAGTAGCATCCTGAAGTGCTCTTCTTGTCTGTGGCACTGCCTACCCAATCCGAATCAACATAACCATGCAGGTTAATCTTATGATTTATCTCATATTTGAGCCCATACTCAATTTTACCCTTCAGATACCTCAATATATGCTTTGCGGCAATCAAGTGAACATGTCTTGGATCCGTCAAGAACTGGCTCAGGGTGTTCACCGCAAAGCATATATCTGCTCTCGTGTTCGTCAAGTACATCAACGAAACAATCATTTGCTTGTACATCGTGGCATCAACTGTCTCTGAAGAAGCATCACATAGTAGCTTCAAATTCGATGCCATTAGTGTGGCCATTTCCTTGCAGTCCATCATTCCGAACCTCTTCAGAATCTCCACTGCATACTTTCCTTCACCAAGGAAAATCCCATCTGCACTCTACCACACTTCCATGCCTAAGAAGTAGTGCATCATTCCTAGGTCGTTCATCTCAAACTCTGCAGCAAGCCTTCTCTTTGTATTTGCAATCAAAACTCAACTTCCCCTGTTACAAACAAGTCATCTACATATAGTAGTAATATCACTGGTCTTCCGCCCTCAACCTTGAAGTAAAGGTTGGAATCTGCTTTACTCTTGGTAAAGCCTAAGCTCATCAGAAAGTTGTCCATCTTGTTGTACCATGTTCTGGGTGCCTGCTTCAAGCCATACAAGGCTTTCTTCAACTAGCACACATGAGTCTGTCTGTCATGTGTCTCAAATCCTAGTGGTTGCTCCACATACACTTCCTCTTCAACTACACCATTCAAGAATGCTGTCTTGACATCCATCTAGTGTACCTTCCATTTCATTATTACAGCCAATGCAAGTATTGATCTGATGGAAGTGTATCTTGCTACGAGTGCAAATGTCTCCTCGTAGTCTATGCCTTCTTTCTGGGAGAAGCCATGTGCCACAAATCTTGCCTTGTGTGTTTTTCTATGCTACCATCTGCAGCATGCTTGATCTTGTAGATCCATTTCGAAGTCACAACAAACTTCCCTACTGGTCTTGGAACTATCTCTCAGACATCATTCTTCATAATCGATTGGTACTCCTCGATCATGGCATCCTTCGATTCCTTCTTTTCTGATGCTTCCTCGTAGTTGGAAGGTTCTTTATCAATGATGTCACATAGTAGGGCCACATAGCTAAAGTATGGTCTGGGTCTCTTGCTTTCTCTGTGTATCCCATTTGGAGCACCATACTTCTCTGTATCTTGTATTGCTTCATGTGCCCATGTTGGTCTTCTCTTGTGGGAGTTCTTCTCACGAGGTGGATCTACAAGTTATGTCATGCCATGGTCTTGGTGATTTTCTTGAATTGTCTCTTCCATAACTGACTCTGGTTCTATGAACTTCAGGTTCTTTAGTTTCTTCAATAGGTAATTTTCTTGATTTGTTGTATGTTGAATCTTCATCAAAAGTTACGTCTCTATTGATCTCGATCTTCTTGAATCTTGGGAAGTATATTCGGTAAGCCCTTGATGTGTCATTGTATCCTACAAATATTCCCTTCTATCTCGAGGGATCTAGTTTTGTTCTCTTTTCCTTCGGGATGTATATGTACATAGGGTAGCCAAATATCCTGAGATGGTTGACTTCTGGTTTCTCTCATGAGAAAGCTTCTTTGGGAGTCTTGTTGTTCAATACATAGTGAGGTGTACAGTTTTGTACATACACAGTTGTCCTTGCTGCTTCTGCCCATAAGTGCATTGGAATATATTGATCATGTAGCATTGCCTTCGCCGCTTCCATTACTGTTTTGTTCTTACGTTCTGCAACGCCATTCTTTTAAGGATTGTAAGGATCGCTCAACTCCCTCTTAATCCCTGATTCCTTGCAAAGATCCTTGAATTCTTCTGAGGTCAATTCTCCGCCATTGTCTGATCGTAGGGTCTTGATCTTCCTTTCAATATGATTTTCAACCAAGGCTTTGAATTCCTTGAATTTGCTAAATACTTCATCTTTTCCCTTCAAGAAATAAATCCATGTCTTACGGGAAAAGTTATCTATAAAAGAAACATAGTATACATACCCGATTAGTGAGGTGGAAGACATGGGACCACACACATCTGAGTGGACTATCTCCAAGATTCCTTTTTCCTTGCTTTCACTGCTAGGAAATGTCTTCTTCACGTTCTTTCCTTGTGCACATCCCTTGCAAATGCCTTCATGCTTTGTCTGGATTTCTGGTAAACCTGAAACTACTTTGCTTGCAATTGGTAGTGCTCTATAGTGCTTGCAAGCCTCCTGTGCCATAGTTTGCTTGGTTCCATGGAATCATGAACCAACGCTTGTTTTGGTTGACCTTTCAACTTGTATAAGCCTCCCTCTTACACTCCAATTATTGTTGCATCATATATTGTCTTTCCTTTTGGACAAATTAGAACTTGGCCATTAACAAATGCAACCCGCATTCCTTTAGCATCTAAAGCTGAGATGGAGAGAAGATCTTTCTTCAAACCTGGTACAGAGAGAACATCTTTCATCTTTAGTGATATGCCGGAATCTAGCTTGTAGGAAGCTTCTCCACTTCCTTTGATGGGATATTGATAATCATCCCCAAGTTTCACTTTGTGAGGTGACTCATGTTTTGATAGGTTGATGAAAGATTCTTTGTATCCCGTCATGTGTTTGGATGCTCCACTATCTACAAGCCAATCATTGGTCCCATGAGTGATGGTACATGTGAGTGTTGAGATTAAGATATATTCTTCATCACTTGAAGAATCATCCCTTTCTTCTCTGGTTCTTTTCCTTGTTGGTTCATCATCTTTAGTGGTGTGAGCATGATGCCTCTTCTTGTTGGTTTTCCTGGAGGATCCTTGGTTTCTAGGACAATTTCTTGAGTAATGTCCCTTCTCATCACATGTGAAACATCTGATACTAGAGAGATCTCTTCTAGGTCCATGATTCCTATTGGGCCTTTTGGATCTTTTGTGATGATGATCCTCCCTCTTGTTATGATTTCTCTTTGTGTGAGCAGTTAGAGCTTGATCCTCATTAGCTCCCATCTTCTCTTCTCTTGCTACTAGTCGAGCTTCTTCGTGGGTGCATTCTTCCCATAGTCCGTTGAATGTGATTATCTTCTTTCTGGCACATATTCCTTGAATGAATGAGTCCCATGATCTTGGGGGACCATTCAAAGTGGTCATTACAATCTCTCCTTCTACTTTGTCTTCAATTGCTTCAAGTTGCTCCTTGATTTCAGAACCCTTGTGAAGTAAGATTTCATGGTCTTTGAGTGTTGGATCTTTACATTCTTGAGTTGGTTCCTTAGAGTCATCTTCCTATTTATGTTCTTCCCTTTGAATATGTTCGTTAAAGCATCGAGCATCTCCTTGGGAGTCTTCAAGGATGATACATGAGGGATGAGATGAGCTTTGATGGAGTCTGGAATAATCCTCTTGGCCTTGACCAAGTTCTTCTTGTGGATTGCTTTTGCCTCTTCTCCCTCTGGTTCTGGAACCTCCTTATTGACATACTTGTCCAAATCATTCTCTTCTAGGACAAAAGAGATTCTATACTTCCATGCCTGGAAGTTATCAGCTCCTTCAAGCTTATCCTCAAGCTTGGTGTGATTTTTCATTTTGATTTGAGAATCTCAAATGGAAATAGCAAAGATTTATAACTTACCAATTTGAGATGCCCAGCCTGGTTCTGGAGCTGGCTGACCTAGGGTTTGTTAGAGAAACCCTAATTTTCCAAACTTGGAATTTTGAACTTCTGCTTGGACAGAAAGATGCGCCTCCTCAAGGAGAGTTGGCCAGCATACTCCTTTGTCCGGATTGATGGAGAAAAACCCCAAAAGTTTGATGCCCTAGTTTTCTCCCGGCACTAGTGATTGGGTCAAAAATGAAAATTCTTCAAATTGAATTCTGCTTCCTCCAAAAGATGCGCTCTCCTACGGTGAGTTAGCCTAGCCCTCTTTTCTTGATGATCCGTGGAGAGACGACCTTGAACTAGGAAGCCCTAGTTTCCGTTGCTGCATAATGGCTTCTTTTCAGAGTGGCTTTGATACCATGTTAGAGTTTGCACTTTAATTCAATTATGTTAGATCTTTAAACTGAAAGATAGACAAGCATAGCAAAACACAAAAGACACAAGAAATTTCCTCGGGGAAACCATAAAGGAGAAAACCCACAACTTCCTCATAAGTAGATTTGTCACTAGTACAATATCAAGCAGGATGGAAAACCCAAGATATAAGATGTCTTCTGTAGTTTCTCTCTTTCTCCTCCAGCGAACTTGTCTTCTCTCTCACTTGGTGCGAACTTGCTTGAGTGAGTGTGATGTACAAATGAGAGGGTGAGCCTTTATTTATACTTTATGTGAGAGTGACCTAAATCCTCATTGGGACTGACTTGCTTAACTGACTGGACCAACCTGTCCGAGGGAGACTCAAAAATACAATTTACATTTATCTTTTAGGGAGCTATTGCCCCGACTTACAATGGAGGTTTTACCTCAATATTCTTGCATGACCAAATACAATAATGACATCCCTGATTTGAGGAAAAACATCTCCGACAGAGGTACAATAAAAGTACAATAATAATATACAAACGAATATCTTCCGAAGCTACATTTACAACAACATTTATGACTATAAATCTACCTATTTTGACTTGGTTTGACTAGTTTTTGTACTAGGGTTGACAAAAAATGCTGGTAATTAATGGTAATATTAAATCTTTTCTATCATTTTACTTAACATTACCATTAATTGTTTCAAGACGTTTGAGAGTGGTTCCAAGTTTCCAACATCATCAAACTTCATATGGAGAAAGTACACTTTCATATTCCATTCAATATTTAGTAGACTCAACAAATTTTGGGACTTTAGGATTGTCCGGATTGCAACATTTTCATTGGATTCTATCATGTATGAGGGTATGGGATTGGCATTTAATAAAGAGCACCAAGCCTTTCATGTACCCCAATGTTGGTGGCATTGATTGTTGAACTCTTCTGTCATGGCCTTAGCAAGAATGTACCCTTCGCTTTAGCCAAAATGATTGATTAGGCATGTCAATATTTTCTTACTATATTTTAAGGCTTGGTGTTATGTATCTAAATATTTAAATAACAACTATTTCAAATATTAAATGTAATATTACTTAGCTAAATCGTAGGGTCACACCGTTCCTTGAAACGGTGTGTGTAAACCTATAAAAAGGTTTTCTCTCTTATTGTAAAAATCATCATTCATTTAATAATTATTCATTGTGGCTTATTTTCGAATACAATGTGGGTTTAGAAGAATTTTCCGCTCCGTGTCTACTCCAAGTGGTATCAGAGCTTGTTCGGCTCCTCGGCTTCTCTCACTCGCTCCCATCATTCCCTTCTGCCATCCAGCCTCCTCTACGTATCCTCCCCTCCACTACACCCATGCCTCCTTGCACACTCCTTGCACGCTCACACACCTCCATCTCCCACATGCCTCCCTGCACACTCTCTTCCCCACGCTCCACGCTCTCGTCGCTCTCCACTCCCGCCACTTGCTCTGCCCTTCCCCTTTCATCCTCTCTCCTTGCTCCTTTTCCGCTCGGCTCCTTCCTTCCCCTTGCCCCCGCAGCACCATCCGCTGTCAATCCTTGGCCGTCCTCACCACCACACTCCGCAACTGCCCACCCTCCCTCTGCCGGCTTCATCTCCAACACGCAGGCTAGCACTGCCCTTCCACCAACCTGCATACACAGTGCATACAAAAAAATAAAACCATAAACAAAAAAAAAATATATTATAATAATAATAATATTATTATTATATAATAATAATTTTTTTTCTTTCTTTCCCTCAAAAGTTAAATATATATATATATATATATATATATATATATATATATAAAACTTATAATAGTAACATTATTATCATTACTATATATATATAGAGAGAGAGAGAAAGAAATATTGATTTTTACCTTTATATCTCAAAATTCCTCCCTCCACAAGGAAAATGTCAGAGATGAATGAAATTAAGAACAGAATGGTGGATTGAGAGAAAAACCAAGCTCGAGACTCTAAAAATATCGAAGGGTTACACTCAAGGCTCGACCAAATCAAAGACACCGTAAAAAAGGAAGTCAACGAAGCTGTAGCATGGGAGATAAAAGGATTAAAAAGAGAGATATCAATAGAGTTCGAAACTGGATTTAGCAAAATCCAGGAATATTTAGATGAAAAAATAACCAGAATAACAGGCAACGTGTCAGTGGAAAATAGACCATCCTTCAGTTCAATAAATCCAAACTATGATAATACAATTCCTCCCAAAGGGGAAATCCCACAAGAAGAGTTTGGTCACAAGCATTCTCCACATCCTGAACAACCGCTCTCTCCTCCAAAACCACCAATAGGTGGATATCAATTGAAACCTAAATTAGAATTGTCAAAATTCGATGGCGAATCAAAACAGAGCGTGGCGTGGATCAACAAGGCAGAAGAATTTTTCTCCATACATAATATCAAATCGGAAGAAGAAATGATAAAATATGCTTCGATACAACCAGAAGGTCGGGCATACAACTGGTATATGTGGTGGAAGGTTACAACACGGACAACTAAGCCTTGGAACACATTTAAAACCGACTTCTTTAAGAGGTTTGAAGATTTAAAAGAAAAAGACTTCTTTGTAAAGCTCACTAGACTACAGCAGAAAGGTGACGTCGATGAATACACCGACGAATGGGAAGCCCTAGCGACGCGTGTGCTGGAACTCACAGACAATCAACATCTACAAACTTATGTGTACGGTTTGAAACCATATATCAGGGATGAACTAGAACTACTAAATGTATCAACCCTGGACAAGGCCAGACGCAAGGCAAAAATCATTGAGGAAACATTAAAAGAAACTTGGAACAAAAACCATGATAAAGATCGAAGGTTCATCCAAAATACCAAATCCGACACAAAATATCGGCCACTGTAGCTAAGAAGTGACAACAAAACCAGTCTAGAAGCCCAACGAATGAAAGAAGGGAAGTGTAAGTACTGCGGAGAGAAATGTGACCCAAGACATAGGTGTTTGAAAAAAGAAACCACCAAAAACGTATATCAATGTGAAGTAGAAGAGGAAGAAAAATCAAACAGTGATGAATCTGACATAGAAGATACCAGTGACCTCCAAAATCCTCCCTCAGAGACAGAAGATGAAGACACACCCAAGATATCAATTGCGTCCATAACCGGAATCCATCAGCCACAAACATTAAAACTTAAGGGGCATATCAAGAATAACAACATTGTTGTCCTAATGGACACAGGAAGTAATTTTATTGATATAAGTGTTGCAAAGAGGCTTAACCTTTTCATATATCCAGTACCTAACATGAAGGTAATGGTCGCAGATGGGAAGAAGATCGAAAAGGTGGGAAAATGCCACAAAGTTAAGCTGCAATTACAAAATTATAACCTTGAGTCAGAATTCTATGCAGTACCCTTAGGGGGAGTTGATGCAGTATTAGGAATTCAGTGGTTGCAAACACTAGGTACCTGCAAAGCCAACCACCAAGAACACTTTATTAAGTTCAGGTGGCAAGGAGAAAAATACAAGTTGTATGGGTTCCAACCCCCTCGCACACAAATTGTGTCATCCCACAAAATGGAGCACCTGCATATGTTGTACAATGCCAAGAGATGGAATTATTAATTTCAGAAGTGGTTAAACCAAGTCTACCAGAGATCCAAGGACTAATCTAAAACTACAAAAAAGTATTTGAAGATCTCCCCATGGAGTTACCACCAGAAAGGAAGATCGAGCATGTCATAGAAATCAAGTCTGGATCAAGCCCCGTCAATGTTAAACCCTATAGGTATCCACACCACCACAAGACATAGATTGAAAGATTAATCCGCGATTTGCTAAAGTGTGGAGTGATTACAGAAAGTCGGAGTCCTTATGCTGCACCAGTAGTACTGGTACAAAAGAAGGACGAGTCTTTTAGACTATGCATCGACTACAGAGGACTAAACAAGATAACTGTTAAAGACAAATTCCCCATTCCATTCATCGATGAAATGTTGGACAAGCTTCATGGCGCAAGGTATTTTTCGAAATTAGACTTAAGGTCAGGATATTACCAAATTAGAGTAAGGCTAGAAGATGTGGCAGAAACAACTTTCCGAACTCATGAAGGACATTATGAGTTTAAAGTAATTCGTTTTCGACTAACTAATGCCCCAACAACCTTTCAAGCAACCATGAATAACTTATTTCAGCCATTCTTAAGAAAGTGTGTACTAGTTTTTTTCGATGACATCCTCATATACAACAAAACATGGAAGGAACATCCCACACATCGCGAACAAGTACTAGCCATCTTAAAAGAAAATCAAATCTACGCTAAGATGTCCAAATGCACGTTTGGTAGGGAGGAAGTGCACTACCTTGGTCATGTAATATCCAAGGAAGGAGTCAAGGTGGACCCAGAAAAAATCAAATCAATCATAGAGTGGCCCAAACCCACTAACATCTCTAATTTAAGGGGATTCATCGGGCTAACCAGATATTATAGAAGATTCGTCCGAAATTATGCACACATAACCGCTCCCTTATCCAATCTTCTAAAAAAGAATGCATTCCAATGGAGTGAAGAAGCAGACAAGTGTTTTGAGGCATTGAAAAGAATTATGTCCTCCACACCTGTACTAGCTACCCCAGACTTCTCCAAACCCTTCGTAATAGAATGTGATGCTTCAGGTTATGGTTTGGGAGCAGTACTAATGCAAGATGAGCACCTGATAGCTTTTGAGAGCAGAAAACTAAATAAACGAGAACAATTGAAGTCTACATACGATAAGGAAATGTTAGCCATTATACATGCCTTAGCAAAGTGGCGATATTACCTCTTAAGTAGCAAATTCATGATCGCACAGACCACAATAGTCTTCAATATATACTTCAACAGAAGACCCTATCCATAGAACAACAGAATGGATAGAAAAATTGCTGCTTTCGACATGGAAAAAATACACAAAAAGGGAAGGAAAATGTAGTCACAGACGCACTCTCCAGAGGAGATGAAGATATGACTTCTTACTCCATTTCAGTTGTAATCCCAGAATGGCTAGATGAAATACGAAGCGAATATGCCAAGGACCCAAAGACAAGCACTATAATTAACAATCCCAATCACAACACCAAGTTTGAATGGAAAAACGATATCCTTTGGTATAAAGGGAGGATCTATTTAAAATCAAACTCTAAATTCAAGGCTAATGTAATGAAGGAATCCCATGATTCACCAGTGGCAGGACACGTAGGATTCTTCAAATCTTACAATAATGCAAGAAGGTCATTTTTTCTGGAAGGGGATGCAAAAAGATATCCAGCAATATGTGGCAGAATGTGACAAATGCCAGAGGAACAAAAGCGAAAATATTTTAACCCCAGGGTTACTCCACCCCCTACACATCCCAAACCAGAAATGGGAAGAGATATCAATGGATTTCATCAATGGGTTACCTCTGTCAGAAGGGAAGGACAAAATCTTTGTAGTGGTTGATCGATTAACCAAATTTGCACACTTCATGGCAATACAAAAGACAGATACAACAAAACAAATTGCAGATGTATTTTGCAAGAATATCTACAAATTACATGGCTTTCCAAAGGTCATTGTCAGTGACAGAGATGCAAAATTCAATGGGAAATTTTCGAGGGCATTTTTCAAACAAGTGGGCACATCACTCAATATGAGCTCAGCTTATCACCCCCAAACTGATGGTCAGACTGAAGTCGTAAATAAATGCTTAGAAGCCTATCTACGTTGTTTTGTAACAGATAAGAAAAACCATTGGTCTCAATGGTTACATCTAGCCGAATGTAGTGTTATCGAAATCGGAAAAACCGGTCGGTCCGACTGGTTTACAAAGGTGTAATCGGTCCGTTCAGTGACCAAAACCGGTTGAACCGGATTTTTGTCTGAACCGGGTACTGAACCGGCCGGAACCGGTCAAAACCGGCCCGAACCGGCCGGTCCATACAGTGGACCCATGAAATTGATTTTTTTTTTTAAAACACACAAAAAAAGTTCTCTATGCTTCTATGATCAATTTATTGTTATTCATTAGTACTATGGTTTCCATTTCGAGCCTCTTTGTTGATGTACTTTGGTTCACAACCTCAGAGATGTATTGCACTAGGTGTTGTTTTGGTTATTTGCACCCATACTTGCTATATATATGAGAAACTTTGCATATTTGTGTATTAATGGTTTGGATTCATATGTATGCACATGAATATCTATGCTTTTTACAAAATATGAATATTTTATGTATTTTTTAGTGTACCGGTTTTTTTCCCGGTTTTTTTCCGGTTACGGTCCGGTTCACATTTTGGGCTTCGCCGGTTCGATGATCTGTTTGGTTCCGATAACATTGGCCGAATGGTGGTACAATTCAACATACCACACCTCTGCAAAAACGACTCCATTCCAAGCCTTACATGGGTATGAACCTCCAAATTGGAAGGAATTGGTTCTAAACAACACTAATGTTCCTGAAGTAAGGTACAAACTAGAGAAAACTCAAAAAGCAATTGAATTACTCAGGGATAACTTAGTCACGACACAAAACCGTATCAGGCAACAAGCAGATCAATGCAGGACAGAAAGAGAATTTGAAGTAGGAGACTGGGTGTTCGTAAGGCTCCAACCCTATAAACAAATATCTCTTAAACAAAGAGGAAAAAACAAGTTGGCCCCAAAGTTCTATGGACCATACCAGAGCACCAAAAAGATTAGTCGAGTTGCGTATGAATTACAATTACCTGCTAAAAGTCGTATCCACAATGTCTTCCATGTATCATGTCTCAAAAAAATGTTGGGGCAACATCAAATAGTGCAAACAATACTTCCTATGTTAGATGACGAAGGAAAGGTCATTTTGGAACCAGAGGCAATCATTGCAACCAGAGAAAGAAGACTTCGTTCTCGAACACTCAAGGAAGATCTCATTAGGTGGAAATTTTTTCCAGATGAAGACGCATCATGGGAGACAGAACAGTTTCGCCAACAATACCCGTCTTTACCCCTGCTTTGAGGACAAAGCATTTTAAAAGACAGCGGCAATGTTATGTATCTAAATATTTAAAGAACTATTTCAAATATTAAATGTAATATTACTTAGCTAAATCGTAGGGTCACACTGTTCCTTGAAACGGTGTGTGCAAACCTATAAAAAGGTTTTCTCTCTTATTGTAAAAATCATCATTCATTTAATAATTATTCATTGTGGCTTATTTTCGAATACAATGTGGGTTTAGAAGAATTTTCCCCTCCGTGTCTGCTCCACTTGGGTTACATAGTTTCATCAAAATTGGACGGTGTTAGCTGATGTCTCTGTAGGATTGAGGTAAGGCATAGGCTAGATGAGGAAGCAGAGGGTGATACTAATGATGAGGATCCCAATATATGCATTGGTGGAACATTGCTGGTCATATATGTTTGTCATTTAAATGTTCTTTGGTCATTTATTCATAATGCCTTTTATTGAAGTTACAATATAATTTGTTGCTAGATGAGGAAGCAGAGGGTGATACTAATGATGAGGATCCCAATATATGCATTGGTGGAAGTTTGAACATTGCTGGTCATATATGTTTGTCATTTAAATGTTCTTTGGTCATTTATTCATAATGCCTTTTTTCGAAGTTACAATATAATTTGTTGTTATAAATATATATATATTTCCCAGTTTCTCAAATATTGAGGGGTCACATTTCTAGCGCATTTCCGTTTCGGAAACTCGTACCTGTTTCCCCGTATCGTGCAACTTAGTTTTAAAGGGACGAAAAATGGATCTCCACTCATTTCATATCAGGTCACACACCAGATCTAAATTTTCACACTTATATGCTCCCCACACACATGCACAGCCCTGGGGAAAACAAGCTAAAATAATGCTACTCTCTCCACAAAAACAGCACACTCTACAACCTTATGTGGGAATAGAACACTTACATCTGTGCTTTGCTCTCCATGGATTGGCATAAGAGCAAAACATTGACGTGCCAAGGAGTTTCATTGCTCTGGAACCATGAAAAAATACAAAACAAGTCACACTGAACACTGGATTGAACACTCTATTCACACAAGTCATTGCATCCATTTAACTGCAGGTTACATTGTTCTACGTGCTTAATATTTGTTGTAGACTTCTCTAGAATATGGGCATTGCCCACAGATCATATGCAAATATTTCAGCAGACTAATTCTAGAAGGTGGGCTGCCCACATGCAGTCACTGCATTTAATGAACACACCTAACATTACCTCTTTTAACTATTCATCAATGAGCTGTGTGTTTAAACTTTAAACTTTATATGGTTGTCTGTGCATCTCTTCCATTAAATATGGCGACTGAAACTGTTGCAGATTACATAAATATTTTATATGGTTATATTTCAGTTTCCATGTTCTCTGTTTTGCATTATTAACCCATGTTTAGTGCTATGCATATAATGATGATTATCAATCCCCATTTGCAGCATTGCATTGCCTTATGAATTGCTTGCACTATTGGAAAATATCCAATACTGGCTTATACTTTATAACACATATGAGTTTATGATTCCAGGGAATAGCGAGGAGACTTATTAGAGCAGCTCTACAAGAGGCAGCTAGAAAACGAGAAGTGCGGTATTCTGATCTTAAGAAGATTGAACGAGGAATCAGGCGTCACTTTCACGATGATATAAGTGTTGTTGTCATCTTCTTAGACCATGAGTTGCTCGGCAAGAATTCAAACACTGTCCCATTATCAGTAAAAGGAGGTGTTGATTTGATTGATCATTCAGACTTCTCTGTCTTAGATGGACTCGGGACAAATTACAATGCTGCAGCCTGAACTGTTGGTGAGCATGATTTGTCTTAGCTTTCTTGTTGTACTCGTGCTGCTTGATTAGATTTCAGTCATCTTTCTTTTTGCTTTTTAGTTTGCACTTCCTCTTTAGTATGCCCCCTGTTTTGGTTCTGAATTTGTGAACTTGGCAAGCATCAGGTTTTCGTTTTCTGCGTCAGGGTTTCGTTTTCTTTCTTTACATGCTTTGATGAAAACGGAGTATTCAGTAAGCTTTGTTTTGGTCCAACATAGACTAATGTTGATGGATTCATTCTTATGCCTTTTCCAAGGCCAATGTTAACTGCTGGTAGCTTGTATTTTTTCAGCGAACAATTAGTCTATCTTCCAGTTTTTTTAACTTGTTAAAGATCATATTTTTTCAAAAGGACATTGTCTTCTTACCTTTTACATATGCTTATCATAAGATTTTAGTATATTTGGTGCATATTTCGTGATTCTATGGCCTCTTCTGCCTTGTGTGCCAATGGGAATTTTGAAAGATGAATCTTGAAATGTGTGGATCACGATGATAATGCATACTTTTAACAGGCAAACATTCTGTTGGATCAAATTTGCTTTACCTCTGTATTCTATTTTAATTTGTGGCTATGGAAAAGGGACGTGATGCCCCACGTTGACCACTATAATACTATAATTTTTGTTGTAGTGATGAATCCCCCAAAACTGTCTTTCAATCTCTATACTTGCAGTGTTGAGGACTGTGTTCTCCAAGATCAGTATGTAATATTAATTAACTCATGGTTTAATTAATTAATTAATTACAATTATACTACATTATGTTAATGACGGTTGGGATTATATTACTGTGTTTGCATCTTGACATAATGAGTTATGAGTTTAATGCATTAATATATTATTCTGTTTGCATCTGACATAATATGAATTAGTAGTTTAATCTTGTATATGCAAAAATGCTGTGTAAAGAAAAATAATTTATATTATGTAATGCTCTTACAATATGAAATAGCTATTCCTAATTTTATTACAGTTAGATTTTTTAATGCTAATTTGCCTGTGTACAGGGACCGATGTGGATACTATTTTTTTAAATTTGGGCGTGAGGGGACATCAAGGGACTATACTATACATATGTGGATAATTTTGTTTTCAAAAAAGAATTGTAAAATTTGAAAAATGAGGTTGCAAATTAAGTTCTACAAAAAAGTCAGTCTAGAAAATTAAGTGTTGGGAGGCTTAATGGTTTTCTCTTCATTTCGTCTCTCTTAAGAGGTTTAGTTGGAAAAAGGTGAGGGAATTAGGGTTGTTAGGTAGATATACCAGGTTCAATAGAGATAACTCATGGTTCATGTTGGGTCCACATAAGATTTTTTCTCCCTTTTAAATGTTGATTTTTGTTTAAGTAGATTTTGTAGGGCCATAGTTGACTTCAAAAAAAATATTCTAGAATATATCAGCCCCCTTTTGATGCCCCCTAGGGTAAGGAATATGTCCCTTTGCAATTTCTATTTGATGTTAAGAGCAATTGGATGAGAAATTGAAGGGTCTATTATTGAATTACAATTTTACATCCACGTGTTGGGTGGATTTGATCGTATCTCTCCTTATGATCTATTATGATTGCATGTCTTTCCATCAAACTCACTACCACACCTAAAACTCGTCATGGTTGAAACTGAAAGAAGGTTCTTTTGGTGCCCCCTAGGGTAAGGAAAATGTCCCTTTTGCAATTTCTATTTGATGTTAAGAGCAATTGGATGAGAAATTGAAAGGTCTATTAATGAATTACAATTTTACATCCATGTGTTTGGTGGATTTGATCGTATCTCTCCTTATGATCTATTATGATGACTTGTCTTTTCATCAAACTCACTACCACACCTAAAGGCCGTCATGGTTGAAACTGAAAGAAGGCTCTTAGTTAAACTAGGAATATATAAAACATCATTCAACTCTAGAACATCACTTGATGGCATCCATAAAGACATAGATCCCATTCCCATAACTAGATATGTGGCATTGTTAACCAACTCCACTTATACGCTGATTTCTTGTGCTTAAAGTTTGTTGAAAGCCTTCTTGTTCAATGTCATGTGTCTAGATGTTCCATTTCCCACATACCACCCTATACTAGAGATGGTGTTAGTGAAAATGCACTATACCATGGATGATGCAGTCTTAGCTTTGTATGCTAACTCATATACTCTAGAAAATTTTGCATTCATGCAAACTTCCACTTTTGCATGCTCTTTGCCTTTTTTAAGAACACTAACATGCATAGTGGTCCATCTTGTGGCAATTAAGACATATCACATGAATAAGTTTTCCTTCTCCTTGTTTGATGAACTTGAATGTTCCATGTGATCCTTCTTGGCTCCTCTCTTTTTTCCTTCTCTCCTTACCTTACCCATGAGGGCTTGGTTTGGGATCTCATTATTTGTGATTGCAATCATTGCTATCATTCTCTTGAATGAAAGCAACCCAATGTTGCTCAAAAGTAGGCATGTGCTCACAATGACAAATACTCTCCAAAAATCATTCCTATGGCTCTGAGATTATGTTCATTGCCATAAACATTAGTTATTGACTTCATCCTAATCGTCACTAGCTAATCTTTAATTTGAGCTATCTTCCTAATTTAAGTAGAGACCAAGTTTGTGTCACTTGTGTGTATGAGTGATTTGATTCTTCATAAGCAAAATCTGAACATTAGTTATTGACTTCATCCTAATCGTCACTAGCTAATCTTTACTTTGAGCTATCTTCCTAATTTAAGTAGAGACCAAGTTTGTGTCACTAGCTAATCTTTACTTTGAGCTATCTTCCTTAAATGATCCATAAGGTTTTTCTTTCTTTGGCAACACTCTTCTTATGTGCACCCAACAAATTAGCATCAATGGAAGTAACACTAGTTTATTCTACAACTTCCCACATATCCTTCTCCTCTAACTACATTTGAAGTGGCACTTCTAAGTTGCAAAGTTGGATGCATCCTCTAGATGTGGCACACACTCCAAGATTGATAATAGTAGTCTTGCAAAACAAGAACACATGTCAACAAATTGATCAGTGAATTAATTCACCTTGCTGCAAGGTGATTGTGCCTATCTCAAGACATGGTTCCACTCCAAATATTAGAGCTACAAGGGTATCTCACTCGCAACCTCTTGTAGGCCTAGTGCCTTTTGCATGCATTGGTTTCTTTAATCTTTTGAGTCCTCTAGTCATCACACCCATTGAAATTCTTTGACAACTCCCTCTCATAGGTAGTGGTATATTCCATACACAGATAAGGGGAATCTTCGATGCACAACTTTGGCACCATGTCACAACTACACTCCTACAACTAAAGCAAAAAGATTAAAAATACCAATAAAATTTTTTTCTTTGCATAAACAGAAGTGTTGAATGGAAAAGTTAGGAAAAGTTACAAGTGCAAATACTATACTTGATCTTTGTAAACAACATGAAAGTAGTGGACAAGCAACAAGAAATGTGTAACAATGATCACTATTTTCTCAATAACACATTAAAATGTTTACACCATATTTTAAGATGGATTACAATGCTTCTTTCATTCCTTCACACTTTAACTATATGTTCACACACCTCAATTATATGAATATACCAACATAGGTTCATCGTAAACTCAAATCTATCAAACACCAAGAGGGATCCAATTTTTTGAAGTGTAAATTTTTTGTTTTTTATCTTGCAATTTTTAAACATCAAGAAAAAATTTACATCTCCAGAAATTGGATCCCTCTCGATGCTTGATAGATATGTGTTTAAGATGGATCTATGTTGTTTTTATTTTAAATTTCTCGAGTCACATGGTTTTGTAAATATTTTTTATTTTATTTTTTGCAACATTACGTGATGTTACATGACAAGATCTTCCCTCTATTAGGTTGTAAAGCACCTTGCTACTTGGTGCAATAACCTTAATTAATGTGTTCAATTACGGGAACTTTGAGGTCTAAAATGGGCATCCCAAGGGATATAATAAAACATTATGAGTTAGATATTTTGTGGGGAAGGTATATTTACAATTCACCTCTTACACTATAATCTATGTAACTATGGTTAAGTTTATTGAAAATCTATCTACATATAAAATTAATAAAAAAACTATGATGTAATTAGAAATTTGAGTAGTTTTTACACAAGTACATAAATTATTTTTTGAATATAATATACTGAATGTACTTAAAATAAAGTACTCATAAAATAAAATAAAGTATATTAGTTTTAAAATTTTGAATATAAATCACTGATTTATATTTTTTTTATGAGTAAGAGATAGATATTATATTAAGAAACTGAAATCAACTGCATAAAGTTACAAAACACCCATCATGGGTCACAAGCTACTTTTGGTTCCTTTGTATCTTCTATTCAGCTTTACAATTCTACAAATATTATCACGGTACTACTATCATTGTAATCGCCCAAAAATACAATGCCCAACATAAGTACCCTTCCCCTTATAGGTTTGTTTCCCCACTAGGTGTCATGCCATGCTCATATCTCGGCCCTTCCTTTTAAAGAGGGTAGGACCTGTTACATCCCCCTAGGTATGCCAAGATTCTAGCTTTTCCACAGACTTCATCCCCATTATTCCGCAGCCCATGGTTGTCTTTCCTCTATGATTGCATCCAGGGCTTTTATGTTCAAAATTGGGATATATGTTGATACCATTACTTCAAAAAATAAAAAGGAGAGAGATCCAGAATCTACTCGGGGACTAACTTTGATGTCGTTCCTTCCCGCGCTCTCGCCTCTGGCACTTTGCGCATTTCCTTCATAGCTTGATTGTGCGCTTCCTCTGCCATTTCTGGAGCCTTGTCCTCACTTCCTCCGGGATCATTTTGTAGGTCCTCCTTCCTTGGTTCTGGATGTTCCGCTGCTATCGATGGAGGATTCTCTTGCTCCGCTTGGCAATCGTAAGGGTCCTTAGCCAGTGCCATTACACTTTCCATATCAACAATATTATGAACCAGGTCCTCTTTGGCATTATTGAGGACTTGCATCACCAAATTCCCAAAAATTTCCCTTTCAAGCATAGTTTTTGCTAGTAGCCTTCGCATTATCCAATATGGGCTCGGCCTAGCCGATGCCCCTGTTCTTCCAGCCTTTCTTCCTGCTCTTCTTCCTCCATTCCCGAAATGCTCTCATTTACGTATTTAGGAATTCCCCTCATATACCATTTTCCCTCTTCGTTCTCCATCACTTCCTTATTTTTCCTTTTGCTTCTACCACCCCACCTACTTCTCATCCTCTGGTAGAGAGCTATGCTCGCAGTCCTCTCCAGCAAAGATTGAAGGTGGTGCTTACTCAATTCTTCGAGTTGACGCTTGCTCAGCAAAGCCTCCACTCTCCTTCTCACCTCGTTTAATCCAGCTTCGTTCTTCCACACCCTATTTATTCTGCCTTCCTCCATGGTCGCATTCATTGGGAGATTTATTCCACCTGAGGCAACGTAATTCCCATTGCTGCTAGTTACTCCATTGCTATTGTCATTTTCTTCCCTGTCGTCCTTTCACGCGCTCATCAGATCTCCTCCCCATCTATACCAATAACTCCTCATTTGTGACTGTAATAACTGTGCATCCTTTGCTTGCTTCATCTCTCGACCTTTCCTTTGGTGGCGTACCTTAATACCCCTCGTATTAACACTTACCAACCTTCTCCTCATTTGCATGAACTTTTCCCTCCCTTCAGCTTCCAATGCGACGTCTGGCACCTCGTTATCCGCTTGCTCTCCACGCGGTTACATCCCATCCACCACGTGTCTTACTTAATGGAATACCTGGTTCTCTACCGCACCTACATATGGAATGCTAACATCATTGGCTCCTAACTCCCTACAACTGGCTTTATGTTCGCCCGCCTCCAGGTCATTCCATTCCACTTCCTTCCCTGATGCTCCATCACCTACCTCGTGTTTGTCTATCTTGTCCGCCACTTTGTTCGCTTTTCTTTTGGTGTGATTAAACACTACCGCTGGAGCGCTAGTTAAGATCTCTGCTAGATTCTTCCATCAAGCCTCTAACCTCCTGTTTTTCTTTAACTTAGTCGATATGGATCTCGATTGTATCTTCTCTGCCATTTGGATGATAATCTGCGAAGCCCCTTCTATTATAGCTGGAGTCCATCTTTTCCTTAGCATATACTTGATCCCATTTAGGAGGCTTTGTAGGCTTTGTAATTCTACTTCATTATTGGTTGCCTCTCCAATATTTCCTCAAACTAAACCTAAAATGTTCCCTACCCAATCTCTTACTACCCCACCAAACCCTAAGGTTCTTGGATTCCCTTAAGAGGCCCCCTCAAAGTTCAGCTTCCAACGGCCTTTCGGGGGTGGTTGCCATTCTTTTGGTCTTAGATTTCTCCTTTCCTTGATACCTGATGAAGTGACGCTTTCGGGGATGGAGTAAAACCCCCAATCCTGCATTTTTATTCTTTCAACATTATCTGTCTGCATATCCTCGGTTTCCCATATTGATAGCTTTAGGGATTCTTTTACGTACACCTTCACTCTTATCCATAAATCCTCTCCTTTTCTACATTTTCCTTCGAAGATTCTTCTGTTTCTTTCCTTCCATACCTCCCACATTAGTAAGCCTCGAAAAAGATCCCATATTCGATTAAGGATCGAATTATTGAAGGGTTGTTCCTACCATGTTATTAGAGTCTTAATAGGGTCTCTTATACATCTATTAGATCTTCGAAAGATTCTCTTCCCATTCTCCCACAGCTTCACTGTGAAATCACAACTATAAAGTAATTGTTCCACCGATTCCCCCTCCTTATTACACAGGCATCACCATGTCAGGTTTGCCACCCCTCTTTTGATTAGGTTTTCCCAAGTCAGGATTCTTCTCCATAGAAAGAGCTAGATGAATAACGTTACGTTTGGACACATCTTTCTTTTCCATAGTTTCCCCCATTTTGGATCTTGAGGTATCTGATTGAACCTTGCGTGCAGACTTGTTGCTTCTTTCACGTAGAAAGTTCTCAATGAAGAATACCCGCTTCTTAATTTGTCTTTATCCTCTTTTTCTTTAATCTTCCTTCCTTGGATGACATTACAGAGTTCATGGATGTTATTGCTGGAACCCCATCGTTGCCACCATCCCATTTCTCTCCATCTTCGGAATTGCCCGTCCGGGTTCTCCATCTCCCACATATCCCTCACCTTTGTAACGTTGGATCTTTCCATGATCTCTTGAAGCTCTTGGAGGTCATTCGTTTCAAGCAACTTTTGGAGTTGTTGCTAGGAGTCCGTGAATAAATTTGTTTCCTTTCCATCCCAGACTTCCCAGAAGCTATGTTGTTTGATTATATCTATATTCTTTTGTGCTGCTCTCCAGATTTGTGATCCATGTTCATCTTAAACGTATCTTATTAGTTTTTCTTTTTCCCATTGCTTAACGTACTTTACATGCCACATCATTTCCCATGGTTCAGTTGTATATGTCACCCAACGCCACCAAATTTTGGCGCACTGCACTTCATTACTTACTTTCGGATATCTCAGACTCAATCCACCCATATTTTTCAGGGTGCACATCGTGTGCCAATCTAGAAGTGCCCATTTTTGTTTCTCTTCCGATTCTCCCCAAAGAAAAGTTCTTTGAATACTTCTTATTTTTTAATATCACTTTTGGTGTTTCTAATATAGAGAATAAATATAAGGGGATTGGTTGTAAGACCGCCTTTGCCATTATCAATCGCTGTTACGTCCCTCCCATCGATCTGACGCAAGGAAGAGAACATGACACTAAAAGTGGGGATTTTACAAAAACCCAACTCCATTAATCAGATTCTTACAAATAAAAACACATGTGTGTGCAAATGTATAAATCTATTTAAACACAACGGAATGAAATTTCTTCTACACACACATATATCATGCAATTTCCAGCATATTGATAACATGCATCAAATAAAACAATGCAAAAGTAAAACACATAGAGAACACTTAGCTTGATGGTGAAGTTGTCCCAAGCAACTACCTATGCAACTGCAACGTTCCCTCCAGCCATAGGCCAAGTTAAACACATAGAGAACACATATTTTGATGGTGAAGTTGTCCCAAGCAACTAACTACGCAACTGCAACGTTCCACCCAGCCATAGGCCAGTTGTGCTCATCAATCGCTTAACACAACTGCCACCCCCGAGCTGGGTAGTATTTCTACAAGGAATGGGAACATTCAAGCTCATACATAGCCAAATAAACATCACATCTAAGCCAATCCAGTCCATAGCTGGGTTTATCAGGCCAAATGTGAACCCTCTTCTATTTTGGATGCTTGCACTCAAGCTCAAGCCAAAACAAGGTACACCCACAACTAATGCCAAATCTATCTTGCAAACACACATATTTACACAACTGTTGTGCATGAAAAAAAACATTTTAGCTATGGGGTGCCCAAAATGAGATTGCCATGGGTTTTCCCAAATCGTGGCATAGCAAAATCGAATTTTGGGATGGGGAAATAACCATAGAGAGGAAAACGATTTCTCCCATAGCTATATGAGCAAACAGTAGGCCAAATTGGCCTCTATGGACCCCAAATCGATTTCCCCTTCCTTCCCACAATTCTGCAACACAAAAACGACTTCCCAGCTTGAGAAAAATGGAGGAAAACTCAGCAAATCGTGAGGGAAAAACGCCAAAGTAGCTTCAAACTTGCGGGAGAGCCAAACTGGTTGATGGATAATGGCTTGGGGAGAAAATTCATGGCTCTTTTCTTGCCCAAGAAGCCAAACACATTTTTCCCAAAAAGGTGGTTTGCCCATACCTGAATTTGGACAACCATAACTCTCCAATCACAAAGCATTAACCATCTCAACCAACTCTTGGAAGAAATAAATGATTGGGTGCATAAGTCAAAATGGGCAGTTGAGGGTTTATGGGTTCTCTCATTGACACTTGGCTTGAATTGATTGGCTCCAAGGGTTTGAATATTACCCTCCAAATTCATTGCAAAAATCATGCCCCCATACTCTTGTTGTATTGCATTGCATAACTAGTTGTGGGTATTTTATTAATATGCATATTTACATGATATTTACAATTTTCATTGTGTCTGGGTAGCACGCAAACCATATGCATCAAATTTTAACACTAAATCGATGGCGGGGCCTTGGCCTTGAGCTCCTCACCACGATTTTATAACAATATTACATCATTTACATTTTAATGCAATGGGGTCAAAATCGAGATATTACAGTCTCCCGAGAAAGTTCAAAAATCTCAACGTCCAATTAGACAACATATTCTTCATTTTATCCAACAGTTCTTGCCATGATATACTTTTTATCACTGACTCTGCAATTGGTGCCCCTAAGTATTTTGAGGGAACGTTTCTCTTTGAAATTCTAGAATTTTGAGAATATTTCTAAGTTATCATTGGGTTATTAAGAAAGAATACCTGAAATTTTTCTTTGTTGATCTCCAATCCGCTTGCCTCTAGGAATTCCGTTAAGACTTGCTTTATGGATTTTGCCTCTTGAACCGAGGAAGTGCCCATGAGCATTGTATCGTCCACAAATTGTTGATGAGATTGTCCTTGCTCCTCACCGTGTAATCTGATCCCTTTGATCAATTGGTTATTCACTCTTGCTTTGATAGTCCTTCAAAATCCCTTCGCGATAAGAACAAATAGGAAGGGGGATAAGGGATCTCCTTGTCTAATCCCTCTTGAATATTTGAAGGTTGTTGAAGGTGTTCCATTGAACAATATGGAAAAAAAGGATGTGGATGATAATTTCAGGATCCATTTCACCCATGTTTCATGGAACCCAAATGTTTTCAGGATGCTTTCCATATATTGCTAGCTTAATTGATCATATGCCTTTGACAAATCCAGTTTATTTAGCATCCCTGGTCTCTTCTTCACCGTCAATGAGTGTATAACCTCATGTGTAAGCAATATACCGTCCAGAATGTGTCTACCTTCTACAAAGCCTTCTTGTTCAGGGGAGATCAGTATAGGCATCAAAGGTTTTAGTCGGTTTGCTATAACTTTTGTTATTATCTTCAAGAGAGCGCTACACAAAGCTATAGGTCTGAAATTTTTTGGATAGTTCGCTCCACTTTCTTTGGGAATGAGGGAGAGGAAATTTTAATTGAAATCTTGTAAAATTCCTCTCGTTTTGTCACGTCCCCTTCCATCAATCCAATGCAAAGGAGGGAACATGACTGTAACATGGGGTGTCTAATTCTTCCCCAAAGCCATAATGGTAAAATTTTTTCCATTTAAATAAAATGTACAATTAAATTACATAGCGGAATTAAAATACATAATTGCACACACACAACAGACATACATCAGTATATTTATCTCAAGCAAATGATGCATCAATAGACAAGGAATCCATCCCATTCTCATGCTATGCACATACTTCATATCAATTCCATTAACATGAATAATTACCATTCCGAATTAACACATTACAGAACACAAAATGCATATAATTTATAACACAGATAACAATTATCTTGAAGATGTAGCTGTCCAAACAACTGGCTATGTAAGAGCAACGTTCCACCCAACTATGGATCTCTGTCCAACTTGTATTCTTTCAGCTGAGAGATCACCCCTGAGCTGGGTTGTGTATCCACTAAGGAGGAACTAGCTGGGCTCACTCACAGCCATGGTTTCACTCAACAACTATGTTAAGCCAACACACAGTTAGATTTGTCAAGCATATGAAAGACAAAGGAGGGCAATGCTAAGCCAGTGAACTCAACCACAGAGATACATGAATCTCAAAAGAATTCAACAGTCAAGGCACCCACATTACCTGCCACACCCAACACAAGGAAGGTCCCCTTCTTTGCTGCACAGTCTCTTAGGTGTCCCTTCCCTCCAGTGCTCTTCAGGGTGGGCATAGAAAGGTCCAGTTGCTAATCCTTGAGATTATATCCTTCACTGGGTTTATCAAGCAAACCCAACCTCTGCTCAGTCATTCACAATTGGATTTCTCACAATTCTGTTCATCAAATAACTCAATCCCGTCACTAGTTTTCTGGGCTATAAAAACTGGGTTTTCCAATGGATTTTGGGGTATCTAATATTCTGAATTTCGCCCCAAGGTTTATATCTATGGATCCCTCATTGGTTTTCACTATCAAATACTAAATCTGGGCGTTTTTGGCTCTTCAAAACGCGGGTTTTTGAAAAGTTGTGATTTCTAGTTTTTGCTCACTGCTGGGAATTCGCTTTTGGATGGAAAATGATGCTAGTTCCTTCCACAATGGAATGGGGATGAGGAAGAAGCAACTCCCATGAGGTAGAGTGACTTGTGGTACAAGAAAACAGAGCCCATACCTGCAAATACGAATTTTTGGGCTGTCCATGCTCCATTGAAGCCATGGACTGAAATCTTCAACTACTTCCTTACAACAGAAATAAATGTCATCAATGATTGTCAAATGGGTTCTCACAATGACATTTGGCAACATATGGTTCATCCCCACAACCCCCTCACCACTCTCTAGTGGATACACATGGCCCCTTCTCATTTGTTGTTCCCATAGCCAGTTTTTGGTACTTTATTGCAATATTAAATATTTACATCAATTTACAATATCACATGGCTTAATAGCACATGGGTAACAAAATGTCAAATGCTTGTTCATTTTAAATAAAATACGAACATACACTGGCGGGGCCTTGGCCTTGAGCTCCACGCTAAGGAAACATACATCACATGTATACAATATTTACATAAAATTCAATAAATCAAAAAGGTCAAAATTGGGGTATTACATTCTCCTCCCCCTTAGAACAACACCGTTCTCGGTGTTCTCAAAACTGAACAAAAATGGGAATGCCTCTCTCATGGCATCCTCCAGCTCCCATGTAGCCTCATCGGGGCTAAGGTGCTTCCATTGGACCTTTAGCTGCCCGATGGCTCTGTTCCGGAGCAAAGTGACCTTCTTGTCGAGAATGTGCATAGGCTCTACTTGGAACTCTCCCTCGGGTTTCACCTGTATCACATTCCAATCAATCATATGATTAGGATCATGTACATACTTTTTAAGCAAAGATACATGGAAAACATTATGAGCTCTTATGTTAGCAGGCAATGCAACTCTATATGCAACTGGCCCTATCCTATCAAGGACTTCAAATGGCCCACAATATCTTGGTGACAACTTGGCATAAATCCCCAACTTGAGGGAACTTTTCCTTGGTTTCACTCTCAAATAAACATGATCCCCAATCTGAAATTCCTTATGCACTCTTTTCAAATATGCATAACTCTTTTGCTTGTCCTGAGCTGCCTTTAAATTCTGTCTGATCTTAGCAACTTCCTGTTCCATTTCCTTGATCATCTCTTGCCCAAGTACTACCCTAGTCACTGGTTTGTCCCAATTCACTGGAGTCCTGCATCCTTTGCCATACAATGCTTCAAATGGACTCATTCCCAATGATGCATGATGCCCATTGTTGTATGCAAACTCTACCAAGTATAGGAAATCCTCCCACTTGGATGGTTTATCCATCACATACATTCTCAACATGTCTTCAAGAACCTGATTCACCCTCTCAGTTTGGCCATTTGTTTGAGGATGATATGTTGTACCGAAATTCAATTTAGTTCCCAATTCCTGAAACAATCTCTTCCAAAAATTGGAAGTGAACTTTGTATCACGATCAGAAATTATTGCTTTAGGCAATCCATGCAACTTGAATATCTTTCTCATGAAGATATTCACAATGTCATTAGCCTTGTGAGTGGACTTGACTGGAATAAAGTGAGCTACCTTTGATAGCTTGTCCACCACGACCATGATTGAATCATGCTTCTTCACTGTCATGGGCAGACCTGTTATAAAATCCATAGAGATCACTTCCCACTTCCATTCCGGAATGGGTAAGGGCTGCAACAATCCTGCTGGATGTTGGTGTCCTGCCTTGACTTGTTGGCACTTCTGACACCTACCTAGCAATATACTCAGCTATGTCCTTCTTCATACCATGCCAAAAGTATTTCTTTCTTGCTGCTGTTATAGTCTTCTGATATTCTAGATGTTCAGAGTATGGCATTTGATGAATTTCGTCCATCACTAGCTTCTTCAAATCTGCATTGTTTGGAATGTACAGTCTATCTTTGTAGATGAGGATATCGTCTTCACCAAGTTGATATCCAACACACTTTTCATCCACATTACCCTGCTGCAACTTCACTTTAATTTGAAGGCAAGTTTCATCACTGTTTTGGGCTTCAAGAACTCTTGTCTTCAAATCTGATTTGCACATACTGACTACTGCAACATGAAATTTTCTGCTGAGAGCATCTGCAACCTTATTCTCCTTTTTTTTTACAAGCTTAATTTCAAAATCAAATTCACAAAGAAACTTCATCCATCTAGCTTGCCTAGCATTCAAGTTTGGCTGATCAAACAAATACTTCAAGCTCATGTGGTCTGTTCTAAGCTCGAATCTTCTTTCTATCAAATAATGTCTCCACATCTTGAGAGCATGTACTATGGCTGCTAATTCTAAATCATGTGTGGCATAATTCTTTTCATACTCTTTTAATTTCCTTGACTCAGCAAATCACAAATACCTCTTGCATGAGCACTCCACCTAGCTCTTCAATGCAAGCCTCTGTGCACACTACAATTCCTTCTTTGGATTTGCTATCTTCAAAACATGAGCGTTGGTAAGTAGCCCCTGCAACTGCTGAAAGCTTTTCTCACACTTTTCCGACCATGTAAACCTGATATTCTTCTTCTGCAATGAAGTGATTGGATGAGCTATCTTGGAGAATCCTTCAATGAACCTTCTATAGAAACCAACAAGACCCATAAAAGATCTAACATCTGAAACATTCTTTGGAGTAGACCAATCCATGATGGCATTAATCTTTTCTAGATCCATTGCAATACCTTCTTCAGAAATGATATGACACAAATATTGCACCTTCTTTTGGTAAAATTCACACTTGCTTAACTTGGCATACAATTGATGTTCTCTAAGAACTTCAACACCATCCTTAGATGTTGCTCATGTTCTTCTTCATTCCTTGAATAGACAAGAATTTCATCCAATGACACAATCACAAACTTATCCGAATATTTGCTGAAGACACTGTTCATAAGACACATGAACGTAGCAGGTGCATTGGTAAGACCAAATGGCACAACAACGAACTCATAGTGACCATATCTAGTTTTGAAAGTCGTCTTGTGAATTTCTTCCTCTTTAATCCGCACTTGATGGTACCCAGACCTCAAGTCAATCTTGGAAAACACTTTAGATTCCTTCATTTGATCAAACAAGTCGTCAATCCTTGGCAATTGATACTTGTTCTTGACTGTCACTTTATTGAGCTTCCTGTAATCAATACACAACCTTAGAGTCCCATCCTTCTTCTTAACAAATAACACCGGTGCTCTCCAAGGAGACACACTGAGCCTGATATACCTCTTGTCCATTAACTCTTGTAGCTGCATCTTTAACTCCACAAATCATTAGGGAAATTTTGAGGTCTAAAATAGACCTCCTAAGAGATATAATAAAATATTATGAGTTAGGCATTTTGTGGGGGAGGTATATTTACAACTCACCTCTTACACTACAACCAATGCAACTATGGTTAAGTTAAAATGAAAAGATGTCTAAAAATAAAATTAATAAAAAAATCTTCTTTGATGTGACTGAAAGTAGAAGTACTTTTGAATACATAAATTGTTTTTGAATTTAATATGATGAGTGTACTTATAAAATAATGTAATCATAAAATAAAATAATTATATTAGTTTTAAATTTTTGAGTATAACTTACTTATTCAATATTCATAATGTATTTTCAATTTTAAACAATAAATAATCATTTATTTTAAAGTAAATATTCATTATATAAATACAACTTATATTCATTAAAAACAACAATCAATTATATATTCATACAAATCAAATTAATATTTAATACCTATTAAATATATTTACTAACCATTATATAAATCTAATTTATATAAATTAATACAATCACTTTACCATTTTTAAATTTAAATTACCACCATATATATAAAACATATCCCATATCACTACAACATTATAATTTTAATTTATATAAATAAAACCCATATTCAAATAAAACCCATATTCAAATAAAACTTAAATTTAATTTATATAAAACACACATAATCAAATAAAACTTAAATTTATATGAATGAACACTAAATTCATGATTAATTGTTCAAGTACTTACCCCGTGATCAGAAGCTCCCGCTATCTATACTACCACCATATCGGGGAAGGTCGGTTTCAAGATTGGGTCGTACCATTCTCAGACCTGCAAGCTGCTCTTGTGGATCAATACGTATTGTACTCTCCACAGATTATAATGTGCATTATTCTCCACAAACTGGACCTCTATGCATATGGTTTATTATATAGCTCCAAGTTGATATAATTCCACCACCATGGTTTAACACTATGGTATGGCTCCATGTTGATGTAATGTTTAACAAATGGTTTATAATATAAAGTTTGAAACATGGTGCTATATGATATAACTTCGAATGGGAGCCTTGGTGTTGGCATGACCCTTGGCCCCCCATTTTACACCATAATCATAGCAAGCATCGCATAGCACCATATATATGTTTTTAAGTTTATTTGTTTATATATATAAAGCATTTAACCATTACAATATAGGTATCATATGCTTTAATGTGATTTATTTTGAAAATTTGATATATATATTTTTAATATGATTTGTTAATATGCATAAAGTACTTAACCATTATCATAGCTATTAGCACTTAACCATTCCGTAGCACGTATGTGCCTTTAATGTAACTTGTTTTGAAAATTTGAACGATGCATATCTTATTTAATTATTAAAAAGATTTAAAAGTATATATTGTGTAATAATAAAAAGTATTTACATAAAATTTGAATGGGATGTATGTTATTTAAATATTAAAAAGTATATATCATATAATAATAATAATATTAATAAATAATATTTACATTATTTTGTATTTTGATTTTGAATAGAGTATTGTAATTTTTTGGTATTTGATTTTCTAATTGAATAATTTAAAAAATATATTAAATATTGAAAAGTAATTATATGATTTTTATTTTGAATAGTGTATTCATTTTTTATATTTGTAATTTAGTTTATATTGAAATATTATAAGTATTTTTCTTTCCAAAGATTGTAAGTGTACTTTAGTATATTTATATTATATTCAAAAGTAATATATGAGTACTCTTTTTATTATGAGTACTCTACTTACAACATTGATATGGTTAACTATGGGTTTCCATTCACTATTTAGAATTTGACAAATAAGTATCTTTAACTCTACCAATGCCACCTCAATTTTTACAGATGATGTCATCCTCTAGAATGTGATTGGTTCTTTAAAAGTTGATTTTGACAGTACACATTTTGTTTTGAGGCCCATTTTTGACCTCAAAATTTCCCTAATGTCCGGTGTGCTCATTCTGTAAGGAGCTTTGGAATTCGGCGCTACCCCTGGAACAAGATCGATGGTAAAATCGATATCTCTCTTTGGTGGTAGTCCTGGCACTTCATTCGGAAATACATCTTGGAACTCTTGCAACAATGAGAAATCTTCTATCCTTGGTCCTTTGTCCTCTGATGAATCTGACATATAGACTGCATGCAATTGACAACCTTTCTTATAAAACTTTTTCAATTGTAAGGTTGAAATCTGGCTTACTGAAACTTGCTTGGGAATTCCTCTTATGAATCTTGGCCTTCTTTCTTCATCAATGCACTCAAGTGCTTTTTCATAAAAGTCCAACTTGGCCCTATGCTTTTCCAACCAATCCATGCCAATTAAGGCATCATAAGATCCCAATGGTAGTATATTTAAATCGGCATGTGTGTGGAGTCCATTCAATTCTATGGAGCACTCCACCACTACTTCACTTACTTTCCTCTTGGTCCCTATGGCTAATTGAACTAACCAAGACTTACTGTGCTTCACTTTTATCAGAGAACAACCTTCAACCACTTTTGGAGAAACATAACTATGAGTAGATCCTGGATCAATCAAAACATAAATAGATTGCATAGCAATCTTACCTTCCACTTCCACCACTGATGATTGATGGTCTGCTTGATGATTATCCAACGCTGCATAAATTCGAGGCGTTGCTCTTGCCATGTCCTCCACTGTAGCTGCTCCCTTTAAGTTGTGCAACCTTCGGGGATTATCCTTCCGATGTGGACAGTCCTTCAACATGTGGTTTTCTCCACATCCTCAACACTGAAGTGGTCCCTTTGATGCTTTGTCTGATGCTACTGCTGGTTTGAATCCACTCTTTGCTTGCTGCCCTTATGGAAAGGTTCCAGGCTGACCTTTGAATGGTGGCTTGAAGCCACTCTTCTTTTGATCAAACCTCCCTCTTAGCTTTCCTTTCCATGCTTGGTTAACCTCTGCTTTTCCTTTATTCTACTCACAGCAATGCATTTCCATTCTAATGGATTCATCAAGACTTGGTGGATTAATAAACTCAATCCTGTCTTTGAAACTTTGAGGTAGACTCCCAAGGAAACATTGGATTTTTATCCTCTCATTTTTAATGTAGTCCACATACCTCAACTATTCCAAAAACTTATGAACATGCTCTTCCATAGATTTTTGTCCCAACCTGAGTTCATTGAACTCTTTTCTCTTACTGTCATAATACCTAGCAGAAATGTATTTTTCCTTGAATTACTTCTTAAATCTCTCCCAGTTGATCTTCCTCTCACTGATTACTTTTACTTGCAAGAGATTGTCCCACCAAATTGAAGCTCTACCATTTAGATTGTAAATGGCAATTCTGGCTTTCTCATTTCTTGAATAATCTTGAATTCTGAAATACTTCTTCATTCCAAGAATCCATGCCTCTGCCCCTTGGCCAATCTTGCCTTCTCCATCAAATGTGGGAGGCCTTTCCTTCCTGAATTCTCCCCGTGGGATTCCCTTGAACTTCTTTCTTCCATCAAATCTCTTAGGTGCATGCCTTGGACTTCTTTGAGAACTTCTGGATTCGCATGATCTGCTAGAAGAAGATCTAGAGGAAGGTGTTCTATGCTTCTTGCTCACAGAACTCTTCCTTGGGCTTGGAGTCCCTTTGAATGAACTCTAGAGTGACTCTCTGCCTCTCTTCCTTCTTCAACTGCATTGCTTGGGTTGGACCCAAGGTTTATCCTCTGTTGCATATCAGTGAGACTTTGCAAGATAGCAGCATTGAGTTGGTGTTGTTCTTCTTGAGGCTTCATCAATCTTTCATTGAAGCTCACCATGGTTTCAACCAAATTCTGAGGAGTCACCTGCTCCCTTCTCCCATTGGATTCAGTCTCAACATTCTCTTCATGCACATTTTATCCTAGGATGTCTTCTTCATGCTCACAAGGATCTTGAGCATCATTTGTGGTCACCATTTTTCCTGTATGCTACCTCAGATCTTATGAGCTGCAAGCACTGTGCATTATGAAAATATTTGTTAGACATATTAGAAATGCATATAGAAATATAAAACATCAATATTTAACACAATCAAACTCATGGAATAATTCACATAGCTGTTATGCATTCATTTCTTTTGCCCATTCATGCAATTCTAGAAATTGCCCATACTATCAACAATATGTCAAAAACAATCACTGACACTTTTCGGTTCTAAATATCTATGAGGTATGATGTCCCCATTCAAATTCTGCCTATGCACCATTGTTCCCTGCTAGATAAGATTTCCAATGTCTGTCCACTTGCTCCATTCCAACATCGGGTGTGGGAACTACATCACTTCAAAAATGACAACTTTTACCAATAATTCTGCACATTTTTACACAGTTGTATTTTGGTCTGGAATGCCAACTTCAGTCACCTGTGGAAGAAAATCTATGAAGAATCACGAAAACTTTTCTACTGGGAGAAGTTAGTCCATATAACAAGGAACGCTCAGCAACTCGTGGATCTCTGTTACGACGCGCCATTCATCTTCTATAAAATTCTGGGTTTGACTACTTTCCACTTTTCACATTTTTCCAAAATTCCAAATTTTGGGCAAAAAATGGCTATTTCCCTAAACGGTGCATTTCTGGGAAATCTTTGTCTAATGGAATATGTTTGGTTTACTGAGAATATGAAATGTTGAGTTCAGTAATTTTCTTGATTCCGAATTATAGGGTCATTTTCAACCACTGCAAGCTTTTCAAAATTCCCAAAACGTGGCCCGGAATAGTGCTTTTTGGCCTTCTTGCACACCCCGACTCCACCTCCTTTGGAGTTTGGCTCCAAAAATCTAAACTTAACACCATGCCTGCTCCATGACTGCCCCATATCAATTTCGGCCCAATCCGAACTTCTGTCAAGCGTCGGGACACCGATTTGTAAAAGCTATTAATTCCAATTTTGTGCCAAATTGGAGCGTAATGGGCTCGGGATCTTTACTGGTTCATTCATGGCCTCTGTCAATGACCTCAAAATGCCACTGAACTCATCAAATTCTGACCTTGCATTCTCCTGTTATCCAAAAATCAATTTTCGGGCTCTATACTTTTTTTTTTTTTTTTTTTTTAATTCCGCCACACACAGGTTGCAACCTACAACCCAACATTGCGGGTTCGGGGGGTCAAGTTGCGGTCACGGGGATGTAACCATCCCGCAACCCGCAACCCGAAATTACGGGTTCGGGGGGTCAAGTTGCGGTCACGGGGATGTAACCATCCTGCAACCCGCAACCCAAAACCCGAAATTGCGGGTTTGGGGGGTCAAGTCGCGGTCACGAGGATGTAACCATCCTGTAACCCGAAACCCGAATTTGCGGGTTCGAGGGGTCAAGTTGCGGTCATGGGGATGTAACCATCCTGAAATCCGCAACCCGAAACTGCGGGTTCGGGGGGGTTCAAGTTGCGGTCATGGGGATGTAACCATCCCGCAACCTGCAACCCACAACCCAAAAATTGCAGGTTCAAGATTTTGAAAATCCAAATGCAAATTTTGAAAATTTGTGTTCCCGAAACTCGAAACCCGATATCCTGAAACTGCGAAAACACCTACGTTTCCTATAAGTTCCGGGGTTCATAACTCTCTCATCCCTTGGCCAAATGAGGCGAGTCTGGTACCGTTGGAAAGCTGTTGGAGAGCTCTATGCAATGGTGTGATCCTCCCTCACACCTAAGAAATATAACGCTGTCATTTTTTCAATCAAAAATTCCACCCCAACTTCACCAATACTGCGTTAAAACCATTATATTACTTGCCTGTAACTCAGGGTTTGGCCCAAATAGCCCCAGTGCTACAAGCTGGGCTCTGATACCACTCTGTCATGTCCCCTTCCATCAATCCAATGCAAGGGAGGGAACATGACTGTAACATGGGGTGTCTAATTCTTCCCCAAAGCCATAATGGTAAAATTTTTGCCATTTAAATAAAATGCACAATTAAATTACACAGCGGAATTAAAATACATAATTGCACACACACAACATACATACATCAGTATATTTATCTTAAGCAAATGATGCATCAACATAAAATGAATCCATCCCATTCTCATGCTATGCACAGACTTTATATCAATTCCATTAACATGAATAATTACCATTCTGAATTAACACATTACATAACACAAAATGCATATAATTTATAACATAGATAACACTTATCTTGAAGATGAAGCTATCCAAACAACTGGCTATGTGAGAGCAACGTTCCACCCAACCATAGATCTCTGTCCATCTTGTATTCTTTCAGCTAAGAGATCACCCCCGAGCTGGGTTGTGTATCCACTAAGGAGGAACTAGCTGGGCTCACTCACAGCCATGGTTTCACTCAACAACTATGCTAAGCCAACACACAGTTAGGTTTGTCAAGCATATGAAAGACAAAGGAGGGCAATGCTAAGCCAGTGAGCTCAACCGCAGAGCTACAGGAATCTCAAATGAATTCAACAGTTAAGGCACCCACATTACCTACCACACCCAACACAAGGAAGGTCCCCTTCTCTGTTGGACAGTCCCTTAGGCGTCCCTTCCCTCCAGTGCTCTTCAGGGTGGGCATAGAAAGGTCCAACTGCTAATCCTTGAGATTCTATCCTTCACTGGGTTTATCAAGCAAACCCAACCTCTGCTCAGTCATTCACAATTGGATTTCTCACAATTCTGTTCATCAAATAACTCAATCCCGTCACTGATTTTCTGGGCTATAAAAACTGGGTTTTCCAATGGATTTTGGAGTATCTAATACTCTGAATTTCACCCCAAGGTTCATATCTATGGATCCCCTATTGGTTTTCACTTTCAAATACTAAGTCTGAGTGTTTTTGGCTCTTCAAAACGTGGGTTTTTGCAAAGTTGCCATTTTTGGTTTTTGCTCATTGCTGGGAATTTGTTTTTGGATGGAAAATGATGCTGGTTCCTTCCACAATGGAATGGGGATGAGGAAGAAGCAACTCCCATGAGGTAGAGTGACTTGTGGTACAAGAAAACAAAGCTCATACCTGTAAATACGAATTTCTGGGCTGCCCATGCTCCATTGAAGCCATGGACTGAAATCTTCAACTACTTCCTTACAACAGATATAAATCTCATCAATAAAAGTCAAATAGGTTCTCACAATGACATTTGGAAGCATATGGTTCATCCCCACAACCCCCTCATCACTCCCTAGTGGATACACATGGCCCCTTCTTTTTCGTTGCTCTCATAGCCAATTTTTGATACTTTATTGCAATATTAAATATTTACATCAATCTACAATATCCCATGGCTTAATAGCACATGGGTAACAACATGTCAAATGCTTGTCCATTTTAAATAAAATACGAACATACACTAGCGGGGCCTTGGCCTTGAGCTCCATGCTAGAGAAACATACATTGCATGTATACAATATTTACATAAAAGCCAATAAATCACAAGGGTCAAAATTGGGGTATTACACGTTCTCCTTGAATCTTCCACTATTTCCAGCACTTTGTGCTTTATCATCTCCCAGCATGATTGGAAGAAGTTTGTAGTGAACCCATCTGGTCCCAGGGCTTTTCCTCCTTCCATTAGTTTCACTGCTTCCTCCACTTCCGGCATTTCTATCGTTCTCATTAGAATATCGTTATGCTCCTACGTTACCATGGTTGGGATATTTTGGATGACTTTATTAATGCATCTGCTTATTTTCTATTGACCTGCCGGTGTTGAATCGTTACCTTGTGGAAATATCTTGTATTCATGTCTCCCTCCTTTAACCAATTGTTTCTCGATTTTTGCTTCCAAAATATGTCCTCTTGGACCTCCCTTTTGTCTCGAAGTTCTATGAGTTCCCGTTCTTCTTGCTTCCTTTCCTTTGTGTATCCCACATCCTGAATTTCCTTATGCAACTCTTCCAACTTGATCTCTATAATTATTTTTTCCTTGATGATGTTACCAAATATTTCTTTGTTCCATATCTTCACTTTCTCTTTTATATATTTCAGTTTCTATTGAAATGTGTACATCGGGGATCCCCTTGGTGGGATATAGTTACTCCATCATTTTCTTACTTCCTCCTGAAAGCTAGGGTGTAGGAGCCAAAACTTCTCAAATCGAAATGGCCTTCTTAGATGTTCTCCTACTCTTCCCCAATCGAGACTGATAGGCTAATGGTCTGAACCTGCCACCGGTAGCACCATTGTTATTATTTCCCCATCCTCCCATTATAATAGAATCAGACACTAAGTATTTGTCCAATGTTGTAGCAATTTGTCTTTCCCCTGTTCCGTTGTTGTTCCAAGTGAACAAGTTGTTGGAGGTTCAGACATCAATGAGATGAAGGTTCTCTATTACATATCCAAACCTTTCATTCACCGGGTTTATCGTTCGTATACCTCCCTTTTTCTCCTATAAATTTATGATTAGATTGAAATCTCCCCCTACAATCCAGTGCTTCTTCCCGACCCATCTTCCTAAGGTTTCTAAGGAATTGAGAAAACCTTTTTGATCCTAGATTGGTAAGGACCATAGACATTTGAAATTACTCCTCTTACATTGGTACCTAGTACATGGAATTCTGTAGAAATTATGTGCTTAGATGCTATGAAATTGCCCATACCTATTTCACGTGGGTTCCACCATATGACCACTCCTCCTGTTGTTCTAGTTTGTTAGGGACTTGTTTCTACCCTTCTCTTTACTTTGTTAGTATATTGTTGTTGGACGCATATGCTTTGTAAGTCGTCCCGTGAGTGTATTGTATTATCCCACATTGTTAGTATATTGTTGTTGGATGCATATGCTTTGTAATTCGTCCCATGAGTATATTGTATTATCCCACATTCATGGGGAGTAATAATTGTTTAGCTTAGACTTAGTATATAAGTACGTGTTGAGGCCAATGAATGCATCCACGAGTTATTTGTATTGAGCTTGATCAAAGGAGGTTATCCCCTTGAAGTGGCTTGCGATTAATAAATCGTGTTCAGTGTTTTGTTATTTCTAATATATCGTGCATTTTCATCATTTAATTGTTGGAGGTTCATCACATCTGGTATTAGAGCACTTTCTTGGGCTCGCTGGGTGGAATTTCTGCCAAATTTTTTTCGCAGTGGCTTCCAGGCATTGTGATTATTGCAGTAGTTCTTTTTCTTTGCATCTGTATTGTCCCTTTCAATTGCAAGTTCGGATTTGAGAATAATCCTTATCCGCTTAACTGTGGAAAGTATCTGGGCATTTCCCTACAACTCATTGTGAGGAGTACCACAAGAACCTCGAAGTAGTTGGCCCATTGAGAGGACCTGCCAGCGAAAGGGCAATGGCCCTACTTGATTGAATAGTTCCCACCCGTGAGGTAAACCAAGAGTTGTCGTTTGTGGAAAAGTAGTTATCAGTTTTACCTGAGCCGTGGAGTGAGGGGTACTGCCCCAATACGGAAGCCGTTAGACAACATTGGTAGCAGAGTGAATTTCCTAAACCTTTAGGAAGTCGAGCATACCTGGGGATCATATCTATTTCTAGCTGATAAATAGCATATTACATCTATCCAGAGTCGTTGTAGATCAATTCCAGGGTATTTTGTCATATCTTTTTCGTTGTAGCTATGTTTCCCTTGAAAAATCACTCGAACCCCTACACTTCCATTCTGCATATTTCCTTCCTGAGGGCCCTATCCCAAATTCCACTTCCTGAATCTAGAAATCCCATATCTATCTATTTTTAGGGTTTGTCATAACTTCTTCGATTTTCACCCTATCGCCTTCAAATTTTTCCACAGTGTTCATTTCCTATTTCTACTTCTTTGTCTCTCTTGGACAAATTTTTCAATTCTTTCACCTCGCTTCTGAAATCCCCATTTTTTGCTTCCCTCCATTAGAAAGTGTCCAAAACCTAGTCAAACCCCAATTACCCATCAAAGTTTTTCCCAAATCCAAATTTTCATTTACTAAAGAAGTTTTTGTTTTTGTTTTTCTACCCATTCTCTCCTTAAAAAAAAAAATGGTTATCGTTGTCACCCGTGCACGAGCAAAAAACATGGAGGAAGAACTTGCAGCCCTCAATAACCAAACTTCAATATCTTGATGAAAAAATTCTCGGCCTCCATCTTCAATATTCATCCATGAACAATAGACGATAGCCAATCTCCTGTAGACATTGGGTTCTCTTCTTCCAGCTATTTTCATGGGACGAAGCTTGATTTTCCTCGCTTCAATGGTGAGGATCCGACTAGATGGATATACCGAGTAGAACAATATTTCAGTCTACATAATACTTTTGATTTCAACAAAGTTCCACTTGTGTAATGTTCCCATTCAAATAAATTCATAACATGGAAATTCCATCAATCCTACTAGTTCCCTAGGTTGGATGGAGACATGAGGATTTGCAATAAGGGAGCTAATAAATGGTGTTTGGACATTAGAATGGAATAAATATTTAATAAATGATCTAAATAAATAAATATAAAAGAAAATCAAAGTGACAATTGATCATGAAGACACATGGAAGATGTGGAACTCACACAAAGCTAGATTCATCATGCCACATGGCATTCTATTCTCACCCATTTGAATCCAAGGTGGAGTCTAATGGTCTTGGGTAGTTGTAAGGTCAATATACTTGGCATGATGCATTGCAGGTCGAATTGGAATGGAAGAGTAACTCCCATGGAAGAGGAAGAGGCATTTTGGAGCTAGTGGGACACTTGGACTAGATTCCCTAACTCCATGACAACAAAGATGAAGATGTTATGAAACCTATGACACAAATCAGACCTAAAGGCTGACATCTTACTTAAATGACATGTCAGGGCTAAAAATAGACTCCAAGAGGGCACTCAAGGGAGTTAGGGAAGCCAAAGAGACACATATTCGAATGTGGTGGAAGAGGAGGCTAGAATTGGAGGGACAAGTGGCACACACTGGAATCTCTTCCCAACTTGAGTTGGTATGAATCCCTTGGAAGGAATTCGACCCAAGGAGGACCTTAGAAGTTTATAAAATACAATAACAAAGAAGAAAGATGGCTTTTGATCATTTTCAGAATTTGCATTTGTGAAGAGAGCTAGTGGAGTGCTTCTTTACTCGCCTTAGCCAATTTCGAGGGTGAAAGATTCCCATCCTAGTTGGTAGTGGGAAAGGTCATTCAGACCTTTCATGAGATATTTAATGGAGTTTTTTTGCAGGTGTAAGCTATAGGGAAGCTCGTGGTCACTCTTGGTTCAACTCATTCCTCTAACTATTTTCAGTTTGCTTGGCATATTCATGATCCTTGAGGGAAGGCGCACTTGGTGAGCTACTGTAATATTTGGGGGAGCTTCTAATGCCCCATTTGTTTTGTAATATGAATTAAATTCTCTATTCTTCACCTTCAAAAAGTTTCAGGTCGAGATTCCAAGTGGAAATGTATAAATCTGGTCATTAATGAGAAAATGGTGCCTTTTCCCCACTATGTTGATGTTTGCCAATGTTGTGATGATAATTTTGAATGAATAAGTGAACCAATGATGGAATAATGATATATGTATTGTTAATAATGTGTTTTACAAGTTTCATGTTCAGTACCTAAGCTTTTGGAGTCATTTGGTTCAGTTTCATAGCATTTGGAGAAGTTTGCCTATCATTTCCCCCAAGGTCGAAACTAGTATTTTGATTATGATTTTGAGAGTGTTGTAGCAGAAAAAATTAATTGAATGGAGATGTATATGAGACCTTGTTGATTTCCCCTTGATTTAACCTATCTCTTTTCATAATTTCGAGAGGGTTCGGTACCATTTGGAGAGCCATCTTCGGCCCTTACCCTAGGGGGATTTGAACCCCAAATTGCTAGTCAACTTTCCTACATTGACCAGAATTAAAAGAGGATTTTCATAAGTATTTTAAAAGTCCAAAAGCATCCCTGAACCTCATATTTATGTTCTAAACTCATCGATACACCTGCTCAAAATATTTGGAAGCAATTGGATCAATTTGGAGACCAAGACATCATAACTAGTCAAAGGTCGAACTAGGGAAAAAATTGAAAATTTCACTATTTTCATAAAAAACAAAAAATGGACATTACAAGGGTATCAAAGCATGGTATTAGCACTTGATGTGTTTAACCATTCATGAAGATAAGCAGTCAAACAAATAATCCACAACCCTTATAACTTGAAATTGAAGGTGTTGTTGTTGAAGAGGAGGAAGTAGGAGAAGAAGAGTATCTTGTTGAAACTATGACTAAGGGAACTTCAGATGATGGTGATGAATATATTAAACTGATCAAACCCCTCTTTGAATACGTGACTAGGGAAATGAACAAGAACATAACCCAACAACTTATAAAAGGATTCGAATTGATGGCTAGTCAACTTGGAAGCAAAGGAGTAATAGGAGGCAGCAGTAGTTCACATTCAGAAGGAAAGAAGACAATGGGTGAGCATATTTTCTCAAGCACAGGACCCCATAATATACCTAATGAATTTCAGAGCACACCAAGGCCTACTACACCTAAGTTTCTTGTGCCAAAAGAAGAACCTAACACCCAACTTGATCTTGATGCAATGGTGAAAGAATGGGAAAAATTGAGTGAAGATTGTAGGACTCTACCATTTGATCAATACTTTGTTGTTTCAAACAAACTCAAAAAGAAGGAATATAATAGGGCTCTATTCCAGAACAAAGAATTAAATTTTGCTATTGGTAAAATTCCACTTCCCACTTTTGATGGTTCTTCTCAAAGTTCTGTTAACTCTTGGGTGCAAAAACTAGATGTGTATTTTCAGCTAAATCCCATGGTGGAAGATGTAACGCCCCCTTCCATCATCGAATGCAAGGAAGGGAAACGTTAATCAACACACCGGCTTTTAGATAGACTTAGCCTAAGTAATTCTTGCCCATAAATTCCTAAGAATTTAAAACTTCCAAACACAGATTCATCTCAATTTAAACACAGCGGAAATTAATCATTACATGTGCATACGACTTCTTCATGCGTTCATCATACACATATCAACCATACATGTAGCAGTCATTAATTTCATTAATGCATGGACAATTTATCATACTGCATAAAACATGATGCGTTTCATTCCATTAATCATGAGTGCATTGCAAAACACATACTGTATATAAATTAAATCACAGATTACTCATCTTGAATTGTAACGGTCCAAACTACTGGCTATGGAAGAGCAACGTTCCTCCCAACCATAGACCTCTGTCCAGCTTGTGTTCTTTTAGCTGAGAGGTCACCCCCGAGCTGGGCTGTGTATCCACTAAGGAGGACTAGCTGGGTTCACCCATAGCCATGGCTTCAGTCAAGCATCCAAGCAGATAGAGGAGGGTAATGCTAAGCCAGTGAGCTCAACCACAGAGCTACAGGCATCTCAAGTGGGCTCAACAGTCAGGCACCCACATTACCTACCACATCCAACACAAGGAAGATCCCCTTCTCTGTTACACAGTCCCTCAGGCAACTCTTCCCTCCAGTGCTCTTCAGGATGGGCATAGAAAGGTCCAGCTGCTGATCCTTGAGATCCTAGCCTTCACTGGGTTTATCAAGCACACCCAACCTCTGCATAGTCAATCCCAACTTGATTTCTCTCTGTTCTGCTCACCAAATACTCAAATCCGTCACTCGTTTTCTGAGCTGCAAAAACTGGGTTTTCCCATTGATTTCGGGGTAGCTAATGCTCCCAAATTCGCCCCAAGGTTCATGCTATTGGATCCCCCATTGGATTTCCTGTCCCATGCCAAATCTGGACGTTTTTGGTCTTTCAAAAACTGGGTTCTCTCAAGGTCGCGATTTCTGGTTTTTTCTCACTGCTGGCACACGTTTTTGGATGGGAATGATGCTAGATTGTTTCACAATTGACTGGGGTGAGAATCAAGCAACCTCCCATGAGGTTGAGTGACTTCTTGCCCAAGCAATCAGAGCCCATGCCCACCCATACGAATTTCAGGGCTGCCCATGCTCCATTGAAGCCATGGGCTGAAATCTCAACCACCTTCTTACAGCAGGCATTAATGTCACCTAGGGAAGTCAATGGGTTCTCATAATGACAAATGGCAGCCTAGGGTTTAATCCCATAGCCCCCTCACCACTCCCTAGTGGATACAAGTGGCCCCTTCTCATTCGTTGCCCCCATAGCTAGTTTTTGGTATTTTATTTCCATATTAAACATTTACATCAATTTACAATATCCCATGGCTTAATAGCACGTGGGTAACAAAATATCAAGCATGTCTAATTTAAATAAAATCCGAGCATAAACTAGCGGGGCCTTGGCCTTGAGCTCCACGCTAGGGAAACATACATCGCGTATTTACAATATTTACATTAGAGCCAATATTTCCTAAGGGTCAAAATTGGGGTATTACAGAAGAGGATGCCTTAAAAATGACTATTTTGCATCTAGAAGGAGATGCTAGTGAATGGTGGTTTCATGGTCTGTAAACTTTGGGACATGATCAGGTTACTACCTATGGAGAATTTGTTGACAGGGTATTAGATATATTTGAGCAAAATGACCCAGAATTACCTTTCAAAGAACTAGCCCAATTGAAGCAAGTGGGAACCCCTGCTGAGTCGATGATGGAATTTCAAAAATTATCAGTCAAGGTGGCTGATATATCTATGGTAAGATTAGTATTGTTGTTCACTGAAGGTTCGGTTGAACCCTTAAAAGGCTTAGTTAAGGCCCACAAACCCAATTCATTGAAGGATGCTATGAGTTTGATAAGGAATTTACAAAATGTACTACTTAGGACAAGGTTTCCTCCCAAGCCCAAATTACCTCCCCAATTCAGATCTGAAAGAAGCCATGGCAAGAAGATGAATGTGGAAAGGATAAGAAAGAGGAACTAAGCAGGGAAGAACTCAGAAGGAAGAAATTGTGTTACTCATGCTTCCAACCATGGGAGCTAGGACATAAATGTGCTAAGGGAAAGGCCCAATTCATTGAAGTATTTTGTGATGATGAGTATGAAGGGGAAATGGAGGAAGAAGGAAATATTTCATCCCAAGAAGAGGGATATACTACAACAGAAGAAGGGAAACAAGAGGGAAATCATCCCTTACTTGATAAAGTAAGAATGGCAGTACTTTCAGCAGTGCCTCGTTATCACACTATTCGATGCAAGGGTGTGGTACTAGGACAAAGGACGTCAGTTTTGGTAGATGGAGGAGCCACTCATAACTTCATTGATGCAGACATGGTGGAGAGAAGGAAGATACCCATTGAACCATTTTATTGCTTCACAGGTGTCATTCCAGGTCACAACACAATGGAGTGCAAAACATGGGTTCCAAAGCTGCAAATGACCATAGGTAACTATACTTTTTATGATTGCTTTTATGTGGTTGATGTTGCTGATACTAATGTGGTGTTGGGAGTGCAATGGTTGTACTCTATAGGGGAGCATACAGTGAACTATAAAATTCCTGAAATGAAATTCCAAGATTTAGAAGGAATACTAAGGGTTGTGAGAGGACAACACACCTATCCGAATCAGGTGGTTTCCTCCCACAGCATGAAACACAAGAATGGAAAGGTTTTGGGAGTATTTTCTCATGGAAGGCCACCTGATAGAGGAGGAATAAGGTTGCAACATGATAAATTGATATTTCTTGAGGGAAAACAATCTTGGGTGGGGAGGACTGTAATGTCCCCATTCAAATAAATTCATAACAGGGAAATTCCATCAATCCTACTAGTTCCTTAGGTTGGATGGAGACATGAGGATTTGCAATAAGGGAGATAATAAATGGTGTTTGGACATTAGAATGGAATAAATATTTAATAAATGATCTAAATAAATAAATACAAGATAAAATCAAAGTGGCAATAGATCATGAAGACACATGGAGGATGTGGGACCCACACAAAGCTAGATTCCTCATGCCACATGGAATTCTATTCTCACCCATTCGAATCCAAGGTGGATTCTAATGGTATTGGGTAGTTGTAAGGTCAATACACTTGGCATGACTCATTGCAGGTAAAATTGGAGTGGATGAGTAACTCCCATGGAAGAGGAAGAGGCATTTTGGAGCTAGTGGGACACTTGGACTAGATTCCCTAGCTCTATGACAACAATGATAAAGATTCTATGAAACCTATGATACAAATGAGACCTGAAGGCTGACATATGAATTAAATGACATGTCAGGGCTAAAAATAGCTTCCAAGAGGGCTCTCAAGGGAGTTAGGGAAGCCAAATAGACACCTATTCGAATTTGGTGGAAGAGGAGGCTAGAATTGGAGGGACAAGTGGCACACATTGGAATTTCTTCCCAAATTGAGTTGGTATGAATCCCTTGGAAGGAATTCGACCCAAGGAGGACCTTAGAATTTTATAAAATACAATAACAAAGAAGAAAGATGGATTTTGATCATTTTCAGAATTTGCATTTCTGAAGAGAGCTAGTGGGGTGCTTCTCTACTTGCCTTAGCCAATTTCGAGGGTGAAAGATTCTAATCCTAGTTGGTAGTGGGAAAGGTCATTAAGACATTTCATGAGAGATTTAATGGATTTTTTGTTTCAGGTGTAATCTGCAGGGCATCTCGTGGTCACTCTTGGTTCAGCTCATTCCTCCAACCATTTTCAGTTTGCTTGGCATATTCATGATCCTTGAGGGAAGGCGCACTTGGTGAGCTATTGTACTCTTTGGGGGAGATTCTAATGCATAATTTATTTTTTAATATGAATTAAATCCTTTTTTTTTCACCTTTAGAAATTTTCAGGTCGAGATTCCAAGTGGAAATGTATAAATCTGATCATTAATGAGAAAATGGTGCATTTTCCCCACTATGTTGATGTTTGCCAATGTTGTGATGATAATTTCGAATGAATAAGTGAACCAATGATGGAATAATGATATATGGACTGTTAATAATGTGTTTTACAAGTTTCATGTTCAGTACCTAAGCTTTTGGAGCCATTTGATTCAGTTTCATAGCATTTGGAGAAGTTTGCCTATCATTTCCCCTAAGGTTGAAACTAGTATTTTGCTTTTGATTTTGAGAGTGTTGTAGCAGTCCAAATTAATTGAATGGAGATGTATATGAGACCCTATTTATGTCCCCTTTATTTCCCCTAACTCTATTCATAAATTCGAGAGGTTTCAGTACCATTTGGAGAGCCATCTTCGGCCTTACCCTAGGGGGATTTGAACCCCAAATTGCTAGTCAAGTTCCCTACATTGACCATAATTAAAAGAGGATTTGAAGAAGTATTTTAAAGGTCCAAAAGCATCCCTGAAACTCATATTTATGTTCTAAACTCATCCATATACCTGCTCAGAATATTTGGAAGCAATTGGAGCAATTTGGAGACCAAGACATCATAACTAGTCAAAGGTCGAATTAGGGAAAAAATTGAAATTTTCACTATTTTCATAAAAATAAAAAAAAAGGGACATTAAAACTTGCATACTTTTATTTGGAACATGAAGCACTTGAATAATTTCGTTGGTACATCAAGGCTCATGAAGAACCAAAATGGACATATTTTTGCCAACTCCTTTTGCAACGATTTCGTCCTAGTGCTTTTGATGACTTCACCGGAGCACTCACTAAACTTCGCCAAATTGGCATTGTGAGAGAGTATCAGACAAAATTTGAGAAACTGGCCAATCACACAGAAGGATTTCCTGATGAATTCTACAGGATTTGTTTTGTGAGTGGTCTTAAGGATGAAATCCGATCTAAGTTTAAAATGTTCTGTCCCAACACAATGATGGAAGCCCTAGGGTTGGCTAAGTTGGCAGAGGACAAGATCACAGCCCAACAGGGCTCCAAATCCACGTTCGTTCCCTTCAGAAATATGGTTTCCCAACAACCTCTCATCATTCTAGCTCCTAGAGAAACTCCTATCAAGCATTTGTTTGAAGCATTGATGTGGGCACGTAGAGAAAAAAAGCTTTGTTATAATTGTGATGAGAAATTCACTTAGGGACATAGACGTGTTGAGAAAAATCTCTATCTTTTGGATGTGGATTCTCCGCCTGCAACTGACATTTGTGAAGAAGTTCAAGATACAATAGATGATCGGGTTGACATTCAACAACTGCATGTTGACCCTCCTTCTCAAGACGACCACCCAAAGATATATCTCCATGCTTTAGCTGGAGTCACCACCCCCCACACAATGTAGGTCAATGGTTACTTCCAGAAGATCCCTCTTACAATACTCATTGATTATGGTAGCACTCATAACTTCATTGACCCTCAAATTTCCAAACAGGCTAATTGTTTTTTCCATCCTTGCTCCATCTTTGAATTCATGATTTCCAATGGGGGCACCTTACCTTGTAAAGGGAAGTGTCGCAATGTGTGTATCTCTATTGGATATTATAACTTGCGCTCCGACATGTTTTCCTTTCCCTTAGGCGAATGTGATGTGGTTGTGGGTGCTCAAGGGTTACGCAAACTTGGCCCCATCTTATGGGATTTTGTTGAACTTTGGATGTAGTTTTCAGTCAATGGATAAAAACGCACATTGAAGGGATTACAACCAGGGTCTCTCAACATCATTAGTTCACATCGCATGAAAAATATCCTTAAGAAGAATTCACATGGTGTCATCGCTCAGCTCCATTCCATTTAGATGCACCCATCAATGGTCTCCACTACTCCTTTGGATCTACAACAAATTTTGGATAGATATGCATGTGTCTTTGCTGAACCAATGGGATTTCCACCTTCAAGACCAGAGGACCATCGTATTCAGCTCCTTCCTGGAAGCGTTCCTCCCAACATTAGGCCCTATCACTACCCATTTCACCAAAACACGGAGATTGAGATGCTCGTTCGGGACTTACTGAAGTAAGGTATTATTCACCTTAGTACCAATTCCTTTTATTCACCTGTTCTTCTTGTCTGAAAAAAAGATGGGTCATGGCGCCTCTACATTGACTTCCAAGCACTTAATCACCTCACAATCAAGGATAAGTTTCCAATTCCTGTTGTTGATGAGCTTCTTGATGAGATTCATGGTGCTCATTTTTTCTCCAAGTTGGATCTTCGTTCTGGGTATCACCAAATTTGGGTTCATGAGGATGATATCCCTAAAACAGTTTTTTGCACACATGATGGCCACTATGAGTTTTTGGTCATTCCCTTTGGCCTCACTAATGCTCCTTCCACATTCCAGGCATTGATGAATAAAATATTATGGTCCTACTTGTGGAAATTCATTCTAGTCTTCTTTGATGATATCCCCATCTATAGTAAAACATAGGTTGAGCATCTCCAACATCTGGATCTTGTACTACAACTTTTCTATGATCATCATCTCCATGCCAAACAGTCTAAATGTGTTTTTGTACAGGAGGAAGTAGAGTATCTTAGGCATATTATTTCAGCACAAGGGGTTCGCATGGATCCTGAAAAAATAGATTCCATGAAAAATTGGCCGCATCCTCAGACCCTCAAGAGCCTTTGTGGTTTTTTGGGATTGGCTGGCTACTACCGCAAGTTTTTCAAGGATTACGGGAATATTGCAGCTCCATTAACCGCTCTATTGAAAAATGATGCTTTTACATGGACACATGCTACTGAGTGTGCATTTGACAATCTAAAACAAGCTATGCGTACTACACCTGTTCTAGCTATGCCCAATTTTTCCAAGCCCTTCATTATTGAGAGTGATGCTTGCGACAATGGACTTGGTGTTGTTCTCCTTCAAGATGAACATCCCATTGCGTTCACTAGCAAAGCCCTTGTCGGTAATAATTTAGTTGCCTCTACATATGAGAAGGAAATGATGGCTATTTTGAATGCAGTACAGAACTGGCGGCCATACCTATTAGGGAATCATTTATGCATCAAGATTGATCACCAGAGTCTGAAATATTTCTTGGAACAACGAGTCTCCTCCCCAGCATAATAGAAATGGGTTAGAAAACTCATGTCTTATGACTATGAGATCACTTACTAGAAGGGTAAGGACAATCTTCTGGCAGATGCTCTTTCTCGCACATTTGATGACCAAGTTTCTCTTTCATCTATTTCTATGCCTCTTCCAAATTGGTTGCAATCTGTTCAGCAGGGCTATGTCAATGACTCCTCATTATCTCAAATCATCCAGTTGTTGGCCAACAAACCTTCTGTTGTACCACATTACTCTTGGGATGGTGCTTCCATTAGATACAAGGGCCGTCTGGTGCTTCCCTAGAGCACAGATCTTCAACAGGTTGTCTTCTTTGAAATCCATGATTTTCCATCGGTAGGGCACTCTAGGTTCCTCAAAATGTATGATCAGGCACATCATAACTTCTTTTGGAAGAGAATGAAAAGGAAAATTCAAGAGATGGTGGTTGAATGTGATACCTGCCAGTGCAACAAGAGTGAAACGAAACTCCTTCTGGGATTGCTCGAACCCTTTCCCATCCCTACACGGATTTGGACAGATATTTCTATGGATTTCATTGAAGGGCTCCCTAAATCTGGTGGGAAGATAGTAATTTTGGTTGTGGTTGATCGCCTCTCCAAATATACTCATTTTTGTGCCCTCAACCATCTCTATACTGCCTCCTCATTCACACATATTTTCCTAGACCAGATATTCCGTCTTCATGGAATCTCTTCTTCCATTGTCTCAGATCGTGATGCAACTTTCACAAGTAATTTTTGGACAGAACTATTTCTCCGCAATGGAACCAAACTGAAGATGAGTTTAGGGTATCACCCACAAACAGATGGTCAGACTGAAGTTATCAACAAGTGTTTGAAAACTTATCTTCGTTGCTTCACCTCCGAACAATAGCATCAGTGGAAAAAGTGGCTCCCTCTCGCTGAATGGTGGTACAATACCTCCTACCACATTTCATCTAAAATGAATCCATATGAAGCATTCTATAGTCAGGCACCGCCAATGCTTCTTCCATACACCCCCATTAGTTCACCAGTACAGGCAGTTGACACGGTTCTTTGAACCCGAGATCAGATTCTTTGCATTTTGCAGGACAATCTTCACATGGCAAGAAATTGAATGAAACAACAAATCGATCAACACCATTTTGAGAGCACTTTTCATGTAGGTGATATGGTTATTCTTCGTCTACAGTCTTACAAGAAATCCTCCTTGAAAATCGAAGGGCATCATAAGATGGCTCCAAAGTTCTATGGGACATATAAGGTTCTTCATAAGATTGGGTCCGTTGCATATAAATTGGAACTTCCTCCTTCCCACATTCATCCAGTATTTCATGTCTCTTGTCTAAAGAAAGTTCTTGGCACACCAACATCAGAGCACAAACTATTTTACCAGAACTGGATAAGGAAGGATCCATCATTTTGGAGCCGTAGGCCATCCTTAATAGGCGCACTCATCAGCTTTTCTCTTGATCCGTCACAAAGGTATTAATTAAGTGGCATGGAATGCAACCAGAGGATGCTACATGGGAACCACTCATTCAGATTCAACAACAATTTCCACATCTAAAGCTTTGAGGACAAATATTTTTCTAAGGGGGAGGGGATGTTAGGAACCCGTGTTAACCCTTCTCTTTACCTTGTTAGTATATTTCTGTTGGACGCATATACTTTGTAAGTCATCTCGTGAGTATATTGTATTATTCCACATTGTTAGTATATTGTTGTTGGACGCATATGCTTTGTCAATCATCCCGTGAGTATATTGTATTATCCCACATTCATGGGGATTAATAGTTGTTTAGCTTAGACTTAGTATATAAGTATGTTTTGAGGCCAATGAAGGAATCCACGAGTTATTTGTATTGAGCTTGCTCAAAGGAGGTTGCCCCCTCGAAGTGGCCTGCGATCAATAAATCACGCTCTGTGTTCTGTTATTTCTGATATATCGTGCAATTTCATCATTTAATTGTTGGAGGTTCCTCACATAGTTGCATCGATAGCTATCTTATGACTTCCTTTCCATATTTTCTTTCATGTTTCTCTCAATTCCACTTCAGAACACTTGGATTCCTGCACTAAAATCACTGCTGGTTTTTCTTTTTTTATATTTCTTTATAGAATTATTCTCTTTTTAATACTTTTGAGACCTTTTATATTCCACAACGCAATTTTCATTTATAAAGAATTGGTTAGAGATTGGAAGGCATCCTTGATGGTCGGGTACTAACCCGAGGCCGCCAATTTCTCCTCCACATCTTTGATTCTATGTCTATTAATTCTCCTTCCTTTCTTTTTCCCTATATTTTTCCTCTCCATCTATTTTGGATTCTCAGAATTCACTCCAATTTTTTTCTTGGGTGGGATTTTCAGGATTACGTCGTGCGCGAGGCACACTTGTTGCGATGTTATTTACCCTCTCTCCAAATTAGTGTAGGCATTCTCGATCTCTTCCAAAGCCAGCTCCCCTATCTTTAGGTATTCTACTCCTTCTGATTGCATACTTGTGTCTCCTTCCTCTGAGGCTATTCGACTACCCTCTATTGCTTCCGCTGCCTTTTCTGGAGTTTTTCCCTCTTCTTTGCTTCTCTTGGCTTCATTTTTAGCGGTCTCCTGTTCTTGATTTAGTGCCTCAAATCTATTACTAACCTGACGTTTTTTGTTTATTTCCGAACCCGTTCCCCTCCTTGCTTGTTTCTTGTTGTTAACCTTTGTAAATCCCTCTGCATCCTTCGCCTCCTTGTTCTTGGTTTGGACCCGAGGCACATTCTGAGGGAAATCCATAAAGAGGTGTCCATGTTCATGGCACCTCCTACACCTAAACACGATGTTTTCATAATCTAGAAGTTGTAGCCATTCCTCGTCCTCCCATGATAGATTTAGGGATTCTGGGAGCTCTCTTGATAGGTCCATGTATACGCATATCCTTGCGCACGATGTGTGTTTCACTGTTTTTGTTTGCTCTGATCTTTTCACAAAGGATCCTATAGCATTTCCCATATCTTCCAGGATCTCCTTCCTCCAATATTCAGTTGGTAAAGAATATAGTCATATTCATAGTGGAGCTACCATAACGTCCTTCCCGTCGGGATTAAAGTGTTATTTCCATGGCCTTAGGTATAGACCAGTTGAATTAAAGAAATATGGGCCGTCATCCATCACTCAGTTCCCATCTTCTGCATTTGGAAATATAATTGTGAAAAATCCCTTTGCTCCTAGTTGCAGGTCATAGTGGCCCTTCAGTTTCCATGTTCAATTTATCCACCATATTAGTGCCTTCTCCATTGGCCAGATTCCGATGAATTTATTTATCAGTGCATGATCTTTCATATGTTGTATGTGTTCCCTTAGTCCTTCTGATCTTATCTGGACGGTTGGAATGTATGACGTTTTCGCCATGCACTGTATTGGATTTGTTGATTCCTTTCGAACTCCTAACAGGTCTTCTTTCCTGCTCGTCCTTTCTTCTCCCATCCATGGGGAGGTTTCCATATTGTTCTCTCCTTCCACGCCTTTGCCTTTAGATTCCTAGGTAGGGTTCACCCCCTCCCCCATCGGATCTCCCATGATTCTATCAAATCCGTTGACGCTGGTCACTTTGGTCCTACTTCTTCCTGGTTGTTGTCGCTTCACCAAAACCCTAGCTCACTATCAATGCCTTCTGCCTCACCTCAACCCCTTGTCCCAAGTTATCAAAGCCACCAACAATCATTCCTTCGATCACTTATTTAATATTAAAAATATATCTATGAAACTATGCATTCATACTTTTGACTTTTAAATATAAATTAAATTATATGAATAAATTGTAATTAACAATTTTTTTAAATTACATATTTATCAAAAAAATCAATTGTATATTAACATACATCTAATTTATTATCCGTGAGATGTAGAACAGTCGGTGGCGGGTGATGGTTAAGACACCCCTAAGCGGAAAGGTCGTCGGTTCGAAATCCCGCGGATACTAAAATACAACCATGCTAAGGGTTGGTGTGGTCCAAGCTGGGTGAGATCCCCGGGTGATTTTTACGGCTTAGATGCCCCAGGTTCATAGTCTCTCAACCAATATGGGCCGTGGGCAATTCAAATTAGACAATACAATACTGTCACAATGAGTGGGCAATTCAAATTAGACAAGGAGTTCATTCGAATATATTGCATGGCATAGCTTGGCTCCAACTAGGAGTCCTCATCATCATCAGTGGTGGTCATCAATGCACAAGTAACTGTCAGACAGGTGTCAAATTGAGTCTAACTGAGTCTAACTAGGTCTAACTGAGTGTAATAAGTGTAACTGATGGTAAATGGAACTAATGTAGGGAACAAGGCTCAGTGGAGGGCACATGAGGAGTTAACTGAACTTAGAATAGGTAGTCATGTCTCATCGGAGGTCAATCAGAGTGATAACAGCAATAAGGAGTCAATCTAGCCTAAAATTAAGGAAATACTGGTGGCTAACTGAAGTAAAATGGACTGGTAGGTGAGAAAGGCGCCCTTCTGCAGTGGAAGTTGAGAAATGGGTGCATGACAGGCTAGGAGGGATAAATCTGAGTGGAAAGTAGCTCCCGAGTGCTAGGAGACTAGGGACTAGGTGTTGGAGGTACCAAACTGATGACTAGGCAGCATGCGGATGCATGCAAAGTACATACTGAATTATGAGATATCCTAACACAAACCACCTTATTCCACCATTGCACAGGGGATTCAGTTGACAGGAACAATGAATCATAATCCAATCAAGTCGTGACCATGCCAGAAACTATATTCCAGGACCACACCAGTGTATCTGGACCATCCCTCAATTGCATATTTTTTCTTTTAAGGCTCGTAATATAATATGACCACTCTGCCCCCATCTGGCCACATAATCCTAGTTGTCAAGCACTAATCTAGGAATGATGGCTCCATCTTGAAGGATTAAATGTCATGATATGATTAAGAGTATAGTATCTCTTAGTCCTCAACAAGTATCTAAGTTCCGGGGAAAGCGAGTAACTTACAGGGCCCCCCAGGACAGGATCCTCACCCAGTCGAATCTCACGACCATTCCCCAGGACCCAGTAAATATAGGAAGTTATTTCCTTAAAAGAATCAAGGAGTCCCTTCCATATATTAGAAACACCTCTGGTTATTATCTAACCTTTCCAAAACCAGTGTGTCACCGAGATATTTTTGAGATATTTGTCTTTTATGATCAAAACCCATAGTGAGTCAGAAAATGGAGCCCACCAAATACTTTTTTCCTTAAGTGCATTTGCAAATAGATCCATATTCTTTAAATACCACCCACCACACTGAATAGGTTGAGCCAATTTATGTCATCCCACCAGATGGTACCTCCTCTTATCAGTGCCACCCTCCCAAATAAATTTGAATATTCTTTTGCGGATACCAGCCAAGATGACTCTAGGAACCTTGCACAAAGAGAGCTAGTAAACAGTTAAATTCTGCAGAACATATTTTGCAAGCGTAAGTTGGCCACCTACGGAGAGAAATCTCCAACACCAATGGGGAATAATTTTTTCAAATCTCTTTAGTAACCACCGCTAATCATGCACCTGGTAATTGTTTGGCTTGATATAAAAGCCAAGATAGTTTGTACCCTCCTCCAACTGCTTGAAATTGAAAGGCGGGATGTAACTAATATGCTCTAGAATATCCTCCTCCACCTTGAAAAATAGGAAAACAAAATTTTCCTTACTAATGAGCATACCAGAAGCATTACAAAAAATTTCCTGAACCAATTTTATCTGGGACCACTCCGAGAGTGTTCCACTACCATATAAAAAAACATCATTCACAAATAAGGTATGAGTCACCACCGAATGTGGAGCTGCCTTTATTCCTTGAATTTTATGCTCCCCCCTCGCTTTGTGGATAAGCTTGTTGAGGCTCTTAATGACCAGAAAAAATAACAGAGGGGAGAGTGGGAACCCCTGCCTCAACCCCCTAGAACTTTTGAATAAATCTGTGGGTGAGCAATTTATAATAACTGCAAAATTTACAGATGAAACACAAGCCATAATCCACTTTCTAAAAACCCATGAGAGGACAATCTGGATCTATATTAATCTTATAAAAGACTAGTCCACTCCGTCATAAGCCTTCACAAGATCTAGTTTTAAAAGGATATATTTTAAATGCTTGGATTGTATGGAGTGAAAGGACTCTTGTGCCACCCCCACTGCATCCAAAATTTGTCGGTCATGTAGAAACCCAAACTGTTCCTTTGAGATATATTTTGACAAACCTAGTTTCAATCTTACCACAATAATTTTAGCTATGACTTTGTAAATTAAATTGCATAGTGAGATAGGTCTAAAGTCATTAAATCCTTCAGGATGTGCGCATTTAGGAATAAGTGTCAGAAAGGTTGATTTTATAGCACCTGAGACTGATCCCACCGACTTGGATTCCTCCACAACATTCAGAATATCTGGCCTCGTGATGTCAAAGAAGGTAAGAAACAATTCCACTGACCAACCATCTGGCCCAAGGATTTTATACTTCGAGAAGCCTTTGAGAACATCTTTCACTTTAGTCATAGTGATCGGGGCGAAGATCCCATCCCCCTCCTCCTCAGTGAAAAGCCGAGGATATTCTTTGATAAATTTGAATTGTTCAATAAGAGGGGTTGATTTCGGGTCCTGAAAAATGTTATGAAAGTGCAGAACTGCTTCTGAGTTTAAGTCTTTAACTGAAGAGATATTTCTCCCACCACTATCATTTAATTCCCAAATAGCATTCTGAATTTTCCTGGATTCCGCAAATTTATGAAAAAATTTAGTATTGTTGTCTCCTGCTTCAATCCATAAAGCTCAACTTTTTAAATGCCATGAATCCTCCTAAATCCTCAAGATATTTTGTTTTCTACCTTCAATCTCTACCAATTTGATCGAATCGGTTCCCAGAATGGGAGACAAACAAGTTTCCGAGAGAATGGATTCAATTTCATTTTCCACTTGTGTTAGTTCGAGAAACATCATCTTCTTCTTCCTCTTCTCCCATCCAATGGTGAAGGATTTGAGACATTTTAATTTTTTAACCATACCATCCATAGCTGAAACATCATCCTCCACCACAAGGTTGGACCAAAAATCTGCAGCTTTCTCTCTATAATCCATATCTTTTAACCAAGTTGAATTGAATTTGAATGGATAGCTAACTTTTTTATCAGTTATATCAAATAGGAAGAAAATTGGGATATGATCACTAATGCGAATTTGTTGAACCCGGGATCTATACTTAAAGAACTTTGATAATAGGTTTTCTGCAGTAAGAAAGTGATCCAATCTCTTTGAGACAAAATCATCCCCCTGTATGTCATTCTTCCAGGTAGGATTCAAAGGAGTTGGTTCAATATCAATCAAATTCCTAGATAAAAACATACTCTAAAAGAAAGATCCCAAAGGGTCAATTTTTGCATGTATTCCCCAAACTTTTCCAACCGACCAAGTGAAATTTAAGTCCCCTGTGAGGATTAGATTCTCTAGATTTAGCAAATTATTAGCACAAACTGACTCCCAAAAAATGTTGTCTATTTGAATAGGGCCCATAGCAGTTAATGAAATTTAAATCCAGATCCAAACCCACTAACCTTCCTGTGAGAAGGATTCCCGCTTGGGACATGAAAGAACACAGGTTGAGAACCTGGGGATCCCATGCAGCTAGTAGACCCCCCTAAATACCATCCGCACTGATGGCACACATTTTCCAAATAGGGTTTATTTTGGAAAAAAAAACCGAGCTTTCTCTTCTTAAACCATTGTTTCTTGTAGCATAACAATATCATGATTATTCAACAGATGGATACGTTATAGGGCAAGTTGTTTAGGGAGGCCCCCTACTCCCCTAATGTTCAGAGAAATACAAATCATTTCTTAACCCTAGAAAGGGATTTTATATCTCTAAGTGCCCTGGAATCAGAAGAAGGAGAGTATGTCTATTTCCCAAAGAGTCCTCAGTCTCACTCGAAAGTTCCCCTTTGGAAACAACCTTTCGAGCACTGCGAGTTTTGAGTGGTGAGAAATACAGAGCAAAACCCCCCTCCCTAGCTCCATGTACCAATTTTTCTTTGAACGGTTTCTCAAAGACAACCCAACAATAGTAACCAAATCAGGAGCAAATTCCTGATTTTTATGAAACATAGGGATATGTTTTTTCTTTACGATATCCGAGAAGGAGGGCACATGTATACATATCAACTGTTCCAATGGAGTGAACCCTAATGCGAGAGAAGGGGTGGAATCCATAGCTTGAATATATTGGATGGGATCAAGTAAAAAATCCCTATCCATCTGAACCATTTCAGGGCTCAACGGAGTTTCGTCCACAGCCAATGCCGCACTACGACACATCGGTAAGGTAGTTTCAACATCTGAAGAAATTTGTATTATGTCATTTTGTGACAGGTTATCTAACCCAAAATATTCACAAGAGTGTCGGTTCTCAAATGATGGTAGGGGGCCAATAGGGCAAATCATATTCCCGGGAGAAGAACCCTTAGAACTTAAAGGAATTTCCAGATTGGGCAACGAGGAGGAAGGTGGAGCAATTTCATTTACTTGACGGCTCAAATCAGCTTTTTTGATTTCAAGAGAAATAATGAAATCTTTCTCGAGTTCATTCAAAGATTGAAATAATGAGGGATTGTTTAATTGAATCTTACCCAAAATGTCAATTGGAGCAGAACCCGGCGGGGAGATCTGAATTGAGAAGCCATCAAGTGAACCCGTCACATCCATCTCTCGGTCACTTCTCTCCTTCGAAGACCAGAGATAGTCCTCCTCTTCAGCGAAAGGCATGTCCATACTTACTGAAGGAACCTTGCAATTATGCCACAAGTGTCCAACTTCCTTGCAATTTGAACACTTGAAAGGGATTCCCCAATAGTATATGATTTGGGTGAACTGAATCCCCCTCCAGTCAATATGCAGCTCATCGATCAGCCCTAGTTAAATATCAACCTCCACCAAGATGCGCCCAATGCGTTTATCCACTCCATTTAAGACATCCTCGCCCAGATGTAAGAACCAGCCTAATTTGTTACCTATCACTTCGAAAGCATTCTGGTTCCACATTGCAAGATGAAAATCGGGGAGTAACACCCACAGATGCCGCAGCTTAATAGTGGCACTATCAGGGTCAAAATCTGTATGCCATCGCTGGAGCATGAGGCTACCTAAACCCTTGATCCAAAGACGTTCTGGAATCAAAGTTGCATGGGATTCTTCCCTAAACTTGAACTTGAACCAGCCTTTGGATAAAATGGATACTTTGGGCGAGTAATCCAGAATGGGATCCCATGTTCGCATCACCCATCTCACAATGTCCTTTTTGTTCATAGCATTATAGTTGAACTTACCAACCAAGGTAGACATATTGATCTCCATTAGCTCCTCCAACCCCAAATTTCTTCCCACATTCAGCCAGTGCAAACCCAGACGTTGATTCAGCTTCCTACGCCTCTTGCTAGGTCTGATAGTATGTTGTGCTTCCAAATGATGGGTTTCCCCTAATTCTCTTGCATCATTTCCACTACCAGTTGAAATCTAGTGGACAATTAGTGTGTTTTTGCTTGTGACCAGTGCACCCCCCTATTCCTGACACCTATCGCTTTATCCTTCTTGGTCAAAGATCCCTTTCTGACACCAAGGTTCAATTTGGACTTATTTGCACCCACATGTTCACCACTTGTTGATACCACCTTTTTACCAATTAATAATTCTTTTTACTGTCTCTGCATAATTTTTGGGCTACTCCTATGAAATTTTGGGCTTCTTCTGTGTGAGATTCGGGTTGTTTCCATGAGACTTTTGGACTATCTCCTCTCAGCATATTTTGGACTGTATCTACCTTAAAATTCGGGTTGCCTCCTTCAAAATTTTGGACTGTTTTCCTCCTTCAAAATTCGGGCTCCCTCCTCAGAATTTCAGACTATCTGACTCCTTTAAAATTTCGTGTTTCCTGCTCTCCTCTCAGCATAAATTCGGACTGTCCCCTGTCTCATTTTGGAAGGTGAGATACACAGAAATGAGATGTGAAGGAATCCAAAATATTTTTGAAGAATTTCTAATCTCGGGTTACCATGGTGAAAATCATCTCTCTCATGAGGCAACCGAACTTATGTGAACTGTTCTTAACACCATCCAAAGGAAAGTTCGGTTTTCTCTCTAGCAATGCACTCGCGGGGATGTGAAGACACTTTGACTTTTGCATCATAGTTAACAGGGTATATTGATTGATCTGGAAGTGTTCTAGAGCGTAGATAGCTGCAGGAGTGACATTCCAAGTACTAAGATATACTTCTGCATCAACAACATTCAAATTTTGAGGATCAGAATCAGTTGAAAGACTTAGAAGCTTGTTTGTGTTTGAGAAATTTTTCATCTCATGCATTCATAATCAGTGTGAAAGTATCAAGCTTCTGAAGGCATATTAATCTCTATCTAAGAAATAGAAGCACAGTCAAGGCATAATCAAAGTTTTATCTCATATAGAAGACAGTCAAAACATGATCAAATCATACTTGTTCATTAAGCTTGATAAACTCATACTTGTTCATTAATCTTTTCCACTATAGGGAATCTTGGTGGCATCTACGTCAACTAAAAGGTCCACTGCATATCCATGTTGGCATCAATGAAAACTCAATCAACACCTGGCACCTGTCACCTTATCCTTCTTGGTCAAAGAGCCTGTTACACCTAAATCTTACCATCATGAGACTCAGTGTATACATCCCTAAAGTTTCCTTGAATAAGTCATTAACCTGAAAGAGATGTTAACCCAATCATACTATGGTTTGAGAGATCGTCGCAGGCTATCCTCATGCAACCTGCGACGTCGCAGCTTTCCCGCTTGCAGACTACAACGATTTCAGTTAATGGAAAAAAATAGCTCCTTCGAGCCCATTCTTGAAGCTTGCTGACATGGATCCTTATCCATGACATTTTGGGAGACCTAGAATTCCTTCTAACCTCTTGGAAGGATCCCCTATCTCTCTCCTACCATATCTCAACCTACCCTATCCACTTAGTCCTATATAAGTGAGCCTCACTCCCATTCCAAAGGGAGGAAGTCTATGGTACTCTTATGCTGGTGGAATTAGCTCAGCAGATTCAACACTCTAGCCTTGGAGACACCTACTTCTCTCTAGGAGATTTGGCATGGATTTTCGGAAGGAGATTGCAACGTTGAGGCAATGGTTGTAATCATCTTTTCTATTGTACTCCCCACTTTTTATATAGTTAATATAACTGCTTTCCATAAATGTTGTCGCATTGATAATATTTAGAGTTTTCCTCCTTAACTGTTAACTTAGACCTATCATATGAAATGTATGCTTTCACTATTTGTGGTCTTCTATATGTTCAACAGGGTCTTGCAGCTTAAGATCTGACGACACTGGAGCATCGGATCAACAAAGAAGAAAGGGATCTACAAATATGAGGTAGACAATCTACTCATTCATTTGCACTTCTATTTGATCTAGGAAAGTAGATTATATTCTGTCATATTTGTTCTAGTCTTACGTTGAGTCTAGGGAGATCAGGCATTGAGTCCGCTCTCGGTAGATTGACCGTCAAACAAATCTGGCGACCATACTGGGGACTTAGACGTTGGTTGTAGTTTCAATTGGAATGTCATTTTCAGTTGATTGCTTTTGCAAGCCATATCATTTTCCACTTGCTTCTTAAATCTTGTTTCACCATCATATCTTCACTTTGAAGAGTCTGTATCCCTCCTATGAGTTTGTACTCATCATTTGCAAACCATTTCATTGCTCACTGTTTGGAGATTTATTCATTTTTGAATTTGGATCTGGCCTGTCGCACCTGGTCAGTGGAATCAGAGCGACACTGTGTCATTTTTTATCTCTGTTCTCTGTCTGTTGGCCTATCATCGCAACCTTCTTCATTGGTCTACCGCGACATCGTCACATTTCCCACATTGGTAAACTATGACGTCGCTCTGTGTACAAACAAAGACTGCGTTGATCTGCCAAAATTGGCATGTGGGAATCCCCCTCCATATTTTTCATCTAAGTTTTGGTTTGGTGTACGAACTCCCTCTGTGCTGCAAGATCCAGTCAAAGACCCCATTTTTTATTTGTGTGTTGAAGTGTTTGGTTCCACTTGGAGTTGTTTTGGGTTCCGTCTTGGACAAGTCTGATATTTGGTAGTGGTGGACACTCTCGTCTCCCCCACCTGCATCCACTAACCTTTTCATTCCCTCCTCTCCTTCCTGGATTTGGTCATTGTATTGGATCGGTTTCTAGACCTCATTCACATACAATTTTTGAGCTTTGCTTGCTTTAGTGTTGCTTGTTACTGTTTGTTTTTTAGTGTTTGTGTGTGTTTTCAGTCCATATGAGTGCTCATCATTTTCTTGAGATTTTCTGAGTCATTTAAGTGCTGCAAGTAATCTTTTCTTTTCAGTATTTGTGTTTAAAAGCATCGTTGCTATCAAATTTTTATTTTGATGCATCCATTGAAAAATCAAAAGTGCTTTATTTCCATCATTTTTTCAGCTCATTTGAAGAATTGTACATGCATTGGAATGTTTCATTTATTGATCTTTTCGAAAAGTTGAAAGAAAGTTAAATTATTTGTGTTTTTTCACGAATTATGAGTTGCTCATTTTCTTGAAAAATTCAAAGCATATATCAAGTTTTGCGAAAGTAGTTCCATGCTTAGAAAATTACATGCATCTTTGTGGTTTTTGTGCTTTTAGGCCATTGTAGTGAAAGTGAAAAGTTTGCATACTCTACTTAGGAATTCTCTCTTTTCATCACTTAGCATCATTTTTGTTTTGAAAAGATAAAAGAAAAGAAAAAACATGTTTTGATTTGGTTTAGTAGTGTTGTTATTCTTAGCGTTTCGCTCGAAAAGGAAAAGAATACTTCAGTAATTTTTGGTAGATTTGGGATTGTGTTGCATTTTGTTGTTTCGGCAATAAGGAAATAAAAATAAATTTCTCCCTCCCATACATAGAGTTCATCAAAAGAAAAGCATATTTCTTACATGTAGTTAGGACTTGCATTATGTTTACGATTATGTACTCACCTCATGCATTCACCTAATTGTCCAGATAAAATTAATGGTAGAACTAGGGTAAATTTTTTAGTAACTTGTGTGTAAGTTAGAGAGGTGTTCCGGCGTCATTAAGCGTGGCAACTGTCATTATTTTCTAGCACTGTATTACGGGGGTATTGTAGTATTACAAGTAATTATCGGTATATCGAAGCTCTTTCACGTACCAACCAGGTATATCGAAGCTCTTTTACGTACCCACCAAGTACTTCAAGTGCTTGGTGTATATCGAAAGTTGTTTCACGTACTTGGCATATATAGAAAGGTGTTTCATGTACTCAATAGTATATAGGAAGGTCTCGTGCTGTACAGTTGTGCATTAGACAACACCACTACGGATTTGAGCTTCCACGTACCTTGCATATATCGGGAGACACCATTAGGATTCCTGAGACCAATTGAGTTAACCTTTTGACCATTTTGGAAGAGAAATACACCGAGAATAGCACTCGGGGAGATTACTACGCACGTACCATCCAGGTAATTGGGTATTCAGGAAAGGGTACGGTTCCAATCCTCCTTGTTGCATTTTACTGTTGGACCCTACGGTATATAGCGATTTGCGAAGCCTTGAAAATCCTGTGAGGTTCTAGACCTTTGAATCCACTCTTATCACATAAGTTTGCTTGTGGCCTTAGTTTGTGTAGGGTTTTGTCTGGTCTACTTTTCTTTTGTTTAGCTTGCCTTAGGATAAACTTTTGTTTCAGTCACTCTGGCTGAATTTCCTTGGAGAAGGTCCCGTAGGATTCAGAACTTTTCGCTCGAATATCCCCTTAACCATGAGGTAATTTTGAAGTTAAGGATGGACCCACAAGCCACGGTTGTGTCTCCTGAAGTGGAAAACCGTACTTTGAATGTTGGAGCACATATGTTTCCTCAAAATTCACCTGCCTCTCATCCCCCGCAGGGTGAAGAAGTACAAACTTCTACTTCACAAGACCTACCTCTTGTTCTACTGGGAGAGCCTGGATCGGTGGAATGGATAAATTCACCCCAGGACGACCCTTCAGCAGCTGTTGGTCCAACAGAAGCCTATTGGACATCATCTCTAGGCCACCCAGTGGCCCATTTTGCATTGCATCACCACCTAGTTGGGATACCCCCGATGACCGCATGAACTCTTACCGTGAACAATTGGCTAGATTACGTGCTATGACCATAGAGTTCACAAACCGGATTCTTGCACGAAGGGCCGCTCCTTATCAACCACTCCCAAGTCGTTATTTGTCTTATGATTCACCAGAATCATCCGCACAACATGTGACCACTTTTGAGGCTAGTCTACCATCATCTCCTGTACATCCATCTTCTAGACAGGAGACTAGTCCTATACCTCAGACAACCCAACATTTTGAAGGAAAACATTCCAACACACTTGTGACTACTACGGTTACATCACCTGCTCTCCTCCCACCCCAAACTTGTTATCGGACAATCTACCAAAGACGGATCTAAGGCGTGATCTCCCTAGCTCAAAGCGAGTCTAGAACAAATAAGACAAGCTACTAATGCATTTCCTAGATCTACTTAAGGATCGAGTATTAGATGTCTTACCTTTCACTTCACAATCCTTTCTCCTGAATGCTACTTCGCGTCTCATGGTCGTCAGATCCAAGCTGCAAGACCTATCAAGACAACAAACAAGAGAAACAAGTAAAAGGCATCTATATAATAAGAGATCTAAGTAAACAGTTAAGCAGGTAAACTACTCAATATCATTACGCACATGAACAATATTGGTGGAAAGCATTTGTATTACTATTAAAAGAGGGGAGTACATAATAGAGATATAGAACTACAACCAAGGCTTAACGCTGCAGCCCTTCTCCAACAAAGCCGATTGCCATATCCTTCCAAGGAAGTATGAGTTCTCCAATGGGTGAGTGGAGATATTCCAAAGGTAATTTCACCAGCATGTAGACACCATAGACTTCCTCCCTTTGGGATGGGAGTGAGCTTCATTGATATAGGACTAAGTGGATAGGGTATGGATAGGAAAGGTTGAGAGGTAGTAGGAGAGGCTTAAGGGATCTCTCCAAAGTATTAGGAACCGAGTTCCAGCTCCTCCAAGAGGTCAGGGATAGGGTCCCAAGTCAGCAATCTTCGAGAAGGATCTCGAAGAAGCTATTTTTTCCATCTAACTGACTTCATCACACCCTATAATGGGGAAAGGTGCGACGTCGCATGTTGCTCATGTGCAGCCTGCGATGACCCTTCAAAACCTAGCACAATTGGGTACAAATCCTCCCTAGTTGATCACTTAGTCAAGATATCTTTAGGGTTGTATACACTAAATCTTATGATGAGCAGATTTTGGGTGTAACAGAATGCCCCCCAAAGCATGAAGCTGTTGAAGATAGACATGTGAAGTGCTTTGATAGAAGTAATGGCAATAGACTTGCCGGATGAAGGAAACTGCTGTAGTACAACTGACTCTGAACTGACAATCTCATATAAAGTGCAACATTGATGCCGACCAATACAGTGTAGATCCATGGTAGTAATGATCGACTGAACACAATCATGGCTACTAGACACAAGTGTAGATCCATGATGAGATGATAACACAGCCACAACCAATACAAATGTGGATCCGTGTGATATAACTCAATACAAACTCCATCGCAACCTGGGAAAAACATGACTCTCCAGGGTCTTCAAGTTGAAGCCGCAATGATACGAATCTATCCATGTGATTACAAATGTCTTGATGTTGAACATGGTAGAAACCACTTGATTACCGACCATTGATGTAAACCGTTAACAAGTCAGAGGGAGATCACCATTGATGTCAATGATTCCCAAGGTATCACAATACATATCATCAAGCGTGAATAAATGAGCTGAAGTCGAACGCAAGACGAAATCTTTCAATCAAGAATCAATGATGTAAACTCATTATGAAAGCAAGGTAACCTGCCATTGAAGCATGCAGGGCCAAGGTACTTGATTGGTTTCTAGATTCAATCCTCAAATGATGTGTTGAAGTCGACAAGGATGAATCCGTCGAAGGAGGGCCATGATGAATCCCCCATCAATCGACACGAAACACGACAAAAATGTATAGGGTATATCGGATGGTACAGTAACATGCAAGACTGACTCAAAGTAGACCGATGTGATGGCGGGTGTACTGACTACAGATGATAAATGATAGACATATTCTTGAACATGGGCATGGCATGAATTGGCAGTATTGACACGACGAGTGTGACACAAATCCTCAAAGCGACTGATGATGGAAGCTTTTCTTTGAATGATTCAAAGGAGTAACGAGACTCGGGAAATAAGTGGAACTCGAGGACAAACAGATGATCCAAGTGCTGTATGCAAATGAAGATGAGTGCCATGTTCAAGAATGATTACATACTGCCACTAACAAGGTATGTAACACAAACACTTTCCTTTTTACCCATCATGAATGATGAGTGCCTCATGTGTTTTTTATGAGCTTGATGAGGGTAACCAGATGCTCGGTATAGCTCATCTCATAGATGAGTCCAATCCCAAATATTTTTCGAACCTGGGATAGGAGGGGTTCGTCCCATGACGGGTCTTTCATGTGAGAATTTTAACTAGTCCATAAAGGTAAACTCGGTCATCATTTCATGTTTAGAGAGTCTGAAAAGAATTAAAGAAGACTCCAACAGTCCTTTTTCGTAAAGTTATCCTCATCACCCGAAAAAGGGTAAAACAACGTGGGAAAGGACTCTTCCAGTCATGATTGGCTGGAGTATACCTTTTTCGTAATTAGTGCCTCTTGGTCCAAAAAAGGGGTAAACTATCACTAGGAAGACGACCATTCAAATACTTTAACAAGTGTGAACGTGAAAAGTTTACTTGGCAATATTTTTGTTTTTCGAGAGCCTGAAAAGAGCTTAACGGTAGACTCCGGGGGGTGTCCTTTTCTGTGGGAGTTTAACGAGCCCGAAAAAGTGATAAATCATAACTCGGTACTTGTTCTCATAGTTTCATGAGTACGAGAACAAACGAAGAGTAAACTCATCATCATGCAATAATTACAAGCTAACCGTTGCAAAAAATAACGACACAACATTCAAGGGAGTGTTCATACCTGTGATGACCGTTGTGATACGCGAAACGACACAAAAGACTACTTACAACTCCTACACACTAGAAAAGTGTCAAATAGCCCCAAATATGAAAAAAATGGTAAAAAACTATGATAAATGGCCTAAGAGCATCAAAATATTTGAAAAGGAATATTCTATTCTATTTATAAATAGAAAAATGGGACAAAAATAGTTTTCATTGTTTCATTTGCCAATTTGGGAGGAGAAGTACCAATTTGGAGCCAAAATTTCATTTGCCAATTTCGGGAGTTACGATCCGCCATTTCACCCACCGTCAGGAGCAGGTAAGCCTAAATTTCATCCAGCAACTTTCCAGTGGATTAGATTTTGTTTTTACGTTCAATTTTTGGGTTTTTTGATGAATTCATGGAGGGCTATTGCGCTCTCAGTTCGTCGCAGTTGGCCCTTTCGGGAACTATGACAAGACCGACTCGGCGCAAGTCCTGAATGAGTGAAGTGCGACGACATCGCACTGTATGCAAAAGTACAGTGCGATGGCGGAGATGCATTTCCCAAACATCAAAATAAACTCAAAAAAAGAACTTGTTGTGGTTGAAGTAGGATCTAACAGTGTTTAAATGTCCCTTTTGGCAGGTTGCTAGCAAGCCAACATGGTTTTAGAGTGGCGGGAAAGAGAACACGAAGTAGAAGATATACAAGCTGCCAATGATCCACAATGCGTGGATGCCTTGAGGAACTACGGTTTGCTCAAGTTCTTTGAGATTCAGGGGATGAGATCCCAAATCCCGTTGTTATCACACATGCTCCAGAGTTGGGATGGGGCCCAACAACATTTCGTGATTGGTGATAACATCCTCACAATAGATGTTGAGGACATCTATTTTCTCACAGGTTTGTCCTGGAGAGGGGACCTTATATTTCTTACTAGAACACGTGCCAGTGACCGCATAGTCGATGACATGGTGTCACAGCATTGTACTGCTCTTGCTCGATCTTCCAGTGGAAATATTCTTATTAGGGATGTGGTGAGCCGCCCACTGTGTACCATAATGTTTACTATTACTAGAGTGGTGGGAAGTCAATCCCCACACACGGCTACTCAGGCTTAGATGCTTTATGCAGAGGACTGTATGTCGCCTAGGGTTTTCAACTGGTGCGAGGGTCTCCTCGCAAACCTCCGAGCTCATCTGACCAAGTGTTGGCGAGGAGAGCTCAAGCAGTTTGGTTATGGATCGATTGTGGTATCGTTCTTCTTGGAGCGGATCCCTCTCTTGCATCCACAGCTAGTAATAGATGAGAGGGAGCCTAGAGATCCCCACATGCTTAGATGGGATGAGGTGATGACCCGCCATGGTGGAGGACCTATCATCAGCTTTGGTCCTGAGTTCTTCAGCTGGCTGGAAGGCCAGTTACTCATGGTTGAGGACTTCCCATATGGCTGTACGGATTTCAGAGAGGATCCCGACTTAGTGCTGCCCAAGGGTGCAGCATGGGGTGACATAGGTGAGAACAAAAACCCTTGTAATTTTAGTTTTGCATATTTATCATTTTTTTGATGTAGTACTGATAAGTATGTAACATGTGTGTGCATATGTGGGGCCCGTACGTCCAGTAGGAATTTCCCTTCTGGCGAGGAGAGACAGAGGTGGGGAAGCAATTGTGCCCCCAGGTGCTCATGCTGCCATCGAGGAGATGGAGGAGGTATACAGGAACTTGTCCCAGTTGATAGTAGAGGTTACTGAGCCAGCGATAGATGACCTGCCGAGACCTATGCAGAGGTTTGGGGTTGGAGCGTCCATACTCTTCAATGCCCTACTCTGCAAGGTAGCAAAGACCGTGGATTGCTTCCTTACTCAGCGACAACAAGTTTTCCGTGCTAGGGGTGGTGTACGGGTCTGGCGTCAGGCCTGATGACACTATTATACTTGTACTGAGAGCTTAGAGGCCTTAGATTTTGTACTACTAAAAGCTAAGAGGCTTCATATTTTGTAGAGACTGACTGAAAGCCATCGTGCTTCAAATTTTGTACCAGCATTACTTTTGAATGATATATATATACAGACATTCCCGACGATTTATACATTATGTGTTTTAAAATGATGAGTGATGTGATCTTGTTTACATGTTTGCTTTTATACATTGCATTATTTACATGTTGTGCATGCTTTTACATATTATGAATATTATGTGTGCGTGATGTACCAATCCAAAATGAAGTTAGCCATCGAGTCAGCAACTGTGTTTAAATCTTGTGGAATGTATAGGTACAGAACGGATTCAAGTGACCTTTCCAGGAGATGTACTCGTCTGAAGAGACGGAGTAAGGCGAGATCACGGATGGCGTAAACCCGGTTAAGATGGGAAACCACTAATTGAGAATCCATGTGGATGAAAATGTGGTTCATACCCAAGGAAATGGAGTTAGCTAGGGTTCCGATTACTGCCTGATATTCTACGGCGTTGTTGGTCGCAAACCCTAGGCAACTTCCTTCTAAGCTAATGAGCTCACCTGTTGGGGAATATAGTACCCAGGTTGCCGAAGCAAGGTTACGGGTATGCCGGCTGGTGCCGTCCACAAATCCATAGCACGTTTCCATCTGCACATGCAGACAGAACATGGTATAAGGAGCGGAAACAAGATCTAAAGACACTCAAAAAATAAAAGCGTCACAGCACACAAAAACCCAAAAAACACGCCATGTACAGTATATACAAGAAATTCTAAGTGTGACGAGTTTAGGCATAGTATCTCTTCAGGTAAGCCCATTTCGGGGTTCACCCAAAGAGATTTTGTCACAGTCTTCAAGCTCGTAAGCTCTCTTTTCCAAAACACGTTTGACAATGTAAGGTCCATGCCACATGGATTTGAACTTTCCTGCTCCTAGTTTGTCGTGCTTCTGGTCATAAGTGAGGACCAGGTCACCCTCATTAAAGATACGAGGTTCAACTGACTTGTCGTATTAGACATTGATGCGTTTCTTGTGTGCTTCATTAGCAAGAGCGGCATCTCAGCGGGACTCGTCAAGTTTTTCTAAGTGCAGGAGACGTTCTTCTTCGGCAGTAGTATTAGGAAGAAGTTCGACAGTGAGTTGTAGAGACGGAATTTCGCACTCTATAGGTAGGACAGCCTCCAGTCCATAGACTAGTTGGAAAGGAGTGTAACTTGTGGTGGTTTTAATGGAGGTTATGTAGGCCCATAACACTGAAAAGAGCATGTTATGCCCATTGGATTTCTGTGTACCTACCATCCTTTGGACCATGGTTTTCAAGACTTTGTTAATGGCCTCGACTTGTCCATTGGACTGCGGGTAGTAGGGTGTTGAATTTTCATGGAGAAAACCCAACCTATCGCTCAGTTCATCAACCATATGGTTCTGAAAATGGGAACCATGATCGGTAACAATTGCCTGAGGAACTCCGAACCGCGCTATTACATGATTGAACATGAAGAGTGCACTGGTTTTGCCATCGTTCTGGTATGTAGGCATAGCCTTAGCCCACTTTGTAAAGTAATCCACAACTACAATGATGTAACTATGCCCCCCGGCCGAGGTAGGATTACAATGCATAAAGTCAATGCCCCATTTTACGAAGGGGCCTACGGCAATAACCGAGTGTAATGGGGCGGGATGGGTGCGCTTCTTCGTATGAAAGTGTTGGCAAGGAGGACATTTTTTTATGGCCTCAATACAATCTTTGAAGATGGTAGGCCAATAATATCCTGTGCGCAAAATTGTCTGGGCTGTAGCCATCCCAGAGAGGTGACCGACACATGCCCCAGCGTGACAGTCATTTAGAACGCGTTCGACTTCATCGTGAGTGAGACAACGTTGAAGAATTGAATCAATGCCACGACGATACAAAGTATCATTGATGATTAAATCATACTTCGCATGGTGACGTATCTTACGACAGTCGTCGCGCGATAGTTGAAGGTTGAAGCGTTGGGTTTGAAGATATAATGAGATATCTCCATACCATGGATTAGTCGTACTGATGAGAAACAATGATTCGTCGGGAAAAGATTGATTGTGCTCAATTTCAGCATCAGGATGGGGAAGGTCACAGATCAGCTCAGCAAACACCAAAGACTTTTTTGACTTGGCTTTCTTGAAGAGAAGATCAAATTCTTGTAGTATCACGATCCAGTGTGAATACTTGCCCCCAAGCACCTGTTGCGTCAGGACATGATACATGGGGTTCGAGTCTGCGATGATGGTGGTGGTGTGGAGCAAGATATAGTGTCGAAAATTTTGGATGGCGATGATCTCCGCGAATGCGAGTTTTTCGACATGTGAATATCTAGTTTCAATTTCGGTGAGACCCTTACTTGCATAGTATATTACATGTTCCTGGGCATTTTGATCCTCCTGTACCAAAAACATGGCGATAGTGGTAGCAGAAGCGGTGAGATATAAGATATAATCTCGATAATAATTGTGCGGTTGGAGCACGGGGGCATGCGTGATGGTATGTTTGATACTATCGAAGGACTTTTGAGCTTGGTTGTCTATAATGGGACATCCTTCTTGAGCTTCCTCATATACCGCCGAGTCTTCTTCGCGAAATTGCAAACAAAACATCGTAAATAAGTCGCCTTCCCTTTGAGACTTTGAAGTTCCATCACATCAGTCGGGGGTGGCAGGTTGATGATGGCCTCCACCTTTAAGGGATCAATGTGGATCCCATCCTTCGAAATGATAAATCCTAAGAGGCGTCCAGACTCAACGAAAAAGAAACACTTATGAGGATTTAGACGGATATTGTACCGTCTGCATATGAGGAAAATGGCCGTTAGATGATCAATGTGGAACTCGCGCTACTTTGAGTGAGCAGGGAGATCGTCCAAGTAAGGTTCCGCAAAGTCCTTAATGTCATGGAAAGCATACAACATAGCTCGTTGAAACGTGGTGCCAGCATTTTTAAGGTCAAACAGGAGTTTGCGGTATGCAAACGTTCCCCACGGGAAGATGAATGTCGTCTTATGTTGGTTAGTGGGGTTGATCTCAATCTGGTTGTAACCAGAAAATCCATCCATAAATGAGAAGATGATGCTTCCGGAACAATTGTCGATAATCTGGTCGATGAAGGGGGTCGGGTAGTTGTCTTTTGGACAAGCTCGATTAAGGTCCCAATAATCGAAAAAGAAGCAAATGGTACCCTGATTTTTGTTCACAGGGACGACGTTTGAGACTCAATCCCTCAATGGGACGGGATAAATAAAACCAGCCTTTAAGAGCTTTTCAATTTCTGCCTTGATTGCTGCCGTCTTCTGGGGGTATACCAGTTGCAAGTTTTGGCGTACAAGTTTGATGTTGGGATAGGTTTTTATTTCATGAGAAACAATCATGGGGTCTATCCCAGGCATCTCCTCATAGGACCAAGCAAATACGTCTTAAAATTGCTTGAATAAGGCCGTGCCAACAACTATTTTTTCAGGGGAACACTTCTGGCCTATGCGAATGTGTTCCACTATACCAGGTTTCACTGAGATGTCTACCGGGGTGGTTGGCTTAATGTTGGCCAAGTTTCCCTCCATGTCCGTAAGACATGTAAGGATGGGGGAATGAGGGAACAGGTAGATGTCTGGTGAGAAGAGGGTGTGGATGTTGTCCTCTATGTACTCCAAAGGAGGAAGAAAAGATGACCTATGGTGGAGACCATCCTACGGACCGTCGTCGAAATTCATAACTTCCATGATGGACTCGTTTGAATGAAAAGTCTGAAGTAAGAGATCAGGTAGAGATGATGTCCGTTGTAGAGAACAGGATGGAGAGGCCACAGTAAAATGGTCCTCCGGTGTTGATTGGATAGCCTTGTAAATACGTTCAGCGGGTGAAGGAAGCATTATATATCCAAGCAGGTGTGTTGTGGCTTCATCCGATACAAGCCAAGTATCGGTAGAGTGAGATAAAATCTCTGTGGAGATCATGTTCACCGTAGCGACATGATTAGGGGGGTCCGTCACCGGAAAAACGACCATGAGAGATGAATCTTTCAAAAGGCAAACCCCTATACTCTCATACTGTTTTGTCATTTGTCCAATGGAAGGCACATGGTCACCAGGATGAGTAGTCGCGTCTGGTGCGCAAAAATCTAATTGGTCGATAGTAACAATTCTTCCTTGGTGGGGGAATTGTACTATGCTGAATACTGAAGAGGCTACCGCCTACATGGCATAAAACCAATTGCGACCAAGAAAGAGATTATAATCTATTGGGGTTGAGACCACTTCCACGTTAACGGTTATGGTCTTTCCACCTAACTCAACTGCAAGAGCTTGTAAGACCCATGAGGTGGAAAGCCACGCCTATCTAATGCTTTCAACATGGTGGGAGAACGATTCAATTCGGGGGAGCCAATGGCTGTCCAACAGGCGATCGACATGACAGAAGTGGAGGCACCTTCGCCTTAAAGGGTACGATGGAAAATCTTCCTAGCAATGTTCGGAGAAACTTGGAATGCGAGCTGGTGGGAGAGCCTTGGCTTGAAGTGGTCAAGTGAGAACATGATGGTATTCGAGGAATCGGGGTCGACTGCACCAATGGCTGCAAGGAAAGTTTTGCGTTGATTAGGATAATTTTGCAAAACTTCCAAGGTAGACATGGCGCAAGGAGCTTGTGCCAAGTCTTCTATGATATTGTAATTTTGTGTCGCCCAAGCGTTGGGATTGAAAACAAATTTTTGAATCGTACTCTTGGGTGGTCACAATATTGAGTCTAAGGATGGATTCTCAATGGTGAGATAAGTTGATGGTACAGTGACATCAGTTAAGGAGTCGGAGTATTTTTCAGTATTACTTCCAGTGGATTCCTTCGAAGGGACTGGTTCGTAAGATCGCGATCGAGTGTTCAAATTGATCATCTCGTTACGCACCATGAGAACATGTGCGGTATTGGACGATTCCCCTTGGGATGGGGGGGTGAGCAATCATCTATTGGTTCTGAGTAGGAAATGGATCATTGAGGACCGCGTGAGTTGGTTTACCCCTAAGAAAATTTTGTACTTCGTCTCTATGGGGACATTCTTTGGAGAAGTGGTCATCTCCACACAATAAACAAGGATACTTTAGCTTCCGTTTCTTCTTGGTATCATCAGGAGTGCTCTTTTGTTCCTCCCGGGCAGAAGATTTTTTGGGTTTCTCCTTGTTCTTCTTTTTGCCGCCAAACTTCTGAGATGAAGCTGATTGGACATAATTCACCTCTTTAGTTAGAGCAGGAGTGGTGGATTTGGTGGTGCTGTGGCCATCCTGAGTTGGTAATGGGGAAGAACCGTGGAGGTTGGATGATCCAACAGTGCTAGAAGCAGGCTGGGTGTTAAGGGATCCAATGATTCCATCAGTTTGGAGTCCCTTATGTGGTTTTGCAGGGTCATTAACGTCATGGGGTGCGTCAGGAAGAATATCAAAAAAAGTGTCGGATTGAGTGTAGATTAGGTCTAGTACATGGGCACTTGTGATGGCTTGTTCTTCGGTGACAACACATCGCATGGCAACATCTCTTGCTATGGTAGGGATGAGGGATTTTGTGAACCAGTCTGCTAGGAGATGATCTGGAATAGGAGCTTTAATGAGACGTCATCTCCTTCACCACTCGTGGATATGATCCGAAATATGAGTGGCGGTATTCTAACGGAGTGAGGTTAAAAGCTCGGTACCAGTTTCATACTGTATGGGCAGCTGGAAATGTGTCAAAAATTTCATGGCTAGAGAACCAAAATCAGGAAAAGAGTAGGGTGGCAACTCAACGTACCACTTGGCAGCCGAACTGGTGAGAGTCCTTTGAAACAATCTAAGACGAATTGAATCATCCGTTAAGGAATTAGATGAACACCATAAGTGGTATTTCATCACGTGGTTTTTAGGGTCTTCACCTGGCTTGCCATCAAATTTGGGGATATTAGACAGAAGTTTCACTGGAATTGGTGGCCAGTTAGATCCATGGTAAATAGGATCGTTGGTTAAACGAGATAGGTCAGGTAGGTCCAAAGTAGCCAGGAAGGGCGGCTGTGGGTTAGTCTGCGCGTATTGATAATACGGATAAGGCGTGTATGGACCAAACTGACCGTAAGGTGTACCAGAAGGAAAATGGCCGTAGGGGGGTGTGCCGCCCGGACCATAAGGGGGTCTGCCACCATAAGGTGGTCCATTCCAATAAGGTGGGGGTCCACCTCCACCACCGGGAGGGGGTGGAGGTCCGCCGCCACCACCGGGAGGAGGTGGGGGTCCATACCCGTAATAAGGCAGCCCACGACCGCCTCCTCCTAGAGGGGGTGGTGGACCACCTCCACCGCCAGAAGGATGGGGGCCCCCACCACCTCCGCCGCTGGAAGGATGAGGGTCTCCACCACCAATGCCACCACCAGAGTAATTAGGTCCTCCACCACCCAAAGGGAAGTGTCCTCCTCCACCATAATAGGGTGGTCGCCTACCGCCACCGCCTGGAAGGGGTGGTGGACCATTCCCGCCACTGCCAGAAGGGTGAGGGATATTGTTGGTAAAATGAGGTGGGCCTCCACCAAGGTTAGGTGGGGGCCTGCCGCCTCCAGCAGGAGGTAGGGGAGGATCGATCGGGGGTGGTGGTACTTGAGGGATAGTTGGTTGGAGTCCGTGATGTAACACAGGTTGTTTCCCCCATAGAGTGAGTGGATTCCTGGGATAAGGTATCCCGTATGGTGTGTTTCTAGGATTAGATTGACCTGGCGCAGGGTTAACGGAACCTATATACGCTTGACTCCATGATGGTTGAGTTACATTTGATGGGCCCCCAACATGAGATAATCCCATGGTGGATGTTGATGTATATGTAACTTCGGAATGTATTTCATATATGTATATTGTACTCCTATAGAGATGGTATTATTCCTCTATACGGAAGTGTTTGTATTCCTATAGAGATGTTATTATTCCTCTATACGGAAGTGTCGTCATTTATATTGTAAGTGTTGTAACTTATGCTTGATGGGTTATTAGACCACCTTGTTGGGGTTGGGCCTGTATAAGTCATGTGGGTCAAAGGGTTATTAGACCACCCTATTGGGTGTTGGCCCAGTCAGCATTGTGTTATGTGGTTAAGTTGAGGCCGACCTAGTAAAGGTTATTAGGAAAGTCAAGTCAAGTATAAATAGAGTGTGGGAGGCACTCTATTTGATCATTCTATTCTCACACACACTCTTTGGAGAGTGGCGCACTTGTGGAGGAGGATAAGCTGCTGCTAGGAGATGTCTATCTCTTATGCTTGGGTTGTATCTTTGCTCTATCTATCTCTGAGGAAGTTATTGGGGTTTTTCACCTTTATGATTTTCCCCAAGTAAACTCTGTGTCTCTTGTGTGCTTGCATTATTGTGTCCATGATTGATATGCTGTAGATATGCTGTACATGTTGTTCTCTCCATTAAGATCCTAGATTAGATTGAAGTAAATTCTGAAAAACTAACAGTGGATGGTCTAGCGGGCTGGGAAGGTCCAACGGGAGGTCTGTTGGGGATTCCACTGCCTATGTTCTAGTTAGGAAACAGGGGTTGCCCCTAAACCACAATAGGTTGAACACTATTCAGAGGTTGAACCAACATAGGTTGTTGACTAGCTACCATAGTAATAACATTACCAATAACATAATCCGGGGGAATGGAATATCCTCCCTTTGAATTTTGAGGTGGAGGAGGAACTGGTAAAGTAACTATGGTAGTGACGGGTGTGTTGGACTGTTGTCCTTCCATCGGTTGGTTCGCTTGAGTTGCAGGATTGGACGGTTGGTTCGGCAAGGGACCTTATGATATACTACCGAGTACGTGATACACCCTTTGATATACGCCAAGTACAGATTATGGTACTTGGTGAGTACGTGAAGGAGCTCGAAATACTGATAAGTACGTGGAAGACTACAATACCCCCGGGATACAGTGCTGGAAAATAACGACAACTGCCATGCTTAACGACACCGGAACACGTCTCTAACTTACACACAAGTTGCTAAAAATTTTACCTATTTCTACCGTTAATTTTATCTTGGACGGTTAGGTGAATGCATGAGGTGATACATAATCGGAAGCATAATGCAAGTCCTAACTCTATGCACGAAATATTCTTTTCTTTCAATGAATTCTAGCTATGGGAAGGAGAAAACTTTTTCCAATAGTATTGCTGAAACAAACTCAATGCAATCGAATTCCCAATTCAAATAAATATGATAATGAGAACATTCTTTTCCTTTTTCAACGAAACACAAAAAATCACAACACTACTATCCAAATCAAAACATTTTTCCTTTTCTTTTTCTTTTCAAAGCAAAACGACACTAGGTAATGAAAAGAGAGGATTCTGAAATGGAATAAGCAAGTTTTTCAATTTCACTTTCAATGGTCTAAAAGCATGAAAAATTAAAAATGCATCTATCTTTCCTTAGCATGGAATCAATTTTGCAAAAATCGAAGCATACTTTGAGTCTTTCAAGAAAATGAGCGATTCATAGTTCGAGAAAAATACAATATATCATACATTCATTCAATTTTCCAAAAACATAAACGAAAACGCTCCAATGCACAACAATTTTATTCAATAATGCTTAAGAAATGATGGGAAAGAAGCTCTTTTTAACTTTTCAATGGATGCATCACATAATAAACTTGATAGAAATTGAGCTTTCAGATCTAAATGACTGAAAAGAAAACACTACTTGCAGCACTCAGTATACTCAGAAAACTCGAGAAAAGACAAGCACTTGATCAAGCTGAAGGACACACTTAACTCAAAATCAAGCAGTAGCAAGCAAACCAAGCAAGCAAAGCTCAAACAATGATGAAAACGAGGTTTGGAAGTTGATCTAATGTAATGATTAGATCAGGGATGGAAGGAAGGGAATGCAAGGGTGATCAGATGAAGGTGGAGGAGACAAGAGTATCCACCACTACCGGTCTTCAAACTTGTCAAAAACGGAACCCAAAATCAATCCAAACAAAACCAAACACTCAAAACAAAAATCATAGGTGGGATCCCTGGCTGGATCTTGCAGCACAGAGGGAGTTCATACAGCAAACCAAAGTCCAGACTGTCAAATGGAAAGGAGATGCTTGCATGCCAAATTTTGACAAATCGACGGACTCTGTGCTTGTACACAGTGTGATGTCGCAGTTCACCAATGCAGGAAGTGCGACGATGTCACAGTTTACCAATGAAAAGGATGCAACGAGTGACTAACAGGTAAAGAATAGAGATAAAAAATGACACGGTGCACTCTAATCCCACTGCCTAGGTGCGACAGGCGAAGTCTAAATTCAAAAATGAATCAGATCTCTTAGCAATGAACTATGGAATGGTTTGGGAATGAGTCGTACAAACTTAGGGGAAGCAGATCAGGGTCTTCAATACGAAGATTTGATAGTGAAATCAACTTCAAGAAGTAAATGGCAAAAATGAAAAGGCTTGTGTCAAGCAATCAACTGAAAATGATTCTCAGATTGACAACTACTGAATAAGACTTATAATCCCCAGCGGAGTCGCCAAATTTTTTATCGGACAATCTACCAAAGACGAATCTAAGGTGTGATCTCCCTAGCTCAAAGTGAGTCTAGAAAAAATAAGATAGGCTATTAATGCATTTCCTAGATCTACTTAAGGATCGAGTATTAGATGTCTTACCTTTCACTTCGCAATCCTTTCTCCTGAATGCTACTTCGCGTCTCATGGCCGTCAGATCCAAGCTGCAAGACCTGTCAAGACAAGAAACAAGAGAAACAAATAAAAGGCATCTATACAATAAGAGATCTAAGTAAACAGTTAAGCAGGTAAACTACTCAATATCATTACGCACATGAACAATATTGGTGGAAAGCATTTGTATTATTGTAAAAGAGGGGAGTACATAATAGAGATATAGAACTACAACCAAGGCTTAACGCTGTAGCCCTTCTCCGACAAAGCCGATTTCCATATCCTTCCAAGGAAGTATGAGTTCTCCAATGGGTGAGTGGAGATATTCCAAAGGTAATTTCACCAGCATGTAGACACCATAGACTTCCTCCCTTTGGGATGGGAGTGAGCTTCATTGATATAGGACTAAGTGGATAGGGTATGGATAGGATAGGTTGAGAGGTAGTAGGAGAGGCTTAAGGGATCTCTCCAAAGTATTAGGAACCTAGTGCCAGCTCCTTCAAGAGGTCAGGGATAGGGTCCCAAGTCAGCAAGCTTCGAGAAGGATCTCGAAGAAGCTATTTTTGCCATCTAACTGACTTCGTTGCACCCTGTAATGGGGAAAGGTGCGACGCCACATGTTGCTCATGTGCAGCCTGTGACGAACCTTCAAAACCTAGCACAATTGGGTACAAATCCTCCCTGGTTGATCACTTAGTCAAGATATCTTCAGGGGTGTATACAGTGAATCTTATGATGAGCATATTTTGGGTGTAACAAAACTTCATGGGGAGGATACTTTTTACTCCCTGCCTTTTTTACAGGTAATGATAATCCCACAGCGGATAATCAACAACCAGTGTTGGGTCAACCTTTACTTAGTTGTCAACAAGTTGTTGCTGGGGGGAAACCCCCGTTTCTTAACCATAATACTGCAGCAGGAGTTCCCATCAGTCCTTCCGATGGAAATTCCTTACCTCTCAAACCTTCCACTACGAGATTGTGCCATGTTGGGGGACTGTCCAATGTAATTCAACCACCATCGAGTCAAGCATCTCTAGGTCATATTAACCCTGTTTCAGGACAACTTAATCCCAGAAACGCACTCTATGGGGTACCTTACCCTGGAAATCCTTACACTCTATGGGGATGGAAAAATGTTTTACAACATGGACCCCCGCTTACAGTCCCTCAAGTCCCTCCACCCCCGTTTGGTCCACCCTCACCTCCCATTGGAGGAAGCGGAGCCCCACACAAACCTGGAGGAGGCGGACCTCTACCTTCTGGTGGAGGACCACCTCAATTCGGCTATCATGGCCCACCCCCCTAGTGGTGGTGGTGGAGGACCATCACATCCTAGTGGTGGTGGTCAAGGACCACCCTACTATGGTGGAGGTGGATGAGGAGGCCCTTACTCTTCTGGCGGCAGCAGTGGCCCACCACCCCCTCCTGGTGGAGGTGGTGGAGGCCCATCCTATTCCAGCAGTGGTAGCGGACCCCCACCTCCTCCTGGCGGAGGCGGGTGGCGGCCCATCCTACCCTGGCGGTGGTGGAAAAACCCCACCATTTGGAGGAGGACCCCCACCTTATGGTAATGGACCACCTTATTATGGTAATGGACCACCTTACTATGGCGGCGGACCTACATTTGGTCTGGGAGGCCCATACCCCTATGGACAGTTCCCTCCTGGAACACCCTATGGTTAGTCGATACAAGGTCCCACTGGTCCTTACATGCCTTATCAGTACTATCAGTACCCACATCCTAATCCGTAGCTGCCCTTTTTGGCTACTTTAGACCTACCTGACCTATCTTGCCTCACCAATGACCCCATCTACCACAGAACTAATTGGCCACCCATTTCGGTGAAAATTCCATCAGATATCCCCAAATTTGATGGCAAGCCGGGTGAGGATCCTAAAAACCATGTGATGACATACCACTTATGGTGTTCATCCAAATCCTTAATGGATGACTCGATCCGTCTTAGGTTATTTCAACGGACTGTCACTGGTTCAGCTTCCAAGTGGTATATTGAACTACCACACCATTCTTTTCCGGATTTTGGTTCTCTTGCTATGAACTTTCTGACTCATTTCCAGCTACCTATATGGTATGAAACTAGTACAAAACTTCTAACCCCACTCCGTTAAAATACCGCTACTCATATCTCAGATCATATGCATGAGTGGCGGAGGAGGCGACGTCTGACTAAGGCTCCTATTCCAAACCAACTCCTAGCGGACTGGTTCACGAAGTCTCTCATACCTACCATAGCACGAGATGTTTCCATGGGAGGATCCGTCACTGAAGAACAAAACATCGCCCGTACCCATTTACTAGACTTAGTCTATGCTCAATCGGGCACGTTGTTTGATATTCTTCCTGACATACCCCGCAACATGTACGACCCCGCGAAACCACCCAAGGGACCCCAAGCCAATGGCATCATTGGATCCCTTAACACCCAGCCTTCTTCTCAAACTGTTGGATCATCGAACCCCCAAGGTTCTTCCCCATCACCAACACAGGCTAGTCACGGCACCACCAAATCATCCACTCCTGCTGTCACCGAAGAAGTGAATTTTGTTCACTCAACTTCACCTCAGAAGTTTGGTGGTAAGAAGAAAAACAAAGGGAAACCTAAGAAATATTCCACCTAGTAGGAACACAAGAGAACCCCTGATGACACCAAGCAGAAGAGGAAGTTGAAGTATCCTTGTTTACTATGTGGTGATGACCACTTTTCTAAAGAGTTCCCCCATAGAGACGAAGTTCAAAAGTTTCTTAAGGGAAAACCCATACCCGTAGTTCTCAATGATCCCTTCCCTACTCAAAATCAATAGTTGATTGCTCAAACCTATCCTTCGCAAGGAGAGGCATCCTCTACCGTGCATGTACTCATGATGCGGAGTGAGACGGTAAATTTGAATACTCGATCAGTCCCTCTGAAGGATCCTGTTGGAAGTAATACTGAAAAAGCTTCCACTTATCTACCTGAAGTGACTGTACCATCGGACTCTCTTACAATTGAGAAGCCCTCGTTTGATTCAGTACTACGTCCGCCCAAGAGCACAATTCAGAAATATTTTTTCAATGCTAATGCTCGGGCAGCTCAGAATTACAATATCGTAGAGAGCCTGGCACAATATCCTTCTGCCATGTCGACGCTGGAAGTCTTACAGAATTTTCCCAATCAGCGCAAGACTCTCCTTGCTGCCATCGGTGCCCTCGATCTGGATTCTTCGAATACAATCATGTTTAGACTCGAGTATTTTAAGCCAAGGCTTTCCCATCATCTTGCATTTCAAGTTGTTACCAACGTTGCTGGGAAAATAGTCCATCGTACTGTCTTAGACGAAGGGGCTTCTACCTTGGTTATGTCGATCGCTTGTTGGAGAGCCATCGGTTCTACCGAACTGAACTAATATCCCACCACCTTGAAGGCATTTGACGGACGTGGATTTCAACCCCATGGGTCACTACAGGCTTTGCCAATTGATTTGGGGGGCAAGACCGCCACCATTAATGTGGAAGTTGTCGCAGCCCCATTAGATTATAATCTCTTGCTTGGTCGCAATTGGTTTTATGTCATGACTGCGGTCGCAACATCTGTCTTCCGCATAGTGAAATTCCCTCACCAAGGCCGAATTATCTCTGTCAACCAAATGGACTTCTGCACACCAGACACCACTTCTCATCCTGGTGATAATGTCCCAATGCTTGGGAAATCTTCGCAATAGTATGAGAGTGTAAGGGTAGGTCTCATAAAAGATTAATCTCTAATGGGCTTTTTTTCGACGCCGGATCCCCCTAATCATGTTGCCTCGGTGAACATGATCTCCTAAGAGATTTCATCTTTTCTTAACCCTACTGATACATGGATTGTACCCGATGAAGCCACCACACACCTGATTGGAGACATAATGCCTCTTTCACCCACTAAACGTACCTATGTGGCTATCCAATCAGCACCTGAGGACCACCTTGTCGTGGCCTCCACATCCTATTCTCTACAATGGACATCATCCCTACCCGATTCTCTGCTCCGGACTTTTCATTCCGATGAGTCCATCATGGAGATCATGAGTGTAGATGACCCTCCATGGGAAGACCTCCACCACCGATCTTCCTTTCTCCCACCATTGGATTACGTGGAGAAGAACATTAGCACCATTTTTTCGTCGAATGTCTACTCTTGCTCACAATCTCCGACACTCACATGTCATGAAGACTCTAAGGGAAACCTTGCAAACATTGAACCTGCCACTTCAATTTACATTTCGGTCACTCTTGGTGTAGTGGAACAAATTCAGTTAGGCCAGAAGTGTTCCCCTGAAGAAGTCATAGCTTATACAGCCTTATTCAAGCGATTCCGAGACGTGTTTGCTTGAACCTACGAGATGCCTAAGATAGACCCTACCATTTTTTTACATGAAATCAAAATCTATCCCGATGTCAAACCTGTCCGCCAAAAGTTACGACCGGTACACCCTCGGAAGACTGCGGCAATCAAGGCAGAGATTGACAAACTCTTGAAGGCCAGCTTCATCTACCCTGTCCCATTGACAGCATGGGTCTCAAACGTCATCCCTGTTACTAAAAAGAAGGGCACCATTCTTGTCTGTGTCGATTACCGGGATCTCAACAAGGATTGTCGTAAGGACAACTACTCGACTCCCTTTATTGACCAGATCATCGACAATTGTGCTGGAAGTGTCATTTTTTCATTCATGGATGGATTTTCCAGGTACAACCAGATTGAGATCCACCCCGCCGACCAACACAAGACTGCATTCATCTGCCCTTGGGGAACATTTGCATACTGTAAACTTCTGTTTGGTCTTAAAAACGTTGGTGCTACTTTCCAGCGGGCCATGTCGTACACCTTCCATGATGTGAAGGACTTTGTGGAACCTTACTTGGATGATGTCCCTGCCCATTCAAAGCAACGTGAGTTCTACATCGATCATCTGGCGGCCGTTTTCCTCAGATGCAGACGGTACAATATCCGTTTGAACCCTCATAAGTGTATTTTCTGTGTCGAGTCAAGACGCCTATTAGGGTTTATCGTCTCGAAAGATGGGATCCGCATTGATCCCTTTAAGGTGGAAGCTATTTTCTCTCTCCCACCTCCAACTAATATTACACAACTTCAAAGTCTGCAAGGAAGAGCAACTTATTTACGACGCTTCGTATGTAAATTCATGCAAAGGACGTAGGGTTACATGAGATTTATGAAGAAATACGTCCCATTCATTTGGGATGACCAAGCTCAACAATCTTTTGAAAGTTTGAAACATGCCATCACGCATGCCCCTGTGCTCCAACCGCAGAATTACTATCGAGATTACATTCTATACCTTGTTGCTTCTGACACCACTATCGCCATGGTTTTGGTACAGAAAGACCAGAACTCCCAACAACATGTGATATACTATGCCAGTAAAGGTCTTATTGACACTGAAACTCGATATTCACATGTTTATAAGCTCGCTCTCACGATAGTCATCGCCGTGCAGAAGTTCCGACATTACATTTTGCTTCGCACCACCACCATCATCATCGATTCGAATCCCATGTACCACGTTATGATACGTCAAGTGATTGGGGGAAAGTATTTACGCTGGATCGTGATACTGCAAGAATTTGATCTTCTTTTCAAGAAGGATAAGTCTAAAAAGTCTTTGGTGTTTGCTGATTTCATCTGCAACCTTCCCCGTACTGATGTAGAATCTGAGCCCAATGAACCTTTTTCGGACGAGTCACTATTACGGATATTTCTCCCTACGGATAAAGAGAAACTCTCTTAGGTCAGAGAGGAATAAATCAACTCTAAACTAAGACAAAAAGAAAACAAATGCTACCTCATTCCCTAGATCTTAAACTAGTGTTTTAACTTTAATATATGAAAATATGTGACACTAGGTTGTCGTGTGTAATATTGAGGTATAACAGATGCCCCCTAAAGTGTGAGGTCAGAAGAGATTGATGGCCGAAAGACTTTACAAATACTTGCGGAGATAGCATCGAGGGGAGCAACAAGGAGTTGAAACAGAAACAAAGTATTAGATATACCACCGAGGTGGGCATTCCCATGCTCGGAAACAATTGACTCAAAGCATGGCTGCCAACCAATACATTGCAGATCCATGAGCATTGAGATGATATAGACTGTAGACAAATCATGGCTACTATGAACAATCATAGATCCATGAGACAATAATGACACAGCCATGACCAATACATAAGTGGATCTGTGTGACAATCCAAGGATAAGGTCTTCCACATAATGACTAGGTGAAAACTTGATTGAAAAATCGCCATCGCAACCTGGACATAATCGAGATACAAAAAGGTGCCTAGGGTCTTCTTCCCGAACCGAAATGATGTTGATGTATATGTAACTTCAAAATGTATTTCATCTATGTATTTCATATATATTTATTGTACCCTTATTAGAGATGTGTTATTCCTCTATAAGGAAGTGTCGTCATGTGGATTGACAAGTGTCGCAAGTGTGTGTACTTGCTGATGGGTTATTAGAACACCATGTGGGGTCGGCACTGAATTATATATATTATAATGTGGATGTACCTATCTTGACAAGTCGGCCCCATAAGGTCACTGGGCAAAAAGGTTAGTATAAATAGAGATCGGAGATCTCTATTTTACTCACTCGAAAAAGTAACTCACTCTCACTCAGAAAGTGGCGCACTAGTGAGGAGGAGTATCATTTGCTACTAGGAGACTATCTCAGTGTATTTTGGTTGTACTTTGGTTGAGCCATTAATCTCTCTATCTCTGAGGAAGTTGTGGGGTTTTTCACCTTAGGGTTTTCCCCACGGAAACTCTGTGTCTCTTGTCTCTTATGCTTTTGATTCTTGTGATGCTTGTCATATTGTGATTGTCATGCATTGATATACGGTATATGTTATTCTCTCAGCAAAGATCCTAGAGTATTGTGAATTAATGCTCAAAATTTAACATGGTATCAGAGCTAACCTGAGAAGAAGACATTTTGCAATGATGGAAACTTGAGTTTCTTGTTTATTGGGTTTCTCTCCACAAATTTTTTGAAAATCAATATAGTAGATTGACTCTACTCATCAAGTCGCATCTATCTGTCCAATCAGAATTCAAATTCTGAGCATTTTCAGATTTGGCCCTAAAAATTAGGGTTTCCACAAAAATAGGAATTTCTGGAATATGAAGGCACAGCTGGAAGATACTTGCAAAAATCAAAGTTTAGAGCTTTGGATCGAGATTTTTGGCTGGGTAGATCTCCAGGAAACTCAAACCCTAATTCAGGGCTCTCCCTAGTGAACCCGGGAGGACAAAAAGGCTAATCTAAAGGGTAAAGCTTTGCTGATCTCAAATTTTGAATACACCAGGATGATCAGCTCATCAAAGCGAATCTTTCTATCCTTTCAGAAATTTGAAATTCACATTTTGAATTTTTAGGGTTTTTTCGACAAACCCTAATCCGAGACCAGATCCAGTTTTCAGCATTTCAAATGGTAAGATCTAAATATTTCCTATTTCCATTTGAAGTACTCTTTAATATGTCTCACCACACCAAGCTTGAGGATAAGCTTGAAGGAGCTGATAACTTCCGAGCTTGGAAGTATAGGATTGGGTTAATCTTGGAAGAGAATGAGTTGGACTCATATGTGAAAGAAGACATCCCTATCCCAGAGGATGAAAAGGCCAAGGTATTGCATAAGAAGAACTTGGTCAAGGCAAAGAGAATCATTGTTGATTCTATCAAAGACCATCTCATACCCCATGTGTCTTCTCTTAAGACACCCAAGGAGATGTTTGAATCTTTGACCAAGCTATTTGAAGGAAAGAACATAAATCGGAAGATGACCCTGCGGAACCAATTGAAAGGAGTAAAGTTTCAGAATGGAGAAACCATTCACTCTTATTTTTAAAGGGTCTCCCAGATCAAGGAACAACTAGAAGCAGTGGATGAAATGGTAGAGAATGGTGAAGTGGTGATGCCCACTCTAAATGGCCTACCCAGGTCATGGGATTCCTTTATTCAAGGAATTTGTGCAAGGGAGAAGTTGATCTCCTTCAACAGATTGCAGGAAGAATGCTCTCAAGAAGAAGCTAGACTTATAGCTTGTGAGGAAAAGATGGGAGGTGAAGATCAAGCTCTTGCAGCTCACACCAAAAGAAGCAAGCCCAAGAAGGAGCACTCTCGCCATAAGAAATCCTATCAAAAGAATAAGAAGGATCTAAGATGCTTCACATGCAATGAGAAGGGTCACTTTGCTCCAGATTGTCCCAAGAACAAAAGGGATAATAACAACAACTCCAGCAAGAAGAAGAAGGGCAGTAAAAGAAAGTTTCATGCTCATGCTGCCGAGGATGATAGACCTCCAAAGAAGAAGGCTAGGGCAGAAAGTGATGATAGTGATGTTGACCCATCAAGTGAACAAGAGTATGTTCTAATCTCTGCTCTCACAGGTACTATCTCCCATGGTTGTAATGATTGGTTGATTGACAGTGGGGCTTCCAAACACATGACTGGGTTTAAGGAATCTTTTGTGAATCTATCTGAACATGAATCACCCCATAAGGTGAAACTTGGGGATGATTATCAATACCCAATCAAAGGAAGTGGTGAAGCATCCTACAACCTAGATTCTGGAAAATCTTTGAAGATGAAAGAAGTCCTTTATGTACCAGGGCTCAAGAAGAACTTACTCTCCATCTTTGCATTGGATGCAAAATGTATGAGGGTTGCATTTGTGGATGGCCAAATCCTAATGTGGCCAAAGGGTAAAACAATCGATCATGTAGTAGTGATTGGAGAGAAAGAGGGAGGTTTGTATAAATTGAAGGGACAACCTGAACATGCCATCGTGCACGAATCCATGGATCCAAGTGAACTTTGGCATATAAGACTTGCTCATATGCACTATAGGGCACTTCCAATTGCAAGCAAGGCTGTAGAGGGTCTTCCTGAAATCAAGACCAAACATGAAGGTGTTTGCAAAGGATGTTCAAAAGGTAAGAACATTAAGAAGGCTTTCCCAAGCAGTGAAAGCAAGGCAAAATATATCCTGGAAATCATCCACTCAGATGTATGTGGTCCTATGTCATCCAATTCTCTTAGTGGGTATGTTTACTATGTCTCATTTATTGATGACTTCTCCAGGAAGACTTGGGTATACTTCTTGAAGAACAAAGATGAGGTGTTTGATAAATTCAAGGAATCCAAAACCTTGATGGAGAATCAAACAGACAAGAAGATCAAAACATTCAGATCCGACAATGATGGAGAATTCACCTTAGGTGACTTCAAGAAGCTTTGCAGTGATTCAGGGATTAAGAGGGAGTTGACTGCTCCTTATAATCCTCAACAGAATGGAGTTGCAGAAAGGAAGAACAGAACTATCATGGAAGCAACAAGGGCAATGCTGCATGACCAGGATCTACCTATGCATCTATGGGCAGAAGCAGCTAGAACAGCTGTATATGTGCAGAACAGAACAGCCCACAAGATATTGGACAACAAGACACCAGAAGAGGTATTTTCTGGTAAGAAACCTGAAGTCAGCCATCTCAGAATATTTGGTTGTCCAGTATACACTCATGTCCCAAAGGAAAAGAGGACTAAACTAGATCCTTCAGGAAAGAAGGGTATCGGGTTACAGTGAAAGCTCGAAGGCCTATAGAATATACTTTCCAGGGTTCAAGAAGATTGATGTCAGCAGGGATGTAACATTTGATGAAAACTCAGCATTCATCAAATCAAGGAAGGCACCTATCGAAGTTTATGAAGAACCTAAGGAAACTAGATTCCAAGACACTACCATGACTGAAGCAGTTCCAGAAGTTGTTCGTGAGTTTGCATATCCGCAAGAACCTGCAGATCCAACCCGTGAGGATAACTCTCACAAGAGGAAACCTGCATGGGCTAGAGAGCTCATTCAAGATGCAGAAAGATTTGGCATTCCATAAGAAGAACACAGAGAAAAGAAGAGAACCAGATCACATACCAGCTATGTTGCTTTACTCTGTGACATTATGAACAAAGAGCCTTCCAGTTATGAAGAAGCAGCGGAAAAGAAAGAATGGAAGGATGCCATGGTTGAGGAATACCAATCAATAATGAAGAATGATGTTTGGGATGTTGTCCCAAGACCTAAAGAGAAGTCTGTTGTGACTTCTAAATAGATCTTCAAAATCAAGTATGCTGCAGATAGCAGTGTAGAGAAATACAAGGCAAGATTCGTACCTCGTGGATTCTCTCAGAAAGAGGGAATAGATTATGAAGAAACTTTTGCACTTGTAGCCAGGTATACTTCCATCAGAACAGTACTTTCCCTGGCTGCAGCAATGAAATGGAAAATACACCAGATGGATGTCAAGACTGCTTTCTTGAATGGTGTAGTTGAAGAGGAAGTATATGTGGAGCAACCACTCGGTTTTGAAATACATGACAGGGAGTCATATGTATGCAGATTGAAGAAAGCCTTGTATGGCTTGAAACAAGCTCCCAGAACTTGGTATGGTAGGATGGACAGTTTCCTATCTAGTTTGGGCTTTACCAAGAGTAAAGCGGATTCCAACCTTTACTACAAGGTTGAGGAAGGGAATCCTGTGATTCTACTCCTGTATGTGGATGACTTATTTGTAACAGGAGATGACAGACTGATTGCAGATACTAAGAGGAAGCTTGCTGCTGAATTCGATATGAAAGATTTGGGAATGATGCACTATTTCCTAGGTATGGAGGTGTGGCAGAGTGCAGGTGGGATCTTCCTTGGTCAAGGGAAGTACACAGTAGATATCCTGAAGAGATTCAGAATGATGGATTGTAAGGCCATGGCCACACCTATGGCATCGAATCTGAAGCTTCTATGTGATGCTTAATCTGAGCCGGTTGATGTCTCTATGTATCGTCAGATGATTGGGTCCTTGATGTACCTGACGAACACAAGACCGAACATTTGCTTTGCTGTGAACACATTGAGTCAGTTCCTGACAGATCCGAGGAATGTTCACCTAGTTGCTGTAAAGCATGTTCTGAGGTACCTGAAGGGTACAGGGGATTATGGGCTCAAGTATGAGGCGAATCAAAAGTTTAACCTGTAGGGTTATGTTGATTCAGATTGGGCTGGCAGTGCTGCAGCTAGGAAGAGCACATCTGGGTGCTGCTTCAGTATGGGATCAGGTGTGATCTCTTGGTTTAGCAGGAAGCAGTCTTGCGTAGCACTGAGTACAGCTGAGGCAGAGTATGTTGCAGCCTGTTTAGCTAATTGTGAGGCAGTATGGCTACGGAAGCTACTATCTGAGTTATTTGATCTCTCGTTGGATGCTACTGGTATCTTTTGTGATAACTAGAGTTGTGTGAAGCTGTCCGAGAACCCAGTGTTTCATGACAGGTCGAAACACATAGAGATCAAATATCACTATATCAGGGATATGGTGCAGAGAGGAGTTGTGAAGCTCCTGTATGTTGTGATGGACGAGCAGATTGCAGATGTGCTGACGAAGCCACTAGCTAGGGTGAAGTTCGAGTACTTCAGAGAGAGGCTTGGCGTTCTTCAAATCGAGGACACTTCAAGGAAGAAGTGATGGACACATTTGCTGAAGCCATTCCAAGCATGTTGGAAGGAGGATCCTTCACATGGCTGTGGATGTAAGCATTGGATGATGAGCATCAGGATGATGTTCTGGTTTTTGCTTGGATATGATCAGTTGGATCATTTTTATATGTATGTATGCATCATGTTGGATGATGGATATGATCAGTTGGATCATTTTTATGTATGTATGTATGCATCATGTTGGATGCTAGATATGATCAGTTGGATCATTTATATACGCATCATGTTGGATGTTGGATATGATCAGTTGGATCATTTATGTACGCATCATGTTGGATGTTGGATATGATCGATTGGATCATGTGTATGTATTTTTGTATATGCATCATGTTGGATGCTTGGACCATGTATCTGTATATGTATCAGGTGGATACATTGTATGATCAGGTGGATCATGTATGGTGATATGTATCATGTATTTGTATTTGTATCAGGTGGATACATTGTATGATCAGGTGGATCATGTATGATGATATGTATCAGGTAGATACTTGGTTTGCATCAGGTAGATGCATTATATGATTAGGATGATCATGGATGATGAGCTTCAGGATGTTGCTCCAGATGACATGCAGCAGGATATTGCAGTGATGATGATCAGGATGATCATGTGTACATCAGGATGATGTATGGTGAGTATCAGGTTGATACTCTATGGCTGTGGATCAGGTTGTGCAGGTGAGCATATAATTTGGCCCTAGGAGATTTGCAGATAGTCTTTCGAGGTTTTGCCTATGGCATGTAATTCGTTGACCTGGGATATCTGGCAAATGCTCTTTCGAGGTTTTGCTCTGGGAGGACATATAATTTGGCCCCAGGAGATCTACAGATAGTCTTTCGAGGTTTTGCCTATGGCATGTAATTCGTTGCCCTGGGATATCTGGCAGATGCTCTTTCGAGGTTTTGTCCTATGGCATATAATCTGTCCCTGGGAGATCTGATAGGTTGGGCTGTGTGCCTGTAATCAGTCTTGGGATGCTCTTGCGAGGTTTTTCCATGACCACATGTAATTCGTGCCCTAGGAGATCCTATAGGTAGAGTTGTGTGCTCGTAACAGCCTGGGATGCTCTTGCGAGGTTTTGTGGTGACCACATGTAATTCGTGCCCTGGGAGATCCTATAGGTAGAGCTGCGTGCTCGTAACAGCCTGGGATGCTCTTGCGAGGTTTTGTGGTGAGGTCACATATAATATGGCCATGGGAGATCCTATAGGTAGAGTCATGTGCTCGTAATATCCTGGGATGCTCTTTCGAGGTTTTGTGACGCACGTAATAAGTCCTGAGGATTCCACAGTATGGCCAGTGATGATGAAGACCTACAGGTGGTGGGCCTACATCCAGTATGAAAAAGGACTGGCTCTGTATAACTTCCTATGACGAGTAGAGTCAGAGATTGGTTGAGATAGTAGCAGCAGTGACGATGACGATGACGATGCATCGATGATGATCATCCCGAGAAGAAGACTTATCTAGCAGATCTGTGTCGATAAATACCTTCCTAGTTAAGAGGGGGTGTTGATGTGTATGTAACTTCGGAATGTATTTCATCTATGTATTTCATATATATTTATTGTACCCTTATTAGAGATGTGTTATTCCTCTATAAGGAAGTGTCGTCATGTGGATTGACAAGTGTCGCAAGTGTGTGTATTTGCCGATGGGTTATTAGACCACCATGTGGGGTCGGCCCTGAATTATATATATTATAATGTGGATGTACCTAGCTAGACAAGTCGTCCCCATAAGGTCACTGGGCAAAAAGGTTAGTATAAATAGAGATCGGAGATCTCTATTTTACTCACTCAGAAAAGTAAGTCACTCTCACTCAGAAAGTGGCGCACTAGTGAGGAGGAGGATCATCTGCTACTAGGAGACTATCTCAGTGTATTTTGGTTGTACTTTGGTTGAGCCATTGCTCTCTCTATCTCTGAGGAAGTTGTGGGGTTTTTCACCTTAGGGTTTTCCCCACGGAAACTCTGTGTCTCTTGTCTCTTATGCTTTTGATTCTTGTGATGCTTGTTAGATTGTGATTGTCATGCATTGATATACTGTATATGTTATTCTCTCAGCAAAGATCCTAGAGTATTGTGAATTAATGCTCAAAATTTAACAAACATTACGAATCTAGCCATGTGATTACAAGGTGTTGATGTCGAACATGGTAGAAACCATTTGATTACCGGTCATTGATGTGAACCGTTAACAAATGCGAGGGAAATCACCAATGATGACAATGATTCCCAACGTATCCATAGTACATCTCAACGAAATGCAAATAAATGAGTTGATGTCGATCATTCGAGAGATCATTCAATCAGAGGTCAATGATGAAAACCTACTGTTGAATATGAGGAAACCTGCCATTGAGGCATGCAGGTACCGAGGTACTAGTGGTTGACTCCTAAGCCTAATTCCTAGATAGTGATTTGGCGTTGACATGAATAGACTGATCGAAGGTGGGCCATAATGATTCCCACATCATCGACACGAAATTGGAACGAGAGATAGTATGAAATGATGAAACAATAGAACATGTACTGACACAGTAGAAGTCTTGACACAACGGATGACTTAGAACAATGCAAACCATTTGAACATATAACGACATGAAGCGGAACCTGGCAGCAAGGATTATTGGTGGCAGAGGATAAACACACGACGAGTAGGCTCGTGGCCAAGGAGACCACTCGAGATGATGACTATGACTCAGCAAGAACAAATGAATACCCAAAAATAGACAAGGGACAGATGCATGCCATGTTCAAAGGTGATGACTGATGAGTTGCCAACAGAATAAACTAGACTCATTTTCCCCCGACATGATGGACGAGTACCTCTTTGTTGTTTTACGAGCTTGAAGAGGATAATAGATGCTCGGTATAGCTCATCTCATAGATGAGTCCTATCTCACATGTTTTACGAACCTGAGAAAGGAGGGGTTCGTCCCAAAGTGGGTCCTTCGATGTTGTATTTTAACGAGTCCAAGGAAGGAAAACTCTGCAGTTTTTCACATTTAGAGAGCCTGAAAAACTTAAAGAAGGCTCCAGAATGTACTTTTTCATAAATTTAGTCCCTCAGTCCCTAAAAAGTGTAAAACAATTCCCGAGAGAACTCTCCCAGTCAACAGTTAACTAAGGTATACCTTTCTCGTAAAAAGTCTAAATGGGCCGAAAAAGGGGTAACCTATCACCGAATAGACGACCTTTCAAATACTTTTCCAAGTGTGAAAAAGACAAGTGCACTTGGCAATCTTTTCGAAACGAGGGAGTTTGAAAAGAGATTAAAGAGAACTCCGATGGTCTTTTTTGTAAATTTAGATCATTTCGGTCCAAAAAAAGAATAAAATAAAACCGAAATAATACTTTCCTCATTGTTTTACGAGCACGAGTAAAGTCGACTAAGCTCGACACCATTTTCTTGAGTTTGACAAGCACGACACAGGTGTGAAATGCGCTTGGAATCTTTTTCAAGTTTTAATCCAGAGCATGAAAAAGATAAAGTTGGCTCTAATGAAGGTAAAAAAGTAGGAAAATGCCAGTGTGAACGGCTTAGGAAGATCCTGTCAAAGAAGATTTGTGAAACCTCGAAAAGATATTAGTAATGTGAAAAAAGTTTTAACCTAAAAGGATAAAATAATGAGCAAAAAATAAATATGTAACTCATATAATCAAGGAGTTAAAATGAAAAGTTACCATTTCACCTTAGTTATTTTGTTCATAGAGGAATTTCATCCATTGAAGGGAAAAACTTCAAGTGTCCATATCTGGAGATCTGAGGCATCGTTTTGACATCTGTCTACGCCAGGTAAGAGCTCTCAATCTCCTCTTTCAATTCATAGCTTAAACTCTTGATTTTAGTTCAGTTTTTCCATTTTTTGAGGAAGCACTATGGGGATTTTTTTGCGCTTAGAACTACTGCGTCCTCCCTATATCGTGAAGCACGGTAGTATTGCCCTGTGGGGTTAAGTGGGGGTGCGGTAGTCCTCCTTTACCGCCTATCCGGCTCGTGACCAGGTGTAGTAGTGGCGAAAAAAAGAACAAAAATTAATTGTTTTTCTTCATGCTTGGACCGAGATCAAACTATCACTTTGCTCATGAGTGCTTCTTTTGAATTTTTTCAGGAGTTTATACCTCATTTGAATCAAAATGGTCGAGTGGAAAGAGAGGGAGCATGAACGTGATGATTTATTGGCTGAAAATGACCAAAATTCCCTAAATGCACTGCAAGAATGTGGGTTATTGAAATTCTTCAAGACCAAAGGTATCTGCAAGCAAGCCAAACTTCTCGCTTACATAATACAAATGTGGGAACCCAACATTCAAGATTTTCGAGTTGGAGAGCATACCCTCGAGATTGGACTTGAGGATATCTATTTTCTCACTGGCCTCTCAAAGAGAGGTGCACGGGTGGACTTGACAAGGTATAGGGCCTCAGAAGAGAGTACTGATACCTTGATCGCTCGTTACTGCCGCCAAGTTTTCGGGAAGAAAAGTGGGAAAGTGGTCGTTAAGGATGTTGTAAATCTTCCAATGAGAACTGTGTTGTCTGCCATCACCTGAGCAGCGGGTAGTATGAGTTCCCATCAGGCATCTCGAACACAGATGAATCTTGCCGTGGAGTGTCTGGCACCAACTCTATTCAACTGGTGAGAGGGTGTGTTATCCAACCTCAAGGAGCAAATAACCAAGTGCAAGAATGGAGAGAATCGCCAATTTGGTTATGGGAGTATCTTGGTCACCTTCTTTTTAGAGAGGGTGTCGTTGTTGCGTCTGCAGATATCCATGCCTATCCGCCTTGCCACCGAGCCTAGGATGGGTCAATGGAGTGAGTATGCAAGGCGGCTCAGAGGGCCACAACATTTAGCCTTTGGTGAGGACTTATTTTCATGGATTGAGGAGCAGATCATGATGATCGAGGACTACCCTTATGAAGGGGTGGATTTCCGCGACAGTGACTTGGCATTGCCCGATGACGAGGATTGGGATAATTCAGGTATGACCTTCACCAGATGTGTTTTCAATTTTTGAATATGTAATTTTTAGTTTTTTTTTTTTATGAGTGAAAAGATCTAATGTATGTACATGTGCATGTCGCAGATCGTGGACCAAGGAGACCCGCGGGCTGCTCGTCGTTGCGCCGAGGTGGAGTTCAGCAACAAGTGGCTGCTGAGGAGGAAGAAGAAGAGGACGAGGAAGAAGTAGGAGGTGTCCATGATATAGAGAAGAACCTATAGGGTTTGACTTCTGGAGTCCCAGCTATGAGGTTGGATGACGTTCCTCTCCATCTTCGGCAGCATACTGTGGGTGTGCCTAGACGTATCGGCCTACTCCTCCATAGGGTGGCTAGGGCTGTGGTTTGCTACCATGGGCAGTGTGAGGAATCCGAGGATGATCGTGATAGATATCCTAGATCTCCTTAGATAGTAGTATTTTAACTTTCTGCAGCATGTACATGATATGTAGGCCAGAGAGCCAAATTTTTTGTATGGGACGGGATCCCAAATTTTTCCTTTAGACACAAACTTTATGTATTCAGAAAAACACTTTTATGTGCGATTATATATACATATGGACTTATTTCTATGAATTACTCACTTACAATGACTTGCGTGTTTATTTTATGATGCATTTTTATGTATGGGCCAAATGCCAATCTAAAATGTAGTTAGCTAATGAGTCAGCTACAAAATTGAATTCTCTTGGTATATGTTGATATGAAATATAATCAAAGAATCGTTCCAAGAGGCGTACCCTTCAAAATAAGTGAAGTAATATGGGATCACGGATAGAGTACACTCGATTCAAATGGGACACCATGAGTTGGGAATCTAGCAAGACTGATAAGGAGTTGATTCTGAGGGAAGCAACTTTAGTTAAGAGTCCAATGACTGTATGGTATTCTGCAATATTGTTGGTTGCAGGGCCCAAGCAAGTGCCTCCTGAAGATACCAACTAGCCAATAGGAGAATAAATTACCCATGTTGCGGAAGCGAGGTTCCGTGTGTGTCGGCTCGCACCATCAGTGAATCCGTAGTAGGCAGACATTTGCGCATAGAAGCACAAGTCGAGGTAAATGGGGATACATGAAATAAAATCCATGCATACACACACAAAAGAAGAAAATGAAAACAAGCTAAGTACATTATGTACAAAAATGTCTCGCGTAGGATAGACCTACACGTAGAATCATTTTAGGTACAACCCATTGCGGGGCCGTGCCAACGGTGTGCCATCACAGTTGATGAGTTCATAGGCTCCTTTGTCCAACACATGCTTTACAATGAAGGGGCCATACCACATAGACTCTAGCTTTCCTCTTGCTAGTTTGTCGTGCATCTGCTCATATGTGAGTATGAGATCACCTTCGTTAAAAATACGATGTTGAATGGATTTGTCATACTGTGCTTTGACGCGTTTTTTTTGGGATTCATTGGCTAAAGCAACGTCTCGGCGGGTTTCATCTAGCTTGGCTAGGTATAGAAACCGTTCCTCTTCAGAGGTGGTAATGGGAAGTAGCTCTATGGCTATCTTAAGTGACGGTATTTCACATTCAATCGGTAAAATGGCTTGTAGGCCATACACTAGTTGGATTGGTGTGAACCCAGTAGCACGTTTCACTAAGGTTCGGTATGCCCATAACGCCGAAAAGAGAGCTAAGTGCCAATTAGACTTATGGGTACCCACAATGCGTTGAATAATGTGTTTCAAAACCTTCTTAATGGATTCGACTTGGACATTGGCCCGTGGGTAGTATGGGGTTGAGTTCTCATGACGAAAACCCAACTTAGTGCTCAATTCTTCAATCATATGGTTCCTAAAGTGGGAACCATGATCGGCCACGATGGACTGCGGGACTCCGAACCTAGCTATGTTGTGATTAAATATGAAATGTGCGGCTGTTTTACCATCCTTAGCATAAGTAGGCATCGCTTATGCCCATTTTGTGAAATAATCCACAGTTACTATGACATAGCTATGCCCCCTGGCTGAAGTGGGATTGCAGTGCGTGAAATTGATAATCCATTTGGCAAAGGGGCCGACTTAAACTACAGGATGGAGTGGAGCGGGATGCGCGCGTTTCTTACTGTGGAAGAATTGGCAGGGTGGACATTTCTTGACTGTTTCAATGCAATCCTTGAAAATTGAGGGACAAAAATATCCCGCTCGTAGTATCTTATGGGCCGTATCCATCCCAGAGAGATGACCACCACATGCTCCAGTGTGGCAGTCATTAAGAATGTGTTCAGCCTCGTCTAAAGTTAAACAACGTCAAAGAACGATATCAACACCACGACGATAAAGGGTATCGTTGATTATAAGGTAGTACTTGGCGTGATGTCGGATGCATCGATGTTCGTCGTGGTTGAGGTTAGGGAAAAAATGTTGGGTTTGGAGATATAGTATGATATCTCCATACCACGGGTCGGACGTGCTAATGAGGAACAATGATTCATCGGGAAGAGAATCGATGGGCTCAGGTTGCTCAGTGACATGGGGCAAATTACAAATCAACTCTGCAAAGACCAAAGATTTCTTGGATTTGGATTTGGCAAATTCCAAGTCAAACTCTTGTAGGATAACAATCCAACAGGAGTATTTTCCCCCAACCACTTGACGTGTGAGGATGTAGTACATTGGATTGAAATCCGCTATGACAGTGGTCTGGCAGAGCAGAATGTAGTGGCCGAACCTCTGGACAGCAAAAGTTGTGGCCAGAGCCAATTTTTCAACATGTGAGTAGCGAGTTTCGAAGTCAAGGAGACTCTTACTAAGATAATATACCACATGTTCTATGTCGTTGGTATTTTCTTGGACTAACACCATGCCAATGGTGGAAGTCGAAGCTGCAAGATATAAAATGTAATCCCGTGTGTAATTGGGGGGTTGAATTATGGGATCTTTAGTTAAGGCTGCCTTTAGATTATTAAAGGAGCGTTGGGCTTCGTCGTCCCAAAAGAAGGGGATGTTCTTCTTTAGAAGCCTCATGTAGCCTTTGGTTATATCAGCAAAGTTGCATATGAAACGGCGAAGAAAGTTTGCGTGCCCTTGCAAACTTTGAATTTCTCGTATGTTCATGGGGGAAGGCAGGGCTAAAATAGCTTCTACCTTTGCTGGGTCCAATCGTATACCATCTTTGGAGATTATGAATCCCAAAAATTTTTCGGCTTCAACGCAAAAAACGCACTTATGTGGATTCAAACAAATGTTGTAGCGACAACACCTAGCAAAGATGGCGCCTAAGTGATCAAGGTGATCTTCCCAAGCTTGAGAATGAGCGGGAAGGTCATCAAGATACGGTTCTACAATATGTTTGATATCGTGAAATGCATACGAAATCTCCCGTTGAAAAGTTGCCCCAACAATTTTTAGGCCAAAAGGTAACTTTCGATACGCAAAGGTCCCCCATGGACAGATAAAGGTTGTTTTATGCTAGTCGGCTGGGAGTATCTCAATCTGGTTATAGTCAGAAAAGCCATCCATAAATGAAAAGATGACACTTCCGGCACAGTTATCGATGATCTGGTCAATGAACGGAGTTGGGTAGTTGTCCTTTGGACAAGCTTTGTTCAAGTCACGGTAATCGACATAGACTCTAATCGTACCCTGTTTCTTGGCTACGGGAACGATATTAGACACCCATTCTGTCAGCGGGACAGGATAGATAAAACCAGCACGCAAAAGTTTTTCAACTTCGGCTTTGATAGCGGTTGCCTTACGGGGGTGGACGGGTTGGAGTTTCTGCCGAACTAGTCGAGCACCAGGAAAGGTTGGAATCTCATGGACCATGATAGAAGGATCTATTCCTGGAATTTCTTCATAACTCCAAGTGAAAACGTCACAGAATGTTTTAAAGTAGGCACTATAGAACTCCATCTCGGTGGGAGTACATGTCTTGCCTATATGAATGTTTTCCATGACACCAGGCTTCACTAAAATGTCAATGGGAGTGGTTTCCATCAAACTGGCTAAGTTTCCTTCGGAGAATATTTCATCGAATGAAGTGGGAAACTTGGTTTGAACCATTCCGAGTAAAGTGTTGGGTTTAGTATCTGGCTCAACCGCCTGGATAGTGGGAAAAGAAGATCGATGATGGAAATCTTCCCAGGGTGGTTCATCGTCGCACATAACCTCCATAATTGATTCGTCAGAAGGAAAAATCAGTGTGAGAGGATCGATGAGTGATGATGATGGGCCAACCTCAAACGAGATTTGTGCCACAACGTGATGCATAGTAGGATCGACCCAATCTGTGGCTGATTGGATCGCCTGATAGGTTTCAAGGGTCCTATTTAAGGGCATGGAGACACCATAGTTTTCAAGCTCCGTAGGATGCGGAATCACCCAAGAATCAATGGATTTGGTGGATGTGGGGATACTTGAGGATATCATCTTGACGGGTTGTACGAGGGATCTGATCTCTCGAAAAACTCTGATAAGGGAGGAATCCTTCATAAGACCAACGCGAACGTCTTGGAAATGGTACCAGGATTGGTCCAGTAATGGAACAGTGTTGGCGGAGTTCGAATGAGAGTCTCGGATATAGTAGTCTAACTGATCTATAGAAACAATATTCCCTTCATGAGGAAATTGTACTAGTCAAAAGACGGTAGATGCAACGACGGTCATGGCATAGAACCAATTCCAGCCAAGTAAGAGATTATAATCTAATGGCGCATCTACGACTTTGATGTGTATAGATACTGTTCTACCGGGCCCTAGTTCAACACCAATCGTAGGAATGAGTCCGTAGGGCTGAAAACCATGTCCTTCAAATGTTCTGATAGTAGTGGGAGAAGTTGTAACTTCAGGTGAGCCTAAGGCTATCCAACAATTCAAAAACATGATCGACGTGGAAGCACCCTCGTCTAAGATAGTGCGATGAATGGTGTTTCCACGAATGTTTATGTGAACCTGGAAGGCTAACTGGTGGGAAAGCCGAGGTTTAAAATACTCCAAGTTAACCATAATGTTGATGTTTATGTAACTTCAGAATGTATTTCATATATATTTATTGTACCCTTATAAAAGATGTGTTATTCCTCTATAAGGAAGTGTCGTCATGTGGATTGACAAGTGTCGCAAGTGTGTGTACTTGCCGATGGGTTATTAGACCACCATGTGTGGGGTCGGCCCTGAAATATATATTATATTGTGGATGTATCTAGATAGACAAGTCGGCCCCATAGTGTAACTAGGCAAATAGGCTAGTATAAATAGAGATCGGGACATCTCTATTTTGATCATTCGGAAAGTCACACTTCTCTCACTCAGAAAGTGGTGCACTACTGAGGAGGAGGATCATCTGCTACTAGGAGACTATCTCAAGTGTATTTTGGTTGTACTTTGGTTGATCCATTGCTCTCTCTATCTCTGAGGAAGTTGTGGGGGTTTTCAACTTAGGGTTTTCCCCACAGAAACTCTGTGTCTCTTGTCTCTCATGCTTTTGATTCTTGTGATGATTGACATGCTTGTTATGATTGATATGCATTGATATACTGTACATGTTATTCTCTCAGTAAATATCCTAGAGTATTGTGAATTAATGCTCAAAATTTAACATGGTATCAGAGCTAACCTGAGAAGAAGACATTTTGCAGTGACAGAAACTTGAGTTTCTTGTTTATTGGGTTAATCTCCATATTTTTTGGAAAAGCGGTATAATAGATTGAATCTACTCATCAAGGTGAATCTATCTGTCCAATCAGAATTCAATTCTGAGCATTTTCAGATTTGGCCCTAAAAATTAAGGTTTCCACAAAAATAGGAATTTCTGAAATCTGAAGACATAGCTGGAAGTTCCTTGCAAAAATCGAAGTTTAGAGCTTTGGATCGAGATTTTTGGCTTGGTAGATCTCCGGGAAACTCAAACCCTAATTCAGGGCTCTCCCTAGTGAACCTGGGAGGACAAAAAGTCAAATCTGAAGGGTAAAGCTTTGCTGATCTCAAATTCTAAATACACCAGGCTGATCAGCTCATCAAGGTGCATCTTTCTATCCTTTCAGAAAGTTGAAATTAACATTTTGAATTTTTAGGGTTTTTCCGACAAACCCTAATCCGGGACCAGATCCAGTTTTCAACATTTCAAGTGGTAAGACCTAAATATTTTCTATTTCCATTTGAATTACTCTTTAAGATGTCTCACCACACCAAGCTTGAGGATAAGCTTGAAGGGGCTGATAACTTCCGAGCTTGGAAGTATAGGATTGGGTTAATCCTGGAAGAGAATGAGTTGGACTCATATATAAAAGAAGACATCCCTATCCCAGAGGATGAAGAGGCTAAAGTATTGCATAAGAAGAACTTGGTCAAGGCAAAGAGAATCATTTCTAATTCTATCAAAGACCATCTCATACCCCATGTGTCTTCTCTAAAGACACCCAAAGAGATGTTTGACTCTTTGACCAAGCTATTTGAAGGGAAGAACATAAATCGGAAGATGACCCTGCGGAACCAATTGAAAGGAGTAAAGTTTCAGAATGGAGAAACCATTCAATCTTATTTTTCAAGGGTCTCCCAGATCAAGGAACAACTAGAAGCAGTGGATGAAATGGTGGAGAATGGTGAAGTTTTCATGACCACTCTGAATGGCTTACCTAGGTCATGGGACTCCTTCATTCAAGGAATCCGTGCAAGAAAGAAGTTGATTTACTTCAATAGACTATGGGAAGAATGCTCACAAGAAGAAGCAAGGCTTGTGGCATGAGAAGAAAAGATGGGGAATGAAGATCAAGCTTTCACAGCTCACACCAAGAAAGGGAAGTCCAAGAGAGAGCCATCTCACTCCAAGAAATATTCACATCACTTCAAAGAAAGAAGAATATGCTTCACCTGTAATGAGAAAGGACATATTGCCATAAATTGTCCCAAGAACAAGAAGGACAAAAACAACTTCAACAAGAAGAAGAAGGGAAGCAAAAGAAGGTTTCATGCTCATGCTGCCGAGGATGATGAAACACCTAAGAAGAAGGCTAGGGCAGAAAGTGATGATAGTAATGATGACTCATCAAGTGAAGAAGAGTATGTTCTAATCTTTGCTCTCACAGGTACCATTTCCCATGGTTGTAATGATTGGTTAATTAACAATGGGGCTTCCAAACACATGACTGGGTTTAAGGAATCTTTTGTGAACCTATCTGAACATGAATCACCCCATAAGGTGAAACTTGGGGATGATTATCAATACCCAATCAAAGGAAGTGGTGAAGCCTCCTACAACCTAGATTCTGGAAAATCTTTGAAGATGAAAGAAGTCCTTTATGTACCTGGGCTCAAGAAGAACTTACTCTCCATCTCTGCATTGGATGCAAAAGGTATGAGGGTTGCATTTGTGGATGGCCAAGTACTAATGTGGCCAAAAGAAAAGACCATAGATGATGCAGTAGTGATTGGAGAGCAAGAGGGAGGTTTGTATAAATTGAAGGGACAACCTGAACATGCCATGGTGCATGAATCCATGGAGCCAAGTGAACTTTGGCATAGAAGACTTGCTCATATGCACTATAGGGCACTTCCAATTGCAAGCAAGGCTGTAGAGGGTCTTCCTGAAATCAAGACCAAACATGAAGGTGTTTGCAAAGGATGTGCAACAGGTAAGAACATTAAGAAGGCTTTCCCAAGCAGTGAAAGCAAGGAAAAGGATATCCTGGAAATCATCCACTCAGATGTATGTGGTCCTATGTCATCCAGTTCTCTAAGTGGGTATGTTTACTATGTCTCATTTATTGATGACTTCTCCAGGAAGACTTGGGTATACTTCTTGAAGAACAAAGATGAGGTGTTTGATAAGTTCAAGGAATTCAAAACCTTGATGGAGAATCAAACTGACAAGAAGATCAAAACATTCAGATCCAACAATGGTGGAGAATTCACCTCAAGTGACTTCAAGAAGCTTTGCAGTGATTCAGGGATTAAGAGGGAGTTAACTGCTCCTTACAATCCACAACAGAATGGAGTTGCAGAAAGGAAGAACAGAACAATCATGGAAGCAGCAAGAGCAATGCTACATTACCAGGATCTACCTATGCATCTATGGGAAGAAGCAGCTAGAACAACTGTATATGTGTAGAACAGAACACCCCACAAGATATTGGACAACAAGACACCAGAAGAGGTCTTTTCTGGTAAGAAACCTGAAGTCAGCCATCTCAAAATATTTGGTTGTCCAGTATTCACTCATGTCCCAAAGGAAAAGAGGACCAAACTAGATCCTTCAGGAAAGAAGGGTATCTTTGTGGGTTACAGTGAAAGCTCGAAGGCTTACAGAATATACTTTCCAGGGTTCAAGAAGATTGATGTCAGTAGGGATGTGACATTTGATGAAAACTCAACATTCATCAAATCAAGGAAGGCACCTATCAAAGTTTATGAAGAACCTAAGGAAACTAGATTTCAAGACACTACCATGACTGAAGCAATTCCAGAAGTTGTTCGTGAGTTTGAAGATCCGCAAGAACCTATAGATCCACCCTATGAGGATAACTCTCACAAGAGGAAACCTGCATGGGCTAGAGAGCTCATTCAAGATCTAGAAAGATTTGGCATTCCAGAAGAAGAACACAGAGCAAAGAAGAAAACCAGATCACATACCAGCTATGTTGCTTTACTCTGTGATATTATGAACAAAGAACCTTCCAGTTATGAAGAAGCAGTGGAAAAGAAAGAATGGAAGGATGCCATGGTTGAGGAATACCAATCAATAATGAAGAATGATGTTTGGGATGTTGTCCCAAGACCTAAATAAAAGTCTGTTGTGACTTCCAAATGGATCTACAAAATCAAGCATGCTGTAGATGGCAGTGTAGAGAAATACAAAGCAAGATTCATAGCTCATGGCTTCTCTCAGAAAGAGGGAATAGATTATGAAGAAACCTTTGCACCTGTAGCTAGGTATACTTCCATCAAAATAGTACTTGCCCTGGCTGCAGCAATGAAATGAAAAATACACCAGATGGATGTCAAGACTGCCTTCTTGAATGGTGTAGTTGAAGAAGAAGTATATGTGGAGCAGCCACTCAGTTTCGAAATACATGACAGGGAGTCATATGTGTGCAGATTGAAGAAAGCCTTGTATGGCTTGAAACAAGCTCCCAGAACTTGGTATGGTAGGATGGACAGTTCCTATCTAGTTTGGGCTTTACCAAGAGTAAAGCGGATTCCAACCTTTACTACAAGGTTGAAGAAGGGAATCTTGTGATTCTACTCCTGTATGTGGATGACTTATTTGTAACAAGAGATGACAGATTGATTGCAGATACTAAGAGGAAGCTTGTTGCTGAGTTTGATATGAAAGATTTGGGAATGATGCATTACTTCCTAGGTATGGGGGTGTGGCAGAGTGCAGGTGGGATCTTTCTTGGTCAAGGGAAGTACACAGTAGATATCCTGAAGAGATTCGGGATGATGGATTGTAAGGCCATGGCCACACCTATGGCATCGAATCTGAAGCTTCTATGTGATGCTTCATCTGAGCCGGTTGATGTCTCTATGTAATGTCAGATGATTGGGTCCTTGATGTACCTGATGAACACGAGACCGGATATTTGCTTTGTTGTGAACACATTGAGCCAGTTCTTGACGGATCCGAGGAGTGTTCACCTGGTTGTAGTAAAGCATGTTCTGAGGTACCTGAAGGGTACAGTGGATTATGGGCTCAAGTATGAAGCGAATCAAAAGTTTAACCTGCAGGGTTATGTTGATTCAGATTGGGCTGGCAGTGCTACAGATAGGAAGAGCACATCTGGATGTTGCTTCAGTATGGGATCAGGTGTGATCTCTTGGCTTAGCAGGAAGCAGTCCTGTGTGGCACTGAGTACAGCTGAGGTAGAGTATGTTGCATCCTGTTCAGCTAGTTGTGAGGCAGTATGGCTACGGAATCTACTGTCTGAGTTATTTGATCTCCCATTGGATACTACGGGTATTTTCTGCGATAACCAGAGTTGTGTGAATCTATCTGAGAACCCAGTGTTTCATAATAGGTCGAAACACATAGAGATCAAATATCACTATATCAGGGATATGGTGTAGAGAGGAGTTGTGAAGCTCCTGTACGTTGCGATGGACGAGCAGATTGCAGATGTGCTGACAAATCCACTAGCCAGGGTAAAGTTCAAGTACTTCAGGGAGAGGCTTGGCGTTCTTCTTATTGATGACACTTCGAGGAAGAAGTGATGGACACATTTGTTGAATCCATTCCAAGCATGTTGGAAGGAGAATCCTTCACATGGCTGTGGATGTAAGCGCTGGATGATGAGCATCAGGATGATGTTCTAGTTTCTGCTTTGTATGATCAGTTGGATCATTTATATGTATATGTATGTACGCATCATGTTGGATGCTGTATATGATCAGTTGGATCATTTATATGTATGTACGCATCATGTTGGATGTTGTATATGATCAGTTGGATCATTTATATGTATGTACGCATCATGTTGGATGCTGGATATGATCAGTTGGATCATTTGTATGTATTTTGTATATGCATCATGTTGGATGCTTGGACCATGTATATGTATATGTATCAGGTGGATACATTGTATGATCAGGTAGATCATGTATGTTGATGGATACATTGTGTGGATCATGTATCTATGTATCAGGTGGATACACTATGTATGATGATATGTATCAGGTAGATACTTGGTGTGCATCAGATGGATGCATTGTATTATTAGGGTGATCGTGGATGAAAAGCTTCTCCAGATGACATGCATCAGGATGTTGAGGTGATGATGATCAGGATGATCATGTGTACATCAGGATGATGTATGGTGAGTATCAGATGATACTTTGTGGCCGTGGATCAGGTTGTGCAGATGAGCATGTCTGGGAGATCCTATAGGTCGGAGTTGCGTACCCATAATAGCCTGGGATGATCTTTCGAGACATTTCTCTGGGAGGACATGTAATTTGTGCCCTGGGAGATCTTCAGGTTCGAGTTGTGTACCCGTAACACCCTGAGATGCTATTGCGAGGTTTTGTCATATGGCATGTAATTTTCTCCTGGGAGATCTGGACAGGATGAAAAAGGCCTTAGATGCTTCAGCCAGGTTTTGCCATGACCACATGTAATTTGCTCCTGGGAGATCTGGACAGGATGAAAAAGGCCTCAGATTCTTCAGCCAGGTTTTGTGGTGGACCACATGTAATGTGCTCCTGGGAGATCCGACAGGTAGAGCTGTGTGCTCGTAACATCCTGGGATGCTTCAGCCAGGTTTTGTGGTGAGATCACATGTAATGTGCTCCTAGGATATCCGACAGGTAGAGCTGTGTGCTCGTAACAGCCTGGGATGCTTCAGCCAGGTTTTGTGATGGGTCACATGTAATGTGCTCTTGGGAGATCCGATAGGTAGAGCTGTGTGCTCGTAATAGCCTGGGATGCTGCAGCCAGGTTTTGTGATGCATGTAATAAGTCCTGAGGATTCCATAGTATGGCCAGTGATGATGAAGACCTGCGGGTGGTGGGCCTACATCCAGTATGAAAAAGGACTGGCTCTGTAGAACTTCCTATGACGAGTAAAGTCAGAGATTGGTTGAGATAGCAGTAACAGTGACGATGATGATGACGATGCATCGATGACGATGATTCCGAGAAGAAGACTTGTCTAGCACAACTGTGTCAAGAAATACCTTCCTAGTTAAGAGGGAGTGTTGATGTATATGTAACTTCGGAATGTATTTCATATATATTTATTGTACCCTTATAAGAGATGTGTTATTCCTCTATAAGGAAGTGTCGTCATGTGGATTGACAAGTGTCACAAGTGTGTGTACTTGCCGATGGGTTATTAGACCACCATGTGTGGGGCCGGCCCTGAAATATATATTATATTGTGGATGTATCTAGATAGACAAGTCGGCCCCATAGTGTAACTGGACAAACAGGCTGGTGTAAATAGAGATCGGGAGATCTCTATTTTGATCATTCGGAAAGTCACACTTCTCTCACTCAGAAAGTGGCGCACTAGTGAGGAGGAGGATCATTTGCTACTAGGAGACTATCTCAAGTGTATTTTGGTTGAGCCATTGCTCTCTCTATCTCTGAGGAAGTTGTGGGGTTTTTCACCTTAGGGTTTTCCCCGCGGAAACTCTATGTCTCTTTTCTCTCATGCTTTTGATTCTTGTGATGATTGACATGCTTGTTATGATTGATATGCATTGATATACTGTACATGTTATTCTCTCAGTAACGATCCTAGAGCATTGTGAATTAATGCTTAAAATTTAACACATAATCGTGTTTGAAGTATTTGGGTCTACTGCCCCCAGTGCTGAGAGTAGGTTCTACGCTGCGCAGGGCAGTGTTGAAGAATCTCTAGAGTCGACATCGCGCATGGTGCTTGAGCTAAGTCCTCAACAATATTGTAATTTTGGGCTGCTCACGCGTTAGGATTAAATGTCATTTTTCGAAAGGTGCCCTTGGGTGGGCATAGCACTGTGTCTGTAACAGGTCTCTCAATATGGAGATGACTGTTGGGGGGGGATAAAAGAAGGATCTTTAGAAGGGGACTTGCCAGTGGCTGTCTCCTATTTGTTTGAACTTGGAGGGTTATCGTACGTCTTTGAACGAGTGCTGATATGAATCTCCTCATTACTTGTCATCAGAATTTCACGGTTTACGGACGTCTCTCCGCAAAGTGGGTTGTTGGGATTTCCCCCTTCCGGGGGATCGTTTGCAACCATCTGTTGTTGTTAATGGGGAAAGGGTCGGTTAACACTGTCGGGCGGGGGGATCCTTTAACAAATTTGTTGACTTCATCCTTGTAGGGGCAGTCATGTGTGTAGTGATATTCCTGGAAAATTAGGCAAGGAAAATTTTCTTTCCGACGTGGTTTGGGATCGTTATTAGTTAGTTGTGGCTTGGGGTTCTCCTGTTGGTTAGAATATATCTTGTATTTTCCACAGTTATTCTTCTTCTTTCCTCTGGATGGTTATGACGTGGATTGAACCGCGTTCACCTCGGAGGAGAGGGAAAGAGAGGTAGAAGCTTTAGGGGTATCTTGAGGTGGGGAGGGGTAACATTGGTTTGTTTCCCAATCGATTTGGTGGTAGGATGAGCCTTAACTGAACCGATGATGCCATCGATGGGAGGTTCAGTGGCAACCTTGGTTGGATCAGTCGTGGTGTGGGTGGCATGGGGAATAAGCTCGTATAAAGTTTCGGATTGGGTATATACAAAATCCATATACTGAGCACAATAAATTGCTTGTTCCTCCGTGACCAGTCCGCGCATGGAAATATCCCTGGCGATGGGAGGAAAAAATGACTTTGTGAACCAATCAGCGAGTAACTGGTCTGGAATGGGTGCCTTGATTAACCTACGGCGTCGACGCCACTCATGAATATGGTCTGAGATGTGCGTAGAAGTGGTTTGACGTAGTGAGGTTAACAGTTATGTTTCAGTCTCGTATCAGATGGGTAGCTAGAAATGTGTCAGAAACTGCATAGCCAAGGTATTGAAATCGTGAAAGGAGTGTTGTGGCAGCTCGATATACCATTTTGCTATTGTACCGGTGAGTGTACGCTGGAAGATCCGTAATCGAATAGAGTCATCCATCAATGAGTTCGAAGAACACCAAATATGGAAGGTCATTACATGGTTTTTGGGGTCTTCCCCAGGTTTGGCATCAAACTTAGGAATGTCCGATGGTAGTTTGGCTAGGATAGGTTGCCAATGTAGCTCATGCCAGATGGGATCGTTGATAAGTCGCGACAAATCGGGTAAGTCTAGTGTAGCCAGGAAAGGAAGTTCACAGTTGGGCTGTGGGTATGAGTAGTAATTGTACGGTGTAGGGATTCCCATAGGGCCCTGCACAACATAATACTACGTGTTGTACCCATACATGTTTCCCGCGGGATACTATTGAAAATTTTGTGGATAGTAAACCATCTAATTAACCGGTTGTGTGTTCTAAATCATGGGATTGACCGTTTGATTCGGAATCACATTAGCATCCGATTGTTGAATGTTCTGCTGAGTAGGGATGACTGGGATGGTAACCTGGGGTTGTTGTGTCCCAGGAATGTTTCCCGTTCCTTATTGAGGTATAGTTCCCTGGGATTGTTGCGTCTTGGGAATGTTTCCAGCACCTTGATTGGGTGGAGGGTTTCCCATACCAGGGTTAGGGGCTTCCTGAAAGAATGGTTTCCATGGAATATTGGTTCCACCTTGATAAAGGGGTGGAGGTTGAAGAGGTGGGTTCCATGGAGTATTCGCGGTTGAAGGATAAGGAATGCCAGAATTCAAGTTGGGTGGTATGAAAGGTTGAGAAGGTTTCCCCCCAGCTTGATTCCTGTTCCCAAACAAAGAGTAACCCCTACTCTGTGGGATTTGGGGTCCCCAAGAAGGGATATTTCCTGACGTGGTATATTGGAAATGAGGTCTGGTTTGGGTACCGGGATGAGGTTGTCCGCTGCCAGGATTATACGTGCCTAACTGAGCAGAAGTTGTTCATTGAGAGGGTTGTTGGATGGTGCCAACAGGGGTGTTAACAAGTGGTGCTCCTCCAATAAAATGACTCAGTTGAGCCGATGGGAAAGAAGGAGGTGGTTGTTGAGTGGCCCCACTTTGAATGGTACTAAGGGGTTTCCCTCCAGCAAGTGGGTTAGATGGTCCAGCGGTGTAACATCCCGAAATTTACAAACAAAAAAAAATTAATATTGCAATAATACTAAAACTACTAATGTGGAAAATGAAATAATTACTAATATTTTTAACTAATGATGAATATGATAACAACAAATGTAAATTCAGAGCGCAAAGTACTTCATTAGTTCTGCTTGTGTTTATTTGAAATCTACATGCTGTAATTAAGTTTATCCTGTGATATATTTTCTTGACAAGGTACTGATAGTTTGCTTTTGAATGATGACAAAGGGGTCCTATGAGGTACCCTGAGGTTTACTTAGCTATGTTTAGCTAAGGCATTTGAACCTGTTTCACTACACAGAAATGCAGGTAAGAATTTTGCAACAAATCAAGAGTTAAGAGTAACTATGTATTTTAATTCACCGTCAATGTAATGTGAAAACTCTAAGTACTTCCTTGCATGCAAATTAATGAAGGTATGGATCGTTGTTCAAATTCTTTTTTACGTGCAAGCTTACAAGCTTATCAGTGTTATTAGAAACTTGTCATCATTTTTTCAAAATGCAAGGAGTGGTAATGTTTTGTGTATTAGATTTATACTATGAGTTCTTGGATTATGTGCTAGACTCCCAAGTACGCATAGATTCACTTGAAGTCATTAGCTTTTACATATCTAAATTTATAGTTTAGTATAACAATTGCTATTAACATAAATATGATGATACTATTGTCAATTTGCAACATTAAATGAAATATTTTTAAATGTAATATATATATGCTATTTCAATATGAGCTACCATTATCATGTGCATACTAAGAAACCTAGACTTTACCTTAAGCATTGAAGATCTTTACCTTAAACAATTGATTAGCAATAAACAAAATATATAAACTGTACCCTAAACTCTAATAGCTTCTATATGATATCACCTATGCTATTGAGAAGAAAAGTATAATATATAGTAACCATGCATTATACGACCCATACAATGGAGATGTATTACTATTAATACGATGCCACTATAACTTTGGGAAATGAAAAGAGTTATGAATACAACCCTAAACATTGTATTGCATATGATAATGACAGGGCATTAAAGTCTCGGTACTCAGCATGTTGGCAGCCTGTCGAAACTTGGTCCTAGCATTAAAATCACCTACCTGTTATGTGTAGTTGAAAACTTAGGTGGATATCTTCACATGAAAGAGTTTACAGCAATGCACAACGAAGCTGAGCTGTGCCATACATTGGCCCTTGGTTTTGTGATTTTGCGATGTGGTGGTTGTAACAATCAAAATGGTAATAAATGTAAGGGTTTCCCGAATTTCAACATGCCCGGCTCGAAGCTCCTCCATCGTTGATCTCACATGATAGCTATCATGAAAGTGATAGTCGAACACTTAGGATGCATTTGATTTAGCAATCCTATTGGTTAATGATTTTTAGTGTAGACTGTAAACAGTTGAAAGTTTTTGTTTCGCAACTTCAGTTTACAGAATGATAATGTTTTTGTTTCGATGATGAAGAACAATGCTAAGTTTTAATTCATGAATATTATAGTTAATAAATATAATAACACTCTGGTTTGTGCTTGACTTGAAAAGATAGCTATTGTACCTGTGAAAGTTGAAACGTAGTAATGTTTTGGTTTTGGAAAATCCGATGAAAAAGAATTGATGTTTAAAATTCTAAATTTTCAGCCATTAACTGGTTCGAAGATAACTCTAGGTTTTCTAAAACAAACTCGCAGGTGCATGCAAACTATAAAATTGTCGAAGTCAATCTTGTGAATTTATGAATGAGAAAAGTTTTGATTAAGTCCAATACTAAAAGCATTTAAAAATCTGTGATGAAGGTGTTGCTTATAAACAATTAGAAAAAATAAAAATAAAAACCTAGAATGATGTTATTCTGTAAAAAGAATTTGAGACGTAGTGCATCTACCTGAATGATGAGAAAACATTTCTGAGTTTGTTTTTCAGTTATTAAAATTCGTGACAGTTTTTAATGGATTAAATGTTCTAAAGCAAAAGCCTAGGTTTGCTTGCAGAGATAAAATGTTGACTTATTTTCTATATAATAGATAATACTATAATTCCTGAATACAATATGTGAGAATAAATTCTAATTCTAAACATATAGTTTGTATTACAGAAAATAATTGTGAGGAAAGTTAGAGATATACAAAAACATTAATCTATTCATTCACTTGTCATCCTATGTATCAAATCATTTATCTTAAATCTTCCTTTTCTGTACTGGAGTACGATGCAGAAAACAACATGAGGAAAAATGCAGAGAAGATATTTAATCAATCATTGCAGAAATTCATTTAATTGAAAATAACAAATAGAACCGTAGAACCTGATGAATGTAGGAGAAACAAACAACCCAAGGAGCCTGTTCCACCTAACCTATTCCTGAAGACAACCAGATTACTTGCCTTAGGACCCCCGAGCCTGCTCACTGAACCACGAGGAATAAGAATCTGTAGAAGCTTTAGGTCAATCAACTTGCAGCAGCAAAGTAGTTCATCCAGTCATATAGACTTAGCAGTCAAAGAGACCTACACCAACACCTCTGGTTATTTCCTCAGAATATTTTGGTAGCCTCACATTACACTTCCACATAGCCTCCCTATTCGAATCTCTCAGTGATCACCTGATACACTTGAGGAATTATTTATGCAGAAAATAATGTAGGGCCTTCTCAATTCGAATTGCCTTATCTAGGCTGTCTAGGCCTTTTAGTGGTTAATGTGGTCATTAATGAGCCATCATCTCTCTTCCACCCACCTAGGGGATAATGTAACAAATTTAGGGGTAGTTGTCCCATAACCAATAGCTAGTGGTGGAGTGCAAATGTTGACATCTGTCCCATGCCTTCTAACAACTTCCATTCCTCCTAGTGGGTCAGTGAACACTCATTTAGCAGTTCCCTTGGGTGTTTGTCTCATGTTTTAATTTATTAAATAATAATAATCGGTCATTACAATCATTCTTAACCAATATTTGGTCATAATTACAAAACTTTGTAATTATAATTTAATATAATGTTTTTGCAATAAAATAAATAGTCTCAAAATTTGGGTATGTGACATACACCCCCCCTTAAGTCTCAACATTGTCCTCGATGTTGTTTATTCACTCTCTGAGTGTTCCTGAAACAGAGCTGGGTATGTTTCCCGCATACTACTCTCCAACTCCCAGGTTTCCTCTTCTAGGCTAAGGTGCTTCCATTGCACCTTTACCTGCCCAATGGTGTGATTCTGGAGTACAGTTTCCCTCTTTTCGAGGATACAGTCCAGTTCTACCAAAAAATCGTTGTCTTGTTCCACCTGTACATCATTCCAATTTATAACATGAGTAGCATCATGTATGTATTTCTTTAAAACTGAAACATGAAAAACATCATGTATTTTTAGATTTGGTGGTAAAGCTAGTTGACATTCCACGGGTCCAACCCTTGACAAAATTTCGAAAGGACCACAATACCTGGGTGCCAACTTGGCACAACTTCCCAATTTTAATGAGCTCTTCTTTGGTCTTACCTTAATGAAAACATGCTCACCAACCTGGAACTCTTTATGAGTCCTCTTAAGATCTGCTTGAATTTTCTGCCTATCTTGGGCAACTTTAAGATTTCTTTGTACCTGTTGCACAGTTAGTTCTATTTCCTTCAACAATTCAGGTCCTAAAATAACTCTATTAACTGGATCATTCCAAGAAACTGGTGTATTACATTTCATACCATAAAGAATTTCAAAAGGGCTAAGCCTGGCTGATGCATGATAATGGTTGTTATATGCAAATTCTACTAAATGCAAATAGTCCTCCCACTTACCAGGCTGATCCTTAACATACATCCGTAGCATGTCTTCCAAAATCCGATCACTCTTTCTATCTGTCCATCCATTTGTGGATGAAATGTTGTGCTGGAATTTAAGGTTGTATTCAACCGTTTAAACAAATATCTCCAGAAGTTTCCAATAAACGTAGAATCATGGTCTGAAACTATCACTTTTGGTATTCCATATAATCGAAAAATCAGTTTCATAAAAATTTATGCAATGTCTGGAGCCTCATGAGTAGTTTTTACTGGTATAAAATGTGCTGCCTTGCTGAGTTTATCCACTACCACCATGATGGAATCATTTTGTTTCTGATTCTTGGGTAGTCCGGTAACAAAATCTATACTTATGATCTCCCATTTCCAGCTAGGAATAGGTAATGGCTGTAACAGTCCAGCCAGATGTTGATGTTCAACTTTTACTTTTTGACAGGCAAAGCATTTAGCTATATATTCTGCTACTTCATCCTTCATCCTGGGACAATAGTGCTCTTTCCGTAACATAGTGACGGTTTTCTGATAACCTGGATGGCCAGAATAATGACTTTTGTGCATCTCATCTAAAATAAGAATTTTTATATTTGGTACATTGGGCACATATAATCTATTTTTGTACAGCAACAAGCCATTTTCTTTTAACTTGAAATATGCAATAGAATTTTCAGAATTATTTTCTGTTGTCTTTTCATGCAATTTTCTGTATTCTTCATCTGTTTTAATCCCTTCAAAAATCTGATTTTCCAAATCTGTTGTATATGTGCTGATGGCTGAAATAAAATTTAACCTTGCATTACGACTTAGAGCATCAACAACCTTGTTTTCTTTACCCTTTATATGTTGAATTTCAAAATCATATTCGCTTAGAAAGGTTAGCCATCTAGCCTGTCTAGCATTCAGATTTGTCCGATCTAATAAATACTTCAGCCCTAGGTTATCTGTCATCAAAGTAAATTTTCTGCCAATAAGATGGTGACACCACATTTTCAAGGCATGTATTACTACTAACAATTCTAGATCATAAGTAGAGTAATTTTTCTCATGTATTTTCAACTTTCTAGACTCATATGCAACAACATGTCCTTCTTGTGTTAGGACTCTACCGAGTCCGTCATTACATGCATCAGTGCATACTATAAAATCTTTATTAGGATCTTCAATTCTTAGAATAGGTGCTGTAGTTAGTAATTCCTTCAACTTCTTAAAACTGTTTGCACACTTTTGATCCCATACAAACTTCTTCCCCTTCTTCTGTAAGGAGGTTACGGGGTTTGCAATCTTTGAAAAACCTTCTATGAATTTTCTATAATACCCTGTAATCCCCATAAATGATCAAAAATCTGTCACATCTTTAGGAACCGACCATTCATTAATGGCTTTTATCTTATCGGGGTCAACCGAAATTCCTTCCTTAGAGATTATGTGACCTAAATACTGAATCTTATCCTTGTGAAAGTCACACATACTAAACTTAGCATATAACTGATGATCTCTCAGAACTTGTAAAATAATATGCAAATGTTCGTCATGTTCTTCCTTACTTTTAGAATATACTAGGATGTCATCTATGAACACAATGGCAAACTTATCCAAATATTTGTGCATAATATTGTTCATTAAGCACAGAAATACTGTCGGGGCATTAGTCAACCCAAATGGCAGGACTACAAACTCATATTGTCCATATCAAGTTCTAAAGGATGTTTTAAAAATATCCTCATCCTTGACACGAACTTTGTGGTATCCTGACCTCAAATCAATCTTTGAAAATATCGTTGCTCCACGCAGCTAATCAAATAGATCGTCTATGCGGGGCAACATATATCGATTCTTGATTGTCATCTTATTCAGTTCGAGATAATCTATACAAAGTCTTAAATTGCCATCATTCTTCTTAACAAATATAACAGGTGCTCCCCAAGGAGACACGCTGGGTCTTATATAGTTTTTATCAATCAGTTCCTTCAACTGTTATTTCAACTCATTTAATTCCAGTATATTCATCCTATATGGAGCTTTAGAATTCGGTACCACACCCGGTATCAGCTCAATGGTAAAATCTAGATCTCTCTTCGGGGGTAACCCTAGAATCTCTTCTGGAAAAACATCCTGGAATTCCTTTAGGACATGTATATCTTCTAGTTTCAATTTTTCCTCTTTTGTAATTGACTCCTCATGTACTACATTTACTGCGAACATCTTATATCCTTTTCTTACTGCTCTTTTTACTTGCATAGTTGAAATATTCCTAAGTGATGCCTTTCTAAGAATACCTTTTACTTCTACTATTTCTCCTTCATCATTTAAACAAGTAAAACTTTTCTCATAACAATTCAGAATAACATGATGGGCCTCTAACCAGTCCATTCCAATTAAGATGTCATAGGATCCTAAAGGTAAAACATTTAACTTGGTTCGTGTCCTTAACTGATTCATAGATAAAACACAACTTTCAACAAAATCAAACACTTTTCTTTTTGTTCCTGTTGCTAGTCTAACTAACCTGGATTTATTAACTTTTTCTGTTTTCAACTTAAAAATTCCACAATATCAGGAGATATATAACTCAGGCTAGCGCCTGGATCAATCAAAATAGAAACTGGATGGTTTTGTAGCATACCTTCAATCTCTACCATAGAGACTTGATGCTCAACTTGCATGTTGTCTAGAGTTGCATTATTTCTGGGCATGCCTCTTTCCAAGCCTCCCACAATAGGTTCATCTTGTATGGAGTGAATATTGTTGGTTGTCCGCTTCCTTTTGGGAAATTTTGAAGCATAATGAGGACCTTGACACTCAAAACATTTGATAGGTTCCCTCTGGTCATTAGTCCTGGTAACATTGGGTGTATTTCTGGGAGCTGTAAAATTCTGTTGTTGATTATTTCTGGGACTGTTTCCTTGGAAATTTCGATTTGGAAAGTTTTTCTTTTGAAACACAGAATTTCCATTGAACCTGAAATTCTTCTTTTTCAGCTCAAAATTGTTGGGTGTATGATTTTTCCAGTTAGATGTCCCTTCTCTTTTCCGGTTTGTATCATAGCAGAAAGTTGCTTTCCTCATGGCTTCTTCTAAAGTCTTTGGATTGTGATATTCTATTATGTCCTTGATGGAAAGGTAGACAACTCAAATACCTCTGAATCTTTGGTTTTTCCTCCACGACATATGGCACATACCTTAGCAAATTCAGAAATTTGTTGTTCATCCCTTTCATGTTCATGGTTCCCAATCTTAATTCATAAAATTCCTTGGATTTTTCTTCATAATATTGTTCAGATAAGAACTTCTTCTTGAAGTATATTTTAAAAGTGCTCCAATTTACATCTTTGTCCTTAGTGCCCTTCACTCTTTTGATGTCCTGCCACCAAATATCTGCCTTACCAATCAGGTTGTATATGGCCATCTTTGCCTTTAATGATTCAGAATAATAATAGATTTGAAAATATTTCTTCATGCCAGACAGCCATGCTTCAGTTGTCTCTCCTTTTTCAGTTTCACCATTGAAAGTTGGGGGTTTCATTTTCTTGAACTCCCCAGAAATCTGTTCATACTGTTTGTGGCTTTTTCTTTTGGGTTTATAATCTCCTTTGCTGCTATCACTTGAATAATTACGTTTCTTTTTTTGTTTTTCATTGGCAGCTTCTGATGATGTTGAACTGCTGTTCACATCATCAGTTTTCACTTTCTTACCCTTGTCTCGATGAGGTAAGTCTTCAATCTTGGAGGTATTTTCAATCCCTTTATCATGTTCATCAGTTGGGCATTGATCGAACAGTACCTGGTTAAGTTCCTCTTGTGCCTTCAGAATTCTTTCATTGTCCTGCTTAACAGATCTTATTTCTGCTTTTAACTATTGAAATGCACGTAACAATTCTGATGAATAATCATTTAATTCACCATGGACTTCTCCTTCATAATGTTGTCCCGTGCTATTATTTGTATGATTGTTCGGCCGAAATATTTCCTCCATATGTTCAGCTGATCCTTCCATACCTGTAACTTAGAAAACAAATTTCCGTATAACAAAAATAATTTAAATTGAATTAGTAAAGATTTCTGCTGTCATAAAATTTTCTGTTGCGTGTTCTTTGGACCTTTTCAGGCCAAGAGTTCGAACGTGAGCTCTGATACCACATGTAACATCCCAAAATTTACAAAAATAAAATAAAAATTAATATAGAAATAATACTGAAACTGCTAATGCATAAAATGAAATAATTACTAATCTTTTTAACTAATGATGAATTATGATAACAACAAATTTAACTTCATAGCGCAAAGCACGTCATTAGTTCTGCTTGTGTTTATTTGAAATATACATGTTGTAATTAAGTTTATCCTGCGATATATTTTCTTGACAAGGTACTAACAGTTTGCTTTTGAATGATGATGAAGGGTTCCTACAAGGTACCCTGAGGTTTAATTAGCTATGTTTAGCTAAGACATTCGAACCTGTTTCACTGTGCAGAAACGCAGGTAAGAATTTTGCGACAAATCAAGAGTTAAGAGTAATTGTGTATTTTAATTCACCGTCAATGTAATGTGAAAACTCTAAGTACTTCCTTGCATGCAAATTAATGAGGGTATGGATCGTTGTTTCACTTCTTGTTTACGTGCTAGCTTACAAGCTTATCAGTGTTATTAGAAACTTGTCATCATTTTGTCAAAATGCAAGGAGTGGTAATGTTTTGTGTATTAGATTTACTATGAGTTCTTGGATTAAGTGCTAGACTCCCAAGTACGCATAGGTTCACTTGAAGTCATTACATTTTACATCTCTAAATTAATAGTTTAGTATAACAATTTCTATTAACATAAATATGATGATACTATTGTCAATTTGCAACATTAAATGAAATCTTTTTAAATGTAATATATATATGCTATTTCAATATGAGCTAGCATTATCATGTGCATACTAAGAAACCTAGACTTTACCTTAAGCATTGAAGATCTTTACCTTAAACAATTGATTAGCAATAAACAAAATATATAAACTATACCCTAAACTCTAATAGCTTCTATCTGATATCACCTATGCTATTGAGAAGATAAGTATAATATATAGTAACCATGCATTATACAACCCATACAATAGAGATGTATTACTATTAATACGATGCCACTATATCTTTGGGAAATGAAAAGAGTTATGAATACAACCCTAAACATTGTATTGCATATGATAATGACAGGGCATTAAAGTCTCGGTACTTAGATTGCTGTTAGCCTGTCGAAACTTGGTCCTAGCATTAAAATCACCTACCTGCTATGTGTAGTGGAAAACTTAGGTGGATGTCTTCACGTGAAAGAGTTTACAACAATGCACTATGAAGTTGATCTGTGCCATACATTGGCCCTTGGTTTTGTGATTTGGCGACATGGTGGTTGTAACAATCAAAATGGTAATAAATGTAAGGGTTGCCCGAATTTCAACGTGCCCGGCCGGTAGCTCCTCCATCGTTGATCTCACATGATATTGGACTTTGAACATGAAACCATAAACTCCACTATGTTTGCGCGGTTGTTATTTCCTTTGTCATTCAATGTGTTGGAAGTGACTTTGTGGAGAGGCCGATAGGCCGAGCAAATCTAGGGTTTCGCTAGAAAGCATTCTAGGATCTTCACCAAGACTCGAAACCGTGACATGTTGAGTGATAGTCTGATATTTGTGGTTAATTTAAGAGCCAAGCCTTATGTGAGAGCCTTCAGTGGTTAAAGGTGTTGAAGGGTTGAATCTAAAGTTGGCCTTTATGTGCATGTTGAGAAAGTATTTGTTCAGGGTTTTTGCTGAAGGATTTTGAACTAGGGTTCTATCCTCTTGAAGGGCAGACCAACATTCTAAGGAACTGAAACTCTCTCTTCTATGTTTGCTAGATGGCTCCATCGTTTTCATTTGCAGGAGGTGTCTTTTATCTCGGAGCTACATTACACAGGTAATGTTTCAGTTAATGATAAATGACAATAATATTTGTGTTGATCTAAGTTAATTCTGCATTTTTTTGTATTTAACCTCGCAATGGTTTTTATGAAAGGTGCAACTTCGTCGAGGGTTACAAGGTTCGATGGCTTGATGGAATAGAGTTGCTTGACCACCGATAAGCCTCGGTGGTTCTCTCCTTCGTAGGTTCTCTTGGCTTGTCGTGTCAGATGCTTGGTGTTTTGACGATGGAATGTATTTGGTTCCTGGAAAAGTTTTATTCGGTGATAATGTATTGAGAATCCAAAGACGAAATGCCAGAGGATGAGATCCTCGGCTCGTCTGATTACTCTGCTTTGCAGTGTTTAACTGAATTTTTTTTAGTTGAAGTGTAACTTGTTTAATATTGTGAGTACTAAGGGACGAAACCTAAGTGTTTTAGGGATCTTGTAAAGTTTTGGTTCAAACTCTGTCTATAATTTGACTATGATAATCTAATGTAGATGATAGCCAAGAGCTAACTCATTTCTACGAGGACATGAAAGGTATGGGTTATAATGTTTACAATTTTGTTTGAAGTGATAAGAAATTGATTTGCAGAAAAGAATTGTTTTCCTGTACTGCTTCTATGTCGATATTTTGGTTAGAGAAACCAATGTTGATTTCGACCGAGAGCCGAGGCTAACTTAATCAATGAATTCGTAAAAACTAGCTTAAAGTTAGAATGATGATGATAAAATTTGGTTTATGGTATTCGAACCCTACTAAATAAAATAGTTTGGTTTATAATAATAATAGTAGAAACTCTTGTGTGTGCTCAAATTGTTCGAAATGATAGCTATTGTGAAAGTGGTAGTCGAACACTGAGGATGCATTTGATTTAGAAATCCTATAGGTTAACGATTTTTAGTGTAGACTGTAAACAGTTGAAAGTTTTTGTTTCGCATCTTCACTTTGCAGAATGATAATGTTTTTGTTTCGATGATGAAGAACAATGCTAAGTTTTAATTCATGAATATTATAGTTAATAAATATAATAACACTTTGGTTTGTGCTTGACTTGAAAAGATAGCTATTGTACCTGCGAAAGTTGAAACTTAGTAATGTTTTGGTTTTGGAAAATCCGATGAAAAAGAATTGATGTTTAAAATTCTAAATGTCCAGCCATTAACTGGTTCTAAGATAACTCTAGGTTTTCTAAAACAAACCCGTAGATGCATGCAAACTCTAAAAATGTCGAAGTCAATCTTGTAAATTTATGAATGATAAATGTTTTGATTAAGTCCAATACTAAAAGCATTTAAAAATCTATGATGAAGGTGTTGCTTATAAACAATTAGACAAAATAAAAATAAAAACCTAGAATGATGTTATTCTATAAAAAGAATTTGAGATGCAGTGCATCTATCTGAATGATGAGAAAACATTTCTGAGTTTGTTTTTCAGTTATTAAAATCCGTGACAGTTTTTAATGGATTAAATGTTCTAAAGCAAAACCCTAAGTTTGCTTGCAGAGATAAAATGTTGACTTATTTTCTATATAATAGATAATACTATAATGCCTGAATACGATATGTTGAGAATAAATTCTAATTCTAAACATATAGTTTGTATTACAGAAAATAACTGGTGAGGAAAGTTAGAGATATATAAAAACATTAATCTATTCATTCATTTGTCATCCTGTCTATCGAATCATTTATCTTAAATCTTCCTTTTCTGTGCTGGAGTACGATGCAGAAAACAGCATGAGGAAAAATGCAGAGAAGATATTTAATCAATCAATGCGAAAATTCATTTAACTGAAAATAACAAACAAAACAGTAGAACTTGATGAATGTAGGAGAAACAAACAACCCAAGGAGCCTGTTCCACCCAACCTATTCCTGAAGACAACCAGATTACTTGCCTTAGGACCCCCGAGCCTATTCACTGAACCACTAGGAAGAAGAATTTGTAGAAGCTTTAGGTCAATCCACTTGCAGCAGCAAAGTAGTTCATCCAGTCATATAGACTTAGCAGGTAAAGAGACCTACATCAGCACCTCTGGTTATTTCCTCAAAATATTTTAGCAGCCTAACAATACACTTCCAGATAGCCTCCCTATTCGAATCTCTCAGTGATCACCTGATACACTTGAGGAATTATTTATGCAGAAAATAATGTAGAGCTGCCTGCTCAATTTGAATTGCCTTATCTAGGTTGCCTAGGATTTTTAGTGGTTAACTTGGTCATTAATGAGCCATCATCTCTCTTCCACCCACCTGGGGGATAATGCCACAAATTTAGGGGTAGTTGTTCCATAACCTATAGCTAGTGGTGGAGTGCAAATGCTGACATCTGTCCCATGCCTTCTAACAGCTTCCATTCCTCCTAGTGGGTCAGTGAACACTCATTTAACAGTTCCCTTGGGTGTTTGTCTCATGTTTTAATTTATTAAATAATAATAATCAGTCATTACAATCATCCTTGACCAATATTTCGTCATAATTACAAAAATTTGTAATTATGATTTAATATAATGTTTTTGCAATAAAATAAATAGTCTCAAACTTTGGGTAGGTGACATACACACCCCCTTAAGTCTCAACATCATCCTCAATGTTGTTTATTCACTGTCTGAGTGTTCCTGAAACAAAGTGGGGTATGCTGCCCGCATACTACTCTCCAACTCCCAGGTTGCCTCTTCTGGGCTAAGGTGCTTCCATTGCACCTTTACCTGCCCAATGGTGTGATTCCGGAGTAGAGTTTCCCTCTTTTCGAGGATACAGTCTGGTTCCACCTGGAAATCGCCGTCTTGTTCCACATGTACATCATTCCAATTTATAACATGAGTAGCATCATGTATATATTTATTTAAAACTGAAACATGAAAAACATCATGTATTTTTAGATTTGGTGGTAAAGCTAGTTGATATGCCACGAGTCCAACCCTTGACAAAATTTTGAAAGAACCACAATACCTGGGTGCCAGCTTGGCACAACTTCCCAATTTTAATGAGCTCTTCTTTGGTCTTACCTTAATGAAAACATGCTCACCAACCTGGAACTCTTTATGAGACCTCTTAAGATATACTTGGCTTTTCTGCCTATCTTGGGCAGCTTTAAGATTTATTTGTACCTGTTGCACAGTTAGTTCTATTTCCTTCAACAATTCAGGTCCTAAAATAACTCTATTAACTGGATCATTCCAAAAAATTGGTGTATTAAATTTCCTACCATAAATAATTTCAAAAGGGATAAGCCTGGCTAATGCATGATAATGGTTGTTATATGCAAATTCTGCTAAATGCAAATAGTCCTCCCACTTACCAGGATGATCCTTAACATACATCTGTAGCATGTCTTCCAATATCCAATTGACTCGTTTTGTCTGTCCATCCGTTTGTGGATGAAATGCTGTGCTGAAATTTAAGGTTGTATTCAACCCTTTAAACAAAGATCTCCAGAAGTTTCCAGTAAACTTAAAATCACGGTCTGAAACGATCACTTTTGGGATTCCATGTAATCGAAAAATATGTTTCAAAATTTTTTTTGCAATGTCTGGAGCCTCATGAGTAGTTTTTATTGGTATAAAATGTGCTGCCTTGTTGAGTTTATCCACTATCACCATGATGGAATCATTTTGTTTCTGATTCCTGGGTAGTTCAGTAACAAAATCTATACCATTTTCAGCTAGGTATAGGTAATGGCTATAACAGTCCAACCGGATGTTGATGTTCAACTTTTACTTTTTAACAGTCAAAGCATTTAGCTATATATTCTGCTACTTCATCTTCATCCTGGGCCAATAGCACTCTTTCTATAACATAGTGATGGTTTTCTGATAACCTGGATGGCCAGAATAATGACTTTTGTGCATCTCATCTAAAATCAAAATTTTTATGTTTGGTACATTGGGCACATATAATCTATTTTCGTACAGCAACAAGCCATTTTCTTTTAACTTGAAATATGCAATAGAATTTTCAGAATTATTTTATGTTGTCTTTTCATGCAATTTTTTTGTATTCTTCATCTATTTTAATCCCTTCAAAAATATGATTTTCCAAATCTGTTGTGTATGTGTTGATGGATGAAATAAAATTTAACCTTGCATTATGACTTAAAGCATCAGTAACCTTGTTTTCTTTACCCTTTATATGCTGAATTTCAAAATCATATTCGCTTAGAAATGTTAGCCATCTAGCCTGTCTAGCATTCAAATTTGTTTGATCTAATAAATAAGTCAACCCCATGTTATCTGTCATCAAAGTAAATTTTCTGCCAATAAGATGGTGATGCCACATTTTCAAGGCATGTATTACTGCTAACAATTCTAGATCATAAGTAGAGTAATTTTTCTCATGTATTTTCAACTTTCTAGACTCATATGCAACAGCATGTCCGTCTTGTGTTAGGAATCCATCGAGTCTGTCATTACATGCGCCAATGCATACTATAAAATCTTTATTAGGATCCGCAATTCTCAGAATAGGTGTTGTAGTTAGTAATTCCTTCAACTTCTTAAAACTATCTGCACACTTTTGATCCCATATAAACTTCTTCCCCTTCTTCTGTAAGGAGGTTATGGTGTTTGCAATCTTTGAAAAACCTTGTATGAATTTTCTATAATATCCTATAATCCCCATAAATGATCGAACATCCGTCACATCTTTAGGAACCGGCCATTCATTAATCGATTTTATCTTATCGGGGTCAACCGAAATTCCTTCCTTAGAGATTATGTGACCTAAATACTGAATCTTATCCTTGTGAAAGTCACACTTACTAAACTTAGCATATAACTGATGATCTCTCAGAACTTGTAAAATAATACACAGATGTTCGTCATGTTCTTCCTTACTTTTAGAATATACTAGGATGTCATCTATGAACAAAATGGCGAACTTATCCAAATATTTGTGCAGAATATTGTTCATTAAGCACATAAATACTACCGGGGCATTAGTCAACCCAAATGGCATGACTACGAACTCATAATGTCCATATCGAGTTCTAAAGGCTGTTTTAAAAAATCCTCAATCCTTGACACGAACTTGGTGGTATCCTGACCTCAAATCAATCTTTGAAAATATCGTTCCTCTTTGCAGCTAATCAAATAGATCGTCTATGCGGAGCAATGGATATCGATTCTTGATTGTCATCTTATTTAGTTGGTGATAATCTATACAAACTCTTAAAGTGCCATCCTTCTTCTTAACAAATATAATAGGTGCTCCCCAAGGAGACACGCTAGGTCTTATATAGTTTTTATCAATCAGTTCCTTCAACTGTGATTTCAACTCATTTAATTCCAGTATATTCATCCTATATGGAGATTTAGAGTTCGGTACCGCACCCAGTATCAGCTCAATGGTAAAATCTAGATCTCTCTTCGGGGGTAACCCTGGAATCTCTTCTGGAAAAACATCCTGGAATTCTTTTAGGACAGGTATATCTTCTAGTTTCAGTTTGTCCTCTTTTGTAATTGACTCCTCATGTACTACATTTATTGCGAACATCTTACATCATTTTCTTACTGCTCTTTTTACTTGCATAGCTGAAATATGTCTAAGTGATGTCTTTATAGGAATACCTTTTACTTCTATTGTTTCTCCTTCATCATTTAAACAAGTAAAACTTTTCTCATAACAATTCAGAATAACTTAATGGGCTTCTAACTAGTCCATTCCAATTAAGATGTCATAGGATCCTAAAGGTAAAACATTAATTGGTTCGTGTCCTTAACTGATTCATAGATAAAACACAACTTTCAACAAAATCAAACACTTTTCTTTTTGTTCTTGTTGCTAGTCTAACTAGCTAGGATTTATTAAATTTTTATGTTTTCAAATTAAAATTTTCCACAATATCAGGAGATATATAACTCAGGCTAGTGCCTGATTCAATCAAAATAGAAACTAGATAGTTTTGTAGCATACCTTCAATCTCTACCATAGAGACTTGATGCTCAGCTTTCCTTTTGTCTAGAGCTACATTAATTCTGGGCAAGTCTCTTGCCAAGTCTCCCACAATAGGTTCAGCTTGTATGGAGTGAATATTGTTCATTGTCCGCTTCCTTTTGGGACATTCTAAAGCATAATGAGGACCTTGACACTCAAAACATTTGATAGGTGCCCTCTGGTCATTATTCCTGGTAACATTGGGTGTATTTCTGGGAGCTGTAAAATTCTGTTGTTGATTATTTCTGGGACTGTTTCCTTGGAAATTTCAATTTGGAAATTTTTTCTTTTGAAACCCAGAATTTCCATTGAACCTGAAATCCTTCTTTTTCAGCTCAAAATTGTTGGGTTTATGATTTTTCCAGTTAAATGTCCCTTCTCTTTTCCGGTTTGTATCATAGCAGAAAGTTGTTTTCCTCATGGCTTCTTCTAAAGTCTTTGGATTGTGATATTCTATTTTGTCCTTGATGTTGAAAGGCAGACAACTCAAATACCTCTGAATCTTTGGTTTTTCCTCCACGAGATATGGCACATACCTTAGAAAATTCAGAAATTTGTGTTCATCTCTTTCATGTTCATGGTTCCCAATCTTAATTCATAAAATTCCTTGGATTTTTCTTCATAATATTGTTCAGATAAGAACTTCTTCTTGAAGTTTCTTTTAAAAGTGCTCCAATTTACATCTTTGTCCTTGATGCCCTTCACTCTTTTGATGTCCTACCATCAAATATCTGTCTTACCGATCAGGTTGTATATGACCATCTTTGCCTTTAATGATTCAGAATAATCATAGATTTGAAAATATTTCTTCATGCCAGACAACCATGCTTCAGCTGTCTCTCCTTTTTCAGTTTCACCATTGAAAGTTGGGCGTTTCATTTTCTTGAACTCCCCAGAAATATGTTCATACTATTTGTGGATTTTTCTTTTGGGTTTGTAATCTCCTTCGCTGCTATCACTTGAATAATTACATTTATTTTTGAGTTTTTCATTGGCAGCTTCTGATGATGTTGAACTGTTGTTCAAATCATCACTTTTCACTTTCTTACCCTTGTCTCGATGAGGTAAGTCTTCAATCTTGGAGGTATTTTCAATCCCTCTATCTTGTTCATCAGTTGTGCACTGATCGAACAGTACCTGGTTAAGTTCCTCTTGTGCCTTCAGAATTCTTTCATTGTCATGCTTAACAGATATTATTTATGCTTTTAACTCCTGAAATGCACCTAACAATTCTGATGAATTATCATTTAATTCACCATGGACTTCTCCTTCATAATGATGTCCCGTGCTATTATTTGTATGACTGTTCGGCCAAAATCTGTTCTCCATATGTTCAGTTGATCCTTCCATAATTGTAACTTAGAAAACAAATTTATGTATAACAAAAATAATTTAAATTGAATTAGTAAAGATTTCTGTTTTCATAAAATTTTCTGTTGCGTGTTCTTTGGACCTTTTCAGGCCGAGAGTTCGAACGTGAGCTCTGATACCATATGTAACATCCTGAAATTTACAAAAAAAAAAGAAATTAATATAGCAATAATACTGAAACTGCTAATGCGGAAAATGAAATAATTACTAATCTTTTTAACTAATGATGAATTATGATAACAACAAATTTAACTTCATAACACAAAGTACTTCATTAGTTCTGCTTGTGTTTATTTGAAATCTACATGCTGTAATTAAGTTTATCATGTGATATATTTTCTTGATAAGGTACTGACAGTTTGCTTTTGAATGATGACGAAGGGTTCCTACGAGGTACCCTGAGGTTTACTTAGCTATGTTTAGCTAAGCCATTTGAACCTGTTTCACTGTGCAGAAACGCAGGTAAGAATTTTGCGACAAATCAAGAGTTAAGAGTAACTGTGTATTTTAATTCGCCGTCAATGTAATGTGAAAACTCTAAGTACTTCCTTGCATGCAAATTAATGAAGGTATGGATCGTTGTTCCACTTCTTGTTTACATGCTAGCTTACAAGCTTATCAGTGTTATTAGAAACTTGTCATCATTTTGTCAAAATGCAAGGAGTGGTAATGTTTTATGTATTAGATTTATACTATGAGTTCTTGGATTAAGTGCTAGACTCCCAAGTACGCATAGGTTCACTTGAAGTCATTATATTTTACATCTCTAAATTAATAGTTTAGTATAACAATTTCTATTAACATAAATATGATGATACTATTGTCAATTTGCAACATTAAATGAAATCTTTTTAAATGTAATATATATATGCTATTTCAATATGAGCTAGCATTATCATGTGCATACTAAGAAACCTAGACTTTACCTTAAGCATTGAAGATCTTTACCTTAAACAATTGATTAGCAATAAACAAAATATATAAACTATACGCTAAACTCTAATAGATTCTATATGATATCACCTATGCTATTGAGAAGAAAATTATAATATATAATAACAATGCATTATACGATCCATACAATAGAGATGTATTACTATTAAAACGATGCCAGTATAACTTTGGGAAATGAAAAGAGTTATGAATACAACCCTAAACATTGTATTGCATATGATAATGACAGGGCATTAAAGTCTCGTTACTTAGCATGTTGGCAGCCTGTCGAAACTTGGTCCTAGCATTAAAATCACCTACTTGCTATGTGTAGTGGAAAACTTAGGTGGATATCTTCACATGAAAGAGTTTACAGCAATGCACAACGAAGCTGAGCTGTGCCATACATTGGCCCTTGGTTTTGTGATTTTGCGACGTGGTGGTTGTAACAATCAAAATGGTAATAAATGTAAGGGTTGCCCGAATTTCAACATGCCCGGCTCGAAGCTCCTCCATCGTTGATCTCACATGATATTGGACTTTGAACATGAAACCCTAAACTCCACTATGTTGGAGCGGTTTTTATTCCCTTTGTCATTCAATGTGTTGTAAGTGACTCTATGGAGAGTCCGATAGGCGGAGGAACTCCAGGGTTTCTCTAGAAAGGGTTCTGGGATCTTCACCAAGACTCGAAACCACGACCTGTTGATTGATAGTCTTTTATTTGTGGTTAATTTAAGAGCCGAGCCTTCTGTGATAGCCTTCAGTGGTTAAAGGCGTTGAAGGGTTGAATCTAAAGTTGGCCTTTATGTGCAAGTTGAGAAAGTAGGGTTTTTGCTGAAGGATTTTGAACCAGGGTTCGATCCTCTTGAAGGGCAGACCAACATTCTAAGGAACTGAAACTCTCTCTTCTGTGTTTGCTAGATGGCTCCATCGTTTTCATTTGCAGGAGGTGTATTTTATCTCGGAGCTACATTACACAGGTAATGTTTCAGTTAATGATAAATGACAATAATATTTTTGTTGATCTAAGTTAATTCTACGTTTTTCTATATTTAACCTCGCACTGGTTTTTATGACAGGTGCAACTTCGTCGAGGGTTACAAAGTTCGATGGCTTGATGGAATAGAGTTTCTTGACCACCGGTAAGCCTCAGTGGTTCTCTCCTTCGTATGTTCTCCTGGCTTGTCGTGTCAGATGCTTGGTGTTTTGGAAATGGAATGTATTTGGTTCATGGAAAAGTTTTGGCCGGTGATAATGTTTTGAGAATCCAAAGACGAAATTCCAGAGGATGAGATCCTTGGCTCGTCTGATTACTCTGCTTTGCAGCGTTTAACTAAAATTTGTTTAGTTGAAATCTAACTTGTTTAAGATTGTGAGTACTAAGGGACGAACCCTAAGTGTTTTAGGGATCTTGTAAAGTTTTGGTTCAAACTCTGTATATATTTGACTATGATAATATAATGTAGATGATAGCTGAGAGCTAACTCATTTCTACGAGGACCTGATTGTTCTGGGTTATAATGTTCACAATTTTATTTGAAGTGATAAGAAATTGATTTGCAGAAAAGAATAGTTTTCCTGTACTGCTTCTATGTCGATATTTTGGTTAGAGAAACCAATGTTGATTTCGACCGAGAGTCGAGGCTAACTTAATCAATGAATTCACAAAAACTAGGTTAAAGTTAGAATGATGATGATAAAACTTGGTTTCTAGTATTCGAACCCTACTAAATAAAATAGTTCGGTTTGTAATAATAATAATAGAAACTCTTGTCTATGCTCGAATTGTTCGAAATGATAGCTATCATGAAAGTGATAGTCGAACACTGAGGATGCATTTGATTTAGAAATCCTATAGGTTAACGATTTTTAGTGTAGACTGTAAACAGTTGAAAGTTTTTATTTCGCAACTTCGGTTTGGAGAATGTAAATGTTTTTGTTTCGATGATGAAGAACAATGCTAAGTTTTATTTCATGAATATTATAGTTATTAAATATAATAACACTCTGGCTATCGTGAAAATTCTAAATGTTCAGCCATTAACTGGTTCTAAGATAACTCTAGGTTTTCTAAAACAAACCCGCAGGTGCATGCAAAATCTAAAAATGTCGAAGTCAATCTTGTGAATTTATGAATGATAAATGTTTTGATTAAGTCCAATACTAAAAGCATTTAAAAGTCTGTGATGAAGGTGTTGCTTATAAACAATTAGACAAAATAAAAATAAAAACCTAGAATGATGTTATTCTGTAAAAAGAATTTGAGATGTAGTGCATCTATCTGAATGATGAGAAAACATTTCTGAGTTTGTTTTTCAGTTATTAAAATTCGTGACAGTTTTTAATGGATTAAATGTTCTAAAGAAAAACCCTAGGTTTGCTTGCAGAGATAAAATGTTGACTTATTTTCTATATAATAGATAATATTATAATGCCTGAATACGATATGTTGAGAATAAATTCTATTCTAATTCTAAACATATAGTTTGTATTACAGAAAATAACTGGTGAGGAAAGTTAGAGATATACAAAAACATTAATCTATTCATTCATTTGTCATCCTGTCTATCGAATCATTTATCTTAAATCTTCTTTTCTATACCGGAGTACGATGCAGAAAACAGCATGAGGAAAAATGCAGAGAAGATATTTAATCAATCAATGCAGAAATTCATTTAACTAAAAATAACAAACAGAACAATAGAACCTGATGAATTTAGGAGAAACAAACAACCCAAGGAGCCTGTTCCACCCAACCTATTCCTGAAGACAGCCAGATTACTTGCCTTAGGACCCCCGAGCCTATTCACTGAACCACTAGGAAGAAGAATCTGTAGAAGCTTTAGGTCAATCCACTTGCAGCAGCAAAGTAGTTCATCCATTCATATAGACTTAGCATTCAAAGAGAACTGCACCAGCACCTCTGGTTATTTCCTCAGAATATTTTAGCAGCCTCACAATACACTTCCACATAGCCTCCCTATTCGAATTGCTCACTGATCACCTGATACACTTGAGGAATTATTTCTGCATAAAATAATGTAGAGCTTCTTGCTCAATTCGAATTGCCTTATCTAGGTTGCCTAGGCCTTTTAGTGGTTAACTTGGTCATTAATGAGCCATAAGCTCTCTTCCACCCACCTGGGGAATAATGCCACAAATTTAGGGGTATTTGTCCCATAACCAACAGCTAGTGGTGGAGTGCAAATGTTGACATTTTTCCTATGCCTTCTAACAGCTTCCATTCCTCCCAGTGGGTCAGTGAACACTTATTTAACAGTAATTAAATAATAATAATAATAATCTCCATTTAATTCCATTCCTATGCCTTGAGTGTTTGTATCCTGTTTTAATTTATTAAATAATAATAATCAGTCATTACAATCATCCTTGACCAATATTTGGTCATAATTATAAAACTTTGTAATTATAATTTAATATAATGTTTTTGCAATAAAATAAATTGTCTCAAAATTTGAGTAGGTGACAAGCGGGAGGAGGTTGGTGACTGGGATCAGTGTTCCAAAAATATGGTTGTCCTCCAATAGTCGGGTTGGATGGTCTGCCTGGGATAGGTTGGTTGTTGGGATCAATGGTTCCAATAGTCGGTACTCCGCCTCAGGAAATGGTGTAGATGGTGGCCGAAGATGAACCTCTGGTCAACATGGATGATCCAGCAGTATGACTAGATGTTCTTCCAATCCTAGAAAGGTGGGGTATGGTTGTTTGGCCAATGGCGCAAAAGGTTCCGATTTGTGGGGGGGGTCTTCCATACATTACAAGCGGGGATGGAGAGAATACTAGGTTATACCTCATAAGTGGTGTGTCCCTCGAAGATACGCCAAACATATTGGACGGTAGCAAATGTGGGGAATTTAACCGAGGGGTATCAGGAGTCATGTCCATGGGGTCTTGAAAAATAGGAGGACCATCAAGGGCTTGGCCTGGATTTGTATCTCGTGAGGGGTCGAAAATGCGAGTTGTCTGTTCTGGATCCGGAAATGAATGAAGTGAAGTAAAATCTAAAGGTTCGGAGTCGTCAGCATAGGAGTGAAGAAACTCTGTGCTAGACGGAACGTTGGGAGCTCGGTAATCAGGAGGACGGGTTGTAGGGGGATATCGAGAAGTCGTTGAGATCATTTTCTCTGTATCACGTTTGAACTGTTCCGACGCTAAAGGGGAGTTAGCAAGACTAACCATGTTAGATTGGATCGATGCCATGATCTCTTGTCCTTAGGGGAGATCAGGGAGGGATACGGTAAATGGCACGTTGCTAGAAGAACCATTTTCCTGAGTGTGAACACCTGACGGAGTAGTGGTGGCAGGTGGAGGTTCCGCCTGGGAAGTGAGAAAGTCAAACTCAGGTTCAAAAGGTGTTTTAGGTAGTTTGGTTTCTTCAATAATTTTGACGTGTCCGTCCGGGACTGCAATGAGCTCGGACACATCTTCGTCAGATCCTTCAGGAACATCATAGAAAGTGTCTATTGGCAAGGTAGTGCTAACATCTGGGAGGGTGATAGACTCTGGTATAGTATCTTGTGTAGTACTAACTTCAACAGCGATGGTGTTGTCCACTGTGAGAGGTATGTCTGGAATGACAGTGGGTTGAGGGACAGCCGAAATCTCAGGTGTGTTACTGGTTGCAGAAACTGCAAGAGTTTCTGAGACCATGTTTTGAGTTACAGTTACTGGAGGAACTGAAAATGTAGTGTGGATAGGTGGCGGAACGTTCCCCCGACCAGCACCGCGGCCGACAGGGGAAGGAATACGTGATGTAGGTGGACCGGAGGTCCATGGTGGTGGTGGTGGGATTCCTTCCTGTATTCTCCGTGATCTTCGTGGATCAGACATGATGATAGAAGTACAAGGTCCGGGGACAATCTCGTAGAAAAGAAGTCAAAAACCCTGAAGCAACCGAATGTGCCAAAGGGGAGCTAGAAAAAGGCAAGGCTTACAAGCCAAAAAAGCAAGCTCTAAAAACTATATTGAGACCGGCGTCACAGTAAGCGAGCTGAAATAAAAATGGCCAGAATGCCAACAAGCAATCACTAAAAAGAAATGACCCTCTAAGAAGATGAACTAGAAAACAAAACCTCCTAACTAAGATCTAGAGACCTCAACAAGTTGTATCCTTCACAAGGTGATGAAACCCAAGTCAAACAATACAAAATGAGAGACCAATAAAGGAAGGATATCCCTCTACCAAAACGGATCCTGGGTAAAAGAGCCCTAGTAGAAAAGTCACTAAGCTACCTCGTTCATGACACGTTGGAAAAGGTTTTCGGTGCTTTTGCCTTATCACCCTTGTATCACTAGTATGGTGGCTGGAGAATACAAGGAAGACAATGATCGATGTGGCCTTAGGGATAAGTGGAGTGTGGCATTCCACAGATTCCATCCGGTTCTCGATCTCGCGATGGTTTAACCCCTGAAACAACAGGAGACCCCTCCACAAACTGGTGTATGACCGTGTCAACAAGTACAAGAGGATTTTAGTACCCTAGACGACAACAACTATGTCTCAGATGAAGATGAAAAGGGGGAATTATTTTGATGCCTATCCCCGGTGTCCTACCTAACTAACAAATTCTTTTTCTCCTCAAGTGAGGTTATGGTGTGTTGAGTTAGGGAGTGTAAATTTTAGTGGTTATATTACTCAATCGGATAAATGGCAGTGAAACTTGTGATGCTGTGACGACTCAAAACATGCAAATGAGAATGAATCGAAATGAGTCTTTCTATTCGATGAAATCTAGCTAAAGTAAAGAGACAGTTCTTCGATCACAATGCATGAATTTTTCAAAGAAATGAAAAGAAAACCACTCCAAAAACAATTTTTTGTTTCTTTTTTCAAATAATCTAAACTGAATGAACACTACTTTCAAATGCAACTGATCTACAACTATAATGCTTCAGAATGAGAATTTATGTGGCAAACATAGATGAATGATTCACTTCCTAATCTGCAAAAGTATGAACTGGATCTTTTCAAATAAAAGAAAGACAATGTTCTCAAAAGATAATTTCCAATATTGATTTTGATAGCAGTAATGGAAAAGATATTGCTTATAAGAACGATGTAATCTTAAGATTTAGATAATCAAGGGAAGGAAAATAGTGACAAAAACTTGATTATGATGAAAGGATCAAGCCAATGCAAAAATAATGAAGGGGTGATCAATATGAATATGATGCCACTAACTCAAAAAATGCAAGCTCGAACCAAAAATACAAACAAACCATAAAAGACTTTCAATTGACTAACAGTGATAGAGTGTGTAGACAAGAAGAAATTGGGAATGAATAAGTAGATATGGTGATAATTAATGACCATGAACCCAAAGTTCTGAAGTTGTCTACAAGAATTCAAACAATGAAGTGGAAGCACTATGTTGTGGCTAAGCAAGTTGCAGAGTTCTAGTGAGCAATAGAAAAATCAACCAAAGGCAGAGAAGGTCACAAATGACCTGTAGGAACTAAACAAACTACGACCCAAAAATATTTACAAGAATTATCACGTTCCTAACATAACCCCAGGCACGGTACTGTTATATTACTGCGTTCTAGACAGTGTGAAGGGCACGGTACTATCGCTCTGTAGGCAGTTACGAGGGCGCGGTAATTCTGAAAAAGATGGACAGGGCTCCGATTTAAGAAAAGTTTTGGACTTTTCAAAGGTGTGCAGACCCAAAGGACTTACTAATCAAAGGTAGAGAGCTGATTCAGAGGGAAGGGGGGTGAATGGAGGTCGAAAAGACCAACTTTCACTATTGGTTTGAAGAAAGAGAAAAATCACAATCAAGGATGACTGAAAGTAAAAGAACTCAATCAAAAAGGGTTCAAACCAGCAGAGTCACTAGGTTTTGTTACAGATATTTCTCCCTATGGATAAAGATAAACTCTCTTAGGTCAGAGAGGTATAAATCAACTCTAAACTAAGACAAAAAGAAAACAAATGCTACCTAATTCCCTAGATCTTAAACTAGTGTTTTTAACTTTAATATCTGAAAGATGAGAAAGAAGACAACTAACCTTCTGTTCTGATGTTTGTCCAATCAAGTCTTCAATCTTGAAGTCCTCGAGATAAACCTGTGAGGATCAAAACAACAAACGAGTGCACAATATCTTCCAAATAATTGAATCACAAGTTAGATCTATATTCTGTTGAATACAATTTATGTAAATGAATCATGATCAATACACATAAATAGGGAAACAAGACAAGTTATATTTTATTGAGAACTCAATAGTGCTTACAAAATAGTTGCTTGATGTCCAAGCGAACTCCAGCTCCAAGTTCTTCTACCTCTATCTATCTCTGCAAAAGTTTTATGACCATAGGTTTGATGCCCCAAAAGTCCTCCCTTTGGCTCATGGAAGGCTTCACTCTTATAGCATATGAGAGAGTTAACCAACACGAGAGAAATATGGATCTATGGAGTATTTAGTGGATCAGACCCACTAAACAGAGATAGGAGTTGAGATCGCACGAAAGCTGGCAATCCCAAAGATACCTCTCGAAAGTCAGGATCCCAAAATCCAAGGCAAAAGGATAAAATTGGATTACCGCGCCCCAGGGTCTGTGCATAACGCGGTACTACCGCGCCCCAGGGAAGGAGCAAAACACGATAACCCTAACTATCGTTCCCTAGTGGATGTGCAGGGCACGGTAGTGTTTGCAAATAGGGTCAAATTGGGTGACACATGGCAGAAAAAAGTTTGTCTTCGGTGTTCAGGTAATAGTCTTCTTTTCTAGTTGTCAAGATAATCAATAGGGGGAAGTGTCGTCTATGTTATTTGATGTAAAGATGCGACACTAGGTTGTCGTGTGTAATATTGAGGTATTACAGTCATTGTTCCTCATCAGTATGTCTATCCATGGTATGGCGATATCACTTTATATCTTCAGACCCAACGTTTCAATCCTCAATTGTCTCATGATGACTGTCGTCGAATACACCATCATGCAATGTATTACCTGATCATCAGTGATACTTTGTATTGTCGTGGTATCAATTCTATTCTTCGATGTTGTCTGACTCATGATGAGGATGAACATGTCCTAAATGGATTTCATGCTGGGGATTTTGGAGGTCACCTCTCTGGGATGGCTACGGCCCAAAAGATTCTTCGCGCTAGATATTTTTGGTCGTCTATCTTTAAATATTGTATTGAGGCCGTAAATAAATGTGCTCCATGTCAACATTTTCATACGAAAAAGCGCACCCATCCCACCCCGTTACACTCGGTTATTGTTGTTGGCCCCTTCGCTAAATGGGGCATCGAATTCATGCATTGTAAGCCTTCCTCATCTGGGGGGCATAGTTACATCATCGTAGTTGTGGACTACTTTACAAAGTGGGCCGAGGCAATGCCTACATACACGAACGATGGCAAGACCGCCGCACTCTTCATGTTTAATCATGTCATAGCACGGTTTGGAGTTCCTTAGTCTATAGTTACCGACCATGGTTCTCACTTTCAGAACCACCTGGTTTAAGAATTGAGCGATAGATTGGGTTTTTTCCATGAAAACTAAACACCCTACTACCCACAGTCCAACGGACAGGTCGATGCCATCAACAAGGTCTTGAAAACTATGGTCCAACGTATGGTGGGTATGCACAAGTCCAACTGGAATAATATGCTCTTTTCAGCATTATGGGCCCACCGAACTTCCGTCAAGACCGCCACTGGATTCACTCCCTTCCAACTAGTGTATGGATTGGAGGTTGTCCTACCAATTGAGTGCAAGATTCTATCCCTCCAACTCACCGTCGAACTTATTCCTAACACTACTGCCGAGGAAGAATGATTCCTTTACCTAGCAAAGCTTCACGAGTATCGCCAAGATGCCGCTCTTGCCAACCAGGCGCACAAGAAACGCATCAAAGCACAGTATGACAAGTCAATAGAACCTCGCATCTTTAACAAGGGTGATTTGGTCCGTACATACGACCAAAAATATGACAAGCTGGGGGCAGGAAAGTTTGAATCCATGTGGCATGGACCTTACGTCGTTAAACGTGTTTTGGAGAAAGGAGACTACAAGCTCGAGGACTACAATGAAATATATTTAGGTGAACCCCACAATGGGATTTACTTGAAGAGGTACTATGCCTTAAATTTTCATGCATATTCATTTTTGTATATACTGTACATGGCGTGTGTGTTTTTTGTGTGGTGTGGTGCGTTTATTTTAGTGTGTCTTGATCTTGATTCCACTTCTTATACCATGTTTTGTCTGTGTGTGCAGATGGCAACTTGCTAAGTATTTGCGGATGGGGCTAGCCGGCATACTCGTAACCTTGCTTCAGCAGCCTGGGTACTGTATTCCCCAATAGGCGAGCTAATTAGCTCAGGAGGAAATTGTCTTGGATTCGCAACCAACAACGCCACAGAGTGTCAGGCGGTGATTGGAACCCTAAATAACTCTCTTTCCTTGGGTATGAACCACATTGTCATGCATCTAGATTCACAACTGATGGTTTCCCATCTCAACCGGGTCTACGCTATCTGTGATCCCACTCTACTCTGTCTCTTCAGATGAGTCCGTATCTTGGAAAGGTCCTTTGAATTTGTTCAATACCTGCACATTCCATGAGACATGAACACAGTTGCTGACCTGATGGCCAACTTCATTTTAGATTGGTACATTGCAAACACATAATGCATTCATAAAGCATTCATAACATGTAAAATCATCCATTGTATAAAAGAAAACATGTAAACAAGATCACATCATTCATCCATTTAAAACACATAATGTATAAAACTGCCAGAAATTTCTGTATATATATAAGTCATCATAATTAGTGCTGGTACAAAATCTGAAGCACGATGGCTTTCAGTGAGTCTCTACAAAATATAAAGCCTCATAGCTTTCAGTAGTAAAACATCTGAGGCTTCTAAGCTCTCAGTACATGCATAGTCATAACATAAGGCCTGACACTTGGCCCATCCACCCCTAGGTCTCTCAGCTCTATCCTGTTGACTGTGGAAGCAGTCAACTATCCTCGCAACCTTGCGAAGCAGCACATTGAAACGCACGGACTCCCCAACTGCATACCTCTGCATAGGCCATGGTAACTCATCCATTGTCGGCTCAAGAACAGCTAACGTCAACCTGCTCAGGTTCTCGTAAACATTCTCCATATCCACAATGGCAGCATGAGCAGCTAGGGGCACGGCTGCTCCCTCTCCTCTCCTCGCTAGAATAGAAACACCTACTGGCCACACAGGGCCCACGTCTACACACACATGTTATTAACTTATCAGACTATAACAAAAAATCATAAATACACAAAACTTAAAAAGTACAAGGGTCATTGTTCTTACCGATGTCTCCCCACTCTACTCCCTCGGGCAGTGCCAAGTCCAGGTCCTCCCTGTAATCCGTACCACTGTACAGGTATTCCTATACCATGAGAAGCTGGCCTTCCATCCCGGTGAAGAAATCAGGACCGTATCCGATGATGGGGCCTCCACCATGGCGGGCCATCACATCTATCCATCTAGCCATATGAGTATCCTTAGGATCCTTGTCATCCAATGGCACTTGCAGGCACAAGAGGGGAATCCGCTCCAATAGGAACGAGATCACTATCGACCCGTAGCCAAACTGCTTGAGCTCTCCACGCCGACACTTGGTCAGCTGATCTCAAATGTTGGTGAGGAGTCCCTCACACCAGTTAAAGACCTTCGGAGACATACAGTCCTTCGCATACAACATTTGGGATCTTGTAGCAAGATGAGCCGCTTGGCTCCCTGCTATCCTCACTATGCTAAAAAGAATGGCATGCAGTAGACGATCTTGCACCTCTTTGATGGGAATCTTCCCACTAGAGGCACGCGCATGAGGAGTACAATGTTGTAGAATCATGTCATCCACAGTCTGATCACTTCCCCATGATCTGGTAAGAGCCACATTGTCCCCCCTCCGAGACAATCCAGTCAAGAAATAGATGTCCTCGACATCCATGGTAAGTATATGCTCACCAATCATGAAATGTTGTTGATCCACATCCCAACATCGAAGCATGTGCACTAGCAGTGGAATTTAGGCCCTCATGCCCTGTATCTGGAAGAAATTGATAAGTCCACAGTTCCTCAGTGATGTCACACAAAATGGATCGTTTGCGGCTTGCACATCATCTACCTCATGTTCTTGTTCATGCCACTCTAAGACCATGTTGGCTTCTACTAACCTAGAAAAAGGAGCATTTTAACATCATTATCACTCTTTCCAACCATTGGAAACTCTTTTTTTGGGATAGGTTTGTGTTTGGGGTTGGACGTTTCCACCGTCGCACCTCGTCAAAATAGACAGTTTGATGTCGTCATAGCCCAGCTTTGCGGGATTTGCGACGACTCGGTCTCGTCGCAGTTCCTGTAAGGGAGACCTGCGTCAATCCGAGGATGCAATAGCCCTCCACAAACCAACCTAAAAACTCAAAAAATGAACTAAAACTGAAAATGTAAACCACTGGAAGTATGCTAGATGAGATTTAGGGTTACCTGCTCCGAACGGCTTGTGAAATGGTGGCTCACAGCTCCGGCGATTGACAAGTGAAATTTTAGCTCCAATTGACACTTCTTCTCCCCAATTTGGCAAATGAACAATGGTACTATATTTGGCCATTTTTTCTATTTATAAACAAAAAGCAATATTATTTTTCAAATATTTGATTCTTTTAAGGTCATTTGCTATAGTTTGGATCATTTTTATTGCATTTGAACACCCGGTTGACTATTTGACCTAATTTCAAGTGTGCAGGAGTCATTAAGTGTCATTTTTATGCTATTCTCATATTGAAGTGGTCACCTCGGGTATGAACACCCCTTGTGTATTTTGTTGTTTTTTTTTTATCTGTTAGATTGTAATTATTTAATGATGACGAGATTACTCTTTGTTCTTTCTAGTGCTCTTAAAACCATGAGAATAAGTTATCGAGTTATGATTTATCACTTTTCTGGGCTCGTTAAACTCCTACGGAAAAGGACCCCCCCCCAAATTTTATCTTTAAGCTCTTTCAGGCTCTCGAAATACAAAAATATTGCCAAGCGAAGTTGTCGCGTTCACGCTTGTTAAATTATTTGAATGGTCGTCTCCCTGGTGATAGTTTACCCATTTTTCGGACCAGGGGGCACTACTTACGAAAAAGGAATACTCCATCCAGTCATGATTGGAAGAGTCCTCTCCCGTGTTGTTTTACCCTTTTTCGGGCGATGAGGCTAACTTTACGAAAAAGGACCGTTGGAATCTTCTTTAGTTCTTTTCAGACTCTCTAAACATGAAATGATGACCAAGTTTCACCTTATATGGACTCGTTAAAACTCAACATTGAAGGGCCCGTCATGGGACGAACCCCTCCTATCCCAGGTTCGAAAAATATTGGGATTAGACTCATCTATGAGATGAGCTATACTGAGCATCTGGTTACCCTCATCAATCTCATAAAAAACACATGAGGCACTCATCATTCATGATGGGGAAAAAGGAAATCTTTTATGTTACACCCTTTATCTATGGCAGTACTTAGTCGTTCTTGAACATGGCACTCATTTGCATTTGCATACTGTACTTGGATCATCCGTTTGTCCTCAAGTTTCACCTACTTCCTGAGTCTTGTTACTCCTTTGATTCATTCAAAGAAAGCCTCCATAATCAGTTGCATTAGGATTTGGCGCCATACTCGTCATGTCAATCCTGCCAAGTCATGCCATGCCCATGTTCAAGAATACTCTCACCACTCATTATCTGCAGTCAGTAAGCCTTCCACCATGTCGGTCTACTCTGAGTAAGTATTGCATGTTACTGTACCATTCGATCTTCCCTACACATCCTTTGTCGTGTTTTGTGTTGATGATGGGGGATTCATCATGGCCCTCCTTCGACAGATTCATCCTTGTCGACTTCAACACATCATTCGAGGATTGAATCTAAAAACCAATCGAGTACCTTGGGCTTTCATGCCTCAATGGCAGGTTACCTCACTTTCAACATGAGTGTACATCATTGACTCTTGATTGGAAGATTTCATCTTGCGTTCGACTTTAACTCATTTATTCATGCTCGGTGATATGTACTGTGATACCTTGGGGATCATTGACATCAATGGTGATTTCCCTCGCACTTGTTAATGGTATACATCAATGACCGGTAATCAAGTGGTTTCTACCATGTTTGACGTGAAGACATTTGTAATCACATGGATAGATTCGTATCATTGCGGGTTCAACTTGAAGACCCTGGGGAGTCATGTTTTACCCAGGTTTCGATGGAGATTGTTTTGATTCATATTACACGAATCCACATTTGTATTGGTCATGGTTGTGTTATCATCTCATCATGGATCTATGCTTGTGTCTAGTAGCCATGATTGTGTTCAGTCGGTCATTACTACCATGGCTCTACATTGTATTGCTCGACATCCATGTTGTACGCCATATGAGACTATGTACTCATAGTAAGCTGTATTGCAGCAGCGTTCTTCGTCCGACAAGTCCATTGCCATTCCTTCTGTCAAATCATTTCACCTGTCCAAATTTCAACAGCTTCATGCTTTGGGAGGCATTCTATTACACCTAAATCTTACCATCATGAGACTCAGTGTATACATCCCTAAAGTTTCCTTAACTAAGTCATTAACCTGGAAGAGATGTTAACCCAATCATACTAGGGTTTGAGAGGTCGTCGCAGGCTATCCTCATGCAACCTGCGACGTCGTAGCTTTCCCTCTTGCAAACTGCGACGATGTCAGTTAATGGACAAAAATAGCTCCTTAGAGCCCATTCTCGAAGCTTGCTGACATGGATCCTTATCCCTGAACTTTTGGGAGACCTAGCATTCATTTCCCAACCTCTTGGAAGAATCCCCTATCTCTCTCCTACCATATCTCAACCTACCCTATCCACTTAGTCCTATATAAGTGAGCCTCACTCCCATTCCAAAGGGAGGAAGTCTATGGTACTCTTATGCCGGTGGAATTAGCTCAGTAGATTTAGCACTCTAGCCTTGGAGACACCTACTTCTCTCTAGGAGATTTGGCATGGCTTGTCGGAAGGAGATTGCAACGTTGAGGCAGTGGTTGTAATCCTCTTTTCTATTGTGCTCCCCACTTTTTATACAATTAATATAATTGCTTTCCATAAATGTTGTCGCATTGATAATATTTAGAGTTTTCCTCCTTAACTTTTACCTTAGATCTATCATATGAAATGTATGCTTTAACTATTTGTGGTCTTCTATATGTTCAACAGGGTCTTGCAGCTTAAAATCTGACGACACTGGAGCATCGAATCAACAAAGAAGAAAGGGATCTGCAAATCTGAGGTAGACAATCTACTCATTCATTTTCACTTCTATTTGATCCAGGAAAGTAGATTATAGTCTGTCCTATTTGTTCTAGTCTTACGTTGAGTCTAGGGATATCAGGCCTTGAGTCCGCTCTCTGTAGATTGTCCATCAAACAGAGCCCTTTCCGACACCTGGGTTCAATTTGGACTTATTCACACCCACATGTTCACCACTTGTCGATACCACCTTTTTACCATTTAATAATTCTTTGTAGTAAGCATCCGGCTTCATGATTCCATTTTATTCAATCCAGAAATTCATCGCGGTTGGAGATAACATTTTTGGGACACTTGTATTCTGTGTCTCCCCCATATCCAATGGACTGATGGTTAGGGACTGTGTCCCTGACAAACCGCTTACAATACATTGCCCGCCAAAAATCACCACCCAAAAAACAATGACCGATTTGGTGAACACGCTTGCAGAAAGAAAAAACACATTGGAGTTTGTCGGTTCTTGACCACCACAACCCCGTAAAAACCCCAGATCGGTTCTCGATTTTTACCCCTTATTGGTGGCCAAAAGACCCTACAAACCGTCCACTGAATCCACCAGGGAAAAAACTACAACGCCTAGATATCCACCTAAATTGGAGGGTTTCCATACCTAGAAACTCTTAATTGTAATCCTTGCCTAAAAATCACCTCATGAAATCCTGATTCTCCAGTATCTTTTTGAAAAATTTCACCGTCTACCTATGCAATGTACCTATGTACCTATGCCTTGAATGCAGACTTTCACCATCTCAATGATATACAATCGGGAGTACTTTAAAAAGAGTGTCAAAAGTAGCTTACATTTCCTAACATGAGAATGAATCACTAATCAAGATGAATTTTATCCTGACGATGAGGTGAATGTCGATCCACCATTGCATATATAGTTGCCATTAAATATCGGTACGATATATCAACATCATGCAATTATTAATATTGAACAAAGACTTGGATATTAATACTAACGGATGCACCACATATGTATACTAATTTATTATGCACCAAACTAAATTTTAATTTAAAACTTTAATAGATGGTTTATGTAAAATAAACTATTTAAAAAATTGAGGGTTTAAGCTAATTGTGGCTTGGGGTATCTGGCTACCAAGGAACGCTAGTTGTTTTGAAGATAGAGCCATCCTGGCCTTTAAGTGTGTTGTCCAGAGCATGGGGATATTGAATTATTTCCCATGGGATCAGATCCAGCTGAAAATTCAGAATATTGAAGAGGAATTTATTGATGAAAATATTCTATGGGGTTATTTTGATGGAGTTGCATTGGGGGTTCCTCCGATGTGTGGTGTAGGTGGCATAATTTATATTTCTCGAGAGCACTGGGTAAAATTCAAATCTGGACTTGGTCATGGCACAAACAATTATGCAGAGATTAGTGATATTAGACTTCTTCTGAGGTTGGCGGTTGAACATAATATAAGAAATTTCCAAATCTTTGGAGATTATCAACTTGTTGTAAATTGGACAAAAGGTACTTATAGACTGCGCACCATACAACTGGAAGCTCTCCTGGATGAGATCATCAAATTAAAAAATCAGCTGGGAGATGTAAGTATAAAGCATATTTTTCGTGAAAGGAATGAAATAACAGATGAACTAGCAAAAGAGGGTACTCAAATGGATGAAGGTTTATGGCATATAGTTGAATTTTACCACTTAACTATCATAGAATATCCTCATGAGTAATGATACTCAGTCTGATCATAATCTTGTTTTGTGAATATTTTATTACCTCTGGGTAGATACTTTTGTTTTCTTTTTTGAATGTGAGATGGGGAACCAGTGCAAACTTAATCTATGAGTTAAGTGTGCAGCGTAAAATCTATATTTTTGGGCTCTTGTCCGAGTTTTTCTTTGTATAGATTTTTTTGTTTTTATATCAGTGAATTACTTTGGAAATAAGATTTTTGCTTATTTGTAACTGAGGAAGTTTTAAAGCAATATTTTGCTGAAATACAGAAGTTTCATGATGTATAATGCTAAACGTTTTGCTACCTATAGCTTGGAATAGCTAAAACTTGACTTGCCCATGATAACACGTGAAGGAAACCGAAGAATGTAACTATGTTTTAAATAATATAGCTGTGACTTTTTTCTATGGAAAAAAAAGGAAATTGTAAAACCATTGGAATTTTTTTAGGTTGTTTTGTATTTGCAAATAAAGTTTTGCATGTGTGAAAGTCTCGATAGAGTTTAAAAAGTAAAAAGTTGTTAAAAAGATAGGATCTTTATTGCTTTTCAATTTATTTATCTTTGATAATTTCTATTATAAGTTTAAGAATAAAGAAATTGAACTATTAAGTTAAAAAGTAAATAAATTTATTTTTTATTGAAATTATTTCACAAAATTTATAGGAATTATTTTGGAAGTTATAATTCTACATGATTAATGGGGACTTTTTCCTTTGATGTTTTAGCCCATTTTAAGAAGATATGAATCAACACAATTTCAAAAAATAAAAATTAGGGTAGAACTTTGTCTTACTATACAAAAAAATGAATAATTTAAAAAAAAAAATTAGGGTAGAACTTTGTCCTACTATAAAAAAAAAAAAAAAAAACTTGTCAGAAAAGTTAAATTTATTCACATTTTATATCAATCCAAAATAAACTACTTTAGGTTTTCTTTATTTATATATATATATATATATATATATATGATCTTATTAAGTATACACATATCCCTCTGTATGCACTTTTTCCCTTCAATTACAATGGAAATTGTTCATGATGACCCACCTTTGCAAACATTATTTATACATCACATTGTATTTTACAATCTTTCATTAAATAAATATTTAATTATTATTACAATGTAACTTTTTGTGTATATCTCAATATAAATGTCCAAGAACTTGTATTTGAAATATTTGTTCTAACATTAACACTTGTTGTATTATCACCATTGATCTTCATGAAGGAAAGCTAACTTTCTTTTCCCAAGAAAAGAATTATATTTTCTATTTAAGTATAACTGAAAATACATTCTTCAGATACCATAGCATATTGTTCCAAAAACATCTTCTACGCCACTATATAAACTAACTTTACTACTAGTAAGCATAGATACGACATTCCTAGAATTACAAACTTATTCAAAAGTCAAACCGAACCCAAGGTCGAGGGTTAACTCCAGAATTACTAAATACCAGTCAATCAAGATCTTTGATCCATTTTGATCTGAGCTCGCCATCCACATATTCGGTTACACATAGCTGGCCCTGTTTTTTCCTCAATGCCTCCTTGGACAAGTCGTTTGCCACTGTATTCAGTTCTCTAAAGATGTATGTAAACATCACTCAAGTCAAACAACCAAAGATATCTTTCACGTGTTGTTCCAACTACTACAAACCAAATTTAAATTTGAAGCTTCTCCCTCATGAAATTGATTACCATCGAAGATTCTCCGAACACCTGAATTTTTGAAATGCCACACACCATAGCAAATTTCAGTAGTTGGTAATCTGCACTTAGCTCACCCAAATTGTTTGCACATATGCCCAAACAACCTTTCCCTTAAAGTAGTGACCCTTGGAGAAGTGGAATACAAATATGAGACTATGAAACTCTTTCCTCCCCCTAACATGCTCTGTAGAAGAAGCTTCAAACTACCTCCTTATCAATTTCCACATTGTCGAACTCTCGCAAAGACCTATATTTTGATGTCTATCCATATTCTTTAAGCATAGCCAAGACCTATGACACAACCTAGGTCCTACTAGTATGCTTTCCTTAAAAAATGGATGCATTTCTTGTGATCCATATTCCCCAAAATACCAGATATGGCAAGGCTCTCAAGCCTTTGAGTTCACTATGTTGAAAGTAACTTGCAAGATAGTCCCTTGCCCACAAATTCTCAATCTACAATTGGAGTCCCACTTCTCGCTAGACCTTCCTTGTAAATTGAGACGACATGAATAAGTGAGCATTAGTTTCATCAGATGAGTGGCACATGTAACAAATTGCTAGCCCTTGATAGTTCTTGAGCTACATTCGGTCCCATGTAAGGACATTTCCTTTTAAAACAAGCAACATAAGAGGACACTCTTCGATGTAGCATTAACCTTCCATGGAATTCTCTGCCACCACTTGGTCTCTCTTGGCTCCATGTCCTATAAGGCCACACAACCTAACTTGGTCCAATACTGACCTACAATTATATTATACGTCCATACCATCTCATCTTCCTCTAGAAGGAAAATATGAGCCTTCCTTAATTCCAGTAGTAATCAATCTTAATTGTCTACCCAAACTCCCTATAAACCCAAATCTCCATAACCCAACCATCCTTGTTGCCACAAGTCTGTTAGAGCTGGATTATTAAATTTGTTCAATGTGCTCATACTTTGAGCCTTCAATTCCCTAATCAAGTCTACTAAAAGGAATACCTCAGTTCTGCAACCCATCATTGCATCAACTCCCACCTGCATCGACGAACCAAATCCCATTTTCTAGGCCAAATGATGACCAATAATCAAAAAATCCTGAGACAATGCCTTCCACTAGTTTAAGACATTGTGGATTGGTTAATTTTTTTATGGATCCAGTCCATCACCGAGCCCATAGAAATGTACTTTTCAATAATTATTTTACGCCTTAGATTATCTCTAGTCAAAAAATTCCACAATGATTTACCTACAAATTCTTGATTGAAATGTCCAACAATCAAGATGTGATCCCTTGTATTCACCACTACCCTTCCAAAGATAGTTGAAACAAATTTTGCATATTTTTTCCAAAACCCCCCTTGAAATGTGCTCCATCAAGTGCCAATAGACCGAGATCGCTTCCACAATTGACGTAATAAGAACCAGTCACCCTCCCCAAGAGATGCAAAGATTACACTAGAAATTGACCCTCTTCTTGATCTTTTCCACAATCCAAGACTAGTCGACCTTCTTGTACTTATTAGGCTTGATATTGTATCCTAGATACACCATCCCTTCCTCCATCGGATGAAGTGAATAAGGGATCACTTGTCTCCAAATGTGTCTCTGATTCTCAGCCTCCCATGGAAAATAAATCACAAACTTGGTAACATTCACTTCCATCATAATTGCACATCAAAATACTAAGAGAATCTCCTCAAACTTATGACCCTCGACTTTGAACATAAACAGAATGGTAGCACATCATTGACCGATTGTAAGAGAGTCAACTGTTCAAACCCCCCAAATGAAAGTCTTTTTAATCTTCCTCTATTATCTAGCTACATGGATGGCCTTACTGATCCCTTTAGCCACAAGTAGAAAGAGGTATGGGTACAAAGGGAACCCCTAGCACAAACCGTATCCAGACTAAAAAGAAGAACCTAATTGATTAGAAAGAACAAAAATAGGTGTCATGACACACCCATAATCCAACGGACAAGATCATAATTGAATCCAATGTGTAAGAGCATGAGCCGCAGATAAAGCCACAATACCCAATCATAAGCTTTAGATAGGTCCATTTTGATGATTTCCACAATGATATGAGTTGTCTTAATGTGATGTAATATTTCTTGCACAACCTTTATGGCTTTTTGGATCAACCTACCTTTCAAAAATATGAATTGCTCTGCCAACATAAATCCTGAAAGAAGTGGTTTAATGCACAAGACAATCACCTTTACTATGATTTTGTAAATTCCATTACATAGACAAATCATATAGAAGTTGTCAAAGTTGCAAGGGTGGCACACCTTGGGAATCAAAGCAATAAATTCCGAATTGAAGTTGAGATGCATATTCTCCAAGCCTCCTCCACAACATGGTGTACATATTCATCGATAACATCAAACAAATCCATAAAAAATTCAACCCCCCAACCATTAGGGCCTACACTCTTATCCTTCTGAAATGATTCTAAGAGTGCTCGAAGTTCTTCACAAGTCACCACCTTGAAGAGCTAAACGTTGTCATCCTTATCAACCAACTGTGGGAAGAATGTGATCATCTTGATTATCTCCCCTAGATTAGCATGATTGGGATCTAAGTACAATGTGCTGAAATGTGATACCCCAAGTTGTGCAAGCTATTTGAAACCCCACACCTAGTTACCATCATTATCCACGAATTCTCAAATTGCATTCTTGTTCCATCTGTGCTCGGAAAAAATCTAAAAAAAAGATTGTTTTGGTTACCTAGCGATGAGATCCATAATGCCCACCTTGTAACACGCCACATAATCTCCTTCTCCGTTAGCAATTTATTCTGATTCTTCTCCAAGGAGACAAACAACTCCATCGATTCACAATCTTTAATCCCCTCTGGTTCCATACTAAACAAGTTAGCCAATTCTTTCTCCACCTCAATAATATTACCTTCATGCTTGTGTTTCTGTTCATGTTCCCATTGAGTACGCTTATCTTTTAATTGTGTCAAGGAATTAACAAACTGAAGACCCACATTCACCTCATCCCCTAGTTCAATATGCTACCAACTGAACTTCACCAACTACTAAAAGTATGCATGTAGATCGCAACTGGAGTTATACTTAAATGGAGAACTCGAATTCACCTCTCCATCCCCCACTTCTAAAAGGGTTGATAAGTGATCATAAGAATAAATGCTACCAACCCATGGTCTAAACAAACCCACATGTAAGAGGAGTACCTCATGTGCCAGAACATGATCTAACCATTTTACCTCCCCAGCATGATCCATGTGATTGTTGCTCCACATCGGTTTGTTACCTACCAGAACCACGTTGATCCATCCCACTACTTCAAAATTATCAGGTAAAAATTGAGCCAGTGAATCCTCCCTCAGATAATGGCCCCAAATCTCATCATGACTTACAATAAAATTTAAATCTCCTTTGATAATAATATTAACCACTTTGAGACATTGTAATGAGAATACTTTCTCCCATAAATCTTCTCGTCCTTTATATAACACATTGTGACCATTAGATTACATAAGTACAAATTCATATTAAAGAAACACGCTTTACATGGACACACTAGACCAAGTTGATATTAACTAACTTCTAAGTGTCGAAATATTCCTCCATTTTTTGGGGCGTCAACCTTTTAGGCTTACCAAGGTTGGGGGTAGCATTTCCCTCTTTGTAGGTGTTAGTATCAACCCTTCTAGTAACCATATTTTTACTTTCAACTTTCCCTGCTAAACGAAAAGCATTCTCCAATTATTTAGGTTCAAAGAGATGCACCTCGTGATGAATTCTCTCCTTTAAAGTTCCCATGAAGAGATCCAACAAATTATCCTTTGGAATATTCTTCACTATAAGATTCAACTTTTGAATCTCCTTAATGTGCTTTGTAACTAGACCTCTTTGACTAATATTTATCAATTGGCTAAAGAAGATGTTTCTCTTAATATCCCCATAATTTGCTATCAATGCATCCATAAATATATACCAAGAGACAATAGATTCCATTTTATGGTTATAAAGTCATTGATACCACACAAATTAATCAGGTTCTAAATACAAGGATGCAATAGGTACCTCTAGGAAAGTTGGAACTTGGTGTAGATTAAATAATTGTTGCATCTAGAATATATATGTTATTGGATAATTCCCATCAAACTTTCTCATATCAATCTGAGGAATGAAGTAGTTCATTGGTTTTGAGTTGAACCCATGATGATGTGCATTATGGAGTGATGAATGATCAAGTGTTGAGGACTCAAAACTCTTGTTCTCCAATTGTTTTTCAATTTTCTCAATATGTGACTAGGACGCGAGCCTTTTTTTGTCTTTATATTTTTCTTGAGGATGTGAATTAGGGGTAAAGTGGAGTCCTGTCTCATTTAGATTTATCCCCTTCATATCATTGATATCATCTTTACCAACCCTTGTTTCCATTTTTTTATCCATCATTTTCATCTTTCGATCTGTCATTTCCATGTTTTGCATATTCATTTTCAAATTACCTTATATATCACTTTTGGTGTTTACAAATTGGACACATCTCACCGACGTATCACTCAATTCTTTAACTTTTTCCTCCAAATTCAATAGTTGGTAATACATTTCTTCATTTTCATCATGAGTCACGGAGCTCTCTACAGGTTTAATTGGTGTAGTATTTTTAGTAGAAACCCTTGCCATGTGATCTCAAACTCATATTTACCTATAATTGTCCTATTTTTTCTCTATATCACACCTTTTGAATCACCCATAATAGGTATTCCAATCAAAAGGTATGCAAGTTTTGAGTTCGCATACCTTTAAAAACCCCGGTTTATAGGTTGTCGTTCTAGCTGACCTTTCTCCTTAATTATCTCTAAAATGTTGGCCCCTTGATTCTAAAATTTTGTTATGTCGGTACACCTTTTATGCAATGCCACATGTTTGACCAAACTCTATTGTGTCAATATAAAGATATGGTAACTTTCTCAAAACTTGTTGTTTTTGTCCTTTTTCGAAGAGTAAACTTGGACAACCTCCCACGTGTCCAATTTTTTTTTATTTACTTATAAAGTCTATATCAGAAACACTATGGTTTGTTTTCTTTATGATGCAACTAGTGGCACCCAATTTGGATCTTGTGATATTCAAATACAATATTCTTACCAAAATTTGAGACTAGTTTTTGGACTAGTAAAAACCCTAACTTCAAAAGACTATAACTTCAAACTTATAGCGAACAAGGACCTGGAAATTTTACCGCAAGTACTTTGCGATGTCTCTTAGGGTACCTTGAAATTTAGTTATCTGAAATGTCCCCCTAGAAAAAAATTGAGTAAAAATGGCTTTGATACCAAATTTTATGCACCAAATTCCCAAAATAACATAAAATGAGAGAGAGAGAGAGAGAGAGAGAGAGAGAGAGAGAGAGAGAGAGAGACCCAATGCCTTGAGAGTGAAATAAAGGGATGAATAAGAAGCATATTTGAGGGGGAAACCTCCCTTTACAATGTATCAAATGCACTAAACAAGATGAGACGATCCTAAAACTTGGTCTCCTCGATATATATAGGAGACAAAGGGTACAATTACAATTAAGGTTCTATCCAACCATACCATTACAATTAAGATCCTAGTCGACTAATAGACAATACTAATATAACAAAAATGTAATATCATAATATATAGGGCTTAATAGGGACCTTGTGCATGTGTACAACATATGATGCCAAGGTAGACCTCATATGGCTCTAGGCCACTAATGAATGATATTTTGTTTAGGCAATAAATTAGGGTGCCCAAACTATGAACTTAAATACAAACATCCATTAATGGATTAGTTGGGTGTTATAAAATTGGGGAAATTATTTGGAAACATTATGTAGGATTATGAAAGAACCTAATGCCATTGTTTGCAAAGGTATGCATGTATGCATAAATGTTGAAATTTTATGTACAATTTCAACGGTTTTAGACATTTTCAATGTTTTTTATGGGTGTTTTAGGAGAGAAAACTAGTAATGTTGGCATACATTAAAATTGTCTAGCACATGGATTTTATGGATTATAAAACAACCAAACCATCCTTTTCAATTGGTTGATAGTGGTGAGCTCTAGATGATGACTACATACTCCATGATGATTATGGAAAATATTTGTGGTTGCATGCATCCATGATAGTGATGGAAAACCTGCAAATGAGTGTAGCTAGGGTTAGTCACAAAAGGAAAGTGATTAGCTCTATGAAATTTTTTAAAGAAAAAAAAGAAATATGGGTTATGTGAAGTGTCAAGGATTCATGGATTGTGGATTCCAGGAGGATTATAAGAGATAAGGAACAAAGGTTCAAGGCATTGGGAGGATAAGCTTATGGATGGCCTATCTTATGGAGGAGCATTGTATTACCATAAGCCTGTGAGAACTCTTGCAATTATAGCTCATCTCCCTTCGCTTGCCCAAATTCCTCTCACATGGACTTGTCACCCTTGTAAGTAAGTGTACATTACAAATAAAATTAGGGTTTTGAGTGTTCCGATGAAATATGCACCTAAAAAATTGAAAACTTATGGTAGATAAAATATACATTTGATTGTTTGAAATTGATTGTAGAGAGAAGTCCTAAGGTTATATGAGTTATAATTAAGTACAACTCATTGCTAAACAATATCCTCCTTTGTGTGGTGTGTTGTGTGGTTATGTGTGTGTAAAACAACAGTTATATATGTCATATTTTTCAAAGTTATATATAAATTGTTGAACAAGGTTGTAATTGATGTCAAGGGTCTAGTACTACAAAGAAAAGGTCAAAGGACATGAAAGGGACAATGTCGAAGGTCAATCACATATTCAGTAAGGGAAACAAACCATCTACAATATGCAACAAATCATCATCCGTGTGACAAAGAAAGTATGTGCAAGTTTATGGACAGAAAGCCCCTCTTGTGGGTATCAAAGCCCCTTCTTCATGTGTACAAAACTCCTTGTTTATTTAAAATATTTTGTATGTAAGTGGTCCTATGGTTAAGGGACATGATGGATCACATAAAGATATGTGAAATGCCCCTACAATATGTATTTCTCAAATTTATAGGTTGGCCTCATGAAAAGTTAAACATATCCTTGTAAGGGTATAAATACACCTTCATTTTACCTCATTTCATCATCAACTCAAGCAACTTTCTTATGCGCAATCAAGAGGATCTCAAGGACCTTTTTAATTTGCAAAGGTTTATCAAGGTTTATCAAGGGTCCTCAATTTGCATGACCTAGGGTTTGAGTTTATGGGATTGATTTAGGGTTTTACCTTAATATTTCTACATGAAGAATATGGATGATTGTTTCTGGACTTATTGATGACAATATGGTAGTATGATGATGGTATGACAGTGACAGTGTGACAGTGCGATAGTGACAGTGTATGACAGTGACAGGTAGTGACAGGGATAGTGATAGGCAGTGACAAGGATGGTGACATGCAGTGATTGTGACAGGTTTATATTCTATCATATATATTTATATTTAGGCGGATGTTGGATCCTCAACTTCCATTTGGAGATGGAACGTCTAGGAAGTTGTAGCTCCCTTTAGGTTGGATCCTAAAATTTAGGGGGTAGGACTATCCTTCAATATTAGCTTGTAAACATTGAAACTTTGAAGATAAGTTTCCATGGTTTTTGTCCCCGATGGGTTTCCACATAAAATCCTTGTGTTATGTGCATTGTTTACTTTATGCTTATGGTATGTTTATACATGAATGATAAGTAATGATGAATACTGCTAACATAATTTAAAGTGAAGGATAAATTGGTTTAAAAGTGCCCATTACTGATTCATGACCCCACCTCTCAGTATTGGTCATGATATTTCCAACATAAACCAATATTGTTATATATATTAGTGCCCCTATAACCCCAAACACATGATGTAACTGCCACAATAAAAACTAACATATATAAATCGTCTCTAAAACAAGGCTTTTGGAGATGGTTTTTTATAACAATATCATCTCCAAAGGTTCAATTCTCATTAATTTCAAGGGGGTTTTCAAAACACCACCTTGAAAATAGCTAGGGGTAGTCTTTCTAAACCCCCCTAAAATTCATGAGAATTTGATTTATGGTGACAGTTTTAACAAATCACCTCCAAAAGTTAAATTCTCGTGACTTGTAGGGGGGTTGTCAAAACACCGCCTTGAAAAATATATTTAGGGGTGGTTGTCTTAACCCCCCCCCCAAAAAAAGGCTATGAGAATTGAACATTTTGAGGCGGTTGTAAAACAACTGTCTACACAAGTTCAATTCTCATGACTTTTGGGAGGGGTTTTAAAAAACAGCCTCCAAAAGTTAAATTTGCATGACTTTTAGGGGGAGTTTGAAAAAAACGCCTCCAAAGGTTAACTTCTCATGACATTCAGGGAGGGGGTTGTCAAAAAACCGCCTTCAAAAATATATTTAGGGGCAGTCTTGTTAAACCACCCCCCCCCCCCACAAAAAAAAGATGCATGAGAATTTAACTTTTCAAGGGGGTTGTTAAAAAAAACGCCTCCAAAAGTTAAGTTCTCATGGATTTTGGGGGGGCTTGTCAAAATACTACCTTAAAAACCACATTTAGGGGTGGTCGTTTTAAACCCCTTCCAAAAAAAGTCATAAAAATCAAACTTTTAGAGGTGGTTGTTAGAAAACCGCCTCCAAAAATTCAATTATTGTTACTTTTAGGGGGGGGTTGTAAACAACCCATCTTTAAAAACACATTTAGGGGTGTTCATTTTAAAACACCCCCTAAAAGTCATGAGAATCAATTTTTTAGAGGCGGCTGTTAAAAAACCACCTCCAAAAGTTTAATTTTTATGAGTTTGGGGGGGGGGTTTAAAAAATCGCCCCAAAAGCTCTAAAAAACCTTTTAGAGGCGGTTTGGAAAGACCGTTGCAATCCTAAACCCCTGATAAAGGGGTAAATAGTTGTAGTGAGCGGAGAGATATGCAGAACCCTAGGCATCACTAAGTGGTTTTTTGGAGTGATATATCAACAATATTGAAGATATGGTAGGCTATTATTTCAACATCGATGTGGTCTTTGTGATTTTTTATGGTTTGGACAGTAAATTGTGACCAGTTCATCCCAATTCTCCTCTTCGATTGAAACCAAAAGGTGGATTTCTTTATCTATATTTTCTGCATTGGATAAGGTTTATTAGGTACATGATATCCTTTCCTTCAATGTATTATATGTCTTTTAGTAGAAGAGGAATGACCACATTGGAATGGAGTACTTCGTGACCATATGCCATGTTTTTAATTAAATCTAAAAAATTTCCTCATATAGGTTTTTGAAAACCCTTGAAGCATCTTAAATCATCATTATTGGCTTTGGATCTTGGCATGAGTAGATGGATCTCCAGCTAGTACACTTATTTTTCTATTAGAGTTCTTATAGTGCCAAAGGAAAGCCTTTTTTAGTTGCATAAGGGTTTTACCAACAAATTTTGGAATCACAATTTAACATTTCAAGGAGTAGAGATATAGCCAGATACTGGATTGCAACCAATTGTTTGTGGTACAACCTATGCTTCCCTAAACATCTCCATCACTCTAGGTAGGGGATATATCAAACTCTTATTTGATCTTCTCACTGAATAACATTTTCTATAGAATCATTAAAACAAATTAGCTCCTATCATGAATAACCATCAATTTTTATGGGAGGTATGAAGCTAATGACAAACTTAGGGTTACAACAGATACCAAAGACAATGTTCTAGGTATTTCAACTATTGTTTAACACCATGGAGGAATTATTCGACTACAAAGAAGGGGAGGATCAAATTCCTAAGGTTGTGTTTTGTACATATCAAGAGCTCATGAATATTTGGGATATGTACAAACCAACATATGAGATTATGTCAGTAGATCCTCCAAAATGTTGTATTGTGGGATAGGTAGGTGATAGTAGGTTCATGTATACAAGGATGATTGTTAGGACATTTTTTGTACCTGAGATGAATCCCATGGAATATTCAATAGAGCATAATATACGCAATTTTGGAGAGGTACGGTTCCTAGCTCTTGAGGAACCAATGAGATCCATAAAGGAGGCATTAATGAATCAAGAAGAGGGCTTGATTATGAAGGTATCCAAGGGCCAAGGGAAGGAGGCTCCATGGATCCAGAAAAGGAAGTGTATTCGATCTTTTCCCAATTTATGTGAAGATGGCCATGGGTAAGGATGTGTAGATGCTTCAAGTAGAATTTTTGATGGCAAGGGTTGTGGTGGGAATGTTTGTGGGTAAATGGCCAAGAGAAAAACTTTAAAGGAATGGATGGAAGAGAAACGGAAACCTCTTCTACTATGCTTTCCCACATTCCATATTTTGGTGTGTGGATGGTTATGTTTCATCATGAAACAAAAGGAGGATGCATTTTTGGTGTTGGGTAAAGAATGGCAATGGGGACCCTCAATACTTTTCCTCAAGCAATGGGAGTCAGGATTTTATTTGAGAAGAGAACCAAACTATGCGTTGAAGGTTTGGGTTCTATTACAGCTAGATCTCCTCTTCAAATTGTGGCATGATAAAATATTAGAAATTGTGGTAAAATACCATTGGGATATTTTTTCCTTATGAAGTTGGGTTGTTGGAAAAAACTTATAGGAGGATGTATTTGATTCTAGTTTAATTGGATTTACAGGAAGTGATACTGGATGATATGGAGATAGAGCAGGGTACTCATAAATTTTATGCTAATCTTGATTATTGGAAACTCCCCTTTCAATGTGGATTATGTCATGATGTTGGGCATCAGAGGCTATGCTATCTAGTGGGAGGAAAGTTATTGAGCAATCCTAAAAATATTTGGGTCAAAAATTTTGTGGTGAAGAAGAAGGAGAAACCTTCATTAGATACGAAAAAATATGAGGATGAGAGCAAAGAAGCATATTTTGTTTCTGCAGAGGATGGCAGTCCCTTTCCCTCGACATAGGATTTTCATACAATACCTCTAGAATCTCCAACTCCCACCTCGAACTCTCCAATAAAAGGTGTGGATTCTTCAATTCACTAGTAAAAAGGGAAATTTATGACTAAATTTATGAATAAACATGACTAAATTTATGAATAAACTTTTTTAGACATTTATTGGTTGTCTTCATTTGTCAACTTGTAGTATATTTAGTCATTTTAAACATTAATTGTAGTCAACTGGTAGTATAATTAGGCATTTTTATTCACCGATTTCCATCAATTGGTAGTATATTTAGTCATTGATTGTCGTCAAAGGTAGTATATTTAGTCATTGATTGTCGTCAAATGGTAATATATTTAGTCATTAATTGTCATCGAATGGTAGTATATTTAGTCATTGATTGTCGTCAATTGGTAGTATATTTTTGTCATTAATCATTATTTTTCATCAATTGGTAGTATACTGATATATTATTTATTAGTTGCATAATCATTAGTGTAGTGTAGTTACTATATAATATTATTGTATGAACCAATATTATTGATGTTCATCCAATATCGATGAAAAATACTTACCAAAATTTACCGAAATTTAACAATATATATTTACTAATTGAATTAAAACATAAAATAAAATAAAAAGATATACAATACACAATTCAACTTAGAGATTACATAAGCACTCGCACCAATTTATCATTAGCATTGTTGTTCCATAAATGCACAATTTAACTTAGAACTTACACAAGTATGGGAAGCCATTTAACATCACCATTTCATAGGAAACAATTTATCATTATCATTGTCTCATATATGTATAATTCAACTTGGAAATTACAAAAGCGTGTGTAACAAGCTACATGGTGGTAATGTCTCTACATTGAATGTCTCACTCATAGTGAACCAGTTAACATCACGATGATGAAATCAAGATTTAATTGAGCCAGTCAATAGAACCATTCCTCTTTAGAAAAATTGCATATATCCATATCCATATTGATGCCTACCTACCTTTCACATTTTGAAAGTTCTTGCAGCAGCTCCGAAAATCAGTCCATGTGAATTGAAAAACCTTGGCAATTCCCATAGAAATCCAATGTTTTCCTTACTGTCATTTCACCAAGGTGCAAGTGATGTTGGATAATATAAGCAGAGGTTCTTTGAAGAGTCCCCATTGTAGGTTATAGTTCCAGTGACCCGCACAAGGAAAAATAAATAATTCTTCTATAAGAAATAAAATTTTGATGTACTAAAGTACTGAAAATATATATATATATATATGGAGCACCTTTGACAGTAGACTAGTGATATTTGTTAGCATTTTAGTTTGTCCAGCATAGGTGTACCAAGACTTGTGACATTTGCAACCATTAGATATTCAAGAAAGTGGAACTTCATGCTAATGACTAAATATTGTGTACTAAGTAAGAAGAATGGATCACTTTACAAGATGAATGTAAACACTTTCAAATAATTAAAACAATCCATCGTGGCTTATTTGATATAAATGCATCCTAGCTAAGAAAATTAATACATAACCATATCAACTTTATTGGAAAAATATATATGCACCTCCTCAAACAAAAAGCTTCACAGACCACTTCAGAAACAAAATCCACCATTGCAACAACTCATACCTTCCAATCTATTTGAAAATTTCATTGTGTTAATCGCTTGATCTTTCCAAGTTGCCTATTTCTTGAATGGGAGACATGTAAAGGAGAGAAATATGCAGCATTCATTGAAATGGTGAGGTAGATGTTTCTCCTTCTTCCTCCAAAACCATCTCACCACTAACATTGGTTGGCTTGAATGTTGAGATTGATTTAGGTTGTTTGATATTTCTTTCCAAATATAGTTTTGAGGCCTTATTGAGTTCTACATATTGATGTTTCATTGTTCTTTGGGTGTTTCACTTGTTTCTTGTGTTGGCCTATGCCTCTACTCCAATGTTTAGCCTAATTGCTACTATTTGGAATCCAACATGAGCTAAGCAACAAGGAAAAATATGATAAGATTCAAAATAATATCAATTTGTCTCTTCTCCCAATGTCAACTTATGTGAATTCTTACAGTGTCATTGTTGTTCATTAATGTTACTAACTCCAATCTTTAAAGTCACGAGGCGTAGAATAGATGGTTATCACACTATGATTTACACATGTAAACAAATCACAAAGTTCAGAAAATCACATAGCTAGTGATATAATTGCAAAATTGTTTTTCTCTCAATAAAATCAAGCTAAGAATAAAACATCAGGTGGAACTAGATTCTCATTGGCAGCTACAGAGCTAGCACTCATTTCATTTTGTTTTAGTTGGTAAGGGTGAATATATCCCTTGAAGCAATTATGATAAACATTTGGATTTATTTTAGACACTATGTTGATGAACAACCATCGGTTGATGCTTTGGATATTTTTGGTAACGATGAATGTACACACCACTCTATACTCCTCTAATGCTCAATTTGTTGAAAATGTAGATCACCCCATGATACTCACATTGCATAATATGAGAAACATAACATTTTTTTCCAGCTTTTTTGCTTGTCACACTATGATCTACACATGTAAACAAATCACAAAGTTCAAAAAATCACATATCTAGTTATATAAATATTGCAAAATGGGTTTTCTCTCAATAAAAGAAAGCTAAGAATAAATTGTCAAGTGAAAATAAATTCTCATTGGCAGCTACACAGGTAGCACTCATTTCATTCTCTCTTTTAGTTGGTAAGTGTGAATATATCCCTTGAAGCAATTCTAATAAACATTTGGATTTATTTTAGACACTATGTTGATGAGCAAGCAATCGGTTGATGCTCTAGATCTTATCTAGTAATAATGAATCTACACACCACTCTATACTCCGCTAATTCTTAATTTGATGAAAATGTAGATCACCCCATGATACTCACACTGCATACTGTGAGAAACAAAATATTTTTTTCCAACTTGTCTTTCCTGTCACACTATTATCTACACATGTAAACAAATCACAAAGTTATTGAAAATCACATATCTAGTTATATAATTGCAAAATGGATTTTCTCTCAATAAAATAAAGCTAAGAATAAAACGTCAAGCAAAACTAGATTCTCATTGGAAATTACAGAGCTAGCACTCATTTCATGCTCTTTGTGGGAATTGCCATTTAAAAAGTTTGAAAGAGAAAGAGAAGGGGGAGGAGTGTTGAATAAACTAGACTCCAAAGAAAAATGCACGTATGGAATTGAGAAGTTATCTTTGTAATTTTTAAGCATATCAGAGGTAGACTTTAGCGTTTTCCCGAACCTTCGAGAACTTTACCTGTAGAATTGTCAGCAAAAAAGTACACCCTCTTTTTCAAAATGAAGCAAGCCCCATAGCCGGATCTAGGAGGCCCTTCAAGGCCCTCAGAATCCACGTTATTTAAAAAGTTGAGGAATGATTCATAGACCTCTCTCCAGCATATGCCTACACTCAAATGGCCCAGAAATGCGTTGAAAGTGATCAAATTTTACTTTTTCTCATAATCTTCAAAAGCATCCTAAAACTCAAGCTCAAGCTCACTCTGAGCCTCAATATAAGCCTCGATATACCCCAACAATGCCATTTTTCATATAATACCTCAACCCTTTATGATAATCCAACAGAAAACCCTATCTCATATCATATCATATACAGGTTCTTAGAAAACCTCATATACAGGTTCTTAAAAAACCCTATCTCATATACAAAATGAGATAGGGTTTTTTAAGAACCTGTATATGAGGTTTTCTAAGAACCTGTATATGATATGATATGAGATAGGGTTTTCTGTTGGATTATCATAAAGGGTTGAGGTATTATATGAAAAATGGCATTTTTGGGGTATATCGAGGCTTATATTGAGGCTTAGAGTGAGCTTGAGCTTGAGTTTAAGGATGCTTTTGAAGATTATGAGAAAAAGTAAAATTTGATCACTTTCAACGCATTTCTGGGTCATTTGAGTGTAGGCATATGCTGGAGAGAGATCTATGAATCATTCCTCAACTTTTTAAATAACGTGGATTCTGAGGGCCTTGAAGAGCCTCCTAGATCTGGCTATGGGGCTTGCTTCATTTTGAAAAAGAGGGTGTACTTTTTTAATTAAGGAAAATTGAGAGAAAAACAATTTTACAATTATATAACTAGATATGTGATTTTCTGAACTTTGTGATTTGTTTACATGTGTAGATCATAGTGTGATAGCAAGACAAGTTGGGAAAAAATGTTTTGTTTCTCACAATATGCAGTGTGAGTATCATGGGGTGTCTACATTTTCATCAAAATAAACATTAAATGAGTATAGAGTGGTGTATAGAATATTCATTGTTACCAGATAATCTCCAAAGCATCAAACTGTTGGATGTTCATCAACACGGTGTCTAAACTAAATCCAAATGTTTATTAGAATTGATTCAAAGGATATATTCACCCTTACCAGTTAAAAGAGAGAATATAATGAATGCTAGATCTGTAGTTACTAATGAGAATCTAGTTTCAACTAACGTTTTATTCTTAGCTTGCTTTTATTGAGAGAAAACCCATTTTTCAATTATATAACTATACATGTGTATTGATCTTTCACTAATGATGATCATGTTTCTTGGGTGTTGCATTTTATGGATTGTCATGATGCTAGTATTGAGAAATGTAAGGGAGGCATGATGTCCAAGATAATGACAGAAGCCTATGATGCCACATAAATATTTATTTTGTATGAAGTTGCATAATGTGAATGAAATGCCTATACTGGGCTTGTTGGTATTTTTTGTACCAAGACTATTATTGATATAAATTTTAAAGACTAGAGTTTTTTTTTGTAAGCTAGTACCCACAAAGTTTTGAACCGGTGACCTATCACAAGGAGTGCCTTAATAGTACACCCATTAACCATCTATTCTACGCCTCGTGACTTTAAAGATTGGAGTTAGTAACATTAATGAACAACAATGACAATGAAAGAATTAACATAAGTTGACAATGGGAGAAGAGACAAATTGATATTATTTTGAATCTTATCATATTTTTCCTTGTTGCTTCACTCATGTTGGATTCCAAATAGTGCAATTAACCTAAACATTGGAGCATATGCATAGGCCAACACAAGAAACAAGTGAACCACCTAAAGAACAATGAAACATCAGTATGTAGAACTCAATAAGGCCTCAAAACTATATTTGGAAAGAAATATCAAACAATCTAAATCAATCTCAACATTCAAGTCAACCAAGTGTTAGTGGTGAGATCGTTTTGGAGGAAGAAGGAGAAACATCTACCTCACCATTTCAATGAATGTTGCATATTTCTCTCCTTTACATGTATCTCATTCAAGAAATTACAAAATGTAATTTAGCCTCCCTTTGCATACTAGCCTCACTGATTCTGTTGAAATTACAGAATTTCATAATGCACCATTTATGACATTACAAAATCTATTGAATTCAGTTAAGTTTTTTCTCATTGGTTCTTCCATGAACCCATTTAAGGACAAGTCATAAGTTTGGTTGAATCCTTTGTTTGAGCAATATCTTACGTCTTTCCTTGAATTTTTCAGAAACCCATCCATTCATTGGATGCGTGAGAGTCAAGCACACTGACAAATTAATTACACTCAAACGAACCGTAATCTGTTGTGGTGGCATAAAAATGCTTTAAGGAGAGTGAGAGTATCAATGCACCAAATGTAAGCACAAGTATGAATTTTCAGCTTACACTGAATAATTTAATTGTCCAAATAGAATGTTGTCTTCGGATAAAATCCAGATGCCAAAGAACTGAAAAATGAATAGCATGCCAATGTTGTGGGCGTTTGGAATGGTATTGTATTTTGGATGGAGTTTGAAATGCAGTAAGCTCAAGTACTCTCTGAGGTAACAGTTGTTCAGTTTGCTTGTTGAAAGGTACATTTGTGCATGGATTTATTATCTATGCCCTCTGTTCAGGTGATACGATCGTAGACAAGAACTAAAACCTTTTTTCCATCCTTGAAGAGACTTCATTTTTCATCCCTTTGCGTCTGCCAAATTTTCTTCCCAAGGTTTTTTCTTTTTCCATCTCTCGTTGGTTGTATAAATCAAGTAAGCATTGTTTATTATAATGTTGCTTGGGATTTCAACCGCCAAGCTGATTCATTTCACCTTCCTATGAATTTTGACCTTCAATATTCACATTTGCTAGCTTCAAACTTTGCCAAGCATTCATTTTTACAAAGTTCAGAAGAGAATTTTAATTCATATCTATTTAGGGTCAGACCTCCCTTTCCACAAGTTCAATTTCCAAAAGCTTCAACTCAAAGGAGAAACATGTTATTTTCTTCTCAACATACTCTTTATCACTAGGAACCTTGCACAAATTCAATCCGGTCTTGAAGAAATGCCTTATGCAGCTGAAGTCCTTGAGCATTTCGCGGGGAAAAGGTCTGGAAGTGCAGAAATCTCTTCTTTCCCCTTAACCTTGACTCTCTAAATTTGTTTCTTGGATGTTAGTTTATGGGGATGTAGTTCTAGATGAAACCCTTAACACATGACCTCCAAATGTCCAATTAACTTGCAATACCAGCCAAAATTCCTACGACTGCATGAGTTACTTGGCATTCTCTCCTCATTCATGTTCTTCCAATCACTCATGGATCGCTTCTTGTAGCAAGAAATTACTTGGTGGTATGTCATACAACAAAAGGAACATGCACTAGAGTAACAACTATCATTAGTGTTGTCTCCTTTCCTTTTACAATAGAAACAAGCTAGAGATGCATTTCCATACCCCTTTGATTTGTACTTGTGCCTGTCGACTCGTTTATAGGGTCCAACAAGTGTGGGTGCAGATTTGGATGACAAAAACATCCCTTGTTTTCCCTCACTCAAACTACTACAAGTAGGATGGATTAATGGTGTGATGTTTACTACTTTGCTACATTTTCTTTGACCAAAATGACATTTTTTCGATTCCTCCTACTTTGACAAAGGTTAGCATGCTAGTCTTATCTTTAGCCGAGTTTTCATTTGCTTCATCTTGTGCACCGAAACCCAATCCTTCATGCTTGACCATATGTTTAGTTACAATAGGGTTTATAATGCCTTGGCTTCTCTTGCCTAACAATCAATCATCATATCCCCTTTGTCTCATGACCTTTGAATGAATACCTCTAATATGTTTTTATAAACACCAAAAGGCTCGAGAAAGGTCCCTAGAGGGTGAGCTAACCATGCTTGAGTAGTGATGGGAGGTGGTTACACTTCCTTGGACTCTTGGAAAACATCCTATAGATTGGCCAATTTATCCTCCTTTGTTTCCAATTCTTGGGACAACAAAACCATCATCTAAGTGAGAATATTATTCTTTTGAATCATCCAATTGAATGATTTTATCTCCCTATTACAAGCACTAAACTTATCTCTTCTTCCAATCTGCCATAACAATGGTGAGAGTGTCCTTTGTGTTCAACAAAGTGTTAATTTAACATGAACAACAATTTTTCAAAGGTCTCTAGGTCGTTTTCAAGTTATGCTATCCTCTCCTTCAAGTGTTGGTTCTCCTTTTGAATTTGCACATTGAAGACCCTTAAGTCTTGTAAACCCTCTTTTTAGTGATTTACCCATATTGGATTTGCTTTCTCCTTAAAGTGTTGACAACTTCTTCAAAGTCATGGACTCAAACGCTTTGATACAAATATGATTCCTAAATGGTAGGCCTATGGCCCATCCATCTCATCAACATGGATGCCTCTGTGTATTTTTTTTGGTGTCTGCAACTCACTAACAACTAAGGTCAAGTTCCTCTACTTACCATTCACCAACCAACATGAATATCTTTGTTTCCATGCTTGTTTCAGTACTTGGCTTCTTGGTTTATTTGTTGACAGTGGACAAACCAATGCCTAGCAATAGGGAGCAATTCCTCTCTATTTCTAACCCAATTACATCACATATTCTGTGCATTATAATGTGCAATATCACAACACTCTAAACATCAACACATATGTTGTACCTCGTACCTTCAAGTATTAGCATGAGAAAGAGCACTCTATGCCAGATAAATATATACTCGGCTACTTATTATTCAAATCCATAATATGAACAATTCATAACAGGATGTAATCGGATTTCGACATATAACTTACTCCAAAGGGAAGAATGATCCATGATATTTAGCGGTCTGCTGCATCCACTTGATTGTAGAGCACCTCGATACTCTCAATACAATAGCTAGACCAATCAAAACTTGAAGCCTCAATTTAATAATATATAATTATTATAGTTATATATATTGATATAATCAATATATATATATAATACATAGTATATAGTTAATATATAGTATTATAGCTGATATATAGTAAATACATAATATGCTAATATATATATATATATCCTATAATTATTACTTTATGGTTAATATATTAATATGATATATACCATATAATTAATATATTAATATACTATATAATATGTGCTTGCTCTCTATTAGGGATGTAGGATCGCTCTGAAAAAAGGAATATAATCAATCCATATATTTGGAGATTCGAAATTGATAATTTCTCACTGCGTCAAACGAGCACTACAAACAAATATGAACTTAGCTTCGTTATTGTCTTGTACCAAACTGTTAATCTCAAAGTTCCAATCAATTCATTGGCGTCATATTTTGCGGAGTTTAAACTGGGATACACACGCTACAACAAATCATGTGGTGGAATTGGATAAGGGATTGCTAGAGGTTTCTGGGGTAGGCAGCTCACATCAACCGATCCCTTGACTGGGGCAAGCTTCTTCCATACAGGTTCCTAGTTGTTGGGTCGTTCACAATCTCTCATTAGACAAATTGTCTATGGATAAGAGTAAATTCATGTTTTAAATTGATATGGAATCATAGAGATCAGATATCTTCTGGTATCAGCCTTTCTAAATGGACAAGGATGTTTGGGGTTGAAGATGCAAATATATATCCCATTCCATCTCTTGTGGATGTGTGCGTATGGGGAAACGCTCTTTTCTTACAACATTGAAAAATGAATATTGTCAAATTCAATTTGGAAGGAGGATTTATGGAAACAAACATGTACACTCTCTCTATTACTCAATCTGTGAGAAGACTTTTCACTCTCGCTTTGGATGAGCATAAAGAAATGTGGAGCAAAGTTCGCTCGGTGATTCTAGGAACACCTTCATGTCAAAACTAACGCCATAATTGAAGGAGGATATCGTTGATAATACTTCACTAAGGACCCACGGTCTAAAAGAAAAAATATTGTGTTGGCCATCAAGATTGTAAGGTGAAATAGGATGATCATCCATGGCCTCATCTGAAGAAGAAGAAAAGAACATATACAACCCCTTCCGGCACTGGATGAGATTGAAATTAGATTAAGTCTCCCTTTGTTTTGCTTTATCGATCTCTCTGATGCCCACTCTGGCGAAATTTGGAATTGCAAAGATATCTCAAAAAATATTATGCTTGGTCTCAGCGACCATAAGGCAACAGTTCCGATATTAGTTAATTTCGCATAGAAGAGGTAGGACTGGTTTTTATGCATATTCATTAAGGAATCAAATTCGAATTTTGTCAATCAGACAGTCTCTAGACTGTAATATCTAACTGTTCGGTTAGCTCTGGCCCAGGATTTTTATTTTGTAATAAAAAATTTAACTGTTGTTGTAAAAAAATATTAATATAATATAATATAGTTATTATATATATAGTTAATATATTAATATATTATATAGTTATTATATATATTCAATATATTAATATACATTAGTACAAAATGAGAGATAAGTGACTATGCAACCAAAAAATTTGGTCACCATAGTATTTTCAAGGGATAAACGACCAAATTTTAATACATAGTAAATATATAGTATTATATATCATATAGTTAATATATATCATATAATACATAATATATAGTTAATATATAGTATTATAGCTTATATATAGTAAATACATAATCAATTTTAATTTAATTATTATGTATTATTATATTTCAGCCCTAAAGACAATATATTATGTATAAATTAGATTGTATTATTGTATATTATATAATAGCTCCTTCCCTCGATTAGTTAAGAATTAAATTTAGGCACTAAAAATACCCAATCAAACCCTAATTTAAGCGTTTCCAGGAATGAATTTTTCTGAGAAGTGGAGATGGAAGGGTGAGCATCTTGGATGAGTTTCACAATATTATCCAGATGGATTTCTTCAAAGCCCCAGTGGCCCAGAGTTTTCTTGGGCAGGTAAAGTTTCCATATCTATTGCCTAAATTTACAGTTTTTCTAATGTTTTTTCTCACTTTTCAATCGAGATTGCATCCATCCATTTAATTCACCACATATTTACTCTATTCCTCTTAGATCCTGAGGTTTATCCAGAAAAAATAGTATGCAAATGCCGGAATGCTAAATCAAATTCATGTTATATAACAAAACCCAATGGGATTTGAAGCGAAAACCTTTGGATGTCTCATATATTGCTACACGTAAAAACTCATCGCATTAAATCAACTCCTTGATCCAATGTATACTAGCATACCCCCAAAGCGGGGGAAATGAAACGCCGAGAAGAATTTCAATATGTTGTAAAATGAAAAAAACAATTGTGTGTATGTAGACAATATAATTTTATGTGTTTGAAAGAAAGTCTAGCTAATTTATGGTAGGGATAGTAGTCCATGAAATTGAAAGGAAAACTATATTGCAAGTACTAATAAGCAATAAATAGAAATCCATGTAATCGATGGCAAGTAAAATGATTTGTACATTAATTTGTCATACAAATGGTATACATATGTGAGTAAAACAATAAAGGGCTAGCTAGTAATCAAGTTTGACTCTAAATATATTGGAAATCAACATCGGTAGTTTCATTTGGTAGAGGAGCAAGGATTGAGGATTGCAATTTTAAGTGTGAAAGGGAATTTTGACTCTAACGAATGTATTTGTGGAAGTAGGCAAGGGAGTGTTATCTTGTAGGCAATGCAGTGTTAAAAGTGTAAAATCCTATGCTTCCCATAAAGAGTAAAATCAATTTAAATCTTACTCCATGACCAAAATCACCATGAAACATAACAAATCTTGAAACTTTTAATTTTCACAAATCATTTTATTTTTATATAGAATATTGCAATAAATAAGTTATATTTACATTTAAAATTGATACCATTTCCATGAGAGTTGGAAGGCCTTGCAATAAGGATTCCTTTCATGTAACCATTGAATCTCATAATCGTGTTTGGGTGTTTTCTTTACGATGAGACTTATGGATCCCATCAAAGTTCACTCGGGCTTTTCAGGTTTTTCATCATAATTTATGTATTAAGCATTTATACATGGGTTTTTGTCATACTTTTCTAGTAATAATAATAATTTAGTGGCAAAGAGCTATAGTTGAAGGACGAGAAAGAGTGTATTAAATTTGTAAAGTAATACTAATCATGGCTATCTGTTTCTCTTTTAGGCATATCTATTGTAGTGCACTACTATATTTACCAAGCTTCAATTGCTTGAAATGTACATGGCTCCAAAAATGTGCTTCAGTTCTCAAACATATGAAACACATATACATGCTATAATAGAGTAGTTCAAGAAGATAAACTTTGTGTTTAAGGACAATGGATGAGACCATCCAAAATACTTTGACACTTAAAAATTGCCATACCGGCTATACTTCAAATTAATTTTCCATCTTTCATGCATAGCTAATAAATGGTACCTAATGTATTGAAGGAGGTCAGGCAAATAAATGTTGATTGTTAACGTTTTTAGTTCCACGCATTTGCAAAACCTAATGTAAACATATGCAATAGGAATTATTTGTGTATGTAATTTCCAAAACTATTTTGGTTGTAATACCATAATTATATTTAGATGGTAACTAACAAAAGAAGGTCCATAAAATTATTTTTTTGTTAATTGTGACAACAATAACTCATGGCAGGTAAAAACCAAATTTTTCTAGATGGTTAATGTAGAATTCAAATACCTTGCCTCGAGGTAGAGATCATTAGGCAAATGATTTAGAAAAAATACGATCTACTTCAGGTTATGTCGATTTGTTGGATGTCAAAGCTTCAAGAAATTGTGGCTTTATCCACTACTCATGTATAATATATAGTTGTCTCACATGCATGCAAGGAGGCAATTTGGTTAAAGTGTTAGAGAAGTTATGATGGTGTTTGGCTTCTCTAGTTGGCTTGCAAAAAAGGTGATGAATGGGAAAATTTATGGTAAAAACAAAATTTAAGAATATCGACTTCTTGTCAAGGCTTTATCACATAATGTCAATGTTTTACCACGTAAAACATGTGTCTTGTTGATTGCATTGGGTTATCTTGATTTCTCATTCTATTATTCCTTTAGTGAAAATTCTTTTTGTGAGCTCATGTTTACTCAACAAATGTTGTGTGTCAGCTTTTAGTTTTCATGCATATCTAATAAATGGTAGTGTCAATGCTTTGCATGTCCAATAAATGATAGTGTTAGTGATGCCATAGTGAAGCAGGTCCAACACATAAACAATGTGTGTCAATTTTTAGTTTTCATGCATATCCAATAGCTGGTATTGTCAGTTTTCATGCATATCCAATTTTTCATGCAAACAGATGCAATAAGAGGAATGCTTATTTGTTTTACAAATGAAGGAAAAAACACAAAGACCCTTGAAGCAATGGGAAATGATCATGATATATCTTAGTTATGTTACAACCACTCTGTTTGAAAATGCATGGCCATTGGATTGTAGAATTATATGCACAAGATCAACAAAATCCATGAATTCCTTCATCTTGACATAAAGTTATACTACATTCAAGTAAAGAAAGGAAACATGTTGCTTCACAATATTGATTGTACAATGGGTGTCAAAATCTGGAGGTAGACAGAGCCTGATGAATCAGTTTTTTTATTAATAATTTTCTAAATGGAGACTTCGGAATTGAAGTGACAAATGCTACTTGAGGTACCTTCTTGTATACGTACCTTCTTGTAGCTGAAACATGGACTCAAGTATAATATAAAATCACTCTCATAAGTTAGAAAACCATCAACAAGAGAAACCAAATCTTTAGGTTGAAAGTAGGCAAGGAACAAGCAAAATTTGGCTGTGCTCTCTATTTACTTGTTTCGCAACAAATTTATTACATACTCTTTGCATAGATTGTTGTTAGACATTCTCACAACAAATTACATTGGTATTTGACCTGCTTCCTGATCAAGATACCTAAGACATATAATTGCATCCTAAATGAATTAGAAAGTATGAAAAAAATCTAATGGGCAAACAAGGAGGAGATTAAGTATTGTTATATAGAGTATGTGCTATCTTAGAAAATATTTATTAGCTCAAGACATGGTAATTTGAGCTATGTGTAAAAATTTGAAAGTAGATTAGCCAAGTGTGGTCAATGTAACTCAAGAAATAATAGCGACATCCATAATCTTTGGGTTTGAGAAGAGATAAATATAAAATTTTCTCTGGAGCAACCTACCAAAATATAAATTTTTCTAAGATAAATATAAGGTCCCTTGAATGCTAATTCATTGGGTGCCAAATTTTGGTAATTTTATGAGAAGATAAATATTTTGGATTTGCATCAAACAAAAAGTCCCTGAAATGTTTTGTGCTTGAAATTATTTATACTTGATTAACTCTTTTATTATGTCCACAGCAAAAAGGAACCCTTCCTCATCAATGTAACATAGATCCCCTATTTCAACCATCCTTTGAAGTCAAAAGTTTTTGCAGTTGCTTCGTCATTACCAAAATAACCTACATGGATTATTAAAGAATCCTTAATATTGGATATTTTTCTAAACGGTGATTCCACCCCAACATAGCATCAACTCTCCATAGGATCCTCCGATAACCCTTTCTAATATTGGTAATTTTTCCTTCGACAAGGTAAATAGATTAACAAGTTGTTAATGGTTAATAATCCTATGATGAGATGTAATGATTAATGACTAAGTCATTTTGTTAATTTGTTTGGTTGTTATGGTAATCTTAGTTATTCATAAGGTATATGCATTGTTCTATATTGTCATGAGATGTAAAGCTTAAAGTTAAAGATCAATATTTAATCAATATTGTAACTAAAGATCAGTCAAGATTTTAGACCACAAATCTTATTATTAAAATACAAATAAGATTTAAATCACAAATATTATTATCAAATTGCAAATTATATGTAAAAAGAACGTATTCATCTTTCCCAAATAAAAATATTAAAACTAAAAATAAATAAATAAAAAACATAAAAATAATATCTTAGGTTAACCAATATAGATAACCCAAAGGTAAATTGAGAAAAAGGATTCATAAGAATCCATCCATCCCTTGGTGCCGTAATGAACTTCAAACTATGACATTTCAAATCCTGCCAACAAAGAAGGTAAGAGCAGTATGGGACTAAGTATATATACACTGCACGATATTCAAATTGAGATTGGGCATACATATAGTTTGGAATACGCGTGAAGGAGTCATGTACTTGGTTAGCAGCTAACAACTTGAAGTTGCAATTACCTGTGGCTTAACGAAATGATTCAATCAGAGTTAACCAAAAACGACGTCCATAAAAGTGTACACTTGGATTACATAGCCATCAAAGCTGGCTCAACATTTCCACAACCCAACCAAACCAACAAAACCCCCGTATCCCTCAACTCTGCGTCGAATTAAACTCGATGTGGAAGGAAGAGTGATAGTTGGCAGGAGCAAGATGGAGAGATACAACAGGTCTTCATTCTTCCTTGATATCTTCTCACTTCAATCCGGGCCGCTTAGGAAACTCTACATCTTATTCCTGGCTAGCCTTGCCTATTGTTTCCAACTTCATGGCTTTCTTTCCAGGGGCACTCTTTCTTCTTATCTCGTTGGCTGGTGCTTAGCTGGCATCTATATCGGTGTCAACTTGCCAGGTGGCTTGTTTGGCTTGTTAGAGTGAAGAAAACCCATACAAAAAGATTTTAAGATCATAATTCAATTACTTGTGTATCTTCAAATTTCAGGTCTATCACCAGAGAAGGACCATATGCAAACTATCTTGCAATGGGTCTGTCACCAGAAAAGGATCATTTGCACTGTGCAAATACCTCAAGTTTGAGATTCAAACCTCAAATGTAGAGTCCTCATATGCCTTACCGAAGGGATTATGCAATCGAATCTCAAATGAAGACTATGTTAATGAGGTAATATGTCAAAATGAGGTAATGTTGTGATTATGCAATAGAATATATGTAACTAATTCATTAAACATGTTGTGATTATGCAGTAGAATATATATGTTTCTAACTGATTTCTTAAAAATAAATAGATATAATTTCTAAAAGTTTCTGCATTGTTTTGTGTCTTTATTCAAGAGCTAGCCTTCACTGTGGCCTTAACGTTTATTTTGCCCTCAAGGATGAGTTTTCAAGTGAACATTTTGGCTGGGTTTTGCATTTCTATTCATGAAAGGATTGGAAACTTCTACACAGAGATGGTGAATATGCTCAAGGTAAAGGAACACAGCAATGACAACCACAAATGCTGTAAAAAATCTGAGATGAAAGGTGAGATAGGAGAGTTTAGCAAGACCATAGAAAACAGAATTGAGAAGGTAATAATAATAGTAGTAATAATCTATTATTATTAACCTCCCTAACACCATGGGGCGTTGTATTTGATGCAGTCTCCTCAACAACCGAATGGCATATTGGCCAAAACTGCCATATAAATCTCAGCGGAAGAAGTTAAGAGAGACATTCGGCTGCTCAATGGCTCTCGCTCGGTTCTTCACTTTTGTGACTCGCGAGGAGATGCGGTTCTGGGCGCTTTTGTTGGTAATTTACATGTTTTTTTTTCTTTCTTCCCTGTCATATTATAATATATGAACATGAGAAAACGACATTGTTTATTTGTGAGTTTGTTTCCACTTTCAAATCCCTTAATGAGTTTCAGTTAGTGTGAGATACCCAGTTTTGGACGAGGAAATATATAGCTTAACTCGTGGAGTCATATTATGCAGAAGATCAATCAAAGAATATGTGTTGTTGTTTGCTTAATTATTTTCAGTAATTTCTTCATCTTCCTCTTCATAAGTTTTATATTAGTTTATAGTATTATCTTTTTGGTAAATTCAGCACTTGATCTCTTGGAAAGAGAAGTGGCAACAATAATTGGGCCAAAAACGTCTGAGGTTGCAGAATTCATATTACATCTGGGAGATGAAACCCAAGTCCCAGTTGTTTCCTTTTCTGCTACTAATCCCTTTCTATCGAACCAAAGATTTCCCTATTCTGTTCGCATGGCACATAGTGATGCCTTACAAATGCAGGCCATTGCCATTTCGGCTGGTTTGATTTGTTTGGATTGTTTTATGGCTGGTACTAATATGGTTCATATTATGCTACTTTGAAGAAATTTGTAGCCATCAAAGTCTGCATACTTTCTCTCTAACCCAAATTTAGCTAACAATTGCACCTTGGGGTGTAATAAAAGAACATCGTATTTCAATAGTTAACTTGTGGATGATTTTCCATGCATAGTTGTAGTCACCTATTGTATGCCATGGATGGTCTATGCATTATGCATGCATCACCTACCATTTTTTTAAAATTGTTTATTTCAAATTTGGAACTAATCCCATAAAATTAATATGGACAATGCACTTGTCTCATCCTCGTGCAATCTATAGGCCCTAGGCCATCCCAAATTCTAAATTATAAACACCTATCAATGTAAATATAACCACATTTAACACAAAAAAATAAATAAATGAAATATAGACCATATTTTTTTTAACAACATAACTTTACATATGTTAATATAAAAACGAAAGACATATTAAAAAATTCAAGACTTAGTCTTAGGGTTATTCCATAGAAATACTGAGTTGTTCTATGGAATAAGAATACTGAGTTGTTCTATGGAATAAGGTGTTTGGACCTCTTTCCTTAAAGAGGTGAAAAAAATGTACAATACTGAGTTGTTCTATGGAATAAGGCGTTTGGACCTCTTTCCTTAAAGAGGTGAAAACAATGTACATAATGTATGGTATTTTAGGAAGAATATCTATGATTTTACATAATATTAAAAAAATGGAATTCTCATAAGGAAAAATAGAGATGTTATAATTGTTGTTGGATGTGGATGATTTTTTAGGGTTCGAGTCTCCTTACATTTAGAGGTAATTGCGTAATTGTTGCCTGGAAACATACAATGGAATCCAAAAAGAGCACTAATTCATAACATAGAAGATAATCGATTCGTAACCTAGACGTGATTTATTTTCCGTGCAAAATGGGCCAATATTAAATTTTCTATCATTCATTCTATTATATTGTCTAACAACGGAACTGCTAAATTTGATTTGGATGTATTTTAAATTTGATTTGGATGTATTTTTATAGATTTTACTTGAGCCTACTAAATTAAATCTTTAGATAATAATGTGGTTTGAAGAGGGCTTAGTGCCTCACTCACAAAGTAATAAGGCCAGTAATGGTTTTTAAATGAAACAATCTTCCTTTTAGTTAACCTCTTAACATAAAATAACTCGTGAGTTTATTAGTACCTGCTAGAGCAAGTATAAATCAAGATTTGATCATAATCTAGATTATATTTACAATGTAACTCGTGAGTTTATTAGTACCTGCTAGAGCAAGTATAAATCAATATTTGATCATAATCTAGATTATATTTACAATGTAGTTCAATGGTACAAGACTCTCACTTGTTCCTTTCACAAAGGTGCTAGCAGGTATAAGTACTAACTCAACAAATCATAAACATGCTATTTGGGTCCATATGCCAACCCCCAAATACGTGCGATCTCCTACATTTATCCTACAAGGGCATGTATAACACACATGAATACAGGGTTTTAGAAGAGAGTAAAGCAACATCCCGGTGAAATTCGCTCCAAGAATTGAACCAGAGCCGAGCTCGGCTGTGTAGTGGTGTGCAGAGTTTTTTTGAGTTTCAGTGCTTCCCTCTGGAGCTTAACATCAAGGATCTCAAGCTTCTCATCAAGGTTCCCAAGCCTTTCATCTAGATTCTGTACTGAAAATCTTTGGATGAGCAAAAATCGCTCCAAGATTTGTACCAGAACCGAGCTTGGCCGTATAGTGGTGTGCAGGGTTGATTTGTGCTTCCCCCAGGAGCATTTCTAGGACCGGTGGAGGACTTCTGTGCGCTGGTGTAGAAATTTCATAGGTTTTTGGAGTGTTGATCAAGAAGAGCAGTGCTGTGCAGACTGTTCTGAGATTAGCCATGGATATAAGCTGATCCTGAAGACGAGCCCTTTGATTTCTTGGTGACCAGCTCTCCTCTGCGTGGGAGTTGTGCTATCGAGTGGTTTCTTCTTTGAGGGTCTTTTTTCTGTGTTAGGATCTTGGTTTTGTTCTCGAGGAAGGGACTCGATTTGAACTCCAAGATTGTGCAGTGAAGGTACGTTGCAGAACAGTTTGGAGGAACACTGGCGCTGGATGACCTGCTTACAAACTTTTATCCACAGTGGAGGAGGATGCTGCAGAGCGTACTATACTGAATATGCAGATGATCTCCTTCTTATTCGCCCAGACCCTTGATAAAATGGCAAAATCCAAGATTTCGGTAGATGAGCGTTGCTAATACAAGAACGCAGGGCTTTCAGGCTATGGGTTTTGCTTGACTTACAGGGAGTTATACAATGGTCTTGGGGCAATGCAGATCTTTGACTGAACCTTGGAGCTGGGTGGAATATTGACGGGGATAGCAGATGCCCTTGCTGTGACTGTGGCTTTTTGGAGTAGATTGGGACTTTGGTGGACTGGGTGGGGTAGATAGTGGACATTTTGAAAGGAGGATTGGGGGATTGGGATCTGGGGTTTTCAGCCCTGCTGATCTGGGGCATTATGGCGAGCAATTATGAGCAGGAGGTGGACTACACATCGGATGGAGATTGTGCCAGATGGATATTCGACCTTGGAACAAACATTACTGCGACCTCTGGGTCGAGGACATCAATGGGATCACTCTTGACAGGTAGGGGGGCAGGGCTCTTTCCTGGGCCTTCGGATGACAGGCCAGATTTGGCAGATCTATTAGGAAGGACACTACAACCACAATTGGGGACTTTCACAAACTTCCCAACCTGTTCGGTAGCATCATGTGTGGAGGGGATTGATACACTGAATAGAAATGGCAGATGGAGGATGGACCAGGGTGGCGGTTTGGACACCCTATCAGATGGGAATTTGGTTAGGTCTGGGGATTTCTGTGATTCTGATGACAGAGGACAGGGTAGTGGAGGATTGGGTTACTCCTCCAGTGGACATGGAGCTACTGGTGGTGGAGATACTCTACCTGTTGATGCAGCCCTGCTAGCTCCTCGAGCAGGGGTTACTATGAAGGCAGAATCACACAAAAAGACTGCTAAAAAGGTCAAGGAACGGATGAGGAAGGATAAGCTGGTGCTGGGCGTGGATGTATCGATTGAGGAGGCTGAGGATTTCACACACATTGCTGTAGTTGGACATGCCCGTGGTAAGAGACTGGGACATGGAACCCTCCAGAAATGGGCAACCGAGCAGTGGAAAGACATCGTGGCTACTGCACCCATTGTCCGGGTCTTAACGAAAGGATGGTTCTCTTTCATACTGTCGAATATGGGGGAGGTTGATGCAGTCTTACGTCGCCATTGGTCAATGTTGGGCGTCCCTATCATCCTGAAACGTTGGTCTCCTTTCTTCGATTCCAAACAGGAGAAAATCGACAAAGAACCGATCTGGGTGAAGCTTCCTGGGTTTCCCATGCACCTTTGGAATGAAACAAGGTTTGCAGCGATTGGGAACTACCTTGGAGACTATGTATGCGCGGATTACTCCCATATTGAAACAGGTATTTATACTGTGGCAAAGATCTTGGTCAACATCGATCTTCGACTGGGGTTAACGGCTGAGATCAATGTACAAACGAAGGATGGGGCTTTCGTACAAATTCTGGACTATGTGGGTGTACCGTTTAGGTGCCACCGATGTCACACTTATGGACATTTGGTTGCCTGTTGTCCATTAACTCATAGGGGCAGCAGACCGAAGGTGGTGGCAGCAGATGCTGGATGCAATGAGAAGGTGGTGAGCACATCGGCGATGGGAGATGATACTTTCGAACCTCCAGTTGGCAAATGGGTAGAACATTCTCCGGTGGTACCCGACGCACTGTGTGGGCAGCAGGGATCCGTGGAACTTCCGGTTATGGCAAACACTGGTTTGGATGTACTTGGGCACAAGGTATCGGCTGCAGCAGGGGCAAATTTGGGTACCACAACTCCATTGACGCGGGCTGCCTCCAAGCTACAGGAGCTGATAACTATCCGTCGGGGCACAACTTCACACAATTCGGGTTTGTCTCCTCACTTTTCCTCTGCTGTATCTTTACTTAATGACTCTATTGGTTTGGGGGAAGATTGTCTTGGGACAATTCATCCGGTCAGAACTGCTATTGGTACTGTAGCTCCTTGTGTTTCGGATAGTGTATACACACCGTCCATTGTTTCTACACAACACTCTCCCAGCTCTGGACGCAGTATCCGATATGCTCTCCGAAATAGGGTGATCACTGCTGATGGATCGGGGGGTAAGGGACTTTCTGAAGTGGCTTTTAGTGCTAGGGGGAAAGGGAGGGGCCGCAAATCTCATTTGTCTATTGCTCAAGAGAGGGCAAAAGTTGATTTAGTTATGGGTACACAATCCACTATCGAATGGGCACTTAGAGCAGCGAAAACCCAGGAAGGGGGTTTCATATGAAATTATTATCTTTCAACTGTCGTGGGTTGGCGAGTCCCATTAAAAAATCGTCACTACGGAGGTTGGTGGAATTAAATCAACCGGATGTTATATTGTTACAAGAAACTTTGGGAGGCAGTGAGGAGGTTGTTCAGGCTTTGGAACTACTGCTACCTGGCTGGAAATTTATAGCTGTGGATGCTCGTGGACGGTCTGGAGGGTTGGCCACAGGCTGGAAGATGAATAGCTGCAGGTATGAATGTTCTTGGGGCATTCCCTCTGGTATTGGATTGGAAGTCTGGGATGCATTGATGGGGAGGAAGATCACTGTTCTCAATATCTATGGGCCCTATTTAAATAGGGTAGGATTCTGGGACTCTTTGCTTAGTATGGACATCTTTGCTGGAAGGGATGTGATAATGGGCGGGGATCTCAACCTTACACTGGGGACCTCTGAAGTTTGGGGGCCTCGGGCTGTTCCGGATACACTAGCAAATTACTTTATACAAGCCTTTGCAAGGAAGGACCTACTTGACATTCTACCTAACAGGGTATCCCCCACATGGAGGAATAAGAGAACTGGCGATCAACGGGTGGCTAAGAGGCTGGATAGGTTTATGGTGACGGATGTGCTGGCCATGGGAGTAGATGTGGTCAAGCAATGGGTTGGGACAGGGGGGGTTTCAGATCACTGCCCAATCCTGCTGGAATTAAGAGGTGGCCGTGAAAAACCTCCCAGTCCATTCAAATTCAATCCTAGCTGGTTGAAGGAGGAGGAATTTCTTAAATTAGTCCAGGCACAGTGGGTTCATCGACCACGGGAGTCCCTGGATCATGCGGGAGTACACTTTCAACAAAACCTCAAGCGAATAAAAGAGGCCACTATTCTCTGGGCCTCTGAAAAACGCAGGAATGATGATCTGAAACTGAGGGATGCTGAGCTGAATATTGATCGCTTACTACATAGCAGGGGCATGGGATATCTGGATGAAGTGCAGAAAGGTGAGCTGTTGGAGTGGGAATGCTGCAGAAATGCGATTCTGTCTGAGAGAGAAGAGATGTGGAGAATGAAAAGCAGAGCGCTCTGGCTTCAATGTGGGGACGAGAACACAAAATTTTTTCAAGCCTATGCAAAGGGGAGAAAAGACACAAATTCTATCTGGGAATTATCCTCTACTGATGGGGAGCTGGTATCCAGCTTTGATGGTTTGGCTGATATGGGGGTAAGACACTTTGAAGATCTATTCACTGCACAACCTGGGGCCACTATCGCTGAGGTTATTCGGATGGCTCAGCTCTTCCCTCGTTTTGTTGGAGAGGAGGAGAACACTATGTTAATGGCGGAGGTGTTGCCGGATGAGCTCTCGCTGGTTATGCACTCCTTTCAGAAAGATAAGAGTCCTGGGCCTGATGGGTGGCCTATTGAATTTTTCTTGGGTTTCTTTGATTTGCTCGGAGAAGATCTTTTGAATGTGGTGGAAGAATCTAGAAAGGCTGGATTTATACATGGACCCTTCAATTCGACCTTTTTAGCCCTCATTCCTAAAACGGACAAGCCTGAAAGCTTTGATGAATTCAGACCTATCTCACTCTGCAACTGCATATATAAGATAATATCAAAGGTGATGGCGAGGAGACTCAAGATTATCCTATCTCAGAATATATCTAGTGAACAGTTTGGTTTCTTGGAAGGCCGTCAAATCCACGAGGCAATTGGAGTCGCACAGGAAGGCATACACACTATGAAGGTGCTGAAGCAGAAGGGTGTTGTGATCAAAATTGATCTCTCCAAAGCATTTGATCGGGTTAGTTGGCTTTATATCCGGATGCTTCTAACACACCTGGGCTTCTGTTATGAATTTATACGATGGATTATGGCCTGCATCACCACAGTGAGCTTTGCTGTCCTGATAAATGGTTCAGCGAGTCCATTCTTTCATGCTGGTAGGGGCTTACGACAGGGATGCCCACTGTCACCGCTGCTATTTCTCCTTGTTGCTGAAGGCCTCAGTCGATTTATATTGAAAGCCAAAGCTGATGGTTCATTTCGTGGCATATCCATATCCCAGGTAATGTATATCACACATCTCCTGTTCGTTGATGACATACTGATTTTCTGTGATGGCTCGAAACAGGATATCGATAAGGTAGCTGAAGGCCTAAATTTGATGCAAGAGGCAGCGGGTATGTTAGTAAACACTGATAAATCAACGATCACATGCTCGCATTTAACCGAGGGGGAGATAAACAGAATGGCTATGAGACTACCCTACAGGACTCTTGATTTTGATGCTGGGTTAAAGTATCTTGGCTTTCACCTGAAACCTAATGCATATTTGAAAGCTGATTGGCACTGGCTAATTGCTAAATTAGAACAGCGACTTCGTGGTTGGAGTCACAGATGGCTTTCGCGGGCAGGGAGGCTGGTTCTGGTTAAATCAGTTTTGGAAGCGATTCCAGTGTATTGGATGTCCCTCGCTTGGATTCCCAAAGGAGTCCTGGAGCAGATCCGGCGGCTGTGTTTTGCTTTTCTCTGGAAGGGTAAGGGTGATAACCGGGCTTTGGTGTGGGCCAGATGGGATATGATTGCAGTCCCCAAAGCACTGGGAGGCTGGGGCTTAAAGAATATCTTCCTTTTTGCTAAAGCCTTGGGGGCTAAGGTGGCATGGCGTATCATTCATACACAGAGTCTCTGGACTAGAGTGGTATACCATAAATACATTGCTCCATTAACTCTTATTGAATGGATTAGGCAGGGCAATAAGACGCGGGCAAATTGCTCGTTGGTCTGGAAAGCAGTGGTGCAGAAGTTTCATCTGATTGGGTCTGGATTAGTGTGGAGAATTGGTAATGGGAGATACACACGTATTGGACTGGATCCTTGGGTGGGCTGTAGAGGTGGACATGTCTTACCTGCGGCCTTACGGAATTTTCTGGCAGATAGAGGCTGTCACTTTCTGGCTGATATTGAACATTCGGAAGCATCCACTCTATGGCAACAGGGGTGGATCTCTGCACAGCGTCTTGAGATTCCAGATGACATGCTTGGAGCTTGGGAGGATTATATTCGGAATTTAAGATACACAAATATTCGCCTAACAAATCGGATTGATGAACTTATCTGGGAACACCATCCATCTGGTAGATACACCCCAAAACACGGTTATATTCAGCTGAATGTGAATATTCATAACAGGGATTTGGTGTGGTGGTGGAAACATCTGTGGACACTAAAGTGCCCGGGGAAAGCAAAACTACTCTCTTGGGCTATTTTGGAAAATAAGGCACCGACATGGGACATTCTACAGAAGCGTTTCATCCAGGGTCCAGGGTTCTGTCCTCTATGTAAGGAAGCGGATGAGACAAACTCACATCTTTTTGTACACTATCGATTTACACAAACTGTGTGGGTCGAAATCTGCAAACATTTGGAACTCAACGTGAGTTGGTGGGGAGTGGACTTTCATGATGCCTTACAACTATGGTGGACAGATCATAAACATTCAACGTTTCGGGCTGTCCCCTGTATACTCGCCTGGGGCATATGGATCACTCGTAATAAGATCATATTCCAGGATTGTCGGGTCCCTTTGGAGCAGGTCGTGGCACAAGCTGTGGCTGTTATGCTACATTACAAGCCATCTATAAAAGCAACTCGCATCAGACCTGTGACCTTGGAAAAAATTGATAAATCCATGCCGTGGGCTTATTTTGATGGCTCATCTATAAACCACCAATCGGTATGTGGCGGAGGTGGAGTTCTTCACAAATCGGAGACCCATTATTTTCATATAATGGCTGGTTTGGGGAGTGGCTCAAATAACTACGCAGAACTGATGTCTCTTAAATTACTGATGCTTTTCGCACTTGAACAGGGTTGTTTAACTCTCCAGATTTTTGGCGATTCTCTGATTGTTATTGAATGGGCCAAGGAGATTACACAATGTAATGTAATGGTTCTCTCACCTATATTGGAGGAGGTATTACGGTTAAAACAGGCTTTTAACTGTATTACATTCACACATATCTACAGGGAGCGTAATGGGATGGCTGACCTGCTATCTAAAGAATCGACAAATCAATCTATGCCTTTTGGCACATGGAGGATCAAGATACATTCCACTGAAGGTATATACAGCTATACTCACAGGCCGTTCTTTGGGGACAACCGTATGGAGGATTAGAACAATACCGGGCTGATTATATAATTACATACTAGCTGTATGGACAGACTTATCATGACAGGGTTAGCTGCGATACAAATGCAGACGCACCAGCGAGGGATATCAGAGAGTCTTATAAAAAAAAAATTTGGATATATGTGGTCTGTTAACACAGATACGGGAGACAATACCTGTAAGATCGGGACCATAGCTGCGAAGACAACCAGCGATGGAAATCACTGATATATATATAATTTTTTGGATATAAGTGGGCTGTAGGCAGTCGTTTACATTGATACTTGTAGAAACAAATTCACTGCAATTGAAATCTGTAATAGGATTTAGTGTGCTGTCTTGGACAGACCTATAGGAGTTTTGGGACATCTGTTATGATGTTGATATAAGACAGATATATATGACAATGTAGGGATCTTAGTGATTCTTTTACATGTGCTGAATGTAATTTTGTTCATTTATGAAATAAAATTACTGACTTTTTCCTTGGAAAAAAAAAAAACACACACATGAATACAACAAATTACATAGATACCCCAATGCTTACTTTCAAACAATGTGAAACTTAATCCAACTGAAACACATATTAAGACTCACACACAATATGCGATCTCCTACATTTATCCTACAAGGGCATGTATAACACACATGAATACAACAAATTGCATAGATACCCCAATGTTTACTTTCAAACAATGTGAAACTTAACCCAACTGAAACACATAGTAAGACTCACACAAAATAACTGTCACAAGGAAGCAAGACAGAGCAACCATATTATAAATGGAAAATAAATGAAGAACAAGTAACCATATTATAAATGGAAAATAAATGAAGAATAGGTAGTAAATGAAAGAAAAACAACACATTAAACCTGAATACGTTCAACTAATTTCTTCTCTAACCCTCTAAACCTATCTTGAGGTTTTCTTTTGTTTGTTACCTAAAAAAACCTAAATAAAATAACATAAAATAATAGAAAGAAAAAAACCAGTATATATATATAAATTCAACCATTATTAAATCTAGAAACCCAGAAACATAACATAACATAAAGAAAATTTAGTCCATGTAAATCTCAACCTAAGACAAAACCCCCAAAAAATAACATTAAAGAAAATTTTAATCCATGTAAATCCCAACCTAAAATTATAAAAACCCAAAATCAATGAATAACATTCCAAATCAAGAATGTAAACCTACATCATACACTCATCTCAACAACCCACTTGGATCTTAAAACTACCTTATGTTCACTATGATTCTCATGTCTTTTTCTATAATGCAATATCTATTGAACAAAACTCTAAGAAACTATGAATAGTGAATATGAAGAGCACTGGATATATCGTTCACTTCTAGAAGAGACCATAAACAAGGAATAAGGTTTGTTTTTTTCAATGGATGAGGTGCATGCTATATATGTTCCATACAATCATTATCATCACAAGGTCTCGTTGTACACTTGAGATTACAACTATACTTGTCCAAATTTACAACTATACTTATTGATGCAGCCTAGATTATGTAAAGGGAATCGGTTGGTTTGATTAAAGGACTTATCACTAACTAATATATAAATTCAGTGAAGCATGATACTCTGTGATAGAGGAGACCTGTTTCTTTGTGCGGTCTTTGAAGTAGGCACACTATTGGAAAATCTGAGCCAATATATGACAAAATAAAATAAGTTAAGAGTCTGGATTTCACATTGATTTCTAAGAGAAAAAACGTGGAAATCAAATCATTGTGTAGACAACTCTTTTATTTGTTGTGTGTAACGAAGCGAGATAGAGCATTTGAGAGCATGTGTCTGTGTAAACAATAAGAATGACTGGTAAAAAGAGGACCCTCATGGATGATAATTTGCCCCTGATAATTAAGCACTCAACTCAGTTGGACAAGGAGACTATTGAGCTCCAAATGAAATGGCAATCTGAGTGAAGGTGACATGGAACAAATGGAATAAACAAGTGCTGAGAGCGCCAGACTTTCCCTATACTTTGAGCAATTTGACACTAAATTTCAATCATAATAACTTAAAAATCACTGAGCTGAAAACAGATGCATACCTTTTGGTGTAAGCGAGTTGTTCAAGGCCTTGTATCTCCTGTTTCCCTTCCAGAAAGACAATGCCCAAAAATTTGACGAGTGTGGCAAGGGTTTTTAGCTTCAATCCAAGCATTTGCATGAGTGAAATGCCATCAAAGTGGGAGAGAAGTTACCCGAAGGAAGGTCAAAAGGATGAATGATTGCGGGTAGTATCAGCGTGGGAACACTTTTGTTATTTGTGGACTGGGATCAAAGCGAACATCATGGATCATGATCATTGGTGCAGAATCATTGAAGGGAAAGGTCTACGTTTCTTGCTAATACACAGAGGGTTTAAATGAAGCCAGAACAAGGGGACTTTCTTTCCATATTCCAATTGGTGGATTCAAAGAGTGGAAAGGGCGCAAACCTGTGGCCTGATGTTTTGGACACAACCTTGAAGAAGAGTGCAGCGCAACGGATTATGGCATTGGATCTAAGGTGAAACACTGCCCAAAAATTTATCCAACTGAAATTAAAGAAAAAAAACGAAACTCTGCATTTTCAGCTATTGAAGTGCCTTACAAACAATGAAACCCAATTCATTGAACCCAGGTTTTTAGGGAAGACAGAAAGCACAGCTACAGGACGTAGGAGATGCAGATTGCAGCAGGAAGTAGCCGCTGGAGAAAAACGGCGGAGGAGTCGAGGAGCGAGCCAGCAGGGAGGTACAAGCCGCGACTGGGCTTCCAGGTGATTGGGCATGAGCACAGCGATGAATGTGTGGGCTCCCTGAGGAATCGGGCTGTGATAGGGGGGAGAGGAGACTCAAGTGTATATAGGGAAGGCTACAGATAGATGACAGGTGGCCCACACATTCGATAGACGACGAAAGCCCGAGGGGAGCCAGCCCCTTAATATACGCCTTCGGCGTAATTATGTTTTCCCTTTGGATTTTTGAAAAATGTATTTTGAAAAAGATGAAACTAGATGGTCCTACTAATGACAAATTCTACATTTGGAGGCCACATTTTTGTACCAATTCTTGCTTCCAACAAAGTTGAAAAATCCAGAAGTTGTTCTTTAGGTAGTCCTTTCCGGAGTTCCAATTAAACCCAACTTCTAACAAGAAAATGACAAGTCTCATCCTTTGATCCAGTCAAAACAAACTATGAATTTGACATTTGAAATTTCAATATTTTTAGAATTCATATTCCTTGAAATGCGTAGAAGGTTTGGAAACCATACCAAATAAATTTATAATACATTAAAAAATAAAATAAACTACTCATATAAAAAGTTTATATTTATATATTCCTAGTGAAAGATTCTATATTTATATAAAAATAAATTTATAATATACAAAAAAAACTAAGACTAAATTAAATAGAAATAAAATAAATTCTATTTTCTACCAAACTACACAGAGATAGATTGGGGGTTTTGACACCAATGCTTAAATGAGGAAACAAATCCTATTTTCTACCAAACTACACAAAGATTGGGGGTTTTGGTGCCAATTCCTAGAGGGGGGAAGGGATTTCGGTGTATAGCAGGGGCGAGTGGTTCAACATGGCCTTTTCTCCTCAATGAAATTGTGCATGCCTCTTTTGCAGATCAGATATCTCTGGCCAGGGCATCTAAGCATCTTGTGGTCGTGGGCAGTGTTATGTAAAGAATACAGTTATATCTCTTTTGAGCAGAGGTATGCATATTATTTCTTTAGCCATCCATTAAAGATTACTACATTCTCATCAACATCATGGCTTCCTCGAGGATGCTCAGAATCGTCAGTGATTTAATCAAAGATGTTACCTTAAACCCTCACAAGGGTTTTGCTTTAAATCCTCATCAGCTCTACGACATGTTGAATAAGGTATGTCGTTCAAAATCCCTGGTCTTTGATTTGTGAGGAGAACTCAGATCACCTGTTCAGAATGTCATTCAGTAATCCATAGCTTAGGATTCGGTAAGAAATCTCTAAGAGGTTCTGCATATTTCCTGCAAACAATAATGATGTTTATCATTGAGAAATCATCATCATTATCTATTTCCAAATCCATGTTGTCTCCTTTGATATTTAGGGAAAAGGAACTGGAACCACCCACCTTATATCAGCAATTGCATTTCCTACTCGGAAGTTTGATAATACTTCATAAGCATGAGAAGCTCTACCCAACTGATGAATCTAGGGGAAATGTTTGCAGAAGCATTGAGGAGCCTATGATCACTCAGATCTACTAGTTTTCTTATTGTTGGGAAAGATCCAAGCACAGTTGCAGGTTTAATCGATTATTTCTATGGAAGCAAGCAACATTAACTACTGAGATTTGTAATAATCTATTGAAGAGGGACGAGATCTTCAGGGAGACCACCTGGGTGCCTTGGGAGAAGGGGAAATAGGCCCTAGGTAGCAAAACAAACTTGAAGGGGGTGGCCATATTTACCTTTGGGAGGCTGTGACTTACATCTGAGGATCGCGAGAGCATTTGGGAGGCCATATCCATACCTTGGGGGATGTGTTTATACTTGCATGTCGCGGGAGCTTAGTTGGGCCAGCCGCAACCTTGTTTCCAAGATAAAGGAAGGGCGCACTATTTGTGAAGAGGGAAAAATATCACTGTGACAAATAAGGAAAATATAATAGAGTTCCATCCTCCTTCCCAATAGTTGTGTGAGCTAGTCCATAAGCATATTGTTGGTTTACGAACCAATATGAAGAGAATATACCAGGAATATTGATAGTTTTGGGCATGAAAGTGTTGGAGGAATTCTTGGTGGGATATATCGGTCATCTTCTCGTACTAGTGATCAAGCCCAAGCTTGCATTGTATGCATTTATCTTCATAAACAAAGACAATTCCACTGTTGATTTAGAGTTGTTTAATCTCAGCTTTAAATAAACTCGAATTTGGTATGTCATCTTCATGATTTGATTTTCACAATAATATTTGTAGCAATTGTTACCCTCTGGATTAAATAAACAGATTTGGTTCTCTTTATTAGGGTTTTAGTCTTGATTTTCATGATGGATTCATTTATATGTTACTTGCATGCAAATTTATTGTATATTATAAAATACAACCATTGAGATGACATCAAACACAAGCAAGTCAACACACAATAAACTTAGTGATACAATCATGATGCTTCCCTTTTATATCATTCATTTGATACAATTATTTAGCATGTTTGAGCCTAGATACTATGTTCATTTAATTATATAGTTATTATATATATTATATAGTTAATATATGTAATGTGTTAGTATTAATATTAACAAATTAAAAAAAATAAGAATATAAAAAACAAAAAAATATAATAAAGAAATGGAAATTAAATAAAAAGAGGAAAACAAGAGGGAGAAGAAACTTGGTGGGAAAGAAGGGTAAATTAGAAAATAAAATGGGAGGGAAAATAGGGACCAGGCTCCCCATATTCCCACTCAAACCACCTTTAACACCGTAATACCATCGAAATATTATTTTTCTTTTTCAACCAATCATACGCATCTTATATTTTATATCATATATACAAATATCTTCATTCATAAGTGCAATCCTACTTCCTTTTTAGCTCCTTCTCTATATTTCGTGCAGATTATAGTGAAACCCTAATCCTATGGATACTCAATCGAAATTTGCATTGTCTTTATACATTGTTAGCTTCCATAGATTTCCTGCAACTCATTGTTCATAGGCTCTTACAAGTTTCACGGGATTTTTTATTTTATTTTATTTTATTTTGGGGGTTTTATTTTTTCACTTCGAGGGTTTTGTTTTCCTTCCCCCAATGATTCTTTTAGGTATCTCAAATGCAACCAACACCCGGTGATCCCATTTCCGCACCCGTGATCGATCCCCAACAGCAGCAACAACAGTGAATGATGATGTAGTAGCCTCATTCTGGCATCAATAACAATACACAGGTTTCTTCTTCCATTGTTTTTTGGAGTTCTCGACAATGTTTCCCAATACTCTACCACATGTCGTCGATAGTTGCAGGCCCAAAGTTCTTAGATGCCATCCTCATCTTCGGGTAATTATCTCCCCCATCTCTCTTATTTGATTTTGAAACTCTTAATTTGAAGATCAACCAGTTAAGATCCATCTATTTTCAAGTTAATTCTCAAGCATTTGGTAGAGGCCATGGTTTTAGGAGTCTTATAGGGTGGGGGTTTCACTTGAAGAAATTTAAACTTGTAACCTAGGAAACATAAACCCAACTATAATGCATCGACTTACATGATTCAAACTGAAGCGAATAGACAAGTGAAATACTAAATTCACTTATTTCATTTTCCTGACATAAGGGATTCGCACTGTCCTCTGACGAGCCTATTACATGTAAAAACATTACAAACATTAATTTTTAGAGTAACTTAGGGTTTAGTCACTATGAGATGCCAAAGAACGTAGAGCTACAATAAAGTTCATTTTTAGAGTAACTTATGGTTTAGGCACTGTGAGAATCCAAGGCACAGGAAGCTCTAATAAACCAGATAATGTTTTAAACTTCATTTTTAGAATAACTTAGGTAATAGGTACCATGAGAAGCCAAAGCACGCGAAGCTCTAATAAAGCAGATAATGTTTTCTCTACGGTCAACGTAATTGCTCGAAGAGGCCCATCCTACAGCTCACGCGGGGAAAATCTATTGACTTTATAAATGTGACATTCTTTTTATAAATGGAACATTCTTACCATGTTTCATTATTTATGTATATTTTAATATTAGTTAATTGGGTTTACTTCAAGCAATGTGCAATGTGGGATAGAGTATTATTATCATCTTTTACAAAATTTTATTTTAGTAAGTGATATATTGAATTTATAATGAATATATTATTATATAATTGTTTTGAGTTTTATTATTGATTTGACTTAAAAAAATAAGTATATTATTATTATTATATAAATGGGTGAAAACATGAAGTCGGAAAACAATTTTGGCTTGTTTTTTACAAAAAAATCGCTAATTTTTATGTTTTTCAACTTCGACCTTTTCAAACCCATATCTCCCTTAGGAATTTCAACTTGAAGTAAACACAAAGGTTTTACAGAATTGAATTATCTTTCTACTTGTATTTTTTTTAATTTTTTTTATCGACATATTGTGGAACAAATTTGTTGTCAGCCAACGGCATATACTTGAAAATTTTAGGTATGGATAATAAGTGACCTGTGTTGACGACGATTTTTTGATAGATGGTTATTCATTTTAGGGAAAAAAATTGTATGCTCATAATCTATACACACTAAACTTGATCCTGGACTATATTTCGAGTTTTTTAAGACTTGGGAACTATTTTTTATTATTTATCGAAACAGCGTATGTTCAAAAAATGGTGAATTATCGACACATGTTTTTGTCTTCACATTTTCTTTCAAATGTTACTCTTATCAAACAAACTAAAACCAACCTATTGAAGAGGACACTTCAAGGAACATCGTTGTATTTTTTTTTTTTAAATTGGCTTCGTCATTGTGATGATATTGAATTTTCATTGTGACTGATTTTTCAGTCACTTAATTTTTTAATGATAAAGTTTAGTAAAAAAATAGAAAAAAATAGTAATCCTAAATGAAATTGAAAAAAGATTATATTACTAGAAAGTAGATTGAATGGTGAATCTACTGGTATAAAATCCGACATGTAATTCTCATGTTTTGCAGTGGTCCAACCTTGTTAAAGTGACACATTTCTGAATTCTGCAGAAATGGTGCTGGAATTGTTGACCAGAAACTCTCGGGCGAGAAATGTCTTCCAAACTCTCGGCCCAGATTTTAGTTCAAACTCTCATCCGAGAGTTTTTTTTAAATACAGCGCGGCGATTGGTTCAAACTCTTGACCTAGATTTTTTTAAAACTCTCGGCCAAGAGTTTGAACTCTCAAAACTCTCAACTTAGAGTTTTTTAAACTCTCGGCCTAAAGTTTAAGTTTGACTTTTTTTCGCGTGATCATCTGCCCGCGCTCCGTTTTTTTCACTATGTTTGTCACCCAAGTGTTTCCCAGGTTCGCGATTTCACCCAAATGTTTTGAGTTCCACTGTTGATTTAAATCTAAGATTTACATTAAATAAAAGAAAAAATCAAGATAAGAAGATGATATAATTAAGATGATTGACTCAACCTCATAGTTTTTTTAAGTTTGTGAGATTAAAAGAATATTTAAAACTCCCATTGTTGAGAGTACATCACAGAATGCCTTCCAACGTGGATTATCATACCAAAAATAAGGTGCACACTGTATGATTGCATTTTCAAACTACACAGCTTTGCAGAAAACAAATGTACAAGCTAAACCAAAACTTAGAAGAGCCAAATTTACATGTTAAAAAGCTACATACAAAAAATAGTCAGATAGGAAAGAATCAATATAAACCCAAAAAAATGATATTTTGAGTTTTGTTGTCGGAAGAGCCTATTGGAAATCATGCACCATGGGGTGCGTATGCGTTTTATGGGCTTGTTTTATCCTCCACAAACATAGGGTCCCGACCCTTGGCCACAAAGTCAACCAAATCTTTCAAATAGTTGAGAATTTTATGTTTCAAAGCGTCATTTTCCCGTTTCTCGGTACCAGGCCTCTTAGAGATCCACCTCCACCAATTTTTCCAAAATCACCACCACTTTTTCTTCAATCTTTGCTTGTCTAATAGAATTACATTCATCTCTGTCTTTGAGCCTCTGCCCAAATTCACAAAGTGCAAAGTACAACTTCTTGATTGTTACCGAAGAATTCTTTGGGGTCTGTGAGTCTTGGTTAGATGAACTTGCAGCTGGTTCTGTTGAGCCACCAAAACCCAAAATTAATCTCTAGATTCGAAGGGATCCTCTTGCCAAGTCTCTCCCAAGACATTGTCCTGGTTCTGAGCCGTACTATTTTACTGGAGTCTACCATGTTTACACTGGATTCTTTTAATATAAAACATTATTTTAAAACCATATAAAATAGCTAAGTTAGGTTTTAATTTGGATTAAATATGGTTATTAGAACGAAATCCTAGTTTTTCTTTTAATATAAATAAATATAAAACATTATTTTAAAACCATATAAAATATGCTTTAAAATAATATAATTTTACATTTATTTTTATTATTATATATTTTTCCCAAAGTGACAAAGATGAGCTCAGGTGCACATGTAACTTAGAAGTTAGGTTTTAATTGGGATCATACATAGTTAATAGCACAAAATCCCAATTTTGCTTTCAAAAATAACCAAAGCCTTTTTTTAATATAAAAAAATATAAAAAATATTTTAATACCATATAAAATAGCTTAAAAATATATAATTTTGCATTTATTTTTATATTATTAGTCCCTGCCAAGGCAGGGATTATAGCAATCGATTTGCATTTAACTTTTAATTAATTTATAAATTTGTATTCTAAATTTTTATATAATCACTTATTGTTTTAGAAATTTTAATTATTAAATTGATTTTAAAACAAATAAAAAATTATATTTTAAATTATATAATTCTTAGTTTTGATTGGTTGTTCTTATTTTTGATTGGTTAGTAAGCTTGATTTGACTAATAAGCCCTCTTAAGATGTGACTTTTAATTTTTTGTAAATAAAATTATTTTTTTAATTTTTAACTCCATGCCAAAATCACTTTATTAACTTTCCACATCTCCACCTTAACGTACTAAACCCCTTTAATATAATATTCAACCAAAAGAGTAGTGAATAAAAATCCAAAGTTAATAAGTTTGATTTGGAATTTATCAAGCATGGGTTTTTATTAGTTATGGTATCGTACACGACCATGAACTCCCCAACACGTGAGTAAGATTTTATGCCTTTCTTTTTATTCCCAACACGTGAGTAAGATCTTATGTCTTTCTTTTAATTTAATAATAAAAAAGAATAGTTATGATATAGTTTACGTGAAATTTTAGTGGGATAGTGTGTTTAATTTTATGTTTTTTTAATTTAATAATAAAAAGAATAGTTATGATATAGTTTACCTAAATTTTAGTCTTTTATACATATTAGTTAATCATAAAAAGATTTTATATTTTAAAAAATTCAAAAATTAATTTTTTATTTTTGAAAATTTTAGTTTAATATTATTTTTTACAAAGCTATACAAAACTTTGTAAACTTTATACAAATATATTGATTATTAATCAATTAAATAAAAGTCAACAAAATTTGAATATAAACTAATTACAATGTAACCTACCTATGTAGGTATAAAAATTCCATGGAATACATTATTGGGAAGAAAGAAAAAATCCAATCATGACTTATTTTGTATATACGGTTGAATTTTATTTTTCATTTATTAATTGCGAAATGATTTGGACATCATAATTATATATGCCTATATGCTATATTAAAGAGTGGTGAATTTTTTTCAAAATCTTTATTGTTTTAATGTCCCTATCCCATGTGGGTTCTTGATTTGTTAAATACATGACATAAAATGGGTGGTAATTGTAAGAGGAGAGTTAGAATAATCTAACTCAACAACACACACATAATTTGACTTCATATCATATCAACTAACATCCAAGTGGTAAATATTATCCAAATGATAAGTTTCCATTGATCCCAAAATGAATCATATTTCTCATTTCAAGGTTTGCTTATGATATGAGTTTTACGTCCCATTTGTACACACCATGGGAACTATTTATTATAAAGTATTCTAATATACCTCAAATATGGATAAGACTTCGCATTACATCATGAAGTTGGCCTTCGAGATAATGTTAGCCATCATTATCAACAATGTCCTTAAGACTTAGCATTACATTATGGAGTCATCATCATCAACCATGTCCTTAAGATTTAGTATTACATTATGGAGTCGTCTTCATCAACAATGTGCTTTTGTATTAATCTAACAAATATGACTGCCTAATCAAATATCAATTACGATAATTGGATAAGATACAACAACCATTTATTTTGGTATGATACATTTATCAATCAATCTTTCTCTCACGCACGTGCACGCGTACCCCCACATAGACTTGTGAGTACGTAGGTATACGAGGGAAATTAATTTATTGGGAAGAAGCACACTATACCCTCAGCATGTATCCACACTCCTGAAACAGCCGCTTGGTCCGGAACCCGTCAATGGACGGACAAAGAATTTGACTTTTAATTAGCTTACAAAACTAGAATAACATTTATTTTTATAACCACCCCAAACAAGTATTTGGGGATGAGTTCTCGCGAATGCTAGGGTTTGCCTGCGACTGGTTGCTGCGAGGGTTCGATCATGTCCACGTCCGGAGGAGGTCCGCCTCCTCCCCATTCTGGTGAGGAAGTAGCCTTTGAGAGGCTTGTTAATATGAGCGGGAAAAATGTAGACGCTGCTCCGCCTCCCAAGTTTGTTAAGAAGATGGAATCGATACGTGAAATCGAGCTGCCGTCGAAAAAACCCATTCACCTGGCAGTTTCCCTAGCAGACAAAGCACTTATTGGGCAGTTTACTGGACTGTGTCCATCTCCTCGCTCCACTGAAACCTGGATCCAAAACAACTGGCGGCCCCTGATTTCACAGGGAGTCCAAAGCTACGCAATAGGACGAGGGTACTTTCTTTTCGACTTCATTTCAAAAGAAGATAGGGACCTGATCTTCAGAAGTGGCCCTTATTTTATGGGCCCTCAGGGTTTATACCTGAACAGATGGACTCCTGACTTCGATCCCACTCTGGATGTCCCCAAAGCAGTCCCAGTCTGGGTTCGGTTGCCGAATCTCCCAATGCATTGCTGGAGTGAAGAAACCCTAAGGTTTATTGGAAATGTTCTGGGTAAGTATATTGACAAAGCCGACCCAAAGGGTCAATACTCTTTCGCTCGTATCTGTGTGGAAGTAGATCTTGAGGCGGGGCTCCCTGAAGCAGTTAAACTCTCAATCAAAGGGTAGAAGCATTTCCAACAACTAGATTATGAACAGCTACCTTTCAAATGCAGGCATTTCCATGAATATGGCCATTTCCAGAGGAACTGCCCAAAAAATCAAAAGTCAGAATCAGAAAAAAAATCCGGAAGAAGATTGGCAACAAGCCAAGAGGCATAGAACGAATCCCAGAAGAAAGGGTTCCAAGGGAACCCCTCCGACGGGATCGACGAAGGAACACCATAACAATGCCCAGGAACTAGCAAAAGAAAATGAGAGTATCCCTAAGACTGGAACAGGAAACAGTTTTTCTATTCTGGGAGAGCAAGAACCACAAGGAAATCCAAGTGAACAAGGGGGCAAATCTCCAACGACCTCCTCCATCCAGATCAAAAGAAAGGAGGCAGAAGCAATCGGAAACATGGAGGAGGAAACAGAAGCAAATCAACAAACAAAGGAAGATCTGCAATTAGAACTAGCAAATGAGGGGGAGACAGAAGAAGAAGAAATGGATGAGGAAGAACCTGACCCATTGAAATCCATTAAAAAGGATCGTAGAGGAAGGAAAACGGATAAGGAAAGAAGGGAAGCAGCCTCATATAGGGATCGATTAGCTAGAGTTCAGTCAACCCTGGAAAAGCATATTATCCCTAGAAATACCAGACAACAAGGTACTACCTCAAAAGGGGCAGCCAACACCAGCAAAGGTAAATAATGCAGATAGTCTCCTGGAACTGCAGGGGGTTAGGAAGCAAATCGAAAATATTATCAATGAAAGATTTAATCAGAATTTCAAAACCCTCCATCCTCCTAATCCAGGAGACAAAAATGGAAGAGCAGGCCTTTCTGCAGGCTACCTCTTCTTTCTGGAAACAAGCGGAAAGCATAGCGGTTAGCTCAAGAGGAGCATCTGGTGGCATCGCAACGCTCTGGGACCCGTCTAAGGTTGAAATGGTAAGTCATGCTAAGTCCTCTCATTGGATTTTCATAGAATTTCTTTTTAAAGAAGATAATCTGCGCCTAAGCCTCTTCAACATCTATGCCCCAAATGCTATCACCGAGAAACAATCCTGCTGGGCCAGTGTGAATGAACACATGTTTTCTTCTCAACTGGATAACTATGTAATAGCTGGGGATCTAAATCTCACCCTCACCTCCGCCGAAAAAAAAGGAGGTAATATTGTAAGGGATCCTGCCAAGGAATGGGTGGAAGACATCATCTCGGACTGGGATATGGAAGACATCAAACCCTCCAAAGGGAAATTTACATGGACTAACAAAAGGATTGGCCCGGGCCATATTGCAGCAAGGATGGATAGGTTCTTGGTCTAGCAGACTCTTCATGTGCATGGTTTCGACCTCTCCTCAGCCATTATCCCCTTCTGTGCCTCGGACCATAAACCCATATCTCTCTCCTTTCTCAAAGACCAGAATCTGGGACCTATACCCTTCAGATTTAACCCTGCTTGGATTCAAACGGATGGCTTTATGGACATAGTAGCAGCAGCTTGGAAAACCAATATCAGAGGGTCTCCTTGCTATGTTTGGGAAGCAAAGTTAAGGATCGTTAAAAAAGCCCTCAAGGATTGGGCAAAGTCAATTAAGTCGCCTAAAAAGCAAAGGATGGACGCAAAGAAAGCCCTGGAGGATCATATTCTCAGCAGTGAAGGGAGCCTTTCTCAAACCTCTCTTGATAGAGAAATCTCTCTGAACAGTAAGCTTCATGAAGCCTGCAGGCTTGAGGAAAACTACTGGAAAATAAAATCTAGAAACACCTGGCTTCAGGAAGGCGACCAAAACACTAAGTTCTTTCACAAGCAAGCAGAAATCAGGAAACACTTCAAGGCTGTCAACAAGATTGACCATTTGGGGAAGATGATAACCAAGTTTGATGAAATAAAAAAAGCAGCTCATGATCACTTCGAGGAGATGTACACGGAAACGTTCCTGGGGATGGAGTTCACCCAAACAAAATCCCTTGACAACATTCCTCTCCTTGTCTCCGACCAGTTAAACCTCCAGCTTCTCAAACCTATCTCCCGTGAAGAAGTTAAGTCTGCAGTGGATAGCATGTCTCCTGACAAAGCCCCGGGACCGGATGGTTTCACTGCTAGATTTCTTACTTCCTGTTGGCCCATAATCCAATCTGATCTGTTCAGGATGGTCAAGAACTCTCAGACTCGTTCCAAGTTAGGGGGAGGCACAAACTCTTCCTTTCTTGCCCTCATTCCCAAAGAAAAAGGAGCCTCTTCCTACTCTCGATTTCGCCCCATCTCTCTCTGCAATATTGGGTATAAAGTTATCACCAAAGTCATAGCCAACAGACTGAAAGCGGTCCTTCCCCTCATTATCCCTGAAAATCAAGGAGGATTTATCAAAGGAAGACAAATATCAGACAATATCATCCTTGTCCAAGAAGCCATCCACTCCAGTGTGTCGAGAAAAGAAAAGGGAATGGTTATTAAACTGGATCTAACCAACGCCTTTGACAGAGTTCGTCATGACTTTTTGTATCAGGTAATGACCAGATTTGGATTTGCACCAGGCCTAATCTCTTGGTTCAAAGCTTGTATAAGTAACCCCTGGATTGCCCCATTGGTAAATGGGAGAGCTGCTGATTTCTTCCAAGCTTCCAGAGGTCTCCGGCAAGGATGCCCTCTCTCCCCACTGCTATACGCCATTCAGGCGGCCTCGCTTAGCTTCCTTTTAGAAAATTACAGAGTCTAGGAAGATCTACTGGGACTAAAGATTGTGAGAGGAATTAAGGAAGTTAACCACACCCAATTTGCTGATGATACTCTCCTCTTAAGTGGAGCAAGCCCAACTAATGCTAGAAATTTCAAGGAGGCATTGGATATCTACCAAGAGGCTTCTGGAAGCAAAATCAATCACTCTAAAAGTAAAATCTATAGCTGGAATTGCTCACCCCTGGAGCTGAATGCTATATCACGCATCCTGGAGATAGAAGGAAAGTACCAATGGACGGAATTCAATTATCTTGGAGTTCCGGTCTTCAAAGATAAAGTCAAAATCTCCAGCTGGGACCCGCTTATAGAAAAACTGAATTCGAAAATCAAAGCTTGGGGAGCTTCTTGGCTAAACCTTGCAGGTAAATCTGTCCTCATCAAATCGGTTTTGGCAAGCATGCCTGTTTTTCAATGCTCTCTTCTCTTAGCTCCCATTACTGTCCTGAAGAAGATTGAAGCCCTTCTCAGAAGATTCCTGTGGAAAGGAGGGAAGCACAATGAAAACAGGCTCCCCCTTGTCAATTGGGCAAAAGTCACGGCTCCTTATCTAGAAGGAGGATTACACCTACGTGATCTTAGAGCTCAAAATGTGGCCCTGGGTGCAAAGCTGCTTTGGAATATGGTGACTGGGAAAGCCTCTTGGAGCAAACAGGTTTTGTGGAAAAAATACTTCGCGGGGACTAGGCTAAGATGCTTGGATCAAGGGCCGAAGGTGGTCAAAGGCTCTCCCCTCTTCTCCCTCTGCTCCAAAGCACATTCCTTCTTTGCTGAGAACCTCACCTGGATCCCAGGAAATGGGAGAAAAATCAGAATTTGGGAAGATTCCATCTCAGGAAACCCTCCTTTGGAAAAAATCGGAGGAATGGAGGGCATTCGAAGGTACCTCTCAAACCTTGGGATCACCAAACTTCGTGACATCTCAAAATGGCATCCTGAAGAACACCACAGATGGATTGGATGGGACATTTCGGACTGTCCACCTAATATCGAAGATGAAAAAGCTCTCCTCCTAAGCTGCTTGAATGGGAAATCTCCGGTAGCTAAGAACTGTAAAGATGCCCGTGGTTGGGGCCTAAAATCTGGTCACTATTCCGTTGCTGAAGGCTACAGATGCATTAAAGCAACTCCTAATGTCCCCAGAAACCCTGCAATATGGAAGTACATCTGGTCTAACAAATCGCTGCCAAAAATTGATCATTTCACCTGGTTGCTGGCTCATAATAGCGTCCTCACTACAGCTGCTCTTCGAAGGAAAGGATGGGAAGGCCCATTGCGCTGCCCTTTGTGCTCTGAAGAAGAAGAAACGTCTCCCCATCTCTTTATCTCCTGCCCCTTTGCCGTTGTTGTTTGGAATCTAGTCTCTCTCCCCTGGCACTTCCCCTCGCAATATGAAGATATCCCATCCCTCCTCTGCAGTTGGTCTGTGTCTTCCCCTGTCAAGGCCCATGCCAAAGATCCTCTGGGCATTGCATGGACGGTTCTCCCGAAATTTGTCTGTTGGAAACTCTGGCTCGAAAGAAACAACCGAATCTTCAGGGGAATTCGATCATCTCCTATCCAAGTGGTAACTAAAATAAAATCCCTGTTAGGGGACTTCATCAGATCTAAACCACCTCTAAATCTGCCTTCTCCTCTGTCCAATGATGAAACCATCTGGTTCTACAGCCTGAATCCGAGCCCCTTAGCCAGTCTCTCTGTTTGTTCCCCCCAGCTGCACAACTGGGAGATTAGAACAGAAGGAGCGGAATTTGATCTCTGGTGCCAAAAGCTCGGAAAACATAGGATGCATTTTGATGGAGCTTCGAAAGGGAATCTAGGGGAGGCAGGAGGGGGAGGGGTGATCTTAAACCCCGATGGAGAACGAATTATCACATACTCCTGGAACTTAGGAATCGAATCCAACAATGTGGCGGAAGCTCTGGCTTTGTGGCAAGGACTAAATCAAGCTATTAAGCATGGTATTCAGACCCTTTCGGTGGTTGGGGATTCGAGGTTGGTCATTCATAGTTTAAATGCTCTGAATTTGCCCCCCTCCATCCATCTTCGTCAAATTCTCAAAAGAATCTTCCTCCTCATTCCTCTTTTTCATGACATCAAATTTTATCATGTCATGCGTAAGAACAACGAACAGGCTGATAAAGCTGCGAACGAGGCAATACCCCTGGGGAAAGGGACTCTTAAAGTCAACAATGATCAAAACTTGGTCTCAATTCCGTAATATTATGGGGTCGGCTAAACGTTGGAAGATACTCACTATCAGGGACTACAAGCCAGGTGGCTCGATCTCCTGCCGACGGATGGGAACCCTTTCCGCATGCGGAGTGGATACTCCACACGTGAAGCCTATTTCATACCTTGTCATTCCTCCTATCTCGCATCAGAGCGTCCGCTTACCTATCCTCAAAATGATGTTGCTTTCGTCCTTGTGGATGACGATCGATACCAACCACAGTACTTTGGCATTGGAGTAGTTAAGCAGAAAGATCTCTCAAATTAAGGAAATCTCGCATTCTTCAGCCCTCAGGCGTGTGAAGTCAGTCTCATTCCGGCAAAGCGATTTAAGGTCTTTAATTATCAAAGGCTTCGGGCTCTCAGGACCTGCGATCTGTGATACGGATAACCAGGGTAATGATTACCAAGCGGCTTCCTCTTTCGGCAATGAGCGAAGTTATTTATGGACCTGTACGGGAACCGGGAATAAGGACTCTAGCAGGTGGTTAAAAGGTTCCCTACCCTGCTCCAATTCGATGGCATTTAATCTCCATTTAAGCCAAAGAAATGATCCCAGTACTAATCAGAATTCGATACATTGCCCACCTTTGAATGTGAGAGGTTATAACACGCTGAAGGTGGTCGCTTCTGGACGGCATAGTTATCCGGAGCTCTTCGTTTCCTGCTCTCTGTATCCCCCGAGGAGCAATTGGAGCGCGCTTGACATAATGGCCTTCTCTGGGGACTCAGCTGCGTCCTCCCCAGACCCGCTCCTGGAATTGGAAGCCGACATTAGGATTCTTCACAGGCGGGTAAGACGACAGGGGGATTTCATGCGGCAAATGGATGTGCAGGGTGGGCATCGGCTTGACAGAATGGATGAAGAAATAGGTAGTACGCGAGCAGAGTTTGCAGCAGCTCTCGAGACGCTGGAGACGAGGGTAGCAGCTGCTATTGAAAGCCTGAATACCAGGCTGGACAAGATGGAAGAAGCTTTAGCAAGGCTGCGGGCGGATGGTAATCCAGAAATTGGCAAGAATCAAGCTGAAGGCAACCCCTCCTCAAGGGCAAAACAGCGCCACCATCAGTCTATCTTCTGACTCGTTTACTTTTCAGTATGTTTATTTCCTGAAAGTCCTGTTTTTGTTAATATACAGGCATCTGTTCTTAAGGACTGAAAAACTGATAGGTAGTTTACAGTTTTGGAGTTGTAACCTTGCTGGTGGCTCTGTCACCCTTTTTTAATACAAAAACTAGCCGTTTATGTCAAAAAAAAAACATTTATTTTTATAACCAATCGTATTGGATGTAAGTTGAATTACTTTGAATTATTATATTTGATTATTTAAAAGGTTATAGTATTTAAAGCAGATAATATTTTTTCCATAAATTGAATTATTAAAAGAGGATTTTTTTTAATAAAAATTTATATTTAAACTATGATGCATGTGAAATTATTTTTAATTATTTAAAAATTATATGTTTTTAATTATTTTTAATTATTAAAAAATGTACGTTTTAATTATTTTTAATTATTAAAAAAGTATGTTTTAATTATTTTTAATTATTTATTAATGAAGATTTTTTTAATGTAATTTATATTGAATATCTACATATTTACTTTATGGCATAATTTGACATAATTTACAAGTGAATAATGGTTTAAAATATATAAATTAAAGTAAATAAAAGTTTATTATAAAAAATGCATTTGTATTTGAGAATTAAAATTTATGGAATATTTTTGTTATTTTAATTATTTCAATAAAATATGATAACTAATAATTTTAAATTCAAAAACTAAATATATTTAAAATAATAAAAGTATTTTACACATTTAAAACATAAAATATTTTAATTAATCGCTCTTTAAATGGTGGACACTATTAAACGATTGTCTAGATTATTTGTCTTTATTAAAAAACTGCGAATAATGATGAGTAACCTTGATACGAAAAACTAATTGTTAGATTAATTAATTACTATTATAGGTTATGCTTTACTTTTAGATTACTAACTAAATAAGAAACTTATTTGTATATCTCAAAATAAATATTTGATATACACAAATCAACATGTACTTTTGAAAATAAAAGTAGAATATATATCCCAATTGACATCACTAGCCATAAGCTAGCAATAATTACTATATTTTCATCTCTATCGTTAAGAATTACTATATTTTCATCACTATCGTTAATTTAAGTAAAATATAAATTTATTTCTTTTCTAGAATTTAAATATTGATATTTGTTTTTTTTTTTTTTTTTTTGGCAAATATTATATTCATTTTTTTAAGGTGCATTTAGATTTCCATGATATAATTATGGCAAGTGCTTTATTTTGAAAAGCTATGCAACTTAAGAATTAATTGAAAATATTATTTTTAATAAATTGTAATTTTTTCTATTACATATTATTAATTTAATGATTAAAATAATAACCTTTAATTAAAGTAATAAATATTAATATAAAATATTATGATTTTTCTATATATAATAATTATAAAATAATTTTTATAACAACAATATTTTTTTTCTTTAAATTCACATAAATTTATAAACACTCAACTAAATATGAAAAGGAACACAACATTCTTCAAAACTTAAAAACATAAATTTATTATTGTCAAATAATTTTTTTAAATTATAATTCTAAAGCAGGGACTAGCTGCTTTGCAGCTATTTTGCTTGTTTTTTTAATATTTGGCATGGTTTTAAACTGGCGAGAGCAACTTGGTTTTTCAAACACAATCGAAGGGACCAAAGAACTTTAGACAACGAAAAAATATGCGATTTCACAAAATTGACTAGTTGAGGCTAAAAAAGACTTTGACAAAGTTTGACAAAAATTTGGAAGCTTCGGCAAAGTTAACACAAATAAGATTTAAGATGATAACAAGCTAATGAAGTTGGTGCAAACTGATAAAATTTCAAAAAAATTGTAAAGGTATATTTTGATACAATAACAAAAAAGGTTATTTTTCATTCTTATATTTGACTTTTTTAAATTTTTAGATATGGAATATCATTAACCAAAACATCAAAATAACATAATTTTACATTTATTTTTATTATTATTCTTTTTACCCAAAACATCAAACAAAGAAAAACTTTAAAATAACATAATTTTACATTTATTTTTATTATTATATCTTTTGCCCAAAACGACAAAGATGAGCTTGGGTGGACATATAACTTAGAAGTTAGGTTTTAATTTGGATTAAAACCTCACTCCTAAGTTAAAGGTGCACCCAAGCTCATCTTTTTCTTTACATGTGCACCCAAGTCACTTGTAACTTCTAAGTTACATGTGCACCCAAGCTCGTCTAACTTCTAGCACGAAATCCCAGTTTTGCTTTTAAAAATAACCAAAGCCTTTCTTTTAATATAAATAAATATAAAACATTATTTTAGTACCATATAAAATAGCTTTAAAATAATATAATTTTACATTTATTTGTATTATTATTTTTTAATATCTGGCTTGGTTTTAAAGAGACGAGAGAAACTTGGTTTTTCAAACACAATCGAAGGGATTAAGGAACTTTAGACAAAGACAAAATGCGAGATTTCACAAAATTGACAATTTAAGGCTAAGAGAGATTTCAATAAAGTTTGACAAAATTTTGGAAGCTTTGGTAAAGTTGACACAAATAAGATTTAAGATAATGACATGCTAGTGAAGTTGGCGCAAACGGGAGAATTTTAAAAAAAATTGTGAGGGTAGATTTTGATCCTAATAATAACAAAAAAAGTTGTTTTTCAGTCTTGTATTTGAACTTTTAAAACTTTTGGGTATGGAATATCCTTAACCAAAACAATAAACAAAGAATATTATGACACTAATTTCTTCACTACCAGATTAACCAAAATCAATCACTAGATTAACCAAAATCAATCACTATTGGATTTAGGCTTTCTATTTTTATTATGAGTTTTTGTTATTGTTGTCTAACGCTTTTTTATTATTAACAGTTTGAGCATGTTAGAGCAGAAATGAACTTACATGCAGAAGTTGACAGCCATTGTATTGTGAAACTCTATTAATCTTTCCAAGATGTCGAATATCTGTATTTGATAATGGAGTATTTTAGCATTATTATTTTCAGCATCACAAGATTTGAGAAGAGTTTTATATCTTTTCATGATTTTCGATGCTCGAGGACTCAACTTTGCTTTTGATTGGGGTACAATAACTTCAATAATTTGTGAATAAGAAAAAAATCTTGATTCAAATCCTTTATGGATCACAACCACTTAATGTGATTGGTAGTTTAAGAGTTTTAGTGGAAGAGTTCAACATCAAACAAGGGGTTGCTCTAATTAGAGCATGCAATGTTTTCAAAGCTAAATCGACCAAGTTTGTTAAGTATGACAAAATGAAAGATCAAAATCATTGACTTCTAGAGACCACACTTATATATCATATAATTACCATTTATGTATAGTGTGTTAAGGATTGTAAGAGTTTGTGATATGTTTTATGGTATAGTTGGAATTTTAGTGTGTTAATGTTTGTAAGAGTTTGTGATATATTTTTAGTATGAAATTTGATTCAGTGTGAACTTTGATTGTATTTAAGGGTGCTAGATCAATGGAAGAGCACCTTCCTTACAAAAAGGAGGTTGGTGGTTCGATTCCTCTGTGCCCTATCTGCATAACTCAATGACTAATTACATGACCAATTAACAACAATCAATGACTAAATAAATGACCGATTAACAACAATCATTGACTAAATAAATGATCAGTTAAAAACAATCAATGACTAAATAAATGACCAATTAACAACAATCAATGACTAAATGTACTATCAAACAATGATAATTAATGACCAAATAGCGACAATTGATGGCCAAATAGCAACAATTAATGACCAAATAATGACAATTAATTACCAAATAAATGATCAAATAGCAACAATTAATGACCAAATAAATGACTAAATATACGACCAACTCATGAAGCAATTTAATCAATTTATGACCAAGTGATAAATGACCAATTTGGTTGGGAGATAAGTGACTGCTTTAATTTGTCACCAGCGGTCACGTGACCAAATTTACTCATTTATCTCTGATTTTTAGTCATTTTTTTAGTCACTTATTACCCATTTTGTACTAATAAAGTAATTAAAGAACCACATCAACATATCATTGTGGGTGATTCTATGAAGAGTTGTCTACCTAGTGATGTCTCCGCTTGCATATGAAAATAGGGATCAAATTGTGGGTAGTTGAAGAGGCAATTTCATACTAGCAAACCCATGAATTAACAAGTGAGTTGCAGTTAATCAACATTGCATATGTACAGGGACTGTGGCAGCACTGAGCAATCAAACAAAGGCCAACCATTAATCAACATGCAACCGATGTTGATGTATTTGTAACTTCAGAAGATATTCACTTATATATTACATTTGTATTTTATTATATCCCCAACGAAGATGTATTATTCCTCTGATTGGAAGTGTCGTCATTTGTATTTGCAAGTGTCACAAGTTACATTGTAAGTGTCGTAACTTATATTTGATGGGTTAGTAGACCACCTGTGTGGGGTCGGCCCTATATGATTCGGACATGTTAGGGTTAAAGGCAAGTTAAGTTGTTGTATAAATAGAGAGTGTAGTGACCTTCAAGTTGAGCAAGTGAAATATATATATATATATATATATATAATAATCCCTTTTAGGTTGTACAACGGATGTATACATACAAGACTTAAATTTTATAATAATGTATGCGAGTCGCAAATATATGTATATATTTATATATACTAACATGTCTTCAAATCCTTTAACTAATACTAAATATGAAGTAAATCATATTCACTTTTTAACTATTCAATATATATACGTAATAATATTCTCATGTACAATGTACATATGTAAACCATGTTCACCCTTTTTAATTACACAAGACAAATATGTAATTCATACTTACTATACAAACATGTATGTAATTCATAATCACTTTTAAAGTATACAAACATAAATGAAATCTTGTTCTCATTTAGAATATACAATGTACACATGTAATTCATATCCACCCCTTTTTAATTACACAAATCAAATATGCAATTCATACTTACTATACAAACATGTATGTAATTCATAATCACTTTTAAAGTATACAAACATGAAACCTTGTTCTCCTTTAGAATATACAATGTACACATGTAATTCATATCCACCCCTTTTAGTTACACAAATAAAAAATGCAATTCATATTCACTATGCATCATATATGTAATCATATTCTCCTTTAACATATATAATGCTATATCATGTTTCCCTCTTACAAAGACATAACCTCAACTCCGATATTACATTTCAAAAACATAGATAATGGTATTCAATATTTCTCTTTGTAAATTCATAACTCTATATTCCATTGTTTAAATGTAATCTCGACAAATTTTTCAAATATATTTCGAAGATTACAATAATTCACGTTTTTATTTTAAATATGAAATGCATATAAATTTCTTACTTTAAACATCTATACATCCTTTAAATACATAATAGGGTTGCATATTAACTCTCAACATTCCTTTCCTTACTATAAAAATAATTATAGTCTACATATTTATTCATCTCACTAAACATCTTTTAATAACACTTGCATTTGATTAACCTACGCAAGCATATGTATTTGTTAGCCCTTATGTTTAAATCTTAAAGTATTGTCACATAAATAAACTGAATAATCTTTTTATTTTCCTAAATTATATACATATAAATATCCTTCATATTGACATAGAAAAGGAATGAAAAGAGTAGAGTTCAGTTTTACCTATGAGTTAAGGAGTTTACCCCATAATGTATTTAGACGGCAATCCTTATCCCGATTGTAGATTCCTTTTGTATGAGTACGTGGCAACATGGACCCACTTCTCCATCTTCTTCTATATTAACGTCGTTTTCCACGAAACCGTTTTCCTGTATCGCACTGAAACGTTTGCTCCGATGGATGTCCATCAATATAACCCTGGCATCCATCAGTATCACCCTGCATCTGAGCATGAGATGGTGGATGCCAAGTATGTAGGCGATGTGATGCATGGTAAACAGCCTTTAACACCCTGCCCGACTACGCGATCGTCGCTTCACATAATTTTGTCAGAAATGTTATCCGTTTGAGTAATCCTTTCCAACTTGGGAAATTCATTACAATTTGGTGGAGAAACACTCAGTATTAATGCAACCGTTCGACATGCTCGCGCGGCCATGCCCATTTGAATTTTGAATTTTTTTGTTCCGCTTTACTACCAGATACAAGTGACATTGCCGCTTCCTGCCCTCGTTTGAGTTCGAACATATTTATAGATAGGAGCACATGATATTTAATTCACAGCCATGGCTGACCTAAAGCATATAAAAGCCCATTTGTATGGATGAGCTGCTTACTATCTTATGACAATCTGCCTCCTCAAATGATGATGAGAAGCCCAAATTGAGAGTAAGAGGTTATATAATTCTCTTTGTGGAGACTTTTGCGGGGGATTTCTCCCTACTTCATGTCTAATTAATGACACTGATATTACTATTTGCATTTTACACCGCTGTCACACCTCTCTCACTTTGCTGTCATGACTATGCAGATTTAGGTAGTTACCATCCGACTCAATTTTCCAGCATGATGAACCTTTACCGCCGACCTTTACAGGTTTTGTAAATGGGAGTAAAACGGTACTAGTGTAGTGTTCTTCCGTAAAAATATATTAAGAAAGCGTTCACTCAGGTGTAGAACTATAGGCTTATTTGATTATTCTGCCAACTCAATGCAAGTTTTGGTTACAACTCTTTTGACATTAAATGGTTGGAAAATTTTAATGTCAAAAAGAAAATGTATTTTATTTTTAGATAATTTATTTTTTATTTATCAAATTTAAAAAATTAGATGTTATAAATTATGAAAACTTCAATTTTATAATACCATGAATCTGGGTTTTTGACAAATAGTACTGACATGATAACATGATAGTAATTTCACAATTGCATTTAATATAGTCCGTTATTAGGTTTTCTTAATATAATGGATCTATATTAAGCATAACCTCTTCTCAATTGAAATATATACTTATTGTTGTGTTCCAAACTAACTTTATACGAGTCGGTTGAATTGTAAAAGTTTGTAACTTCATATGAGTAGGCTGATTTGTAAAAGAAATATATACTTATTTTTGTGTTCCAAACTAACGGCATATGAGTAGGTTGAATTGTAAAAATTTGTAACTTCATATGAGTAGGTTGATTTGTAAAAGTTTGTAACTCCATATGAAAGTGTCTATTGTTTAGATTTTGTAGTATTTTTTAAATTATTAATGATATTTTAATGGAATTTAATATTTATGTTAATTACTTTTAAACCATTCACATTATTACATTATCATTGATGTTTATCTTAATTAAAAAAAAATTATCTAAATTATCAAAACATTTTATGATTTTGGTTTGGATTGTTTATTTTATGAGATTGTTTAAAAAATAAATATTTGTTATTAGAATTATCAAAATATTTTATGATTATGTTTTTGAAAAAACATTTAATGATTTTGTTGACTTGAATTACATTACATCATTTAATGATTTTGGTTTTCCACTACTCTTGATCAATGCATTGATTGCATTATATCATCTCAATTATTGGCATATGACTTGTACCACATCTCCTTCATCTTGTTGCCACATATTTTCTACTCATCCCAAGGATTTTTTTGACTTTCTACTTTCCATAACACTTACTTAAAAATGAAGGGCTAACATAGGAACATTTTATTATGAGTGTATAAATATCATTACGTCTAAATTTATGATAGAAATAGGAAGTGTTCCCCTTGTCATCCATAAGCAAATGGAATAGTTGAGTGATTTAATAAAAATTTTGTAAAAGGATTTAATATCAATCCACTAGTCTTTGGTCTTGGAACCCTCTCTTATTCTTGAGGTTTTGGAATCCTTAATTTTCTTTAAAATCTAGATAAATTTCTAGGAAATAGTTTACATTGTTCAAATAGAGCCATTAGGTTTTTTCTATTTTCAAAATATTGATTTTAAAAGTATACCATTAGTTAAAATTGATTTAAAATTTTCAATTGGATATATTAAAAAAATAATTAATAAATCTATAAGTAATGAATGTTTTTTTGCAATAAAATTGAGTTTACATTTATTAAGCTTAATACACTAGTAAACCTTTTTCTAATTTACTTACATTCAAAACATGAAATGAAGCATCCAATAGTTCATATGACCCCATCTTTGAAAAACCCAAAATTCCATGATGATGAACTTCTTTTCATCTTCAATATAATTTGCTATTTGTTATTTCATCTTGGTATTGTTTAACACAAGCCATTCAACTTTCAATTCACCTAATTAACTTTCAATTAAATATGGGCATCCAGGCCATAACATGGTTAAGAGAGGTTAAGAATTATTAAAATTGCAATTTCAACTTTAGAAATATTATGTAAGAAAATGCAATTTTGGCATTTTGATAATTACAAGTTTTAGAAGTTCAACAAGTATAATTGAGAATAACTCACATTCTGTAAAAGAAAAATGCAATTTCAATGATCATGAAATGCAATGAACCAAGAATTGAAAAATTAAAGATATTGTAATTTTTTGATGAGAAATTGTAATGTGACCATCCAAAAATTGCAATTTCAACAATTATCATAATTACTGCAATTTGAACAATTACAAATTCAACATAAAGAGATCCAAGAGAAATTGTAATTTTGTCAATTACAAATTCACAATTTTAATAAGTAGAATTGAGGGAAATTCACATTTTTAAGAGAAAATGCAATTTCAACAATTCAAAATGATAAAAATTGTACATTTTTATAAAAAAAAATCAATTTCAGGAATGTCACTAATTAGATGATTGTAATTTTGATAATTGCATTTGCAATTGCATGATTTTTTTCATTTAGAATTGAAATTGCAATTTTGACATTTGGATAAGTACAAATTTAATAAAATTATCAACTACAAATTTGCAATTTATAATTTTTTAATGAAAAAACCTATTTCAGCAATCAATGGGAATTATAAAAAAATTGCAAATTTTTAATCAAAAAAATTGGAATAATAGCATCTAGGAATTGCAATTTCAACAATTAATTGATTGCAGTTTGGATGTTTGTATATTGCAATTTTAGAAATTTTGTATAAGTTGTAATTTCAATTTTAGGGACTGAAATTATGACAATTCACAAATTCAACAATAAAATGATTGAGGAGATATTGCAATTTCCACACGTACATGTTTGAAATTTCAACTAGTTATATGAATGGGGAGAAAGTTGCAATTTTAAGGAAAAGCGCAATTTCAACAATTAGGCCAAGGAAATTTTAGTGATCAAGATTTGCAATTGCAATTGAGGATAAAATTGATCTTTTTTTAACGAAAAGTAAAATTTCAACAATTGGTTCATTGCAATTTCAATGATAAAAAATTACAATTTCAATGCTTGAAGAATTTTTAAAATTGCAATTTCAATTGGAGGAAACTACAATTTCGACATTTTGATTATTTCAACAAGTATAATTGGGGAGAATTCACATTTTGTAAAAGACAAATGCAATTTTAACAACTAACTGACTACGATTTCAACAATTAAGAAATGATTGAAAATGGTGTGTTTTTAATAATTTGCAATTTCAACTTTAGGAAAATGCAATTCTGGCATTTTCAAAATTACAGATTTGAGAATTTCAACAAGTATGTGATTGAGAAGAGATTCATAAGTTTTAAAAGGGTACCCGCACGAAGTTGGTACCCAAAATAACTTCAACAATAGCGCGTGAGCGGAAAAAACAAAACGACGCGCACACGTCGCTGCTTCGGCAATGCCGAATGTCCACATGGTTCAGCCCACGTGGAAAAAAGGGGCGCGTACACGCCTTTGAATCGTACGCATAAAATGGCGCGCACGCATCAATGGCGCGTGCACGCCTCTGTTTTTTTATTAAAAAAAATAGAGCTCACGGGTTTGTCATTTTCGACAGACCCGTGAGCCCATTCTCCAACCCACGAGCGCACTGTGCAACCCCGCGAATGCGTCTTCGAGCAACCAAATCGTCCTCAACACCAAGAAATCGCCCCTACACCACGGTGCCATCCATTTCTCTAGGTAGGTGCTCCTCAAAGCACAAATTTGTGTTTTTTTTTGTTTTCCATTTGAATTTTAATTTTTTTTTAAATTTACAATCCATTAAAAAACCAAGGAAATTTAATTGCAGGCCATCTACACCTAACAAGATGTCAAACACACCTGAACCATCCGATGAAACCAATGAAACCCGACCTCCAGAAGACAATATGGGAACCAACAATGAACCGAATGAAAACCCCGAAGATCAATTACACCAAGACTTAAATCAATTTAGGGCACTAAGTAATGAATTGAACAGTATCAAGGAACCCTCTCAGGTTTCCTTGGCTTCATCACTTCAAAACATTATTGAATCAATCAATATTGCACATAGTGAGATAACAAACTTGAGCCAATACAGGGCTCGAATGAGGGAACACTACTCCACTGGGTTGTCCAAAGAGCAGATAAAAGACCTCAACATCACCAAAGCCTAGTTGTATAGAAAGTTCATATTTTCCTCGACGGGACAGCCTCCAGCTATGACTAGGGCTCGGGTTTGCATGGACTGGTGCATTTACCAGCCATGGAGAGATAACTGGAGAAAGAGGTGGTTCATGGTGTTTGACAGGCCTCCGTGCAACAATTTGGAGGTCCCACAATATTTCCTTCAGAAATTGTGGGCTGAGTTTGAGCTAGGGTACCATGTCAACTATTTTGACATCACTGAGTTTCAAGGTGTCGGTCTTGGCTCTGCCCAAGATCGACCTCAGGCGCACCGCAACCCACTTAGAGGACCTCCTGCACCCAGGAGAGAGCCAAACCCCCATCCTCAGCCACCCAGGTTTGGTAGCGGCCTAGATGAGATTCATGACTCCGTCAGACGTGCCACACATGACTTGCTTAGACATACCAAATTTGTGGCCATGTCTTCCCAGAGCCGGGAGGACATCGATGAGACACAGAGAGCTGTACAGTCTATGGGTGGTGGTCGGGACATGCTGGGTACAGGTGGAACCCAGGCGGGGCCTTCTAGTTCTGTTGGAACAACGGCACATCGTTATTCTCACTGTGGTCATTCTTTCCATGGTGATACGCAGCAGCATGCCACAGGGAGCTTCATGGATCAGGTTTGCTATTGTTTTATTTAATGTTGAAGTATTTGTTGTATTTTATTTGATATCGTATTGTTTAATATATTTAACTTTGAATTACACATTGTTGACTTTATTTGTTTTAATGTTCAGTTATTTGAGGCGGGGTCTCCATCCCCCAAGTGGGAGGACGTCGGTTCCTTTGACCTCGATGGAGCCATGGCGGCAGCAGAGGAGATTGCGGCACCATACACAAAGGTAACTTCTTTACTTTGAATAATTAGATCCAGTTACGAGTAATTTGTGTCCAATAATTGCAAGTTAATTAGAACTGAGTAATTACCATATTATCATCGTATTTTACAGTTGTGTTTATAATATTGTCTAATTTATTTGAGAGCTATAAATTTGTATAATCCCACCAAAAAAAAAATGAAACCTTATAAAACATGAAAACCTAAGAAAACTATAAACATTTGTCCATGCTCACTTTAGGCATCCTAGACCTCTGATGATTATACAAATGGGAGAGAAATTTCCAAAATCTATCATTCTTACTTGACCAATGATGAGCCCGCAGCTGGGGTTTTGGTGATGCCCGCAGTGTCCTTCATCCTCATACTACCATCCAATGATTGATTTCTCTTCCTGTGCTTGACCAATGCCATGTGTGTTATTGTTGCTTTTCCATTTGTCACCATGTCATCCAAGTTATCTTTTCCATGTACTCTCATTGTCCAAATCATCTTCAAATGACCATAGTATGGGTCATTTGACTCTTGGCTCAATAAGTGTGCCAATTGCTCCAATGCCCATCACTTTGTCCACCAAATCAACCTTTGTTGCCATGCCCTTATGCCATGTGTTCTTCAAGCTTAAACTTTGAGAATATATTACCATGGTAATTATCACTTTCCCCTGTATTCTACTAATAGGTTTTGTTAATGGTAAAGGTGGTCAAATCACTTCTATGATTCTGCTAACTTTGCTGCATCAATTGAGTTCACTGAGATGTTGTACTTGTCACTTTCGCATCCACCGAGACCAATAGGAAAACTATTTATTGCTATGAATTTTCACTGCATTGTGCAAAACTCTCGGGAAAAAGAGAATCATAGTGGCCAAGCTTCTAGAAATTCAAGAACCTGATGTTTCTCATGTCCTTATTACCCTAGTTTATTATCACGGGATTTCCAATTTATTCTAATACTTGAGACTGAAATTAATCATACTACTACTCCTAGAACATGCTATTAGGAAAGACATATAAACAACGTAAAATAACTTATCACATGTATTGTCACTAAAGTTTTTGAAAATGATGTAAGGCCCATAAGGAAGAGCGATAATCTTACAAATATGGTCTATGGGGCCTTGCTATTATCTTGATTCAAATACAACTTGGTAAAACATTTGGCATCAAGAATACTCATTTAACTCATTTCACTCAAGATTTCTTTGATTTCAATCAAGTGATATCATTCTAACAACATAGCTATTCAATCAAGAACACATAATTACTCATTCAATGCAAAATAACATGGCACATTCAAGCTTGTAAGTAAGTGAATCATGAAAAAGATTTCTCTTTCTTCCTTTTTCTAACGATCAACACTCTAAAGTGTATTAAATAACATGCACACTAACTTAACTGCTATTTAGCACCTCTTTGCAAATTTAAACAATGAGATGCCATTTTATTTGTTGATGTAAATGTTATGGAAATAAAGGGACTCAAGATCCTCACTCTAGGGATGCAAATACTTTTCCACTGGGTGAATCAAGCTTGTAGGAAACTACAAATTTATAAGAAGACATCAAAACCTAGGAACTCTTCATCAAGAACCCAAACACATTACATAGGTTTCCAATTCAAATTTGTAAATGGACATGAATTCCATCCGCTTATGAGGCACTGCACATCTCTCTAGGGCCAAAGGAAAAGCTCACCTACTCATGGGGATGACTCTAGAAAAGGAAAATATCACCATGTCACCTTCTATGCCCTCTCACCTTATTTAATTTTAATTTCATGCCATGCCACCTTATATCCTTTCAGAATATTGAATATCATCTAACTTGAATATAAATTAAGTGCAGTCGTTTTTTTAAGTACCATCGTTGTCATTCTCATTTGCATTGTGTTTAATATTGTTTTTATAAATTCATTCTAAAAATTGTAGTGTTTGCACAGGTCTCTGCGGGCTCCAGCGACCATCCACCGCCATCGGGGACCAGCAGTTCTCCCCGTGCGCAAGTATCGTGTGTATTAAAGCATAAATTTAATTTCAAATACGATGACTTGTCCGTGTATATTTATATTTTTGTATATTAAACTATGAGGTTATAAATGTGTATGCAAGTGGGAGCACCTCGGCCTTCCAGTGCCGTTATTCCTCCCTGCTCGACCTTTCAGCCACCCTATATGCCAGTTGTATCCCCTGGAATACATGCCCCATTCCCCAACCCCTTCCATCCAACCCCCCCCTCCTATATAGCACCATAGTTCCATCCAGCTCCCCCTCACGTATCATATCCAGCTCCACCTCCGTATCAGTTTCCCATGTTCCCACCCTCCCCCATCTGACCATGGCACACCACCCATCCACAGTCACCCATCCCTCTACCGCAACACAGACCTCGCCCCCCCCCCCACATTCCCCCACCACACTCGCTTCCCCTTCCAGGGCGCCCCGATCCATACTACAGCCAGTTGGGTTTTATAGCCCTAGATGTCCATCTCCACTTCACCCACCCCAGTCCATGCCTCCTCCTTCCACCCCCCCTTCTTCCAATGTTTCCCCTAGTGGTGTAGCCACCATTGATGTGGTTACATACTCCCCTTTACCATCCACCCTAGCATCGAAGCAGGCTGTCCAGTCGACTACTCCATCCGTCAGCCCCGAAGACCAGCCGATTTTGTTCACGGTGAGATTGACTAGTTTATCAAAATCTCGTTCAATTTTAACGGAAATTACTATATGCATCTAGTTTCAGCATTAATCTGATTGTTCTAAATGTTGCAGGGTGGCATTGCCGAGAGATTTGGATCACGGAGGAGGGAGACCCCCTCACGACTTACAGTCTCTCATGCGGTGAGTTATCCAAGATTTGAAAACTATTTTTATTATGAAATTATTTTTTATACTTGTATAATTGCCAGGAAAAGTTGGCATATTATTGTTGTCATTTCAGGGCTCAGGGGGACATGCTCAAAGACGTCGGAAGGACCCAGCTTCCTCTAGCACGAAGAAGAGGAAGATTGATTTTGGAGATGCACCTGGGAGCTCTGAGGGTGGGCAGGAAGATTGAGAGACCCTCCTATGTACACTAGCCACGATGTGGCATTTTCGGCACGAGTTGTCATATTTTGTATAGGGCACCATGGGCCATATTTTGCATAGGGCACGACTTGCCTTTTTTTGTACGGGGCACAAGTTGCCATTATATAGACGTTGGGAACGATGTTCCATTTTTCCAAAAAGTGTACATGATTCGATCATTTTTGCATATTAATAGATGGATCTGCACTTGTGTATATGAGTTTGTCTTTGATTAAATTTTTGCATACATGATTTTGTCTTCGATAAGAATGTTATGGAAAAGTTCTCACATACATATAGATGTTATTTCTAGACACCAAGTGACCTCAATATGAGTCCCTTGTATTTGAATGGGTCTTGCATCTTTTCCTTTCAACAACAACATACCTAACCAAGCAAACTAAGGAGTGATATTTACATTACAAAGTGTTGTGACTTTAGGGCTACAAAAAAATATATAGCATAAGCAAAATCATCTCCCACTTCCAATCATGGGCCAAAATATTCCTGAAAATCCTCTTGATATATGAAAAGAAACCCTAGGTAACTTGTAGTTGATATAAATAAATTAGGAATGTACCCGAGCCTAAGAGCCCATCTTTCCTATAACTACACCCTTAGAGACAACTCCCCCACCTTTTTTACAATGAAATCTTCCAACAAGAGCATGGGAATCCATTCCCACCACCTCATGCATTTTGATATCCTTTCCTAGGACTAGGCTCATAAGAGAGATTTTATGTTTTACACACTTCTTCCTCTTCATTTTGACACTACCAACATCATTTACCTGCATCCCTTTGTTGGCTTCACCTTTATCATTATCAACATGCTTTAAAGAATTGTCTCCTCCATCTCTAACCTTCAACCAACTACCATCCTTTTCCAAAACAACCCTTCCATCCTCGAGATCTATAGGATTCACCCTTGGACTTACTAGGTCCATAACCACTTCATATACAACACCTAAAATAATTTGATTATCCTAAATTAATCCATTTGAAATAGGACCCTCGCCACATATATAATGAATAGTCTATCACGATTCACAACTCTCATCTATGGATCATACTGTTAATTGCATGTTATTTGAATGGTTATTATTTCACAAATTTGTCTTAAGCAATTACACACAACATATCCTAAATGTTTATGGTTTATTGAATGAATGTTTACAATCATCTAATCATTTACATTCTAGAAGTTACCAAACCTGCGCAAGTGGTTTATTGATTTTGTTGGGGCCAAGGTCGCAGCTATAGTAAAAGCTGCGAATTTTGGGAAAAAGCACGAGTATGGAAGGAAAGTGCTAATTTCGGGACAAGCACTAAGTTTTGGGTGAGAAGGAGATGGTGCGCAGTACGGTGCCAGATGGATGATCTCAGCGCAGATCACGGACCGGAAATTGCGGAGCTCGCGCGCACGTCATCAAAGAATGAAGGTGGCTCAGCTACCATAATAAATAAGGCGATGGAGTAGAGGGCTCAGCTACCCTCATTTAAAGGCTCAGTACAGAAGTTATGGTTGCTCGGATCAAGGAGGAGCAACGGACCAGAGCATTGAAGGCGAAGGACGATCGCCCATACCCACAATCTGCGCCGGAATTCACGGAGCCTGCAGGAAGCGGCGACGTGACTGCAAGCGGCGCCTACAGTACACCTAGCCATGTGCGTGGTTAGGGTTTTTGGGAATCACTGTTGGGAAAGGCCCACAGTTTTGTAAAGGTGTGACCGTCATGGCCACCTATATATATGAATAATTGTAATGGGTAGACGGTTGGAGAGTTAGAGAGAGTTAGATGTTAGACTGTTAGATAGCCAGTCTAAAGGATAGATCATGTGTTGATTATCCTTCACGGTATTTTCTACCCAGCGTGTAGAACTAGAGAGGAAATCGGATAGCCGAGGAGCTGATCCCTGAGTTGCCAGACAGTCTGAGTCGACGTCTGTGCCTTTGTAATCTCCATAGAGAGGAGACTGGATTGAGAGAAGGGCTCTCAGCTGTGTGCGTGGAGTTTCCTGGAAAGATCTAAGGCTGCAGCTGTGTGCGCAGCATATTGTATAACTCTATCATTTTCTGGTTAATATAACACTCCCGTGGACGTGGTTTTCCTCGAGGAGATGAGCTTCACATATATCTTCTTGTTATAATGTTTGCGTGAATGATAACTATTTAAGATCATTACCTGTGTGTACATCTTTTGCATCATCTTTGTGACTGTTTGAGCGAGTTGGAAAGATCCCTTGATAGCTATAAGTGTTAAGTACCGAAGAAGTAGTAACGCGCGGTCGCTGCTGCGAGAGCAGACTGTGTTACTGCGCTGGATGTGAAGGGCGAGGAAGTATTTAGCGCGTCGACGCAAGGAATAGTTGCCTGCTGCGTTAGAGAGGAGAAACTGCGCAGTAGGCCTGCCAAGGAAGGAATCCACGCAGCTGCGCCGAGCGGCCTGCGGGAAAGTCCGACCGCCGATATTTGAGGGAGAAGAAGATATATAGAACAATCTCAGCGTCACCACGGTTAAGGAAAGCTGATTCCTTAACCCCCCATAGCCACTTCGGGTGAGACCTCGAGCTGCCGCGCAGCTCGTTGCCGAGAGGGCCAGTGCGCCAAGGGGTTTTGTTGCTGCGCTTCATTAAAACCCGGGTCTGCCCAGAAAAGCAGCCAACAAATGGTTCCGTTGCCGCGTGAGCGAGACTTCTTATTCCAGTGATGTGCGAGATTGACGCGCAACCTAGAGAAAGAGAGGAGCCAACAAATGGTTCCGTTGCCTTGCGACTTGCTGTTGTGAGACTTGTTATTTTGGCGACGCGCGAGATTGAGGAGCCAACAAATGGTTCTGTTGCCTTGCGACTTGCTGTTGTGAGACTTGTTATTTTGGCGACGCGCGAGATTGAGGAGCCAACAAATGGTTCCGTTGCCTTATGACTTTTTGATCACATTACTTCCATGGCTTTGAACCCTGTTGATTGAGCCAACAAATGATTCCGTTGCCTTGCGACTTGTTGCTGTAAGACTTACTAGTTACGCGACATCTGAGATTGTTGCTGAAGACAACATAAGGTTCTGTTACACTGAGACTTGCTCAGTTAACAAATGTGTTACTGGAATCCTACAGCTAAAGAAATTGGAGATTGGTTTGATTTAAAGGCTAAAGAGTTCGCTGAACAAGAAAATAGAAGCCTTACGTTTCAAACAGAAGACTGGTTACAGAAGTATATTTATGCTGACCTTTACGAAATTTTCTTTGTTACGTTTGCATTGGAGTTACACGCTTGGATAGCCAAGTTAGCAGATTCTAGACCTACGCTGCATGTTGATCGACCTGTCACATGGACGCCTGAGCTAGTCAGTATTGTGAAGCGGATCGACAATTCTGTTTCCCGCGCAGTAGACTTTTGGTTGAATAGTCTACTGGAAGGTTTCATTACCGAATTTGCAGTCGATACAAGAAAGAGTTTCAGTGAAGCTGAGAGGAGTTTCTTCCAAGTACACAGAGGTAAGTTCTTAAATTCTCTGAACTTATGGATTAAAATGCTTCTGTATGAAAAAGGAAAGCTATGTATTGCTTCTGATGAATAGCATAGACAAGTAATGTCCGTAGATTCTGATAGTGATCCTGAAGTTATTGGTTGCACTCGTAGTGGAAAACGATATAAAGTAGGCCTTGACCAATATTCTTTTGAGTCTAGCCCAGACGATAGCCAAGTCCCTAGAGCAAGCCATATAGAAAGACAAGGGAGTGCTCATATCCCTTATTACCCCTTTACACCGCAAAAACCAGACGGAGCTCAGTATAATCCTACAGTAACACCTTCTAGTAGCCCACACGGTACTTCTAGCACCTCTGTACCACCTTTGTTTAACCATCCCGGGGGCACTACTACAGTACCTCCACCTCAAACCCGCGCAAGAAGGATGGGTGATGACATGAAGCTACCAACTTTTAGAGGAACAGGGATAGAAGACCCTGAGCAGCACTGGTTCTTATGTGAAGCCATTTGGACAATTAAGCAAATTAATGACGATGCTGTTAAACTGGTTCAGTTAGCAACCACACTAAGAGAAAGAGCCTTGACTTGGTTCATGAAATACTCAGCAGCACAGAATAGGACGCTTGCTGAGGTAAGAAATGCTATGATTCGGGAATTTAAGAAACCTAAATCAGAATCACAGTGTATAACAGAGCTCAAAGACATCAAACAGTTACCTACAGAATCAGTATGGGACTTTGACCAGAAGTTCAAAGCCTTGATAGATCAAGTAAGCTTCGAGTTTGCACCACAGCAACATAAAGAATGGTTCATTGCTGCGCTGCTCCCACACATTAGACTTCCTCTTATGCAACAGAATCTCAATACTCAGGAACAAGCTCTAGAGATGGTTATGAAACGAGAAGCTTCGCCAATTGCAGGAACAAGCAATGATGTTGCGCATTTACAGAACCAATTAGCAAACTTAACCTTGCAAGTGCATGATATTAAGAAAGGCAAGGAGATTAAGGAAGAAATTTGGTGTACAAAATGTAAAGCCCAAGGTCATTCAAAGGACCATTGTCCCGTTTTCATAGACTATATTGCAACTGGAGCACCTAATCCTTTACCACAGGCACAAGGGCCTTGGTGTGAAATCTGTAGAACTAGAGGTCATAGACCACAAGAATGTCACTTACTCCAGAAATATGTACAAACTCCAAAGAATCTATATTGTAATTTCTGTAAATCAGTAGGTCATGATGAGAACAATTGTAGAGCATATGATCTTATGATAGAAAGAAAGCATGATGTTTATAGGGTACAAGCAGAGACACAAGGACCCACAGCAGGTCCACCTTATGACCAAACTCGGGACGCCCGAGCAGCAAATTACAGAGGACGCGGACGCACAACAAATTTTGGTCGCGGAAGAGGACAGATCACTTGTTATAATTGCGGAACACAAGGTCATTTTGCTAGGGATTGCCAAAATCCTACAACCCTATGCAGGTATTGTAAATCTTCTGACCATATCATTGAAGAATGCCCTCAGTTACAGGCTAAGATGCAAGCAAAGACACCACAGGTCAATCAGAATATCCAGTTGATTGGAGCAGAAAAAAGAGAACCAGACCCTACAGTTAATATAGTGACACGCAGTGGAGCAACCACTGGTGCGCAAGAGATGGGAACGGGAAAGCAAGCGACGCAATGGGTGCGCCGCGCTAACATTAAACCAGCCCCACTTAACCTGCAGAAGCAAAAAGAAGCATTTAAGCAAGCTCAAGAGTATTTCTCAGATCCGAGAGCTTCAAGTTCTGCCGCAATTCCGCAGAACATTAGTAGATCGCAAGTGCTAAGACAAGACAACCTGGTACAAGAACAAGCCACTACAGCTGGAAGGCCTGATGATGATGATGAGCATGCACTAGGCAGTGTTCATGCATTCCTGCGACAATGCTTAAAATTGTTGCGCAATGAAAAAGCAACTCTAGAACTCCAACACCTGTTGGATCAGTGCCAACACTCTGCTTCGACGAACACACCGCAGTGTGCTGTTCACCAGATCAGGAGTCACATTAGAACTGGAAAAGAGATGAGGCTCACAACACAGATTGGAGCATTTGAAATGGATGAAGTCATGTTAGATTTGGGCTCCGAAGCCAATGTTCTCACTATGCAGACATGGGAACAGATGGGAAGCCCTCAGCTTACAAGATCCCCTATCCAGCTAAGACTCGCAAATCAGCAACGAGTCTCTCCATTGGGCAGATTACCCAATGTACCTATTGATATTGAAGGAGTAAGAAGCTCTGCAGATTTTGAAGTAATCAAAATTATGGATGATAGTAGACCATACCCAGCGCTGTTAGGAATAGACTGGGCATTTGATAATTTGGCTGTCATTAACCTGAAGAAAAGACAGATGACCTTTGAGGATGACCAGATCAGGGTCATCGCACCTCTTGATCCTATTCAAGGACCAAGATATATAGAACCCATTCGCGCAGAAGAGGAAGCGCGCCACATGGAAAGCTTGTATCAGATGACCACTAACCACAGTGACTATGTCAACCCCACGGCATACGGCCATATCAGCTGGCGATGTGATAGCTCGTGCACATCAGACTCAGATGCAGGATTGGAAAACTGGCAGAATCGTCTACATGAGGTTTCTGCAAGACGTTGCGCCATGATGACTAAATCCATTCGATGGATTGGCACAGAATTAACTGACACTCCAACTTTTGATGGTCTAACCGAAGTAACTAAATTCATACAGGAATATGAACGAAAGCTTCCAGAACCGCAGCGCATACAGGCACTGGATGTAGCATTGCGCGCTACACCCGCAAGATGGTGGATTGCGCACAAGGAGAATATTCATACATGGAAAGACTGTCGCAGATTGATACTGCGCAGATTTCAGGACACCACAGCCGAAGCGCTACGCAAATATGAAGGACAGAGTGACCCCAGGTCACACATTGAAGCATGTATCCAGCAATGGTCAGATATTCCGGAAGATGAATGGGTTCACCAATTCATCCACACATTGGATACAATTCCAAGGAATTGGTATACTGAAACAGAATTGCGCAGAGGCACTCTTACTTGGGCTCTTATGATAGAAAGCTTTCAACTTACCTTCAGCTTTGAGTCAGAACATCCAAGCATTGATCAGGCTTTGAAGTGTATTAGAAAGAAGGTATTTGAACACTATCCAGTAACAGAGTATTCCCAACCAGATTGGGCTGTCCAGATAGAACATGCCCTGGAATGTTATAACTTCACCGCTGAAGATGAGGAGGACGATCCTCGCAACATCAATATCCCAGAATCAGAAGGGACGCGCAATATTGAAGGTCCTGAGCTTGATATTCCTGCCATCACAGAACACGTCAAGCTCAAGAAAGTTAACATTGGTACAGAAGCTGACCCAAAGTTTGCTTCTATAGGAGATTATTGGGATGATGAAACTGTTGCGCATGTTTCAGATTTATTACGTGATTACCAGGATATCTTTCCTACCAAGTTCACAGAAATGAAAGGCATCCTAGGAGACTTAGGAGTGATGCGCATACCTCTGAAACCAGATGCCAAGCCAGTAAAGCAGCGCCCATACAGGTTGAACCCGCGCTACAAAGAAAAAGTCAAAGAAGAAATTGATAAGATGCTTGCAGCAGGTATTATTGAGCCAGTAGAGGAAAGCGATTGGATTAGTCCCATGGTGGTCCAAGAAAAGAAAACGAAAGGTGAAATAAGAATTTGTGTCGACTTGCGCAAACTCAATGATGCATCAGCGCACGATCCATTTCCCACTCCTTTCACAGATGAAGTACTTGATAATGTTGGAGGACAAGAGGCTTACTCTTTCACTGATGGTTTCTCGGGATATCATCAGATCAGAATCCATCCGGACGACCGCCACAAGACTACTTTTGCAACTGAATGGGGCTCATTCCAGTATACGGTAATGCCCTTTGGTCTTAAAAACGCACCTGCTATCTTCTCTAGAGTTGTTGTTGCTGTTTTTAAAGAATTTATCCACAAGTTTTTAGAAGTCTATTTTGATGACTGGACTGTATTTGGTTTACTAAAGAACCATATTGCGAATCTGCGCATGATGCTAGAAAAATGTAGACAGCATCAGATTTCCCTTAACTTGAAAAAATGTATATTTTGTGCGCCCTTTGGTATTTTGTTGGGACATATTGTATGCAGACAAGGACTTCTGATGGATCCTGCGAAGGTTGCCATCATTGCTAATTTACCGGCGCCCAACTCAGTTAAGCAATTGCGCACTACATTGGGACATACAGGATACTACAGAAAATTCATCAAAGGATATGCAAGGATCACAGCACCTATGGAAAGATTGCTGAAGAAGGATTCGAAGTTCCACTGGACAGAAGAATGCCAACAGAGCTTGGACACACTTAAAGAAAAGATGATCACAGCGCCTATTCTAGTTTTCCCGGACTGGAGAAAACCCTTTCACGTTCATGTTGATGCTTCTTCAATAGCATTAGGAATCGTGCTTACACAGTCTGGAGAAGGAAGTATTGACCACCCAATTGCTTACTCCAGCAAAAAGCTATCTACAGCTGAGAAGAATTACACCACTACAGAAAGGGAAGGATTAGCTATGGTGTATGCCCTACAGAAATTCAGACACTACCTGTTAGGAGCTCACTTTAAAATGTATACTGACCATTCTGCTCTGAAATATTTGGTCAATAAACCAGTTTTAGGAGGAAGAATTTGCAGATGGCTACTACTCTTTCAAGAGTATGATTTTGAGGTTATTGTAAAACCAGGCAGATTGAATGCAGGCCCTGACCATCTATCCAGAATAGAGTCAGGAGAGGAACCTACAAGTCTCGAGGACAATCTGCCTGACGCACAGTTGTTTTCTATCCAAGCAGCAGACGAATATTATTCTGATATTCTTGAGTTTCTCACTACCGGACAAGCGCCGGCTGAGTTTACAATCCAGCAGAAAAAGCAACTTGTTGTTAGAGCCGCAGACTTCACTTTGATAGCAGGCCAGCTTTATAAGTTGGGCCCTGACGAAATTTTGCGCAGATGTATCTTACCACATGAAAAGAGCTCTATCATCGCAGAAGCGCATTCAGGTACCGCAGGAGGCCATTTCGCAGGAAAGCCGACTGCGCAAAAGATATTAGCCGCAGGTCTTTGGTGGCCGACATTGCACAAGGATACTAAGGAATTCTGTAAATGTTGCGATGTGTGCCAGTGCACAGGAAAACCCTCAAGGAGAGACGAAATGCCGCTAAGACCCCAGATCACACTGCGTGCTTTTGATAAATGGGCCATTGACTTTGTAGGACCTATTAACCCACCAGGAAAAAGAACTGGCGCAAGATATATCATTACAGCTACTGAATACCTCACCAGATGGGCTGAGGCGAAGCCAGTTAAGAACTGCGACGCTGCTACTGCCGCGCAGTTCATTTTCGAGAACATTATCACTAGGTTTGGATGCCCAGTGATCCTCATGAGTGATCAAGGTACACATTTCCTCAATGAGACTATAGAGGCCCTTACTGAAGAATTTCAAATTAATCACCATAAGAGTACACCCTACCATCCTCAAGCTAATGGTACGGTGGAAGCATTCAATAAGATTCTTGAGAATGCCCTGACGAAGATCTGTAATCAACAAAGAGATGATTGGGACCTTAGAGTCACAGCTGTATTATGGGCTTACAGAACCACTTGCAAGAAACTAACAGGTCACACACCTTTCAGCTTGGTGTATGGACAAGAAGCAGTTATGCCCATGGAATACATTGTTCCCAGTCTCCGAATTGCGCAAATTACAGAAATGGCAGATCCTGATACTATGAATGAAAGACTTTCGCAACTGCTTTCCTTAGAAGAAGACAGACTTTTGGCCGGATTTCATCAACAGGTACAGAAGGCAAGACAGAAAGCTTGGCATGACAGGCACATTAAGCATAAGCACTTTGAAGAAGGAGACTTGGTACTCCTTTATGATAGTAAATTCATCAAGTTTCCAGGCAAGTTTCGCGTGCATTGGTTAGGCCCTTTTCAGGTGATAAAAATAACAGACGGAGGCGCAGTTCAGCTTGCGAAGCTGGATGGAGAATTACTACCTACAATGATAAACGGGAGTCGGCTTAAGCTTTATTGCGACGGCCACTCCGCCCTGTCGACATAATATATTGCTCAAGAGTGCAGATGTCCGGTGTAGTTGAAAGAGACATCGCATTCAGTCTACACGGAAGCTGCGACACACCCTCAGTTTCCAGCTTCCTGCATAGTTCCTTGAAATATCCGCGCATCCTGAATAAAAATTGCTTGAAGAGAGCTTATCGGTGCGCTCTGGCGAAGTTTTGTTTTTAGACCATTGGACTATCGCTCTTGCGAAGTCCCCTTTGATAATTTGCCGCTTGAACAAGTTTTGTTGTGGACCCATAGAGGCACAGTTTCCTAAGTTGAAATGACCCGCCGGAAATTTTGAATTACAGCAGTTATGTAGCCGCGTTTGAATAAATGAAGGATAAGGCCGCTATTTAAGTCTAGCCGTTCTGACGGATTCGACTTAATCTCCGAAAGATTTGCATTTAACTCAGGCGCCGAAAGCATTAGCTTCTCCCGGAAGGCTGTCAGAACCCGTCAATCACACTAAATGCACCGCTACGGCAAGGAGGATAGCGTGTTGTCAACTCATCTGTAGCCGCCTATAGCTACGTAACCCCACTTGGTCGCATTTACTATTCCCGCTGGCTATAAATACCTCACACTTGTATCATTTTCGGGTTACTGTCTCGAGTTGCATAGTTTTGTTTGAAGATCTAAATTATTGTTTTCAGAGCCGAGTGTGCAGAGTATTTCCCCTTGTTTTCAGCGTCCATACCCTACACAGGTCCACCATTTGCTATCCAGAGTTTGTTATTTACATTGGTTCACGACGGAGAATTTATCAACTGAAGAAGTTGTTCGTCAATTTCTGCGCCGAGGCTTGGACTTCGGCATGGCCACTCCGGTGACGGCTTCGACCTATGTACACCCCGGTGCTACTGATCCCAGAACATCTCCAGGCACAAGAGCATCTCAGCAGCAGCCGGAGGAACCTGTTCCAGAGCCGCTAGCGTCTATGGTGAACTATATTCCGCCGCGTCCAGATGATGCGCCGGATGTACAGATTCCGAAGAATGCAAAGTATCCAATTCCGCTACCGCCACTACCGGCTAGTGTGCGGGTAGAAGGCCAACTATTGGGAAACATTCCATTGGTTAAATTCTCTGATTTTAACCTTGGAGACTATAAGACATATCCTCAGTTCCAGTTGGACCGATATCTGGATATAGTGCATAATCCCACCAGAAAAGTTGACGAGTTTATCCCGAAGGGATTTGCAGCAAATCTTGAGCGCCCTGGACTCTTGAATTTGTTGAAGCTACCGCACTTTGGGCGTAGCAATGAAGTGAACGCAGTCGTTAAAACACTGCTATCCTGCGTTCATGGAGGTTACCTTTGGCTCGGGAGGCCAATTGATCTAAATGTTGATTTGATACACCGTATTACCGGTCTATCTAAGGTTGGTAAGGATCCCAATATCCATTTTGTAGGAAAGGAAAAGGACCGAAAATTGGCTGCAAAGCTGGTCCAGAAATATAACTTGACAAGAGGAGGTCGGGCTTATGACCTCACGACAGTAGAAGATGAGGCACTTCGCTTCACAGGAAGTCTGCTTGCAGGCAGGCTTCTCACAAAGTGCCGACCAAAAGAAGTTACTGGAGCTGTCGTGGAGCTCGCTATCACAGCTGCGGAGGGAGAACAGTACAACTGGTCTCTCTTCCTGCTGAATTATTTTTTGGCTGATTGCCTGAATGTGCAGGACAATGCAGCCCAATCATTCCATTTTTCGTGGCTTCTAATTTTATGCGCTCTCGTCGGGTGGAAGGAGCCCCCGAATACTCAGTTCCTTCCGCGCCGCGCAGGAGAGGTTGCCGGCATGCACTACATCAACCTCTGGGATTCCCCTAATCCCGCGAAGCGCAAGATGAATCGCGCTGTCTTTTGTGAGTACTACTATCTCCTCCGAGATACCATACAAGATATGCCAAGGCTGAGCGAGGAGACAGCCACATTATATGAAGGGAAGTTGGCTTTTACTGCCGACATCCATCAACTTTACCTTCGGCCTTGCGACATTCCAGGTGACTGGGCGCTAGGTCTTTACAGGATGACCACAGAAGATGTCGAAGAAACCATTAAGTCATGGTCGAACGAATGGAGAGCAGCAGCTGACATCGCACCTGCGATGCCACCCGCCGCTGCGAAAGAGAAGGATAAGGGCAAGGAAGCCCCTGAGCAAAGAAGCGATGAAGGCTCAACAGAACCAGCCACCAAGAAGCAGAAAGTGTCGCATCCCACTGAGGCCATTCCCTCGGAGATCGACAAATACTTGAAAGAGCAATTTCGTGAGATGAGGAACACGCATGCTCACATCCGAAGTGCTCTAGACTTACAGTTTGTAGAATTGAAAGGTCTCGCAGGAAGGATTGCGCAGACCCATGCGCCAGCATCTACTTCGCAGGCGCCACAAGAAATTCCAAGTGATGAGCGAGTTGAAGAACTCACAGAAAGGCACACTGTCGTGCATATTCCGCCTACCAGCATGACACTTCCAGATCCTCTAGCTGAACTACAGGTAAGCACAGTTGGACCTGTAGAAATTAATTTGTCTATAATTCCTATAGAGACTCTACAGCTTGTACAGGAGAAAGTCTCTCTTGAGTTGAGAGCTAGAGAGCTCTCTACTTTCCAGGCAAACCAACGACTGCAATCGCAGGAGATAGAGCTGAAAGAAAGTCATAAGAATATCTCTGCGAAGCTTGCACTCTATGAGGCGCAAGACACCGGCATCAGAAACGCAATAGAAGAGATTGCCCAGGAACTGCCGGCTTGCGAGATTCAACCAGACCTCCCTCTGGTTGCAAAAGTTCAAATTATTGGAGGAAGGGTGAAAACCCTGGAGCAAGAAATAGTTGCTATGGCAGAAGGCCATAGAACCTAGATTGCTGAGCTAGAAGCTCGCGTTGCTGTGCATCTTACGGATGATGCGCAGGTACAATTTGAAGCACTGAGCAGAGCTTCCACACGGATGAAAGATCGAGTACAGGAAGCCAAGAACCTGATGGACCAGGCTATGGAAGCTTGGTCAGAGCTTGTGAACCTCCCTTTTAAAGTGGGACTGTCAGAACAGGTGCAAGCTGCCGAACAGTCTCTCACTGTTCTCAATGAAGAAGCTAAGGCCCTAACAGGCCTACCAAAAATGAAGAAAATGGGCGAAGTGCGCAAAATGCAGCAGCAACTGCACAAGCTCAGAACTGAAGATGAGAAGCTCACCAACAGCATTCAGCCATTCATGGATGAGTATGCTGAAATCATTGGCCAGGTTGAGACAAAAATCAAAGAGATTGCCGAGTCTCAGGAGATCATTGATACACTCACTAAAGACGAAGCGACCGCAGAAACAGTGCAAACAGCTGATGAGTGTATTGAGGAATTGGACTCCGCTATTGCGAAGTGGCAGAAAACATTCGCGGAGATTCAAGCAAAAGCAGATGCGCAAATCAAACGACCACGCGCTAGTGCGAGTGGCTCGAGGGCGAGCCACAAGTGAGTGTTGGGGGCCTGTTGGGGCCAAGGTCGCAGCTATAGTAAAAGCTGCGAATTTTGGGAAAAAGCACGAGTATGGAAGGAAAGTGCTAATTTCGGGACAAGCACTAAGTTTTGGGTGAGAAGGAGACGGTGCGCAGTACGGTGCCAGATGGATGATCTCAGCGCAGATCACGGACCGGAAATTGTGGAGCTCGCGCGCACGTCATCAAAGAATGAAGGTGGCTCAGCTACCATAATAAATAAGGCGATGGAGTAGAGGGCTCAGCTACCCTCATTTAAAGGCTCAGTACAGAAGTTATGGTTGCTCGGATCAAGGAGGAGCAACGGACCAGAGCATTGAAGGCGAAGGACGATCGCCCATACCCACAATCTGCGCCGAAATTCACGGAGCCTGCAGGAAGCGGCGACGTGACTGCAAGCGGCGCCTACAGTACACCTAGCCATGTGCGTGGTTAGGGTTTTTGGGAATCACTGTTGGGAAAGGCCCACAGTTTTGTAAAGGTGTGACCGTCATGGCCACCTATATATATGAATAATTGTAATGGGTAGACGGTTGGAGAGTTAGAGAGAGTTAGATGTTAGACTATTAGATAGCCAGTCTAAAGGATAGATCATGTGTTGATTATCCTTCACGGTATTTTCTACCCAGCGTGTAGAACTAGAGAGGAAATCGGATAGCCGAGGAGCTGATCCCTGAGTTGCCAGACAGTCTGAGTCGACGTCTGTGCCTTTGTAATCTCCATAGAGAGGAGACTGGATTGAGAGAAGGGCTCCCAGCTATGTGCGTGGAGTTTCCTGGAAAGATCTAAGGCTGCAGCTGTGTGCGCAGCATATTGTATAACTCTATCATTTTCTGGTTAATATAACACTCCCGTGGACGTGGTTTTCCTCGAGGAGATGAGCTTCACATATATATTCTTGTTATAATATTTGCGTGAATGATAACTGTTTAAGATCATTACCTGTGTGTACATCTTTTGCATCATCTTTGTGACTGTTTGAGCGAGTTGGAAAGATCCCTTGATAGCTATAAGTGTTAAGTACCGAAGAAGTAGTAACGCGCGGTCGCTGCTGCGAGAGCAGACTGTGTTACTGCGCTGGATGTGAAGGGCGAGGAAGTATTTAGCGCGTCGACGCAAGGAATAGTTGCCTGCTGCGTTAGAGAGGAGAAACTGCGCAGTAGGCCTGCCAAGGAAGGAATCCACGCAGCTGCGCCGAGCGGCCTGCGGGAAAGTCCGACCGCCGATATTTGAGGGAGAAGAAGATATATAGAACAATCTCAGCGTCACCACGGTTAAGGAAAGCTGATTCCTTAACCCCCCATAGCCACTTCGGGTGAGACCTCGAGCTGCCGCGCAGCTCGTTGCCGAGAGGGCCAGTGCGCCAAGGGGTTTTGTTGCTGCGCTTCATTAAAACCCGGGTCTGCCCAGAAAAGCAGCCAACAGATTTTATTTCCAGCACATCTTTTTATATTTATATGCTCATGGATCATATGGCAAAACATTTAATTAATTATTTTGTGAAGATAAGATTTCAGCCATCTTTATTGAAGTGATTCAAATCACTACAACCTAGTTGGACCCTTAATAGATTGGGTGACACCCTTTTGCAAAGATTTTACTCTCTCCAAGAGGGTCTCATTCAATAATCACTCATAAACTAATAACTATAACCTTGGCATTATTAGATAATATCATTTGTGGATGATTTTGGGAAATAGCCAACATGTTTTAATGTGAATTTTGATTCTACAACATTATGGTTCATTGTTGATTTAAGTTTTGTGAATATCTTTATTTATCCATGAATGATCTTTCATTTTACACATGAGCAAATATTTATGTCCGAAAGGTGTCTATTTGATTAATTCACTTGCAACTTTCTGAATTAAGCACTCACATGGGACTTTAACTTAATGGAAAACACATCTTAATCTTCAAACAAGTTTGAAATCCTAAGGCCTTTTCTCCAACCTTGATCTAGAAGCCTCCCTTGGCCTTTAAAGTAGGCCTAAAACTTGGGAAAATCTTTGTTGAGGTGACAGTGGAAATCATCTTCGGAAGTCGCACTTGTAGCATTAGAGGATTAGGACTTTGCCACTTGGGTGTGAAAACAAGATGTAACAGGATGCACTAGAATTTATGGATGAGAGAGATAGGGAGCGCATCCATGCGCCATCCTCCATTAATTTCCAGTTTAGATGTTTTTCCTAAATTAGCAGTTCAGTTCTAATTCTGCATTTTTTGTTTTATTTAGTTTTGCATGCACAGTAAGAGAGTGCAATTCCCTAGGCACGTATACATGAGGATTACAGTCTAAGTTAAGGGGGGCATATCTCTAGGAGGAGACATGCTTGCATGCCTCAGATAATCCCAGTACAGGTGCACTTAGTTGGCCCATTTATCCATGCAAACAAGGCGCTCTAGAGTTAGAGTCTACACTCTTAGGATACCCAAACCCTAGCACTAAGCCATCTTCTTCATCCTCACCATCACCATCACCATCAATTTCTTCATCATCACCACCATCTTCATCTCTGACTCTAACCCTAATTCAATTTCCTTATATAACTCTAGCCCTAACCCTCACCCAAACCCTAGCACTAAACCATCCTCTTCATCCTCACCATCACCATCACCATCACCGTCACCATCACCATCATCATCATGTCTTCATCATCATCACCATCTTCATCATCATTGTTAACTCTAACTCTAACCCTAATTCAATTTCATTCTATAAATCTAGCCCTAACCCTCACACAAACCCTAGCACTAAACCATCTTCTTCATCATCACCATCACCATCAACGTCTTCATCATCACCACCATCTTCATCATCATCATTAACTCTAACTCTAACCCTAATTCAATTTCCTCCTATAACTCTAGCCCCAACCCTCACCCAAACCCTAGCACTAAGCCATCTTCTTCATCCTCACCATCACCATCACCATCACCATCAACGTCTTCATCATCACCACCATCTTCATCATCATCATTAACTCTAACTCTAACCCTAATTCAATTTCCTTCTATAAATCTATCCCTAACCCTCACCCAAACCCTAGCACTAAGCCATCTTCTTCATCCTCACCATCACCATCACCATCACCATCAACGTCACCATCATCATCATGTCTTCATCGTCAACACCATCTTCATCATCATTGTTAACTATAACTCTAACCCTAATTCAATTTCCTTCTATAACTCTAGCCCTAACCCTCACCCAAACCCTAGAACTAAGCCATCTTCTTCATCCTCACCATCACCATCACCATCATCGTCACCATCACCATCACCATCATCATCAACATCTTCATCATCACCACCATATCCATCATCATCATTAACTCTAACTCTAACCCTAACTCTAACTCTAACTCTAGGTTCCTCATCAACATCTCCATCATAATCATCTTCTCCATCGTCATCATCTTCATCACCATCACCATCACCATCACAATCATCATCAATGTCTTCATCATCATCACCACCATCATCATCATACGTGCTCGACGGACGATTTTGCAGAGTTGACCCCCATGTGCAAAAATTGCACACTCCCTCACTGAGCAAAACCCTAGTTTTCAAGATGGACGTAAAAGATGGCACCAGGGCCACGAGACCGGAGGAGAGGGCCACCCCTGGCACTATCCCGACGTCTTGAATCCAACGGAGTCAACGGATCGTCAATCGAAGCCACGATCGTCATTCTCTGGCTCGTTTCGTCTCGCATCCAAAAGGCCTTCAGGGACACCTGCTGGATACCTGTTGGGGGCATAGAAGTCCAACCGTGCAGAAAAACCAAGTTCTGGGGAGTCCTGGAGGTGTGTCTAGGCAGGTTTCGGCTGGGAACACTATCTGTAAGAGCCCGACGGATAATTTTGTAGAGTTGACCCCCGTGTGCAAAAATTGCACACTCCCCCACTGAGCAAAACCCTAGTTTCCAAGATGGACGTACAAGATGGCACCCGGGCTAGGGGACCGTAGGAGAGGGGCACGCCTGGCACTATCTCGACGTCCTGAATCCAACGGAGTCGACGGATCGTCGATCGGAGCCACGGTCATCATTCTATGGCGTGTTCTGTCTCGCATCCAAAAGGCCTTCAGGGACACCTACTGGATACCTGCTAAGGGCATAAAAGTCCAACCGTGTAGCAAAAACGGGTTTCGGGGAGTCCTGCAGGTGTGTCTAGGCAGGTTTCGGCTGGGAACGCTAGCCGTAAGTGCCCGACAGATGATTTTGCAAAGTTGACCCCCGTGTGCAAAAATTGCACACTCCCTCACTGAGCAAAACCCTAGTTTCCAAGATGGATGTACAAGATGGCACCTGAGCCACAGGACCGTAGGAGAGGGTCACCCCTAGCACTATCCTGGTGTCCTGAATCCAATGGAGTCGATGGTTCATCGATCGGAGCCACGGTCGTCATTCTATGGCTCATTCCATCTCGCATCCAAAAGGCCTTCAGGGACACCTGCTGGGGGCATAGAAGTCCAACTGTGCAGCAAAACTGGGTTCCGGGGAGTCCTGCAGGTGTGTCTAAGCAGGTTCCGGCTAGGAACGCTAGCCGTAAGTGCCCGGTGAACGATTTTGCAGAGTTGACCCCCGTGTGCAAAAATTGCACACTCCCTCACTGAGCATAACCCTAGTTTCCAAGATGGACGTACAACATAGCACCGATGCCATAGGAACAGAGGAGAGGGGCACCCCTGGCACTATCCCGGTGTCCTGAATCCAAAGGAGTTGATGGATCGTTGATCGGAGCCACGGTCGTCATTCTATGGCTTGTTCTGTCTCCCATCCAAAGGCCTTCAGGAACACCTGCTGAATACCTGTCGGGGGCATAGAAGTCCAACCATGTAGCAAAACCAGGTTCCAGGGAGTCCTGCAAGTGTTTCTAGGCAGGTTCCAGCTGGGAATGCTAGCCGTAAGTGCCCGGGGGACGATTTTGCAGAGTTGACCCCCGTGTGCAAAAATTGCACACTCCCTCACTGAGCAAAACCCTAGTTTCCAAGATGGACGTACAAGATGGCACCTGGGCCACAGGACCATAGGGGAGGCACACCCCTAGCACTATCCCGGCGTCCTGAATCCAACGGAGTTGACGGTTCGTCGATCGGAGCCACGGTCGTCATTCTATAGCCTGTTCTGTCTTGCATCCAAAAGGCCTTCAGGGACACCTGCTGGATACCTGCCGGGGGCATAGAAGTCCAACCGTGTAGCAAACTGGGTTTCGGGGAGTCCTACAGGTGTGTCTACGCAGGTTGCGGATGGGAACGCTAGCTGTAGGTTCCCAGTGGAGGATTTTGCAGAGTTGACCCCCGTGTGCAAAACTTGCACACTCCCTCACTGAGCAAAACCCTAGTTTCCAATATGGACGTACAAGATGGCACCAGGGCCATAGGACCAGAGGAGAGGGGCACCCCTGGCACTGTCCCGGCGTCTTGAATCCAAGGGATTCGATGGTTCATCGATTGGAGCCACGGTCGTCATTCTATGACTCGTTCCATCTTGCATCCAAAAGGCCTTCAAGGACACCTACTGAATACCTGTCGGGGGAATAGAAGTCCAACCGTGCAGCAAAATCGGGTTCCGGGGATTCCTATAGTTGTGTCTCGGTAGGTTACCACTGGGAACGCTAGCCGTAAGTGCCCGGCGGATGATTTTGCAGAGTTGACCCCCGTGTACAAAAATTGCACACTCCCTCACTAAGAAAAACCCTAGTTTCCAAGATGGACGTACAAGATGGCACTGGGGCCACGGGACCGGAGGAGAGGGGCACCCTTGGCACTATCCCAGTGTCCTGAATCCAATGGTGTCGACGGTTTGTCTATCCAAGCCACGGTCGTCATTCTATGGTTCGTTCCATCTCGCATCGAAAAGGCCTTCAGGGACACCTGATGGATACCTGCTGGGAGCATAGAAGTCAAACCGTGTAGCAAAACCTGGTTCCGGGGAGTCCTACAAGTGTGTCTAGCCAGGTTCTGGCTGGTGACGCTAGCCATAAGTGCCTGGTGGACGATTTTCCAAAGTTGACCCCAATGTGAGGGCCATCCAAATTTCCTCAAGGGGGCCATTTCTCGTCCAGAGGCCCCCGGGCGTGCGTGGCCACCATGGACAGGTCCACAATGGCCATGCGGACCTGTGGGAGGTGATGGACTCCAATTCCTCTCGCCGGTTTGAGTTTCGTGGCCCCGGGGCATTTCCTCCAAGTGTCCCTGAACGGCCTCGGGGTGCACGACTAGAATGCTCGTAGCACCCAAATCGTGGCTCGGTTCGCGAAACCGTCAGTTCCGGTGGGTCTGGGATGCCGGGTTTCAGCTAGGGCACCCCCCCACAGCGTCCCCCGAAGACCCAGAAGCGGTGCCAATGAGCCATCTCCGGAGCTAGGGTTTTGATCAGTGAGGGCCATTCCAAATTCGCTAAAGGGGTGCATTTCTTATCTGGAGGCCCCCGGGTGTGCGTGGCCACTGTGGACAGGTCCACAATGGCCATGTAAGTGCCCGATGGATGATTTTGCAGAGTTGACCCCCGTGTGCAAAAATTGCACACTCCGATGGGCGAGCGACTTACAGAAGGAAATATGGCGGTTGTAGGTATCTATGCTTTTCTTCCAACAAAAATTGTAACAGGATTTCCATTTATAATACAGGCATATTTTTTATTGGTTTCGTCAAGAGAAAGTATCATTTTCAATAACAAGTGGAACCAGGGAATCCTTCAGTGTGTTCCATTAGCCCTTTGTTCAGCATTTCGTGCTCTGGTAAGTGGTAATTCACCTCTATAATCGAAAACTTGGGTCTATAGGTACCTTCCCTTTCATATTCCTCGTAATGCACACATAGTCCATCCTTATCTTGATAAAAAAGAGTTTTATAATAGCTTGAATGTTTTGGGCATGGTTATCTCCCTGTATTCAGTTGTCTGAATGGTTGACGAGCTTGCCTGAAAAACTATACGTTGAACTTCTTTGTTTTATTGCTGAAAATTGGAAGGGATTTTCAAGTCACCTGCAAAACGCTCCTTTGTTGAAATATGTAAGTTCTTCCAACAACATTGATTTGGCTAATGTATCAAATGCTGTCGTCCACACCAGAATTTATCTTTCGTCAAAGGAGTTGCACATATTGTGGTTGACCAAATGGTCTGGGGAGCTTGGAAGTGCCGCCAAATATTATTCCATGCCTGAATCTACCGAGAAGGAAATTATAAATTTAGATGATGGAGAAGATGGTGTTGATGATGAAGACATGATGATGATGGTGACGTTGATGGTGACATTGATGGTGATGGTGATGGTGATGGTGAGGATGAAGAAGATGGCTTAGTGTTAGGGTTTGGGTGAGTGTTAGGGCTAGAGTTATAGAAGGAAATTGAATTAGGGTAAGAGTTAGAGTTAATGATGATGATGAAGATGGTGGTGATGATGAAGACGTTGATGGTGATGGTGATGGTGAGGATGAAGAAGATGGTTTGGTGCTAGGGTTTGGGTGAGGGTTGGGGCTAGATTTATAGAAGGAAATTGATTTAGGGTTAAAGTTAGAGTTAATGATGATGATGAATATGGTGGTGATGATGAAGACGTTGATGGTGATGGTGATGGTGATGGTGACGGTGATGGTGATGGCAATGATGAAGAAGATGGCTTAGTGCTAGGGTTTGGGTGAGGGTTGGGGCTAGAGTTATAGAAGGAAATTGAATTAGGGTTATAGTTAGAGTTAATGATGATGATGAAGATGGTGATGATGATGAAGACATGATGGTGACAGTGATGGTGACAGTGATGGTGACAGTGATGGTGACGGTGATGGTGACGGTGATGGTGATGGTGATGATGAAGAAGATGGCTTAGTGTTAGGGTTTGGGTGAGGGTTGGGTCTAGAGTTATAGAAGGAAATTGAATTAGGTTTAGAGTTAGAGTTAATGATGATGATGAAGATGGTGACGATGATGAAGATGTTGACGATGGTGGTGATGGTGATGGTGATGATGAAGAAGATGATGATGATGGAGATGTTGATGAGGATCCTAAAGATGATGTTGGTGATGATGATGACAAGTCCCTCTAAGTGGTTATCTATAGGAATAAAGCATCAATCTCCAACCATAAATGAGCATGTTTTAAAATATATTAGTGGAAACCCTAGGTTGATGACACGATGCTGGGATAAGGACAAAAACCCAAAATCTAGCTAGATTTGGGTGAGCATTAAGCATGGGGAACCAAATCTATGAAAAATGTTGGGGATATAAGATTTTTTTGGGTTATAAGAGCATGGGGAACCAAAACCCTAAACCAACATAATCATCATAATATAAGAGTTTTTTGGGTTGGGGATATACCTTAAGGTACCCAAAGCAGGTTTGGGTGGACACAAAACTAAAGAGAGAAACTAAAGAGATATTTGATCGATAAGGAATTTCACAGTTCCCCAATGCTTTTCTCAAGTATAGATCTCAAAAATACCACCCTTGAAACTTTATGATAACTCCATACCCCAAGTGGAAGACACTTCTATCCATACATGGATTCCTAGAAGGTTTCATCTACCAAGTTAAATTTTCAAGACCATTGTAATAGATTATGTACTTCAAAAAAATTCCTAAAAGCTAGGTAATTCTAATCTTGAGAACCTATCAAAACCGTTATCTTCAAATGATACAAACATAAATAGATATATTTAAGAAAATACTAACTCAAATTACTCCAATTTGATCCAAATCACATCAGCATTTTTCAACATAAAAGAGAAGCATGGAACAGTTTAATACATATAGGAAAAATAAAAAACATAGGCAAAGACATGTATGTATGTATGTATCAACAAAAAATGCATGTACCGACGAAATAACATAAAACTACACATACCTCGATGTAGAACATAACATTCTTTGATGCAATTCTTTCTCTTATGTAAAGTTGACTGGCCTCATTCAATAAATCCATCTGGATCCTCTCTGTTGCTAATTGTCTCCATCAATATCTCATGCTCTGAATGAGGCAGGTAGTAGCGTACGTTGGTTGAGCTCTTGCTTAACATTGTTTGAAGATGGATGTTTGTGCCAACGATCAAGTTTTTGAAGTGATACACCACTGAACCTGGTCTGTAATCCATGAATACATGCCCACTAGTCTTTCTTGACTTCCCATCTAGTGTAAGATATTCCCCCTTAACCACCATTGAGCCAGTAGGAAATTCAATTCCTTCATCATCGATTAATGATCCGTAGAGGGTTTGCTTACCTTGGATGCACCATGCCAACCAATAATCCATGCCCCATTCATTGTCTTTCGGTGCAAAAACTGCGTATATGTGTCCTGGTTGTACAAGATCTGAGATATGGTCATAGTCTGTCGAAATCGCTGACTGACCCTCCTCTAACTGGGTTGTTTCAACAACTGCACATTGGTCTACTGCAAGTGACACACGATCCCATTCATCAACCCAGTCCATGCACTCGCATTAATCCCATTTGCCACTGCTGCAAGGGTTGCAAAATCATGTAAGCTTTCACGTCCATATTTCAAATAAGTGGTTGTTTGAGCTTCAAACTGAATGAAATCCACGTGTTCCTTGTACTGTGCCGCAACTATAGGAACGCGATCGATCTATGTCAACCACTAGCCAAAAATTTCTTGCCACACGTCCTGCCACTAATGATGTTTGTTGATCTCTTGCTCGTTCTGACATTGTTGCGGAGCACCATTGAACTATGGACCGTGCATCTTGGATATGAGGTTCCTTGTCAAACCTCATCTCTTCCCTTCGTAGTGCGGTCTTGATGCATGCACCAGCCCCATCATGCTCGCCTTTGTCGTGCCTGGTCTCAAAATAGTTCCATATATGCGGCACATTATAAGTCTTATGCAAAGTACTCATCCATTGGGATACTCGGGCATTTTTGAACTGGCCCGCACAACCATCCGACCATATCCAATGCTGATCCTTCTGTATGTCTCTCTCCTTCAACTGATCATAGAAAATTCAAAAACAATGTTGCACATAATGCAAATCATGGGTTCTATCATCACTTATGTAAAAGTTTGTCTCCTTCAATATTATCCTCTTGTCATTGCTGCTCTCTAGCCCATGCCTATACATAATATGTACCATGATGCTGACTTGGTATGAATGGTAGTATTGACTCTAGATTTCATTTTGTAGCTGAAGGGTGTAATTTTCTGCAAAATCCACAATTGACACTATGGTTCCAACAGGAAATGTGTCCCTGCATTTTCTGTACTGCTCATCTTGCCATCGCGCTACATGCACATGTTGAACATACTGCTCAGTTTTCTCGTAGAATTCTGCAAGAAGTAACATACCAGTACATGTTACCATGGAAATAAGGGAAATATTACAATGTGGCCTTTGGATAAATGTATATGCCATAAATTGAACGTGTAATATGAAAAATATGTAATATTCATTTGTACCTGTGACTTTACCAGTGCAATGTTTTTACTTTCTCTGACACTGTCTAATTGATAGGTCACGTACTTGAAGCTCTGCATCTCCACACCCATCATGTCAAATTCTATGTCCTTGCTTTCATGAATGCAACGGTTCAAAAGAGAAAACCCACTGCACATAGAACATGTCCCATATAGACACAATTTTTCATAATACTTTTGTCCTTCGGGCCTTGGACACATGATGTTGTGGATAAAGTCTCTTGATGCATTCGGCGGTAGTATGGATTCATTGCAGCCCTGCACAATGTTAGTATGCAAATCACAAAATATATGTTTATATGTGTCATAATAATATTCATATTCTACGTGGTATCTACAACAACAAGTGTTCCGATCAATGCATATACAAACGTACCATGGTTTGCATTTCTCAAAGGACCTTTGGCCCAGGTTCAATTGTGTGTGCTCATTCATGAATCTCACATAAAGTTCATTCTGTGTGGTGTCAAGGAAGTGTTTAACATGGGGCTCACGTTCAGTAGAACCTTTTCTTAGTTTTAGCCGGTCTCTTTGGTTTGATGAAGGTCTAGTATGATCATGCCAAAACTTTTGTACTAACTCCTTAACAACATCAATTAGCTTCCTATCTGCACGAGGCAACCTACCAACAAAATCCCAACAATCATTTCCACCCGGAGTGTCAATATTTTCTCTTATAACAGAGTACTTTTTAATAGTTTTTCTATTTAATTTGAGTATGTGAGAAGTGTGTGATAGCAGGTGACGTTGCCTTGTGGACTTGCTTACAACTGATTCCGCTAAAACACGATGAGCTGCACAACGATCTTTTGTACGAGATGTCTTCCCAATCGCATTAAATGCAGATTGGAGATTTCTAACAATATGATTGTTGGCCTCTGAACTTTTAACCATCTTTATGCCCAAAATTCTCCTAACAACAGCTAAAGAACGTGACTTTAACAAACATAGCAATAATTGACATTTACCTGCATCACCTTTGGATTCAAAATATTCTTTGACAATTTTGTTGCATTGCCATTCGATGGTGTGTTTTGGAAACTTGCCTTCAAGCCCCGACATAGCACTCTCATCCACATGAATACGTCTAGGAGTTCTTCTTCTTGCACTGGACAGTCGAGGTAGAGAGGGTGGACATGAGACATGAATACCTGAGCTTGTTTGTTGTGGTGCTTCGTTCATAGATTGGGCCATAATGGGAGTGTGGTTAACAGGGTTGTGGTCTTCTTGGGGAGATTGCAAATTAAGCAAGGCTTGTATGTCCATCTCTACACATGCAGCATCTCCCAAAATTCTTGTGTCGTGAGGAACTTCAGAATGACTCGTTGATGTGATTGTTTGTTGTAGATTATGTTGATGTTGGAATTTGAGTTGGGTCCGTTGGACACGACCACTTTACCCGTGGTTCTGAACAAGAGGTTGTCGTGTCAACAACTGTGTTAAGATAAGTGGCATGATCCGGGGCAATGATAGGACCATTTCTCAGTCTTTCCATTCCCAACCTGGCCTTTTCTCTTAATTCATTGACCTTTTCAATGGGAAGATTCCTGCTATTTTTTTTTTTGCATTTCGTGAGTTTCCCATCTCCAAAAGTCTCTTTAACACAACTATCAGGCCTACCCCTACAAAAGAAACAACAAATAAGATATTAGTGCCATTATACAATGAACCTGACACATTCCAACATAGCTTACCACTTTACAAATTAACATATACAACTACAGACTATGTTGGTTTATTTGTGTTTGAATAAACATCATTATCCCTTACAATTCCAATCAATATAGATGATGGTTGGTCAAGTGTAGAGAGGAGAAACTAGTGTCTTTCCTAGCCATGAATTCATAAAAATTATGGTAGTAACACCCTACAACAGAGATGGCTAGAGATGCCTTGGGAATGGTTTGATAGTTTTTCTACATCAAATAAGGTAACCTTAATTAGTTGCATTTTTTGCTTTCTCCCTTAATGTTATCAATTCTAAATTTTGCACCTAGCTTGATTGCTTTGTCTTCATAGTGGAATGGTATATCCTTCCATTTGAGGCAATGTCCTTTACCATTGTAAATTACTAGGTTATATAACAGATTAAGGAGTTGAAACAACAACAAACTATTTCCTTAGATCTATAAACCTTGAGATGATAGAATGTGATTTTGAGTTTAAAATACCCATGGTTGAATTCAACAATGCATCACAATAGAATGAATGTATACCTTGTTTTGTGCAAAACCTTAAGGAGGATGCAAAGGTTTCTAAAAAGGATCATGGTCTTGGGAAGGGTGATTAGGGGGAATATGATTTGACCTTTCAATGTGCAATATCTAGGGTGGGGAGGTGTTGGAGAGTGGGGAACTAGGGACTATACCAACAATCATCATGTTGAATAGAGCATGAAGTGGGAAAGTCTTGGTTTTTGGAAAAAAAATCATTATTAAAGGTGAGGGGATATTGTAAGGATGGTAAATATGGATGAATATTATCATATTTGGATTCATAGAGAAAGGAAAGGTGCATATACTTACAGATATCCTCATTCCATACAATGGTATTGAATAGAGATGAGAGAGTTGAGGTTTTGTGGATGAGTTGAAGTGATATTTTTAGTTATGTTTAGTGAGTGTGTGGTTTTTTTTGCTAGCATAGTATGAGGTGAAAAGAACAAAAATAACTTGGGAACTAATTACACAATGAGGAGGTTGCATACTTCATCTTGTCTAGTGTTCATATGAGTTTTTTTAGATGTGAACTTGGGAAATATTCTTGTCAAATTCATTGTTGTCTATGAATGGATATTGTTGTGGGCATATGATAAAAACAAAAATGCATGGGCTCATCTCAAATCTTGTGAATGAAAAGACTTATTTACAATTCACCATACCTCTATAGAAATTATCTCCACTTGCAATGGAAACTGGTAGCTTGAATGAATCCACTAGATTCCAAGACCACTGAAGATGTTTGATAGATTCCACGGGTGATTTTGTGTCCAGTAGATCAAAGAGTGTCCAAAATATCAATGAGTGTGAGCCAATAAGAAACCTGTGAGAGCTTGAAACCCGCAGAAGAAGTGAAACCCATGTTTTTGGTAGAATTCCCAGGAAATAGAGAACTTTGTTTTTTTTTTAACTAATAACAGGGCCGCGCACGTGTGCTAAAATGCGCGCATGCATGTTTTCCGCGTGTACACGTCAGGAGCGCGCACGTGCCCTTGTATAAAGTTTACACCATTTATTCCCCAACGTTTACACCATTTAATGCCAAACCTTCCCCCACTTCAAAAATATTTGCATAAATTAGACTCGGTGATGAATTTTGAAGGGTGGGTCTTAATTTTTATTGGAAGGGCTTACTCTTTGACACATTTGATAATTTATGGTTGTCTATGCGCCTTGACCCAATTGACATTGTAAGGTGAGGATGTGCATGCATAATAATCCTTATTTATGACTATGCGATGAGGATTTAAATGGAAGAGGATGTAAAGACGTGTTATTTTTATACGTATTTTGATGGCGAGTATCGAAGAGAAACGTGGTGATAAACCACAATTCCTGAGCGAAATTTTTTTTTTTTAATTTTATTAATAAGCATTGTGGTACTTTGGTCCAAATGTTTTTTCTAACTCATTGTTTCTCCATATTGTGTGCCTACTGCCACCTCTCTATATCAATGCATAAAATCAACCTCTGCTTGGTTTGTGGTTATAGTTGCATGCCATTGAGTGTTGTTTAGAGTTTCCGTGAGTCTGTGACATTCATGCAATAAATGAAGTATTGTAGAGGAGGATTCATTAAAGAGGCAATTTGAATTTCATTTTGACAAAACACATATTTTGTAAAGATCAAATGCCATGAATGCATCCTCATCCTACCATGCAAGACCGTGGATATGTTGAAAATCATTGAACATCATCGAAGAATGAAAACAGGTTCCTCGAGATCTTATTGAAGCATATTGAGCTCAATTGAATTCCACCTGGGCCTTAATTGAAAATTCTAGACCTCACGCGTCATCAATAACACATAGAATCCATGAATATGATGATGCTGATGATGATGAATATGATCATCATTATCATCATCACCCACTTGCTCATCATTATCATCATCACCCACTTGCTCATCATCATCCTCATCCTCCTCCTCATCGCCATCATCATCACCATCTCCATCTTGGTCATCGTCTTCATCATCAACATCATCATCATCATCATCATCATCATCATCATCATCATCTCCATCATCATCGTCGTCGTCATAACCCTGTTCCTCATCATCATCAACATCATCATCATTGTCATCATCATCATCATCTTCTTCGTCATCATCATCATTTTCAATCGTCATCATCATTTTCAATCGTCATCATCATTGTAACCATCATCATCATCTTCTTCATCATCATCATTGATAATGATGGTGATGATGATGATGATGAAGATGATGATGATGAAGATGATGAAGATGATGGATGATGATGAAGATGAGTACGAAGATGAAGATGATGATGCTGATGATGACAAATATGATCATCATCATCATCCTCATCATTATCATCCTCGTCATCGTCATCATCCATGTCATCATCATCATCTCCATCATCATCATCATCGTTATCACCCACTTCCTCGTCATCATCCCCATCCTCATCATCATCACCATCATCATCTTGGCCGTCATCTTCATCATCAACATCATCATCATCGTCATCATTATCATCAACGTCATCATCATCATCTTCATCATCATCCATCATCTTCGTCGTCATCATCATCATCTTCGTCATCATCATCATTATCAATGATGATGATGATGCAGATGAGCACGAAGATGAAGATGATGATATTGATGATGACGAATATGATCATCATCATCATCATCACCCACTTTCTCATCATAATCCTCATCCTCATCCTCATCCCCATCATCATCATCGCCATCATCATCACCATCATCATCTTGGTCATCGTCTTCATCATCAACATCATCATCTTCATCATCATCATCATCATCATCTCCATCATCATCATCGTCGTCATCACCCTATTCCTCATCATCATCAACATCATTAACATCATCATCATTGTCATCATTGTCATCATCATCATCATCATCGTCATCATCTTCTTCGGCATCATCATCATTTGCAATAGTCATCATCATCATCATCTTCGTCATCATCATCTTCTTCATCATCATCATTGATAATGATGATGATGACAAAGATGATGATGATGATGATGATGAAGATGATGGATGATGATGAAGATGAGTACGAAGATGAAGATAATGATGTTGATGATGATGAATATGATCATCATCATCATCCTCGTCATCGTCATCATCCACGTCATCATCATCATCATCATCGTTATCACCCACTTCCTCATCATCATCCCCATCCTCATCATCATCTTGGCCATCATCTTCATCATCATCATCATCATCATCGTCATCATCATCATCAATGTCATCATCATCATCTTCATCATCATCCATAATCTTCGTCATCATCATCATCATCATCATCTTCGTCATCATCATCATTATCAATGATGACATCATCATCATCATTATCAATGATGGTGATGATGAAGATGATGGATGATGATGCAGATGAGTACGAAGATGAATATGAAGATGTTGATGATGACGAATATGATCATCATACTCGTCCTCGTCCTCATCCCCATCATCATCATCGTCATCATCATCATCATCATCTTGGTCATCGTCTTCATCATCAACATCATCGTCGTCGTCATCATCATCATCATCATCATCATCTCCATCATCATCATCATCGTCATCACCCTGTTCCTCATCATCATTGTCATCATCATCATCATCATCATCATTTTCAATCATCATCATCGTCGGCAACATCATCATCATCTTTGTCATCATCATCTTCTTCATCATCATCATTGATAATGATGATGATGATGAAGATGAGTACGAAGATGAAGATGATGATGTTGATGATGACGAATATGATCATCATCATCATCCTCATCATCATCATAATCATCTTCGTCATCATCATCCTCATTATCATCATCCTCATCATCATCATCCTCGTCATCGTCATCATCCACGTCAATGTTGATGTATATGTAACTTCGGAATGTATTCCATTGATATGTTTATTGTACTCCTATAGAGATGTATTATTCCTCTATACGAAAGTGTCGTCATTTGTATTAACAAGTGTCGCAAGTGTGTTAACTTGCCGATGGGTTATTAGACCACCTTGTAAGGGGTCGGCCCGGATTAATGTAATATGAGGTTATTGTGCTAAGCTAGACAAGTCGGCGCCATAAGTTTATTGGGTAGTCAGGACAAGTATAAATAGAGATCTCCCGATCTCTATTTGGATCACTTCAGAACTCACTCTTCCTTCACTCGGAAAGTGGCGCACATGTGAGGAGGAGGATCATCTGCTAAGAGGAGTCTATCTCTGTGTACTTTGGTTGTACTTGGGTTGTGCTATTGCACTATCTATCTCTAAGGAAGTTGTGGGGTTTTTCACCTTAGGGTTTTCCCCACGGAAACTCTGTGTGTCTATTGTCTCTCATGCTTTTGTTTCTTATGATGATTGACATGCTTGCTATGATTGATATGCATTGATATATTGTACATGTTATTCTCTCAGTAAAGATCCTAGAGTATCTTGAATTAATGCTCAAAATTTAACATGGTATCAAAGCTAACCTGAGAAGAAGACATTAAGCAGTGGCAGAAACCAGGCTTTCTTGTTTATTGGGTTTCTCTCCACATATTTTGGAAAAGTAGTATAGTAGATTGACTCTACTTATCAAGGAGAATCTATCTGTCCAATCAGAATTCAGTTCTGAGCACTTTCAGTTTTGGCCCTAAAATTTAGGGTTTCCACAAAAATAGGAATTTCTTAAATCTGAAGACATAGCTGGAAGCTCCTTGGAAAAATCGAAGTTAAGAGCTTTGGATCAAGATTTTTGGTTGTATAAATCTCCGAGAAAATCAAACCCTAATTCAGGGTCCTCCTTAGTGAATCCGGAAAGACTCAAAGGCATTTTTGAAGGGTGAAACTTTGCAGAACTCAAATTCTGAGTATACCAGGCTGATCAACTCATAAAGGTGCATCTTTCTATCCTTTCAAAAAGTTGAAATTCACATTTTGAATTTTTGGGTTTTCTCTGACAAACCCTAATCCAGGACCAGATCCGGTTTTCAGCAAATCAAGTGGTAAGACCTAAATCTTTTCTATTTCCATTTGAAGTACTTTTTAAAGATGTCTCACCACACTAAGCTTGAAGACAAGCTTGAAGGGGTTGATAACTTCCGAGCCTGGAAGTATAGGATTGGGTTAATCCTGGAAGAGAATGAGTTGGACTCATACATAAAAGAAGAGGTCCCTACCCCAAAGGATGAAGAGGCTAAGATATTGCATAAGAAGAACTTGGTCAAGGAAAAGAGAATCATTGTTGATTCTATTAAGGACCATCTTATTCCACATGTGTCATCCCTAAAGACACCCAAGGCTATGTTTGATTCCCTGACCGAGCTATTTGAAGGGAAGAACATAAATCGAAAGATGACTCTGTGGAATCAATTGAAAGGGGTCAAGATGTCGAATGGAGAGACCATTCAATCTTATTTCTCCAAAGTCTCTCAAATCAAGGAACAACTTGAAGTTGTAGATGAAATGGTGGAGAATGGAGAAATTGTGATGACCACTCTAAATGGCCTACCTAGGTCATGGGATTCCTTTATTCAAGGGATCTGTGCAAGAAAGAAATTGATCTCCTTTAGCAGACTATGGGAGGAATGTTCACAAGAAGAAGCAAGGCTTGTGGCCCGAGAAGAAAAGATGGGGAATGAAGATCAAGCTCTCACAACACTCACCAAGAAAGGAAAATCTAAAAGAGAGCCATCCCACTCCAGGGGATCTTCACATCACCATTATCATAAGGATAAGAAAAATCTTAGATGCTTCACATGCAATGAGAAGGGACACTTTGCTTCAAAATGTCCCAAGAACAAAAGGGACAACAACAACTTCAACAAGAAGAAGAAGGGCATCAAAAGAAGGTATCATGCTCATGTTGTTGAAGATGATGAACCTCCAAAGAAGAAGGCTAGAGCAGAAAGTGATGATGATGATTCATCAAGCGTAGAAGAGTATGTTCTAATCTATGTTCTCACATGTACTATTTCTCATGGTTGTAATGATTGGCTTATTGACAGTGGTGCTTCCAAACACATGATTGGGTTTAAAGAATCTTTTGTAAATCTATCTGAACATGAATCACCCCATAAAGTGAAACTTGGGGATGACTATCAATACCCCATCAAAGGAAGTGGTGAAGCCTCCTACAACCTAGATTCTAGAAAATCTTTGAAGATGAAAGAAGTGCTCTATGTTCCTGGGCTCAAGAAAAACCTTCTCTCCATATATGCATTGGATACAAAAGGTATGAGGGTTGCATTTGTGGATGGCCAAGTCCTAATGTGGCCAAAGGGAAAGACCATAGATGATGCAGTGGTGATTGGAGAGTAAGAGGGAGGTTTGTATAAATTGAAAGGACAACCTGAACATGCCATGGTGCATGATTCCATGGAGCCACGTGAACTTTGGCATAGAAGACTTTCACATATGCACTACAGAGCATTACCAATTGCAAGTAAAGCTGTAGAAGGTCTTCCTGAAATCAAGACCAAGCATGAAGGTGTTTGCAAAGGATGTGTGAAAGGAAAGAACATAAAGAAAGCATTTCCAAGCAGTGAAAGCAAGGCTAAAGGAATCTTGGAAATCATCCACTTTGATGTATGCGGTCCGATGTCATCCAGTTCTTTGAGAGGGTTTATTTACTATGTCTCTTTCATTGATGACTTCTCCAGGAAGACTTGGGTTTACTTCTTGAAGAACAAATATGAAGTATTTGATAAGTTCAAGGAATTCAAAACCTTGATGGAGAACCAAACTGATAAGAAAATCAAAACATTCAGATCCGACAATGGTGGAGAATTCACCTCAGGTGACTTCAAGAAGCTATGCAGTGATTCAGGGATTAAGAGGGAGTTGACTGCTCCTTACAATCCACAACATAATGGAGTTGCAGAAAGAAAGAACAAAACAATCATGGAAGAAACAAGGGCAATGCTGCATGACCAGGATCTACCTATGCATCTATGGGCAGAAGCAGCTAGGACAGCTGTATATGTGCAGAACAGAACACCCCACAAGATATTGGACAACAAGACACCAAAAGAGGTCTTCTCTGGTAAGAAACCTGAAGTCAGCCATCTCAGAATATTTGGTTGTCCAGTATATACTCATGTGCCAAAGGAAAAGAGGACTAAACTAGATCCTTCAGGAAAGAAGGGTATCTTTGTGGGTTACAGTGAAAGCTCGAAGGCTTACAGAATATACTTTCCAGGGTTCAAGAAAATTGATGTCAACAGGGATGTAACATTTGATGAAAATTCAGCATTCATCAAATCAAGGAAGACACATGTTGAATTTTATGAAGAACCTAAGGAAATTGGATTTCAAGACACTACCATGACTGAAGCAATTCCAGATGTTGATCATGAAATTGAAGATCCACAACAACCTGTAGATCCACCCCGTGAGAATAACTCTCACAAGAGAAAACCTGCATGGGCTAGAGAGCTCATTCAAGATGCAGAAAGATATGGCATTCAAGAAGAAGAACACAGAGAAAAGAAGAGAACTAGATCACATACCAGCTATGTTGCTTTACTCTATGATATCATGAACAAAGAACCTTCCAGTTATGAAGAAGCAGCGGAAAAGAAAGAATGGAAGGATGCCATGGTCGAAGAATACCAATCAATAATGAAGAATGATGTTTGGGATGTTGTCCCAAGACCTGAAGGGAAGTCTGTTGTGACTTCCAAGTGGATCTACAAGATCAAGCATGCTATAGATGGAAGCATAGAGAAATACAAGGCAAGATTCGTAGCTCGTGGCTTCTATCAGAAAGAGGGAATAGATTATGAAGAAACTTTTGCTCCTGTAGCCAGGTACACTTCCATCAGATCAGTACTTTCCCTTACTGTAGCGATGAAATGGAAGATACACCAGATGGATGTTAAGACTACTTTCTTGAATGGTGTAGTTGAAGAGGAAGTGTATGTGGAGCAGCCACTCGGTTTTGAAACACAGGACGGGGAATCATATGTGTGCATATTGAAGAAAGCCTTGTATGGCTTGAAGCAAGCTCCCAGAACTTGGTATGGTAGGATGGACAGTTTCCTATCTAGTTTGGGCTTTACCAAGAGTAAAGCGGATTCCAACCTTTACTACAAGGTTGAGGAAGGAAATTTTGTGATACTACTCCTATATGTGGATGACCTATTTGTAACAGGAAATGATAGACTGATTGCCGATACAAAGAGGAAGCTTGCTGTCGAGTTCAATATGAAGGACTTGGGGATGATGCACTATTTCCATAAATAATATTTATATATTCTGGAAGGTAATCTGATTTTCTACATTTGATCTTCTTGCTCCATATTCCAAAAAGTTGTGTAGGTAACTCTAATATTGCTTTTTGACGTTCAGATTTTTGTTTTTCCAGAAGTCCATTGAGACTAACACATCATGAGTGGCCAGCATTAGCTTGCACCATCCCAAAAGAAAAGTGTAATTTCAACAATTAACTTCAAATCCAAGAATAAAAAATTTATAGAAGTTGCAATTTCTTATGAAAAGTTGTAATCTAACCATCCATAAATTGCAATTTCAACAATTAATCACAACAACAAAATTTCAATTTCGAAAAAACAGATTAGTTATTTGAACGAGTATATTATTGATGAGAATTTGAACCCTTGCTAACCCCCTCTCTCATCCCCCTACTGCTCCCTCTACCTCTCACCTCCCTCCTCCTCTCTCATTATGTCTCTCCCTCTCTCCCATACTCCTCCACCTACCCCTAACTCCTACCTCTCTCTCCCAAGCCCCTAGAACCCCCCTCCCTACTCTCTCTCTCTCTCATCCCCCTACTGCTCCCCCTACCTCTCGCCTCCCTCCTCCTCTCTCATTATGTCTCTCCCACACTCCTCCACCTACCCCTAACTCTTACCCCTCTTTCCCTCCCCTAATACCATGACCCCCCCTACTCCTCCCCTACCTCTCACCCCCCTCCTCCTCTCTCACTCACTCTCTCTCCCATACTCCTCCACCTACCCCTAACTCTTACCCCTCTCTCCCTCCCATAATACCTTAACCCCCCCTACTCCTCCCCCTAACTCTCACCCTACTCCTCCTCTCTCACTCTCTCTCTCCCATACTTCTCCACCTACCCCTAACTCTTACCCATCTCTCCCTCCCCTAATACCCTGAACCCCCCCCCCCACTTTCTCTCTCTCACCCCTACTCCTCCCCCTACCTCTAAGGTCCCTCCTTTCCACTTCTCCTCTCTCTCTCTCTCTCTCTCTCTCTCTCTCTCTCATCCTTACTAACCTCTCTCACTCTCTCTCACTCCCCTACTCTTCCACATACAGCTAACCCCCAACCCTCTCTCTCCCTTAATCCCCTAACACGCCACTTGCCTCATTGGTTCTCTCTCTCTCTCTCTCTCTCTCTCTCTCTCTCTCTCTCTCTCTCACACACACACACACACACATACACATCTCTATGCCTCCCCCTACCACTAACCCCCATCCTCCTCCTCCTCTCTCTCTCTCTCTAAGCTACCATTACACAACAACTACAATGAGACACACTTTTTTTATGATAATATTAATATTTTCAAATATTACTAGCACATAGAAGTTTTAAAATAAGCCATTGGATGGAAATTCAATTTTATAACTTCTATTGAATTGAAAAGAAATTACATTTTATATATACTAATAATATTCACCAAACTCTAATATATCTTGGAATTTATAATAATTAAACGGATGTCACGAGCCTGCTAGGGTTTCTCCGTCGCGTGAGCTTGCTTGGGCTCTGGTGCTTCCCTGTGGCGGCCTAGCCGCAGGATCGTCTCCCCTTGGCCCACCGCGGACGCCGTGCGACACCCTTTTGGAGTCGAGTGAGGACGAGTGCAGGTCTCGACTTGATGATGCCTTACGAGCTTTGGTCTCGACATATTGCAATTTGAACAATTACAAATTCAACAATAAATAGATTGAAGAGAAATTATAATTTTGGAAATTACAAATTCACAATTTTAACAAGTACGATTGAGGGAAAACTCACATTTTTAAGAGAAAATGCAATTTCAACAATCAAGAAACCTAATTTCAACAACTAGGAAATTATAAAAATTTGCAAAATTTTAATGAGAAATTGGAATGATAACGTTTAGAAATGGCAATTTCAACAAATAATTGATTGTAGTTTAGATGTTTGTAAATTGCAATTTTAAATTTTTGTCTAAGTTGTAATTTCAATTTTAGGGAATGAAATTATGACAATTCACAAATTCAACAATTAAATGATTGACTAGATATTGCAATTTCCACAATTAAAAGGGTGAAATTTCAACTAGTTATATGATTGAGGAGAAAGTTGCAATTTTAACTAAAAGTGCAATTTCAACAGTGAAGAATTATGAAAGTGCAGGTTTACCATACATAAATTGCAATTTCAACAATTAATTGATTGCAATTTCGATACCTCCAAAATTGCAATTTTAACATCCAAAAATCACAATTCTAATAATTAATAGTAATTTTGGTAGTTCTAAAGTCAACAAATTGAGTAGCAATTGTTAGAGCAAATTAACCATCTAGACCTTCGCATATGCATTTTATTTACTTCCTAGTGGTTTAGACTAGATGTTAGTTAGATTCTAGTGCATATTTGTTCCACCTTTGTGATAGTTTATCCACAAGTGTGCCCCACTGGTTGTTGTTGTCACTATGCTTGTATAAAGCTAAAGCGTCCATTATGCTTTATCCTGCTTTTATCCATATTTTATGAGTTTAAAGCAGCTTTGTCCTTCTTTTCTCTTGGATTAGGATGAACTAGGAGTGTTAGGATGATTTGGGAAAGTTTCCTACTTTTTTGCCTTCACCTCTTCCTTCTTTTTCTCCTGAAAAGCCACTCAATGCTTGTTTTTTGGTCACTCATTGTCAACCTAGGCCCACTTAGCCAATTCGTGACCTTTCACTATGAGTTGGAGATTGATTTTTGTCATAGATGGAGAATTAGTCAAGTCTAAGCCTATCGCATGTGAGCTACTCGAATTGCCTCCAAGGATCTCAAATTCTCCTATGGGATGTATTATATATTGTAATCATATTGTCGAATAATATGATGTGAGAGTTTATTCCAATTGAGTTCTATCTCATGTGTTTCGAGCTCATTCTTCTTCTCTATTTTCCGCTCATCTGTGTCGCAATTCTAAGTGAAGATTATATTGGATTTAGTTCCTTAGCAGTAGAATTTCTTGCATGGCATCAAGGCCATAGAAATTTGACATGGTATCAGAGCTTAGGGAGCTTAGGTTGAGCATAGCTACTTGCAGTAACGCACCAAAAAGTAGTGGAGTTACCACAGAATTCCTGGGGCAATTGCCTTTAATCCATTGGTTTATTCAACGGGATTTCAAGATTTAATTGACTGCAAGAAGAGAAATGTTATATCAACAATCTAGAAAAGCAATTTCAACAACCATGTAATTATAAAAGAATTGCAACTTTGGAATGAGAAATTGGAATAATAGCATCTAGAAATTGCGATTTCAACAATTAATTGAATGTAATTTCGATATCTGTATATCACAATTTTAGAAATTTTGTGAGAATATATTTCTAGCAATTCACAAATTCAACAATAAAAGCATTGATAAGAAAGTTGCATTTTTTTATTGAAAAATGCAATTTCAACAATTATCATATGAAATTTTAAACTAGTTATATGATTGATAACAAGCCTTACGATTCTGACAATATACAAATTCAACAATAAAAGGATTGAGGAGAAATTGCAATTTCAACATCTACAAAATTGAAATTTCAACTAGTTATATGATTGAGAAGAAAGTTGCAATTTTTTAACAAAAGTCAAATAGTAGCTTGGACTCTTACTGCACACACTGGTAAGCATTGTAGGGGTTGGATTTCCTAAGGGAATTATGGATCAGTGAAGGGAATTCCTTCCTTGTGTTGTGTGGGGTATTTGAAAGGAGTTCCATGGCTATGGCGGCTAAGTGAAGGTTCCTATAGAAGCTTTAGATGATCATTTGGCTGAGCATTGAGAGCATATGGGTTTTGGGCTGAGAGAAAATCATATAGGTTTCTTTTCCCAGGTGGCCTCATATCTTGTCTCGGGGGCGATATCAAATGTTGATACCTACGATTGGATGGAATGTTGCCCCTACATAGTCAGTTTCTTGGACCAATTTTCATTGAAGATAAGTATTCATTGTTATTGTGTTTATGCAATGTTTATCCTTCCTTATAAAATGAATGTGACGATATGCATGCGTGTTTATGGGTTTGTTTATTCTATTGTGTTTTTATGTTTTAATCTCGTGTGCATGCATTTGTATATCATGTTTCCCATGGAGGCTAGATTATAGGAAGGTTACCATTAGGGATGAGTATCTAAGTCCCATCAACCAAGAACTACAATTTCAACAATTGAAGAGTTATAACAATTGCAATTTTAGCATACAAAGATGACAATTTCAACAATTAATGAGAAAATGGAATTATAGCATCAAGAAATTCTAATTTCCACAATTTCAGTAATCAATTGATATAATATATTTATAAAAATAACATAAAAACATAACTTTAAATCATGTCATCATTTTACGCTTTTTTCTTTTGGAAAAAAAAAATCATGTCATCATCATTAATTTGAAATTAAATCACAAAATTTTAATTTTTCATTAAAAACATAATAAATGGACCAAAAGTTACATAAAAGCATAGCTTTAAAACCTCTTATTATAATCCTATATATAACATCATATTTTAAGTTTTTAACATAAATTAATGAAACCTTTAATGAATTTCATATAAAATATTGTCAAATTTGATTAACTTATCATTATAGTATTAATCAAAACATATATCCTAGATTAAATTAAAAATACAAACTATAACATTCGTTAGTTGATTGCATTTCAGATAAATTAATAAATAATAAGGGAGTAGTGGTACTTACCTCATCTATGACTCACAACACTTTAATTCTTCTTCACAACACATGATCGACTTTTCTTATTATATGCAATTGAGTTTAAAAAGAATTCAGGTTGAATATATCATCTGTTGTTGTTGCATCTACCATGAATGCATTCATTTTCCATTCCAACATACCCATGAGTACTTTAAGAAGTATTGATTCCATCCATTTAGAAATATCAAAGGTCATGGATATAGACATGAGAATCGATGCCACAAGAAAACCATTATGTTGGGAATCAAATGCCAACAATGTATAAATTTGGAATTGCATACAAATAAGCATGATATTAGTTACATGCTTCGATGATCTAGCAAAAAAATAGTATGTGATGTATATGCTTTTCTTAAAGTGATTTTGTCACGTCCCCTCCCATCTATCCAAAGGAAAGGAAGCGAATATGAAGCCAATCTCTGGGGCTTTCACATAATCTCAGCCAATTTCATTAGAATCATATGAATAGAACAAGAGTGTGCAGATGCAAATCAAGCAAGTATGCACAGCGGAATTAAACTCATCCACACACAATTCATGCTCATCCATCATATCAAATTAAACATTGCAGAAGTAAATACACATCAGATACTTATCTTCCTTTCGCAATTGTCCCAAGCATCTAGCTATGTCACTGCAACATTCCACCCAACCGTAGGCTCTTCGACGGCATATACTCAGTCCGTCCGAAGGCCACCCTCGAGTTGGGCGTGATTCTTACAAGGAAAAGGGGACATTCAGCTCATACATAGCCAATTAAGCATTTCATCTTAGCCAAGCCAGTCCATAGCTGGGTTTATCAGGCTACATCAGGACCCTGGATGCTTGCACTCAAGCTCAAGCCAAAACAATGGAGACCCATAACCCATACCCCAACATACTCTTTTCTCACACAGCCAGCACAATCATTGGGCAGGGATACACATTTAACAATGGGATTTACAATAGGATGGTCATGGGTTTTCCCCAATTCGTTTCTAGCCAAAAACGGATTATGGGATGGGGAAAAACATTCACAGGGAGGAAAACGAATTCTCTCCCAACTAACTAAGCATTCAACAGTCAAACGGTCTCTATGGAACCCAAATTCAACTCCCTTTCTTCCCCACTGGTATACAACATAAAAACGCCCTTCTCCCAGCTGAGAATGAAGGAAAACACAAACAAACATGGATGGAAAATGCCCAGGTAGCTCCAAACCCATGAGGGAGAGCAACTGGTTGATGGATAATGACTTAGGGAGCAATTCGTGGCTCTTTTCTTGCCTAAGAAGGAAAACATGATTTCCCATGCAGTGTGGCTTACCCATACTCGAATTTTGACAGCCATACCTCCCATTCCCCAAGGCATTAACTACCTCAACCAACTCTTGGGAGAAATCAATGATTGGGTACAAAAGTCAACATGGGTAGTTGAGGGTTTGATGGGTTCTCTCATTGACACTTGGCTTGACTTGATAGGCTCCAAGGGTTTGAATTTTTTCCCTCCCAATTCCTTGTAAAATCATTCCCCCATCTCTTGTTGCATTACATAGCTAGTTGTGGGTAATTTATTAAAATGCATATTTACAATTCCAATATGCCTGGCTAGCACGTAAACCATATGCATCACTAAATTGATGGCGGGGCCTTGGCCTTGAGCTCCTCACCGCGATTTTATAACAATATTACATCATTTGCAATTATAATGCAATAGGGTCAAGACGGGGACGTGACAGATTTGTTCCAAATGTAGAGTCCAATGCTAATATACTATCATGGCCATGATATTTTCTCATCCATTCTAGTTGTAGTGATTGTTGAATGCCTAAAATAAAGGGAGTGTGTCCCTCATCATCTATGGAATTGTCAAAATCTGAGTAATAGAATATTTTATCAGGATTTGTAGCTTGCCATATACACACACTTTGAGCATGATTATTTTCAAACATATATTGGGCATGTTTCAGTCTCCTCTCTATATTGCCAATGTCATCACGAGTAAGAAAATCATTTTGATCAAAATAAACTTTAGATGATGTTACTTTTACATGCACTAGTTCACGATGCTTGTGATGTACACATTCCGCTGACATCCCCAACAAAAAACATCTTTCAACCGATTGAAGTAGTTTCTTGTCAATATGTGGTGCATGAAATTCCCTTGTACCTACAAAGTCACCAACGTCTTGTACATGGAAAAGTTTACCTGTAAGATCTATATGATTCATCTCACTATAAGTGATCAGGGCATGTTTTGGTGTCTTATTGGGTATGTGAACACTAAAATGACACGTGCAACCACATCTTAAATACTTACGACCTGGATGACTCCATGTACCCATTTTAGGAAATTTTGATATATCATAAGGCAATGCATCAATCTCTCGATAGTCCTCTAACCCATATGAACTCCAAAACCTGTAAACAATGACAAAATACTAACACACTAAAATTTGAATTTAAAACAAAATTAATGTAAGAAAAAGAAAGTAGCAACAAAGCACTTACACTATATATTCCAAAGGGGTGTTGATTCTACACTTTTGATTTCCAACATGTTTATTTCTTGTTTCGATTTCCTGCTAAATTTTTTTTGAAAGCTCGTTGGATATAATAACCTTTTTCTTTCCTTGATAATGAACTCATTATATCTATTTGATTTGATCCAAGCAACATTGTTACCTCCAATCATACTCTAGCACAAATCAAAAGAAGAAAAGTTTGTTTTTTCAGGATCCTACACTACAAGAGCTAGTAGTTGTTGACATTTTGAACACATCTACAAGGGGTAGATTATGAGTTAGTTCTAGGTTTGTAAAATGAAATATGTAATAGTATTAAACCTAATTTTCTTCTCCTTGTACAATAATCAAATGATAATTGTGTTTAGATGGGACATATGATAATATTTTTCAATGAGGGGGGAATCACTTTTATTCTATGACTTTACCTATTTATGGAACCATAGGAGTTTTGACATGGCATAAACCTTCTTACATAGTAAAGCATCAACCCGTTCTTCCTCCCATTTTTGACAAATAGAGACAAATTTTTTAGGCACAAACACCAAGAAGATTGATGCACCCTCTCACTATGATGAAAACCAAAAGTAAATCTTTATTGAGGGAGAAAATGAATTTAATAAAAAAAAATACTCAATAGTATTACAAGTGATATTATGTTATTCAGCTTCAAATTATCTACAACTCTAATGAACACCCAAAATCTCTATCTCCAAGAGAAGGACAAACTCAACCTATCACTATCCTATAGTGATAAAAAAATGTAATGAGAATTCTAGGTATGTTAAGGATATCATTATATCTAATAGGTAAAATACTCTAGTTTTTTCACTCCAGGAATCTATCTCTACAAAAAGAGCTACAAAATAGGCCCTTATATTTTACATCTAATCAAGTAAGCACTTAATTTGGTCCATATTCAATTCTGATGCATATAGGCCTAGTTTTCCATAAACATATGTGTTTCTCTAAAATAATACATTTTGAGTCCGAATGGAGTTCTTGTGTAAATGAAGCCATTTCTTTGTCATATTTTTTTCTCAAGCAATGACCAAAGAATGAAGGATAGTGCAACCTATTTACACAAAGAGGCTAAGCCAACAAAAACAAAAACTTCAGAATTCCTTGCTCTAAAACCACAAAGAACAACTTCATAATGGTAGCCAATTTGATTTTCTAATTTTCTTATAATTAACAATATTAGATCTCACATAAATTAAGTGTATCCTCTAGAGATCTACCATTGTAGTGACCACTACATGCAAAAGTCAAATCTCAAACATCTTGTTTGGCATTATCTTAAAAACCACAAGAGTCAAGGAAATAGGCAACCACACAACAACATATTTATGCCACTAAAAGTTCACCCAAACAATAATGTAAAATACGGTCAAGTGCCCCTAAAAGAGGAACACCCCATTTTTAATATTTTCCATGTTAGCAATCTCCAAAAACACTCAGCACTATATCTTGATTACCCGAACCATATGAATTTGCATGACATCTCTATACATTTAAATAGTCTCAAATTTCATGACTATGATATCATATTAGTACGTGAGAATATTGGTAATGTTATTGATATTTTGCAAAGTGGCATTTCCGTCAATCCCCCAATGGTTTAACCAAGCCATGGCATCTTTATACCAACCTCTCTTGAGCCACAGGTTGGCTTGACTAGATTTGAAAGCAATTTGAGGAAGTCTCTGGTCTCCCATGTTAATAATCTTGTACTTGTACATCAAGTACCTAGTCATAGCAATGCTCTCAATGGTGGGAAGACCCACTTCTATTAGAAGAATATGATAAGGTGTATTACTTTTAATTTTGATGTTATACATTATAAAACACTTATGGCTTTGCTCAATCTTCCTCCAAGATTCTATGTACACAACCTATTATTTAATTTGAAGGGACAAAATATTATTTACAATCTTATTGCATTGAAATGAAAGTATACATATCATATCTAATTTTAAGTACCTACAAGTTTGACAAAAATACAAATCAGATATTTTTAAGACATAACAAGTATAAAAAATATTTTTTTGTGTGTATTTATAACTTTATATTAAATTGAAAAATATGGAATATATACCAGAAATATGGATTAGCATAAATAACTGTATAATAACAAATTACATAGATAATCATAACTATATAGATAAAATTATGGTCTAGAACTTAATAAAGTCTCCCTTAATTAAGTTTAAAATTTAATATTAAAAATGTATGTGAATACATAACATGATTATTAAAAATAATATTAAAAATGTATGTGAATATATAACATGATTATGAATGAAAAAAAAAAATCATTACACATTAATATTTTTTAAATAAATATTTTTGGGGGTTTTTACTTTTTAATCATGTAATAAGATTGGATATATAATTTCATTAAAAATTTATTAAAAATATGAAAATAAATAAAATTTGAAAAAAATATACTTAATTTGTATCATTATTTTGCATGACCAAGATAAAGTGTTGATGGCAATAATGATTTAATAAATATATTGCCCAAGTGTCAATGTAAAGTGCTTAAATATTTGTTTCATTGATTGTAGCTTAGGTAGTTGGGAGGAATGATTATTGCTCTCCCCACCCAAGTTCAATTCTTGTAAGTGACATGATGCTCTTGTTGAGTCCATATTGTAATAACTAAATTTGTTACCATATTAAATATGATTACTCTCTAACTTACTATTTGTTCTGCAATGTGTCTATAAAAAACTGTGAAAACCAATAACCACATAAACTAGCACCAATAAAATTTCTAAAACAAATTTTGATTTTAATAATTATGCAAAAGCTTTCAAAAGTATCCAAACTATCAATTTAATAAAATTATAAAAGCAAAATTTAATTTTAATAATCATACTAAAATTTTCAAAAATATTCAAATACCAATTCAATAAAATTATAAAAAAAATTCAATTTTCATAATCATATATAAGCTTTTAAAATATTCAAAATACCAATTCAAACCTCAACCCTCTCATGCAATAGACATAAAATTAAAAATAAAACTTAAATTAATAATCATACAAAATCTTAAAATGTATAACAATCTAGAACAGTTTTAAAAATAGTTTTCATATACATGACTTTTCCTACATAAACATCTTTAATCTAAGCATCCTTGGAAGGGTCAAGCTTGCCACCTTTGATTGCTGTCAACTCTATTCATGAAAATCTTACTTCGTAAATCCTCAGTAATAAAACTAAGATACCCAAATCTTAACTTAATTAATTAAAGGCAGGCCACCTTTGACTGCTGCCAAGTCTCTTCATGAAAATCTTACCTCGTAAAGCCTCAGTAATAAAACTAAGATACCCAAATCTTAACTTAATTGGGTAAACGCAGGCGATTGTTTACCTTGTTGATACTTTATAACCCGAGCTCTTCAAGATAATGAAATTGACTTACTGTGAAAAAGGCCTCATATGTATTCGAGTTATAAAGCTTAATTTGTGTCAACCAATTCATGGTCGAAATTTTTTAGAGCCTCCACATGAAATAAGCTCCACATAATCTATTATGATATTACCAATTGGCAGTTTATTCTCAATAACATTATAGAGTAATTTTCTCAAAATTTAATAAACATGAAATAATTTTCAAACGCAACTGTTCAAACACACCATCCTAGATATTGACAAATGATAAAAAACAGGTTGTAAAATATCTAAAACACAGGGTGCTTGTGTGAAATTTAAATAAATAAACTCACTGTTCCTAAAGACTCTAAACCAACGCACTTTCAAAACAATTTTGCCATTTATATTTTGTCCACCGTTTCAATTGGACCCATGAAAGCTTTTAATTTTCCAGTGGTAGAGAAAAACGACAGAATAATATGGTACAAACATTTGACCATCTGAGACGGCCTATTAAAGTCCAAAGTGATCGCCCTCTCCGTGAGAGGAGAGAATAATGCGTTGCTTCTCTTAACAAAATTTTGGAAAGAACATGCGAGTAGAGTAAAGTGTTATCCAATGCATTCAATCTGTCTTTAGTCGGTGTAGTTGATGCACTTTTGACAACAAGTAATAAGTAATATGAAGTTCATAAACATTTATACACCCTGAAAAAACTAACATGTAAATCATCACACAGCTAAATTCTTTCAATTTTCTAATCAATCCATGTCTGTATAAAATTATTCTCTATTGCTAATCAATCTACAACCATTTTTCCAAATTCAAAAAACCCATAAGCAAAACCCCTTAAAAAAACTCTAAAATAAGAGCAATAAATTTTTAAGACGATTGTGATCTTTATGTCTATAATCACATTGTGTGTATGGTGTGCACAACAGCCTACAGAGATTGTTGTCCGCACATGAGTGAGCCAAGCCACCAATGAAGCTCTGCCTGTCGGAGATACCCCATGTAAAATCACTGTTAGAAAATGCAGAGACCATGAGAAAACATAAGGACAATGGAATGTTCAACATATTATTTCAGGATCGCTTACAGAATTGAGAAGAACCAGAACAGACACTTTAATAAGCATCATTATGGATGATCCAACATGACAGATCTTTCTCTTGTTGCTGTTTTATGTTCTACCATTGCGTAGCATCGCTTCGAACCAAACAAAGTATTTTTGAAATAAGTTGGAGGGAAAGCAAAAGCTGTGATTCAAGTGCATGCTGGAATCGTCATTCTATACCAAAGGGACACACGGGGAGTTTAGAAAATCGCAGTCAAATTGATTCACTTCAATTCTGGAAAAAAACACAACCGTTTTTGAAATAGGTCCACACAGTTTTTAATGGACACTTAAGAGTCGTTTCAAGAACCTGGAGATATCGATACGAATTGGATCAACATGGAATTTTTAAATGCACATACAATCATATCTGGAAATGCCACAAGAAAATCGCAGACTTCTAAGGAGTAATTTATAAATCTTATGAGTTATGCAAACATCATTATAAGAGACTCAACGCCGAGACTTTCCAAAGACTGAATTTTTAATTTTCTGGGAATGGACTTAAAACGCCCATCGAATTTTTCTGAGTATGAGTTAAGACGCCCATCAATACAAAAATTTGATGCAGTGATTTTCGAATCGAATTTTTCTAAGAGCGAGCTAAAACGCCATCAATGCAGAAATTTGATGCAGAGGTATTCAAATGATAATTACAATCGAATTACAATTCTGAAGACGCCCAAACAATGGATCCACCAAACATAGGTTAAATACAATCGTTGTAAATTCTGGAGATGCTCAAAAAGGATATGCGCAGAGTTTTAAATGAGCAATTTGTAAATCAAGTTTTGAAATCTGGAACGCCAAATATAAATGGCATCAATGCTGAGTTTAAAGATTATTTTGTAATTCAAATCAATGGATCTGGAAACATCAGTAAAAATGGAGTCAACACAGAATTAAAGATCAATTTGTAAATCCAATTATTAGATCGGGAAACGTTAATTAGAAATGGGATCAACGCAGAGTTTATAGGTTGCTCATCAAGAATTCTGGAAATGCAAATTAAATCTTGATCGAGGTATACAGAAATTTTTAAGAATTAAAAATAAGTAGTTCAAGCATGAAATCGAGGACCATCATAGATCTAATCAATATGGCTTCACCCAGAAGTAAACGCACGCATGATCCGACTGCGTGGAGGTCGACAGTGAATACCACACAAATTAAGGGTCTCACGGTTATGGACAGAGGTTAGGGTGTTCATGAATTCTTCAGGGCCTTCGTGGTTCAGTAAGATAAACAAATCAATGCTAAAGTCTACGCAGAGATCTAAACTGAGTTTTGATAAGGGTCGAAACAGAATATTGGTGGTAGCGAAAGTAAACAATATCAATGCGGATCTAAATCCCAAAAGTTACAGGGTTTAGCCTGGGTTCAAATTCATAAGTCCAGATCCAAGATCTCCATGCCCCCACGAGTTTTGGGAAATATATAAAAAAAAATATAATGGTAACAGAGTTGAAATTCAATATAGTGGCTCGCCTGATCACCAAAATCAAATTTATCTATAACATAATATCAGTAATCAAGGGTTCGAATTGATTACCCCAGTTTCACATCTTCCCCAACACCGACGACACAGAGCATGCGGATTAATAAAGAAAGGAACTCGACGATAGAATAAATTGGCTGCGCTATAAGCGTCTTTCCCAAACCCGACAGACAGTACAGAGGTAAAGGAAGATACAATCGATTAGATCCCCTTTGTTCGGTGAGAAGGCTTTTCAATAAATGGGTCTGAACAGGGTATTAAATTTACAACCCCATCATGCGAGACACAAAACTCATTCTATACAACTACCAGATCTGGTATACATTTTGACAGGGAGTCGATAGCCTCTCTTTCCTGGAGTCTAGATAATTTATCAATATTTTTAACAGTAAAACAATGTATAACCTGAATTCATTATAAGAATATACAATCAATTATAAGACAGAATGCAGATCGCCTCTTTTCATCGAAGCTTAATCATCTATCAAACATTTTAACAATAAATTGAGAGGAGTAACCTGTTTCGAGAGTCGATCCAGTTAATTGATGGAGTCTTCAAAGTGATTCCCGCATGATCCAAACCAATCTTTCGATGAAGTACTATTGGGGTTACTCTCCTTCACCCCGAACCCCCGAGCAAATAGGGTCGCAAGAACACACAACGCAAGCTTTCTGGTGGGATTCCCCAATCCCCGGAAAGCTAAACCCAACTCACAAGAATTCACAAGATGAGTTCTCGATTCCGGTGCCCATCCAGCACTAGGGAGCAAGGGTTGATTTTCTCCTTCTCCTCCCTCCTTTTATAGAAAAAATCTATGTGCCATGTGTCTTTCCATGCACATGAATCATTTAATTTAATATTTTATTAATATTATTCTCAAATTACAAGTGTCTCTCTCTTTTTCTTAAGTGTGCACTAGTTAGGTGTAATGGTTTTCAATAGAGTCCTAGTTATCTTTGCCAACTAGTTTTATTAGACACAGTATGTTTTCTACATTTTTTCTTTCTCAAATAATAAAAATAAATAAAAGGAATTTCTTTTATTAATATTCTTTTTTATTTCTAATTTTTTTTTTTTAATGTTGAGAGTTAATATGCAACCCTATTATGTATTCAAAGGATGTATAGATGTTTAAAGTAAGAAATTGATATGCATTTCATATTTAAAATAAAAACGTGAATTACTGTAATCTTAGAAATATATTTGAAAAACTTGTCGGGATTACATTTAAACAATGGAATATAGAGTTATGAATTTACAAAGAGAAATATTGAATACCATTATCTATGCTTTTGAAATGTAATATCGGAGTTGAGGTTATGTCTTTGTAAGAGGGAAACATGATATAGCATTATATATGTTAAAGGAGAATATGATTACATATATGATGCATAGTGAATATGAATTGCATATTTGATTTGTGTAACTAAAAAGGGTGGATATGAATTACATGTGTACATTGTATATTCTAAAGGAGAACAAGATTTCATTTATGTTTGTATACTTTGTCAAGCACTCTATTTGCAGATAAATTAATATCAAACACACAGAGCATATGAAATTTATTGTCAACCCAAGAAAGTCTTTTTATTTCAAAGGATAAGTGCACAATATATGCTTAAACACAAAACCATTAGAAGTGAATACTTTTATCTTCTATCATCCATGTTCATCCCAAGAATCTATGCAATCCCAATTGCCTTCTAACTGCTATACTATAATTCTTTTCTATTATGCATCAAGAAGAAATGATATCAGACCTAATCAACGATTGCAAAAAGGAATTCTCATTCGTATTCTAAAATAATCAGTTGTCTAATCTAATCAAGCTGGAAATCATAAAGCATGAACTGAACATTACTCTAGAATTTCAAATGAAAGGAATTGAAGCAACTGTTCTAAGAAACTGAATTGCGAAATAAAAATCAATCAACACATAACAGGAAAGCTAAATTGTAAGAGCTCCTGGGATCACGTCTCAACTGTAGGATGAACACGATAGTGTGAACAGAAATTGAAATGTGTAAAGCAACCCTGACTCAGTCGACTGTTATTCTATACCATTCACCAATCTCACAGAAATGTAATCTTTTACTAAGAAATCCACACAATAAATATTGTTGCTGCGTACAAAAGAAAGAACAAAGCATCACACAACAGGAAAGATAAAATCCTAATTTAACTCAGCAATCTCTGTGGAAGACGGGCCCAGTCTTCACACAGAGACGTTGGTCGAACAACACCCTTTTTAACTCAGAAGTAACCCCTTATATTAACAGAAGAATGAGTACACAGTTTGGCTTGGCTGCTAATACAAAATAAATTAATTGTTTGTTGTCCAACCCCTCGGTCGAGGCAACTCCCCATATTTATACATACAACTTGTAACATCTAATCCTATAATTGGGCAGCCATGAAGATCTCTGATCTTCAGGCGCCCTAAATAATCTAGCTGTTACAATGCGTGGCAGAACAGAAATATCCAAATATGAGAGAGTTATTAATTGCCCCAAGAGTGGCGGTCCTTCCAGCTCACGGCTGGACTCGAGCAGCGACATACTTAAGATAGCAATTTCTGTTACAGCTGCCCTGTCACGATTGTGCCTTGATTGATGATTCGAGCCCCAAGGAACCTTCTACAAGCAATGAATGTCCCTTCCTTCATGACTTGTTCAGCTCCGATCTTCCTGTAGTCTATTTGTCTCAACTACCTTCATAAATCGCATCATGTTAGCACAAATTAAGAGATGCACAGCTTTAATTATCACAATCATAAGTATTAATACAATAAAACAATAATCGGCCATACCTTGGTAATTTGGGGAATAAGATAAGGACAATAAGTCTAATTGCCAAGATAATTGGTGTAGGACAAGGGAAGGGAAGATGATAAATGATGATCAAAAAGGGCCAATTATGGGCTCAACATCTCCCCCCAACTATCCTGTTGCATGTCCTCATGCAACAACCGGCATCTGAATCTTGAACTGAGCTCTATCCAGGAGAGAGGAAGGAATGTAGGGAAATCAGGCATCTCATCTATCTTTTGAAAGGCTTCTGTGAGTAACCCGGCATCTTCCAACTTCACTGTTTCCCTTCCACTGCTACTTGCTGATATCTGGGAATGCACTTGGTGTGGTGGGAATCTTTCTACAGTCTCCTTATGCTATGCCTGGGGGAGTTGAAAAGAAATCCTCAATCTGAATCCAACTCAATGACATCTCTAGGAGGTGGAAGCACTGGTTCTTGTGGGACAGTGTCTTCCAGCGCATCTAAGTTTAACAGGAGAGTTGATGGTTCTTGTGTAACAGCAACATCCCTTAAACCTTCTTCAGCAGCTACCTTTATTGCTTTTGGAGACACTGGTTCTTGTGTAACAATGTCTTCTTTGTCCTTCTGCTGCTGAGACTGGATATCCTTTTCAATTTGCAGCTCCTCCTCCAAGATTTCAGTGTCACCTGAGCATGGTGTCTGTACCTGTTCATCTTCACTCCACTGTGTATCAGGAATGATATCCACTCCCAGGTTATCTTCCAACTGCAATTCAGGAGTTCTTGCTGCAGCTTCCAAGGATGTTGGTTCTTGTGTAACAACATCCTGGCTTACCTCTTCATCCTTCTTTTGCTGCAGCTCCTCTTCTATGAGTTTTGTATCATGGGAGTCCTCTGGGGTTACAACCTAGAGTTCATCATTAAATTCCAGAGTATCCTCTGTCCCAGCTTCTTCTCCTGTCTGCTTGGCCGGTTGGACAATTATATTCAGGGTTGCTGGTTCTTGTGTTGCAGCATCCTGTTCCAATTTATCATTGTCCTGCCTTTCTGTCTCTTCTTCTAAAATTATTGTGTCCTGGGAACGTTCTGGGGTTACAGCATAAAATTCTTCACTAACCTCCAGAGTATCCTTCGGCTCCATGATCTCTGTATCGTGGGAACATTCTGGGGTCTCACTATATTCTTTTATAAGCTCCAGAGCATCCTTCATTCCCAGTTCTTCTCCCATCTGTTCTATAATCTCTATGTCGTGGGAGCATTTTGGGGTTACCATACATTCCTTATAAATCTCCAGGGCGTCCTCCACTCCAAGTTCTTCTCCCATCTGTTCTATAATTTTTGCATCATGGGAAGTGGCAGCTGCAGCAAGGATGTTTAAAAGTGCTGGTTCTTGTGTGACAGCACCTTCTTTTTCCACTGCTTTCCCTTCTGTGGCTACAGGCTGTTGTGCTGAATAAGTGCTAAGTAAAATTTTATGGCCTGCTTCCTCAAAGATTTCCCCACAGGTGGGGCAGAGTATTCGCTCATCCTTTTCTCCAGCTCCAGCAGAAGCTGATTCCTCCACTTGGTCTGCAGCCTCTATTAATGTGTACATTTTTCTTCCACCCTGCTTCCTGCAGGTTTCCTTCCAAGTTTCCATCTCCCTTCTAAGTGCTTGGAGGTCCTCTTTCAGCATTGCATTCTCATACAAGAGTCCCTCAATTCCAGGTTCTTCCTCCACTGGCCTTTGTGGAGCATCCCTCGGTCTTGGTGTAAGGATTGGGGGCTCAACCTGTGTCTCTAAGGTTGCCCATTTTTTCTTAGCTGCCTCTGCTGCTGTGATTGATCGAGTTCGTTTCCTTCTTATTGGTGCTACTAAATCAAACTCATTGGTGGCCCTCTTCCTCTTCTGTGGCGTTTTCTTTTGTGACTTTTCTTTTTGTGGTGTTTCTTCTTGTGGAGCTGGAATATAGGGGGGAAAAACTGAAGTTAAAGGAATATTTCCCTGCCCCCCATGCTGTTCTTCTTCAATCACAGCTCCTCCTCCTACCCACTCAGGTGAAGACTCGATTGTGACCAGCTCAATATCTTCTTCCATTGCTCTAGCTCCATCATCTTCAGGTTCCATTGTCGCAGCATTTGATGCTGCTCCAATTTCACCTTCTGCTGTCGGAGCTGCCCTGTTATCTAGGTTTTCCACGAAGGTTTCATCTACATTGTCGCCTGATGGCTCTTTTTGTGCTTCCCCTCGCTCTCCTTCAAATGCAGTGTCATCCCCCACTGGTTCTGCTTGTGCTGGGGATTCATACACCTCGAATGGCTCTGACTGTGCCCCTGGTTGTTCTTCCTCTGTGGTTTTACCAACCCCGGATGGTCCTGCCTGTGCCCCCAGTTGTTCTTCTTCTGTTTCATCCCTCCCCCCAACTTCACTGGAGGAACTCCGGTCCTCCTGTTGTGGCGGAACCTGTAATTGCTGCAATGGGATGACCCTCAAGGGAACAGGTTGCTGTGGTCGGGTTATAAATTGTTCCCATGTTATATTATGTTGGGAAAGGGTTCTTACAATAATTAACTTAATAAGGCCATGGTGGGTGAGAGAGGACAGTGGGTGCTTTGCAGACTGAACAAATGTTGCCATATGACGCAAGTCGTGCAATAAATAAAATGGAATATTCAACAAAATGCCATGGCGGAGATGAGAAAGCAAAGGAAGTTCAGAGTTATACACAGTTTGGTATCTACCTTCGCAGGTAATGTATTTCTTGAGGAAGACAGCAACCTGGTCCCATGGCTGCGGCAGTGACTTCAGTGCAATCCCTCTCCTGGATGCTTCAACTTGCTCCCCTGGAAGTAAAAATTCTTCTCGTGCAACCGTTGCAGGGACTCGACGGTTAAACCAAGGTTTTCCCACCATCGGGATAGCTGTAACCTCGGATATAATGACCTCAGAGACGTCTATACACAGCCCCCACACCGTGGAGTGCGTTTTAGTAAGATTCAAGGCAAATTGCAGGGCTGCGTCCCGATCGAATCCGTCCAATCGCTCAAAGAACTCGACCCAGCCAGCAGCTTGAAAAATGGCAAGAACTTGCAGATTCCGTCTGAGTTCCTGGGTATTGAAAGGTTCATGGCGAACTGGAATGCCCATGGTCCTGGCTGCAAACTGAGACTGCTATTCGACAGATTACAGGATCCCAGAATGGAAGTTGCAGCACAGAGAATGCACGAATCGTTGAGCGGAGACGTTGAGCGAATGAGCTAATTCGGAAAGTTAAGCACAGAGAAGCGTTTAAAATTTCCATGCCGAATTGGGGAAGGTGGCAGTTATTAGTATTACGTCGTACGAGGGAAAGGTTTAATCAGGTATAAATGGTGGTACGAGTGAAGGTACGGCCAATATCGTTTAAATGATATCAATGCTTAATCACGTGATAAATGAAAGCCATACCTCATAAAACTGTGCGTCGGAAGGCTGCGGAAACTGGTGGAGCATGCAGTTGGTGATGTCACGGAGCCAAACGCGTGCAAAGTCAGACGTGGGATCATGATGACTCGGATAAGGCACTAATTTCCTTCGCCGGTGAAACACAAGCCATCGCGTCCTCGGGGTTGAAATGATGAGTTCGTCGGCATGACTGGGATGAATCAGCATCATGATTAGCAGGTTGCAACAATTCTTCTGTTAACACGGGAGTTACCACTGCAAGTTTCCAAAGAAATGATAACACGGCCGATGAAAAAGCTGTTGCAGCTGGCGGGAAAGAAGTTGCAGCCACCGAAAACAAATTCACGGCAGCCGAAAAAAAAGAATTTACGATATCAGGGAAAATTTCGGCTGTCACAGAAAAGTTTTACGGCGGCGGAAAAAAACATACAGCTGGCGAGAAAAATTTTACGACTATGGAAAATATGTTGCAGCGCTGGAAAGAAATGGAAGCTGCAGGGAAATGATGTGGCAGTGACTGGTCAATGAGGTGGTAGCCGCTGGGAAATGAGGTGGCAGCCGCCGAGAAATGAATGTTGCAGCTTCCGATGTTGCAGCCGCCGAAGTTTCAGCCGCCGAAGTTGCAGCTGTCAGAAAAGATTGATGGCTGACGGAAAAAGGGCATTACGGCTACCGGGAAATGAAATGGCCGTGGCTGGTAAATGAAGTGGCATCCGCTGGGAAATGGAGTGGCAGCTGCAGAAAATGAGATGGCAGTCGTGGGGGAGATGAGGTGGCAATAGCTGGTGAATGAGGTGGCAACCATGGGGAAGATGAGGTGGCAGCCGCGGAAACTGGGGTTGCAGCTGCCGATGTTGCAGCCGCCAATGTTGCATCCGCTAATGTCGCAGCCACCGATGTTGCAGCCGCTAATGTCGCAGCCACCGATGTTGCAGCCGCCGATGTTGCAGCCACCGGAAAAAAAAATCGACGGCAAGCGGGAAAAGGGATTTTTGCGGCTGCTAGGGAAAAGGAGAATGTGGTTGCCGGAAAAGGATATACAGCTGCCGGAAAATATGTTGCAGCTGTCGGAATTTTTTTTTTTTTTTTTTTAGAGCAAGGACGGCACAGGGAGATTTTCATTAACGGGCCCAAACTGGTCGTTCTCCTGGCGCTTCCCTGAAAATTTTTGAAAGACGACAACAAGCAAAGAGATCAAATGCAAAAAAGAAAGAAAACAACAACTATACGCTACAGCAAGAAATTATTTATGTACAGCAAATACAATTTTCAGTTTAAGGTTTGGCAAAGGTAGAGAAAAGTTCCTGCTCTGGTGCCAATTGATAGTCTGGATCAGCAGCAATCTGTGAAATGAATGCATCTTTCAAAATGGGCTTCCGATACAGTCGCAGTCTGTGGCCGTTAGCAAGTAATGGTATACGATTTTCATCAATGGTCACCAGGCGAACAGTGCCGTTGTCAAATACCCTGTCAACCAAATATGGACCCAGCCATCTTGTGCGTAATTTTCCTTTAAAATCCTTCTTGAATCTGGAGTCGTATAATAGTGCCCAGTCTCCTTCACGGAAGATTTTCTTTTTGATGAATCGGTCATGCCAGTTAGATCTCTGTTGCTGAAGCAACACAGTCTGGTCTACTACAGCTAACCGTTTCTCATCCAATTCATTTAATTGATTTAATCTTCTTTTCTGGGCTTCTGTTACATCCAGGTTCATTTCAATGGTTGTTTTCAAAGTCTTGATCTCAAATTCAATTGGAAAGATGGCACTCTTTCCATATACCAGATCATAGGGAGAAAAGCCCGTGGTGTTGCGCCAAGTCGTGCGATATGCCCACAGTGCTTCTGGAAGCCTGTCAGCCCAATCCCTTCGATGGCTTTTAACTGTTTTAGTAAGGATTGCTTCGATAACTTTATTAGTGCTTTCCACCTGACCATTGGCCTGGGGATGATAAGGTGAAGCTATCTTGTGCTGCACATGATACTTCCGGAGCAAGGATTCAAATTGGTGTGAAATAAATTGTGGTCCCCCATCGGTAACTACTTCCTTTGGTACCCCAAAACGGGTAAAAACTTCACTGTACAGAAAATCAATCACCGCCTGGTCATTTGCCTTAGCCAAAGCTACAGCTTCTACCCACTTGGTCATGTAATCTGTACACACCAAAATGTAAACCTTTTGTTTGGAAGGAGGGTTGATAGGACCAACAAAGTCCAATGCCCATCTATCAAACGGTTCTAGTACCACTTGGGGCTGTAAAGGCATCTGATCTGTCTTATTAGGTTGGCCCATCCTTTGGCAGCTGTCACAGGACTGAACATATCTTTTAGCATCTCTGAACAGTGTCGGCCAATAATAGCCCATCCGCAACGCCTTATGCCCTGTTCTTTTGTCTGCAAAGTGTCCTCCGCAAGGTTCATCATGACAGGCCTTTAGTATATGAAAGATCTCATCTTCCCTTACACATCTTCTAATCTCAAGATCGGGTCCTGTGTAAAAGAGATGGCCTTTGAGCCAACAATACCTGGCACTTTGCTGAATAATTTTTCTTTTCTCTCGTTTAGACATATGTGGCGGAAGCTTCCCTGCAACCAAATAATTAGCAACGTCTGCATACCAGGGTGAATGAGCTGAGAGTGCGAATAAATGTTCATCCGGGAAAGCATCCTCAACAGGTGAACTGTCATCACTGTTAGTAAATCGTGATAAAAAATCAGCAACAACATTTTCTTTTCCAGGTTTATCTATAATAGTAATATCAAATTCCTGTAATAATAAAAGCCACCTGGTTACTCTGGCATTAGTGACATGTTTGTTCATTAAATACTTAATGGCAGAGTGGTCAGTATGCACAAATGTAGGATACCCAGTAATGTAATGCCGAAACTTATTAATAGAATAAACAATAGCAAGGAATTCTTTTTCAGTGACAGTATAGTTTAGTTCAGCAGGGGCTAAGTTTTTACTAACATAATAAATAGCATAAGGTACTTGACCATCCTGCTGTCCTAGTACTGCTCCAATGGCAGTATCAGAAGCATCTGAAGAAATGTGGAAAGGTATGGTCCAATTAGGTCCCCTTAAAATAGGGGTTGTGGACAGTTTCTCTTTAAGCTTATCAAATGCTGTCTGGCATGCTGTACTCCACACAAACTGTGCATCCTTCATTAACAATGAAAACAAAGGAGAAGCAAGTTTGGAGAAGTTTTCTATGAATCTCCTGTAATATCCAGCATGTCCCAGAAAACTTCGCACCTCTTTCTGAGTTGAAGGAGTTGGTATATTTTTTATCACCTTAATTTTTGAAGGATCCACTTGAATACCATCAGTAGAGATGAAATGTCCTAATACCACCCCCTCACTCATCATCATGTGGCATTTTTCAGTGCTTAGTGAGAGGCGAGCCTGTTCACAGCGAATTAAAACTTTCTTTAAATTTTCCAGTGCTTCCTCAAAATCCTTGCCATAGGGAGTAAAATCATCCATAAAAACTTCCATGCTATCATTAACCAATTCAGAAAATATGCCAATCACAGCTCTTTGGAACGTTGCAGGTGCATTGCACAAGCCAAAGGGAAGCACCCTGTAGGCGAACGTTCCCCAAGGGCAAGTGAAGGTGGTCTTATCCTGATCCTCTGGAGCAATATGGATTTGATTGTACCCACTGAACCCATCCAGGAAGGAGAAGAACTTCTTCCCTGATAGGGTATCAAGTACCTGGTCAATAAAGGGCAGAGGAAAATGATCCTTTTGTGTAGCTTTGTTCAGCTCCCTATAATCGACACAGACTCTCCATTTACCATTTTTCTTGGGCACAATTACAAGTGGGGAAACCCACTCACTATCTGAAATAGGATAGATAAATCCTGCTTCCAAGAGTTTCTGGATTTCCTCCTTCACTATATCCCTCAAATTGGGGTTCATGCGTCGTTGGGGTTGACATACAGGCCGGGAGTCGTTTTTAATATAAATATGATGAGTGCACAGACTGGAAGGAATACCCTTCATGTCTGTATACTCCCAGGCGAATGCCCCCTTACGTTCCTTCAAGAGATTGGTTAGGCGCATCTGTTCTTCTGAGGAGAGACCAGGGTTGATGTTCAAAGTTCTTCCAGGCTCTACCTCAATAGGAATGCTTCTCGAGTTTTTCAAAACTGGGATTATGTTTGTGTCATTGACTAGTGCTTCCTCCGTAAGTTGTTCTTGTTCTTCCTTACCGAGGGTACTGTTCAGGAGTTGATAAACTTCCTTATCTACTGAAGCAGGTTCGCTAATGAAATTATTAATGGCATCGTCTTCTGTTTCGTTTTTGAAGGTTAGTGCCTTCCCTATTGTTAGTAATGGCTGAACATCTTCCTCCTCTTCCTGTTCTATCCAAAGGGAAGTTTCAGTTTCTAGACTCGGCCATGCTGGAGGGTACAGGGTGAGATTTTTGGTTTCCATACCATCAGATATAGTCATAGATCATGATCGACAGCTGATGCAAGCATCAGCTGTAGCCAACCAAGGCCTCCCCAAGATCAATGGGTGTCCCCCCAGCTGTGATTTTGGTTGTAATACCAGAAAGTCGGCAGGATATTCCCATGAGTCTACTGAAATGACAAGGTCGTCCAAAATCCCTTCGGGTCTGATGGTGGATCTATCTGCCAATTCTAAGATGGTAGGGGTCGGTCTAATATTGGTAAATCCGAGCTTCTTTACAGTCTCCATTGTTATAACATTGATCGCAGCTCCTAAATCTACTAGTACGTTGGGTATCTTCGTTTGTCCTATGTGTACAGTGATAGTAGGATTGCCAGGATCCTCATACTTGGTTATAGGGGTTTTTCCAGTCATTAAAGCAGATAAATTCCCTATGACATGAACAGTAGGAGGATCTCTGGGTTTCCTTCCCGGTCTTTTAGTGCACAGGTCCCGAACAGTTCTAGCATAAATAGGTACATCTTGAAGAGCTTGTAAAAGGGGAATCTTAACATAAAGGTTCTTCAATTCTCCTAAGAGATTGAACTGAGGTTGCCCCCCTATTTTTGGCAGCATCAGTCTCTCAGGGTATGGTGGTTGCCTTACCAGCTGGGTAGGCTGCGTGTTATCCGATTTATCGTTTAATGTTTCAGCCGTCCCATCTGAGGGATGCTCAGCACCTTCAGTGATAGGAACCGGATCAAATGGATGCTGGGAACTCTCTTCTTTGTCATGCACAGATGGTGGAATATTTTCTGAAATTACACGTTCTACTATCTTCCCAGACCGTAAGCGAATATCATTACAAGGTACAGGGGAAAGAGAGTAGGCCGGCATATTGAGAGCTTCCAATTGCTGGACTGCTTTATTATTTGGGTTAGGGTTAGGTTGGGCAGGCAGCTGAGGCCGTATTGGTATGTTAGGAACAGGATTATTTCGCAGCTGCAGCTGCGACTGCTGAGGTGGGTATTGAGGATATTGATGAAATTGAGGATATGGAGGATACGGTAACTGTTGAGGTGGAGGTGGTTGAGGAAACTAGTTCCCAGGATGGAAGTTCCTCCATCCAGGAGACCATGAAGTAGGTTGATGTGGTGGCTGTGTCCAAGGACTCCATGAATTATAACCTTGCATCGCAGGTTGAGGGGAATTCCACTGAGCATAATTTGAAGGGAATTGTGTATTCACATTTTGCATATTAGTATTCCAATTATTCAAATTATTCAAAAATGGAAATGAATCGGGAGACATACCTTGATTCCGGGGCTGCCAGGGTTTCTTCTGTGCAATGAAGTAGGATGAATCCACCTCTGGAGTTGATGCCTGCAGAACAGCCTTCACTTGGGGCAATGTGGGACATTCTTTCATATCATGGTTCAGCTCGCACAGCTGACACACTTGTATTTTGTCAAGAGGGCATTCTTTCAGTGGATGAGTCTTTCTACATCGGGGACAAAACACACCTAGTGTGAGATCCTCCACTGCCTGTCTTTGCTTGGCCTTCAAGACATCAATATCTGAAGAGATAGAGCTCATCATTTCTGTTTTAAAATTTTCAAGAAGATTGCCTATCTCTGCACGTGTAGCTCCCCCATTAGATGACTTCTGAGTTCTGTCGAAGACATCACGTTCCAGCTTATCTCGTTTATGTTGCTTGTTATGCCTAGAAGATCCCCTGGAGTATCTCTTACATAATTCCACAATTGTCTCAAAAGGTTCTTTAGAGATATCTCCCTTTCCTAATAAATTTAGCATGTCTAAACAATCGTCCCTGATCCCTCGGAGCAGGATTATCTTAAGCACATCTAGTCCCATGTTCGTCTGCCCAGCTCTCTGCACATTGTACAGCAACCTCTCTACAAAATCCTCCAAACTTTCATCCTCCTTCTGTACCATCTTGAATAACTCCTCCCTTTTGTCCCTGGTGTTGCAATATTCTTGATATTTTTCCAGGAACACTTGCTTCATCTTATTCCAATTAGCAACAGTTCCTCCCCCAAGGCTCATGAACCATCGTAATGCATTGTCCTTCAGGGTGGCAGGAAAAAGCTTCAACTTTTGGGCATCTGTGACATAATCATAGCTGCGACAGAGGATATCGAATTCAAAAAGGAATTCGTCTGGATCTTCTGCCGCCCTGCCATGGAAGCGAGGCAACACCGACGGTGAGATGTTTTTCATAGGAGTTGTCCCCTCTAGCTGCTGTATTGGGAATTGCAATGTAGCCATAGTTTCTTCTGGCGGGGAATCATCTTCATGATGGTATTGTACCACTGCTTCTTCCTCTTCGTTCTCATGTCTGTTATTCATCTTTTCTTCTGTATCCTCTCCTTCGTTTGTTCCTTTGTTCCTTACCTCAGTTGTAACAGCTGCGTATTCTTCAGTTGTAACAGCTGCGTATTCTTCAGTTGTAACAGCTGCGTATTCTTCAATTGCAACAGCTGAATCAGCCGTTCCTTCTTTAGCAGGAGTATATGCAGGAATCACAGCTGCTCCTGTATATTCCACTGTAGATCCTGATGCTGGCGCTCCAGGATCAGCAGGGCCTCTTTTGATAGGAGTCTCCCGTTGACGAGATCTGACAGCTGAATCAGTTTTGTCAACAAGGTCGTCGATGAATGTTCTTCTACCCAGCGGTGGACCTCGACCACGACCCGAACCACCTGCACTGTTAGTAATTTGTGGGGTTTTGGGGGTTGGGAGGTGATCGCGTTTTACCCTCCTCGTATTCATGCGAAGCAGATCATTTCAAAAACAACCAAAAAGACTGTCTAAAAGCAATTATCAGATGCAACTAATGACTAGTGTTTAGTTTTCATCCTTCCCCGGCAACGGCGCCAAAATGTCAAGCACTCTATTTGCAGATAAATTAATATCAAACACACAGAGCATATGAAATTTATTGTCAACCCGAGAAAGTCTTTTTATTTCAAAGGATAAGTGCACAATATATGCTTAAACACAAAACCATTAGAAGTGAATACTTTTATCTTCTATCATCCATGTTCATCCCAAGAATCTATGCAATCCCAATTGCCTTCTAACTGCTATACTATAATTCTTTTCTATTATGCATCAAGAAGAAATGATATCAGACCTAATCAACGATTGCAAAAAGGAATTCTCATTCGTATTCTAAAATAATCACGTGTCTAATCTAATCAAGCTGGAAATCATAAAGCATGAACTGAACATTACTCTAGAATTTCAAATGAAAGGAATTGAAGCAACTGTTCTAAGAAACTGAATTGCGAAATAAAAATCAATCAACACATAACAGGAAAGCTAAATTGTAAGAGCTCCTGGGATCACGTCTCAACTGTAGGATGAACACGGTAGTGTGAACAGAAATTGAAATGTGTAAAGCAACCCTGACTCAGTCGACTGTTATTCTATACCATTCACCAATCTCACAGAAATGTAATCTTTTACTGAGAAATCCACACAATAAATATTGCTGCTGCGTACAAAAGAAAGAACAAAGCATCACACAACAGGAAAGATAAAATCCTAATTTAACTCAGCAATCTCTGTGGAAGACGGGCCCAGTCTTCACACAGAGACGCTGGTCGAACAACACCCTTTTTAACTCAGAAGTAACCCCTTATATTAACAGAAGAATGAGTACACAGTTTGGCTTGGCTGCTAATACAAAATAAATTAATTGTTTGTTGTCCAACCCCTCGGTCGAGGCAACTCCCCATATTTATACATACAACTTGTAACATCTAATCCTATAATTGGGCAGCCATGAAGATCTCTGATCTTCAGGCGCCCTAAATAATCTAGCTGTTACAATGCGTGGCAGAACAGAAATATCCAAATATGAGAGAGTTATTAATTGCCCCAAGAGTGGCGGTCCTTCCAGCTCACGGCTGGACTCGAGCAGCGACATACTTAAGATAGCAATTTCTGTTACAGCTGCCCTGTCACGACTGTGCCTTGATTGATGATTCGAGCCCCAAGGAACCTTCTACAAGCAATGAACGTCCCTTCCTTCATGACTTGTTCAGCTCCGATCTTCCTGCAGTCTATTTGTCTCAACTACCTTCATAAATCGCATCATGTTAGCACAAATTAAGAGATGCACAGCTTTAATTATCACAATCATAAGTATTAATACAATAAAACAATAATCGGCCATACCTTGGTAATTTGGGGAATAAGATAAGGACAATAAGTCTAATTGCCAAGATAATTGGTGTAGGACAAGGGAAGGGAAGATGATAAATGATGATCAAAAAGGGCCAATTCTGGGCTCAACATACTTTAAAAGTGATTATGAATTACATACATGTTTGTATAGTAAGTATGAATTGCATATTTGATTTGTGTAATTAAAAAGGGGTGGATATGAATTACATGTGTACATTGTATATTCTAAAGGAGAACAAGATTTCATTTATGTTTGTATACTTTAAAAGTGATTATGAATTATATACATGTTTGTATAATAAGTATGAATTACATATTTGTCTTGTGTAATTAAAAAGGGTAAACATGGTTTACATATGTACATTGTACAGGAGAATATGATTACATATATATATATTGAATAATTAAAAAGTGAATATGATTTACTACATATTTACTATTAGTTAAAGGACTTGAAGACATGTTAGTATATATAAATGTATACATATATTTGCGACTCGCAGACATTGTTATAAAATTTAAGTCTTGTATGTATACATCCGTTGTACAACCTAAAAGGGATTATTATATAATATATATATATATATATAATTCACTTGCTCAACTTGAAGGTCACTATATTTGGTATCAGAGCGGGTCGAGCCTAGTTAGGACCCGGGTGCTTGCCACATTTATTAAATTTAAACTGCATAGAAGACTTATAGAAAAATTTTGAATTATAGTTGAGGCACATCGACAATTTGTTGAGGGGATGAAATGGACTTAGAAATTAAAAAGCAAGATAGCACTGTGCACAAGGAACCGAGCCAAACAAAAACTAAAGTATAGCATGACAACGTTGTTAAGGAAGATGAAAGAAAAGAAACTTGACGAGACCATTACATTATATTGAAGAATTCTTAACTCGGAAAGGCCCAACAAAATGTCCGAAATAAAGACAATTATGGTAAACTGGAGCAAGTGATGACCATCACATAAAATAAAACACAGTAAAGTTAACAATTAGACATAGTCAAACCCTAAAAGAAAATATGACTAGCTCTCGAGATGGAACTCGATGACGTTAAAGAAGACCCACAATGTGTGACCCGATGAATATGTCGAAATGGCCCTATGACAACAGGAATGATAAAATAAGGAAGGAACATGATAGGATCATCAACCTAGACATGAAGTTAGTGATGGAAGGACTAGGAGTAAACATTTAATGTGTTCGACTTACTCACTAAGTTATGACACTTTCATATCAAATTAAGAATCAATTTTGTTAGCAATCACGAAATTGGAAGAAGTATGATGAGGATACTGAATGATTTTTACATTGATTTATTAGGGTAGATAGCCTCCCTGGAACCTGTAACTCGTAGCTAACCACCCATGGTATCACACTCAAGGATATTGAATGTTTATATTTCACCTCATGGAAGAGGATAACCAAGTAGACTAAAATTCTTAAATAAAATTTGATTGGATACCGGTTGTGTGGTTGTTGATGGATCAAGATATAGTTTAAATTGGATATCATAGACCCCTTGGGATAATTGAAGAGACATGGGAAACCGAATTCAGAGGCAACAATTATTCGGAAGAGTACTACTTGAGTACAATACATAAATTACTGATGAAATTGGAAGATGACGACAGAAGAAATAAATGTGAAAGGAAAGTGAAAACTCACCATGGAAGTACATGAGACTCAACTTCAGGACGAAGTTCTATATAAGAGGGGGTGTATGTAACGCCTTCCTCAGTACTTTAACTGATTAGACTAATGAGGGTACTAGTTTGGAAATGAACCGGCTAAGTAAAACACGAAACATTGAATTTACTTTGAAAATCATTATGTAAAATGAGAATGATGAATGATGAAAATGCTTATAATGAAAATGATGACTAATGAGAATGCTTTAAAATGAAAATGAAGAGTAGTGTATATGCTCGACTGACTGATACATGATGATAAATGCTGAATAATTTGTATGCTCAACTAACTGAGATACTAGAATGAATGATGAAAATATTTTATATAGTGCAGCACTACTAATGTGCACTTGAGTGTGTGCAGTGGCAAGTAAGACTATTTACCAACTGACCCACAATGGAATTTTAGGGGTTGTAAGAACGGAAAGAACACATAGGGGTATGACGACAGACTGTCGACCCTGAATTAGCAATCGACGCACGAGTCGGAAGCTTGCGAGCTAGGACGAGGAAGCGTATGCCATACGAGCGAGACCATACTGACTTGGTCGCGTACGAGAGTTGAGGGGCGCGCGATAAGGACAACCTTATCCCTCAACAGCCCTTAGTCTCCAAGAAGTGTAGTCGATAGATCGCGGTAACGACTCCCCGATCGCTACACAGTTCTCCTCACAAGAAGAAGGAAAAGAAATTGTCGGAAGGACCCGCCAAAGAGGTACCTAGACAAGAACAAGAAGAAAGAGAAAGAAATGGAATTGTTGGAAGGGCTCGCTGAAGAGGTACCTAGACAAGAACAATAAGAGGTTATTTAACCAACTATACAAATTGAAATAACACTAAAGGAATGACTTAATTGATCTTGAAGAAAAGTAAAATTTCATTAAAAGAAATATTTTACTTCTTTCATTTTTAATATTATTTATTTTGAAAAAGAAGAAAATGTAAATGAGAATATTTTTAATATCTATTTATTTTGAAAAAGAGGAAAATGTAAATGAGAATATTTTTAATATCTATTTATTTTGAAAAATAGGAAAATGTAAATGAGAATATTTTTTTTATATTATTTATTTTGTAAAAGAAGAAAATGTAAATTAGAATTTTTTTAATATTATCTATTTTGAAAAAGAAGAAAAATATAAATTATAATATTTTTAATATTATAAACTTTGAAAAGAATTGGAAATAAAGCAGATTATTAATAAAGGAAATGTTATGTATTCAAATCTTTATTTTTTATTTAATATTGTTATCTTGAAGAAAGAGTTAGAAATGAAGTGGGATATAAATAAAAGAATTATTCAAATCAATATTATAAACTTTGAAAAAAAAAAGGAAGAATTAGAAATGAAATAGAATATTAATAAAATAAATTTTTTTTCTTTTCTTTTATTATTTGAGAAGGGAAAAAATGTAGAAAACATTCTCTGTCTACTAGAAGTTTTATTAAAAAGATTGTTTGAACAAAATTAGTTGGCAAAGATAACTATGACTCTATTGAAAACCACTACACCTAACTTGCACCAATTTAGGAATTTAAGTGCAAACTTAAGAAAAAGAGAGACACTTATAATTTGAAAATAATATTAATAAAATATTAAGATTTGAGTACATAAAATTTCCTTTATTAATAATCTAGTTTATTTCCAATTCTTTTCAAAGTTTATAATATTAAAAATATTATAATTTATATTTTTCTTCTTTTTCAAAATAGATAATATTAAAAAAATTCTAATTTACATTTTCTTCTTTTACAAAATAAATAATATAAAGAAATATTCTCATTTACATTTTCTTCTTTTTCAAAATAAATAATATTAAAAATGAAAGAAGTAAAATATTTCTTTTAATGAAATTTTACTTTTCTTCAAGATCAATTAATTCATTCCTTTAGTGTAATTTCAATTTGTATAGTTGGTTAAAAAACCTCTTCTTGTTCTTGTCTAGGTATCTCTTCGGCGAGTCCTTCCGACAGTTCCATTTCTTTCTCTTTCTTCTTGTTCTTGTCTAGGTACCTCTTCGGCGGGCCCTTCCGACAATTCCATTTCTTTCTCTTTCTTCTTGTTCTTCTATAGGTACCTCTTCGGCGGGTCCTTCCGACAATTTCTTTTCCTTCTTCTTGTGAGGAGAACTGTGTAGCGATCGGGGAGTCGTTACCGCGATCTATCGACTACACTTCTTGGAGACTAAGGGATGCTGAGGGATAAGGTCCTCCTTATCGTGCGCCCCTCAACTCTCGTACGCGACCAAGTCGGTATGGCCTCGCCCGTACAACACATGCTTCCCCGGGCCAGCTTGCAAGCTTCCGACCCGTGCGTCGATTGCTAATTCAGGGTCGACAGTCTGTCGGCGTACCCCTATGTGTTCTTTCCGTTCTTACGACCCCTAAAATTCCATTGTGGGTCAGTCAGTAAATCGTCTTACCTGCCATTGCACACACTCAAGCGCACATTAGTAGCACTGCACTATATAAAATATTTTCATCATTCATTCTAGTATCTCAGTCAGTCGAGCATACAAATTAGTCAGCATTTATCATCATGTCTCAGTCAGTCGAGCATATACACTATTCTTCATTTTCATTTTAAAGCATTCTCATCAGTCATCATTTTCATTATAAGCATTTTCATCATTCATCATTCTCAATTTACACAATGATTTTCAAAGTAAATTCGATGTTTTGTGTTTTACTTAGCCGGTTCATTTCCAAACTAGTACCCTCATTAGTCTAATCAGTTAAAGTACTGAGGCAGGCGTTACAAAGAATGTGTCTCTCTCATTTGATTCATTCACTCACTCATCCAACTCACATAGTTGAGAGAGAGGAGTGCGCACAAGTGGAGGAGGAGTATCTGCTGGAGACATCTATCTTTTGGGGACTGATCTTTGTGATCTTTGTATTGGGGCTTATTCTATCTCTGAGGAAGTTTCGGGTTTTTTCACCTTCTTGGTTTTTCCCGGTGAAATGCTTTGTGTCCATTATCTCTTGTGATTGTTATGTTGTGCTTGTTATTCTCTTAGTGATCCTAGATAATATTGAATGAAATTATTGAAAAATTAATAACCGATTCATCTGAATATATGTTCCATCTCCAGATCACTAGAAGGAAAACACACTTTGAGGATGAGCATGGGACATTGCATCATCCAACAAAGTAAAACATATATATGAGTTCTTACCCAACGTATAAGACAACTGAGGTAATTAATTAAACCCAGTTATACAATTCAATCACTAATACTATATGTGCATGTGATTGTTGAAACCAATGGTTCCGATCAAATGATAATAAGCACTGTAGCTAAGCACCAACCTGATTTCATTCTAGCAGTTTCTTAACATAACTAGAGCTAATCAAGCACACAACAACTATTCACACAATAGAAAACATATTACCATGAAAAAATAAAGCCAACATATATCCATATTAAACCTGAGTATATCAAATTTTTGGAGGTGTAATTTTTTCTCAATGTGTAAAAAATTTAACATTAAAAAAAAATACACCTCAAGAAATTGGATCTATCTACTTAATAGATTCAGATTTAAGATGGATCTATATTGGTGTGTATTTTTACTCACTAGGAGCTTTTTGGTATATTGATTTGGCCCAGAGAAAGTCTTTTCTCACCATCGGCACGCTCACAACTCCTTTGTCCTCCAATCTTCGAACAAACTTCGTCTTTCATCCCTCTGTTACTGCCCATTCTTCTTCCCAAGATTTTTTTTCCAAATCTGGTTGGTTGTCTTTGCATCAAGCAAGCATGTAACGTTTCCTTTGGAATTCCAACCATCAAGGGGATTAGTTTCCTTTCTTGGGCTAAATTTGGGATTTATTCTTCAAGTTGATCATTGGCTTCAATCTTTGCCAAGGATTCCCTTTTTACATAGTTTGGAAGAGAGTTTTAATTCGACTCCATCTAAGATCAAGTTTTGGGATTGGGTCTGGTACAATGTTGGGCATCATATATGGCGGTACAAAGCATTGAAAGAGTTAACTTGTGAATGTAGTTGATAAAGGTTGCTAAAAGTAACATGAACATGGTTGTTTAGGTGAAGAGAGGTAAGAGATTCGCAAGAAGTATTAGTAAAAGGGAGTGTTGAAGATAGCATCTACTTGTTTGGAGGACAAGTGCATGTGGAAGTTTGATGATGAAACAATGGTGATGAATATTGAACATCAATGACACTATCTCTTTTCAGTTTCATGTTAAACATAGTTCTTTACTAGGTTTCTCACACATTAGAATTGAATGTAGATATGTTGATAGTAAATTTTTACATGTTTATGACTCTGGTATTGTTCTTTTGTCTCTGCATTCAGAGTTCGAGATAAGTTTGGCATATGGTTCTTGCATTTACTTTTCTGTAGTAGTGATGTGTAGCCTCAACGATAAGGGTGTTTGTGTGATTTACATAGTGTTGTAATATGGTCATACATTTTGAAATTACAGTTCATTAAAATCGTTTATTGTTCCCTAATCCTCACCTTCAAAACTTTGAGGAGTTTGTTTCATCATTTTTATTTATTTTTATTTTTGAAAATACTCTTTTTAAGACATTTACAACCACACCCACAAAGGATTTTAAATCCAAATTATAGTGACCACTTCATTGCTTGCGACCATTAGACTAGACTCCTGTGGGATCACCTCTTCTTTCTTGTAACCAAGATGACCCCAATACCAATATAACTACCTTGGTGTAAACTTGGAAACTATGATTTATAGAATCAAAGTAAACTAAATAGAGCATTTCATTGAAGGATTTATTTTTTAGAATTGCAACGATCTAACTGACATACTGGTCAATATCTGTGATAAACACCATTCATTGGTTTAATCTTTCATCCATGTTTCTTTTCCCTTTGTTGAAAGAGTTTAAAATATATGCCTAGCGTCATTGCTATGTTAAATAGTATATGAGCAATCCGTAGCAGTGTTTTGGGTTTCCATTTAGTATTGAAAAAAGTGTCTAAGGTGGTGCAGGAGGCTTAAGTATGTGAGTAATAAAAATGCTGGTGAAAAGTGAGATATTATTGCAGCTAATTGCAATCGACTTATGTCTATGGTCTTGCATCCTGATTGTATTGCATCTTTTTAGGTTTAAAGTTTTTATAGAATTGGAGGTAGGAAATATTGTCAAGCAACCAACATCATGTCCTTCACAGGTTTTCTAACTCCACGCTTTCTATCGTTCTCTACATGCCCCACCTGGTCATCCACTATCTTTGCAACTTTCTCTCCAATTTGTGTTGTATTGGGCTACTAATCAGAAAAGAATTTCTCTGATATTGTAAAATGGTATTTGACTTGTGCATTATGGTTTCACCTCTAAATTTTCATTGTTATTCTAGTAGGATTTTATACTTATTCTATTTGGGTCAATAATTAGAATTGAATGTGAAAGTGGAAGGTATAACACAGAGAAAGGTCAAAGAGTTGTTCAGGTTTAGGAGAAACAATTTCTATCATATACCATGGCTAAATACAGTCACCTTAAATCTTACGGGATTATGTCTTCCCAAGTAACATTTCTTCTATTTTTGGGGGGGAAAAATATAGTTCCTCACTAGCTTGCATATGAAGCGTTCCAATCAGGACACGGGTAACTTGTCAGCCTCATGTGGAATGCTATGTTTTTGGATTTTTAAGTAAATAGATCAAGTAGTAATAGTTCATACAAATATTATTGAGTATATTAATGAAAGAAAATTTGTAGTTTTGAGAGGCACTTGGATTGTGGGTCTTCGACATCTTTGTTGCCTTGCAAAATTATTATCCTTTGTAGGTGATTTGTCCTCTACAAGAATTCTATGGTTTTAATTGTCATATTTGCGTTGGATTTCTTGTTTGAAAATCAACAAGGTATTTGGCATAATAAAGTTTTAATTGTCTTCCACATTGCACTGAAATTTGGACTTCTACAAAACTAGACTCCAATGCTGAAATATTTCTTATATATAGCATTTTGGTCCATGGAATATTCTGAGAATTTGCATTATGTAGAGAAGTTTTTGTACTGCCAAGGATGAATGTTCAACTAAAATGTTCAACTAAAGGTGTATCAGAATGCTAGTGGGATCTACGCTTTGTGCTATTTATTGTGATAGTCTATCAAATTTATAATACACGAATCCATTGTTATTCAATATGGATATCAACTCAACACTTGTGCAAAAGCAAAAAAGAAACTCTTGGAACATTGATATCTCATATTGTTGAATATGTATGATCAACATTTATGATTAAATAAGACCTTGATTTGTTGATCGGTTCTGGGATATTAGGTTATCTTTGAATTAAGCCTGTTAAATGTATACTCTTTGTAGTATTCTATTTAATGGGTAAATTTGTACCTAGGATATTGCTACCTGATACAATGCTCTGGATGTCTATTATGTGGAGGTATTTATTATGTCCTTAGCTAATTTTATTTTGGTTGAGATGTTCACACTTCATTTGAAATGCCAGTTGAAATTGTTTCTAGTGGACATTGGAGTTCTTCTAGCAAGCTAAGATCTTGAAAGTTGTTTTCTCTTTGCTTTGCTATTTTTTTTATAACTATTTAGGACATATATTTAGGTGAAAACAATAATGTATGGTAGATAAAAAAAATTAAGCACGCCAAGAGTCCGGGATTTTCATCACACCACTACTTAATCATCACAACACTACTTCATACAATGATCTATATTGTAGTCCAAATAATCATATTATATTTGTTTTCTTATTTTGCAATCACTTAACAGATTTGGTGGAAATGACTCATATCATGTTACGACTCATGGAATCTCTCGAAGAAGCGGATGGTACTTTGAGGGTGTGTGAAGTCTTCTCATATTATGTTCGAGACATGGATTATATGTTGAATAGCAGAAAATTGTAATTTATTGTGTTCTTTTAAATTTGTCTTAATTAATTCTATTAGAGGAACACGTTGTGCTTGACATAAGACATGATGGTTAGTATGGAATGTTATCTTTTAGCTATTACTACATGTCTTTTTTGGTATTTCTCCATGTTTAAGATTTACTAGGTGTACCCTTTGTGTTTTCTCCACGCTTTTGATTCCTGCATGGTTCAGTAGTGTGTAAACCTATCATGAATAAATAGATAAATGTTTAGAGCATCTTGGTAGGGAGTCATTTTTTAACTCCATTTGGAGTTGGTTTTCCTAAATTGATTTCTTGTAGTAATACTTGGAACATAGGTCTTCTAGTCAAGAAATCCTAATGGTGAATGTGGGTATTTTAATTTACCTTTTATTATTTCACATTGTCAAAATTTGTCAACACCTTCTTTGAACCCCATAACTTATCCTAGAAGCTCTAATAATATAACAACTTTATTTGGATTATAGATGCAACAAATTATTACATGTATGGTTGAAAATCATAATATGATATATCACATAACTCTATGTTCTTATTTTGAACCAAGTTGACTGGCTTGCTCTTGACATAAATCACTTACCACTTAGCCTATCTATTGAATTTCTGTTTCATATGCAATTCTATTGCTTTCATAAATTTTCCAGTTTTCATTTCTCTAAATTAGTAAATTGACTTTATTTTCATTCCTTTTAAATTGACCACAAGGTTTCTCTTCACCTGTAGAATGTAAGTATTATGTGGCACTAACATCAACCTTGTTTTCCACCACGAGTGTAGCTTGTGAATTATGTATCATTATGAATAGTTGGTGTGGTTTATGCCAAAAATTTCAAAGAAAAATCCAATATAGTGAGCATGCTTTGCTATAGTCCTAAAGGGTATGCCTTAAAATGAATTCACATTGTAGACACAATAGACATGGTTAATTGGCCACCAATTAGTTTGTATTTGCATCTTTTTTTCTAAGGAAAACCTTATGCGATCCCCCATCTTCCCCAAAATGTCTGGATGGCAGGAAAATCAAGCGCCAACCACAATAATAGTCGATAACTGAGCAAGACTCCAACCTCAGTCGGATTAGAACCAAAGACCTCATGCTAAAATTTTCCTTGAAACAGTTTGTTTCAACTGATTGAGATAACGCACTGAGCTTATTGTCTGCTTCCTTTTTTGCAGTTTGTTGATAAATAAGTCCATTCAGTATAATAGATCTAAGTACTTAATACATTATATAATCTAAGTACTTGATATATTATATAGGCTTACAAGTATATTTGGAACTGCTAAAGTGGACTCAATGGCTTAAATTAGTTATTTGGTGATTCATATATGAATGATTTGGAATAAATGAAAGCTTTCCTAATCATAACTTGCTAAGAACATTTATATTATGTTAGCATTATTATTATCATTTTAGAGACTTGAGATTATCATTACAAGTGATTAGTGCTTTCATTACTTTACTATTTACATTGTTTATTGAATTGCATGTTGAGATTTGCACAAGTGTTATGAGTTACCTGCTTTAAATGATACACTGAGAATTTCATAGCAGAAGTAGTGCATAATTTAAACACTTCAGCAAACCCATTTGGGGTTTGTACCTCAATTGCTTGCATGGTGACACCTCATCTCAACTATTAGACCATAGCTTGACAGAGACCCTATTACTGAGTGTTGAAACTGTTGTGACTAACATATGTGTGTCTATATGTATGATTTGATGGATATGTCAATGGAGATAAATCATTAAGGATTTTCTATGAACCAAAGGAGAATGGCCAAGCCATTGCAGTAGATGGGTACATCCAGTTTGTCTACTTCTGTCAAAGACTCCAGACATGTGACTATTGAGTCTTTCTCTCTGTAATGATTATGGTCTAAAATGGAGATAGGATTTTTAACTGCTGAATGTTCTACTTTCCCGTGTTTTCCGATTTAGCATTTTGGATATAGGACAAATAGCTTTGGTCTAAAACCAAGTGTGGATATTACCTTGGTCTGTCAAGAGGTGGATTTTGCTTGTGTCCCTTGAAATATTAGACTCAATTTGGACCATCTAAATGCAACAAGAGTGATCAAACTAAACTCCATTTATTTGTAATATGTAGAAGAAAGGTGCATCTAACATTATCTCAGTAGTAAATTATGACCCAAAATCCGATGAAATTGACTGTGTCGTCGGATTTCACCTTCAAAATTACAAATTTTGATTAATTTTTTTTCAATTGATACATGTAATTGTCAGATATCCGACAAAAGTTGGCTATCCGACGACTACAGTCAGATATATGACAGGCGTCGTCGGATATCCGACATTGATTCTATAACGGTAACTATGGCCATATCGTCGGATATTCGAAGAACCTTTAAATTTTAAAATCTATAAATTATGGAAACATTCTGACATGTTTTCTATACAAGCGACGGTTTGCAGAAATTATTTTATTCTTCGACGGACTGTTTTCCGTAAAAGAATACACAATTATTTCTTTTTTTGTGATTAAAAATAGTGAAGTGTGGAGCTTGATTTTCTAAGATTGATAATCTTCATTCAAGCTCTTTATGAGAAAATGTCAAACAACAATATTCCTGATCCAGATGAACAAAATCGACAATTGCTTGCTAGATTGTGGGATGGACTGAAAAGAAAGGGTGATGGGAAATGTTATTGTCCATGTAGTCAATGCAGGGGCTTTAAGAGGAGAAGAATAAAGATCACAACAACCAGAAAACATTGTAGGGAACATGGACACACTAGGGGGGGCCATGAATATCATCCATTTTTAAGTTTTGCATTATATATGTTTTTATATTGATTACTTTTGTAAATGTATGTATTATTTTAATACTTTTTATATTAACTTATATCTATTGATGGTTTCATGTAATTATAAAGGAAAGACATCCTATGGCATATCGTCTAGAGGAAGTGCTTTCAGAACAAGTACTGGAGGAACATGGAGCTATGAATAATGGAGAACAAGTTAATGATCATATTGAAGAATATGATCATACTGATAACATAGTTGAAGATGATGGTTCAAATACATTGATCCATGGTACATTTATTGTTAGAATGGATGATGATGATGATGGTGATCATGAAAATGATGATTTTGATGGTATTCATGATTTCCCTCTTCTTGAGAAGGCATGCGAACCCCTTTATGAGGGCTCCAACACAAATCTTCTCTCTATTATATTGTTGATAATGAACTTGAAGGTTAGGAATGGTCTTTCAAACACATCAGTCACAAATATGTTAATGGATGTAATATATTCCATCACATAATATATATGATCGCGCTAAAGGTTATCACTATTCGTCTAATAATTTTATTGTTAATTCATAAGTCAAATTAATATGGATGAAATGTGTTTCATTAATATTATTTATATATGATATTAACTAGATTTTTATTTTTATTTGTTGTAGCTTGATAGCTGAATTTTTGTTACCACTGTCAAATATTTTACCTCGCACATATCGAGATTTATCTTCCATCGTGAAAGAAATTGGAATGTAGTATGAAGCAATTCATGCATTCTCCGATGACCATGTTATATATTATAATCAGCATGAATTTGAAACAGAATGTCTGGAATGTCATATCAGTAGACATCGAACAGAATAAGTAAAAAAAAAGGTGCCTCGCAAGGTTCTTCGTTATATTCCCATTATTCCATGTTTGCAACGACTGTTCAGGTGCAAAAACATAGCGCAATTTATGGATTACCATGCATGGAAACAAATTCAATATGACATTATTCGAATGCCTACAGATGGGTCTGCATTTAGAGATATGGAGGAAAAATGGCCTCACTTTAAAGAAGAACCTTGTAATCTTAGGATTTCTTTGGCAGCAGATGGTGTCAATCCATTTGCAGAGATGAGATCCGTTTACTCGGTGTGGCCTATTTTTGTTATCAACAATAACATTCCTCCATGGTTTCCAATAAAGAGGGAGCACATAATGTTGTCGATGATTATTCCAGGTATATTGTGTCTACAGCTTTTTTTTTAATGTAGTGGCATCTCATTTGTCGTATTTTGTTGCATAATGTCATATATATATATTTTTTATTTTTCTCTTGTGCATGGTTTATATATCTAAATGGTTCTGATAATTATATATTTTATATGTTCAAATCAATCAGGTAAGTACCAAGTTAAATATATGAATGTATATATCGAACCTCTTATTGACGAGCTACTAAAGTTATGGAATGGCATCACTATGTATGACGTATCTAGACCAATACAACAAAGGCAATTTCAATTCCATGCAATGCTTGTATGGACAATACATGATGCCCCAGGGTTAACCCATTTTTGCGGTTTGTAATTATAAGTTCCACTTTAATTGCATTTAATTTTATGAACTAGTTAATATACTATGCACGCATGTTTTTTTAAATAATCCATTCATTTTATATATAATTATAATTGACATAAATAATCCATTCATTTTATATATAATTATAATTGACATAAATAATCCATCTCTTTATGTAGATCTTCAGACAAAGGAAAAATTTGCATGTCCAGTTTGTGGTCCTAAGATCAAATCTCGACATTCAAAAAGCTTAGGAAAGGAGTTTTTTTATGAGTATAGGCACTTCCTCTCTAAGAATCACAGGTATCAAACTATCGAAAAACATTTGTTCAATGGGAAGCAAGAGACTGCATTAAAACCGCAGAGAATGACACCTCACCTATGAAAGTTGCAATATAATAGAAATCGGCAAGGTACGTATGAATCATCGTATATGAAATGTTATGTATTTTTTTATTGTGTGTTGTTTACTGTAATTGACATTGATTTCTATAATTTATTTATAAACTATGATTCATGATGGCCATCGTGATCATGAAGGAATTAATGGGCTTCCATGAGGAATGAAAAGTTATCCTAAACAATTCAGTAGTTTTCCCTACTATGAGCACCTACAAATTTCTCATCTGTTTGATACAATGCATATCGGAAAGAATGTGATTGAAACATTATGGCGAATATTGGATGGAAGGAGTGAGAAAGAAAAAATTGTCAAAATTTGCAAAGTCATTCAAGAAGGAAACCATGCAATGAAAGACGTCATTCAATTTCATAGCAACGGAGACCAAATTAATATAAACTCACTTCCATGGATGTTAATGGAGCAACAAAGTAATGTTGTAAAAGAATTCATACAAAAAATTAAATTTCCCACCAGATTTTGTGCGAACATGAAAAATATCATAACAAAGAAAGGTGATTTTGCGGGGGTGAAAATGCATGATTGGCATGTCTTCATGAAGGTAATTATTATGGTATGCATATAATTATTGATTTTTTTTTATTCCAATGCATATTGTTGGTATTTTGTTTGTCTACTCTTTGTTTAAAAAATGAAATGATTTGTATATTGTTACAGTATGTTCTGCCTCTCTCTCTCCCGGACAACTTCGACAACAATGTCAAACAAGTTATATATAATCTTGCGAAGTACATGAGGTAAGTAGCGATATTTTGCATGCACTTAGTGTTTATTTAATTCATCGTAGAACTTATATTTGATTTTTGTGCACTAATTCATGTTATGTAATATAATGTTGTTTTTGTTAAATGTCGTGATCGGTTTGCGTCACTTGTAGATGGTTGTAATCTGAAGAAATCCATAAAGAAGATATAAACTATTGGAGGAGAGAAATTCCTCGTCTCATGTGTGAAATGCAGAAGCATCTACCTTCAGCATTTTTCAATGCACAAGAACACTACCTCATACACCAAGTTGAGGAGATTGAATTGTGTGGACCTGTACACTCAAGGTCCATGTGGATGATTGAGAGGCACTTGAAATTTTTTAAGGGTTTGGTTAGACAACGAGCACATCCTGAGGGTTCTGTGTTGGAAGGATATATGGTATACCAAAACATGGTGTATATTAGTGAATATCTTTCTAAATTAGCGTCAAAGCTCAATTGACGTCGCATTTGTGATCCGGACTCCAATAACAATTTTGAAGGGGAGTACCCAAAGGGTAAAGGTAGATCGAGGAAGGTGAAAAGTAATTATTATCTAGTGGATATTAATTAAGACATTTGACTGTTGATTTTTATGTATATATCATACATATTCTATTTTTATATTCAATATGCATCAATTAAGAGTGTATACATTTGACTGTTGATTTTTATCTATATATCATACATATTCTATTTTTATATTCAATATGCATCAATTAAGAGTGTATACTTTGTTAAGGGAATATGCATTTGTATTGAATTTTAATTTTATTTTCATCAAACATTTGGTCGAGAGTGGGATGCACTTCATTTATACATCACAAACAATCTTGACTGGATGAAGGTATGGATTGAACGATGTGAACAATATGGGCATGGAATATCATGGGAAGGTGTGGCTTCATTGGTTAAAGCAGCACATCGCAATGGAGATACAAATCTTACACAAAGGGAAATTAATTTAGCATATGGTTTAAAAGATAAACAGGCAAGCATATTAATCAAATACACTATTTATTTATTTTGCAAACATATTGATGTACACGTTGATTTTTTTCCCTGTATGCAATAAACATGCACTTAATCATAACTATTGGATCATTATGTAATATTTGCGTGTATGGCTTGTTGTAGGTAAAACACCATAAGGCTATGTGGTGCAATGGTTGTAGATATCACATCAAAAATTTGGATGAAACAAAGAAAACATCAGATTGTGGGATATCTGCAGTATTTGAGATGACCAATGTTTCCTCTAGAAGTGACAGACATCCATAACTCTCATAAAATCGATACTATGGGTATTTGGAAGATATTATTCAGTGCGAATTTAACTCCTTCAAGGTAGTTCAGTTTGTTTTCAAATGGTACAGGTTACGATTGAATCAACATGATCCTAATAAAACTATTATTGAACATGATAATGGATTTACTGTGGTCAATACAAGGTTGTTTGAGCCAGGAACGGAGCCCTATGTTCTTCCAAGCCAATGTGAACAGGTATTTTACTCTGAGGTTCCAGGTAGAGGGGGTTGGTCATTTGTTGTGAGACACGATCCAAGGGGAAGGATGGTAAATTATAACATAGAGTAAGGTAATGAAGAGGGTCTCGAAGAAGAAGACGATATTGAATATGATCATATTCATCATCATCATCATCATCATCATCTTCATCATCTTCATCATCATCATCACCATCTTCATCATCATCATCATCATCATCATCATCATCGTTATCATCATCATCATCGTCGTCGTCGTCGTCATCGTCATCATCATCATCATCTTCATCATCATCATCATCATCATCATCATCATCACCATCATATTCATCTTCATCATCATCATCATCGTCATCTTCATCATCATCTTCATCATCATCATCATCATCATCATCATCATCGTGTCATCATCGTCGTCGTGGTCATCTCCCTCTTCCTCATCAACATCTTCATCATCGTCGTCATTATCATAATCATCTTCATCATCATCAACATATTCATCATGATCTTCATCATCATCATCATCATCACCATCATCGTCGTCGTCGTCGTCATCACCATCTTCATCATCATCATCATCATCATCATCATCATTGTCGTTGTCATCACCACCATCATCGTCATCATCATCATCATCTTCATCGCCATCATCTTCATAGTCTTCATCATCTTCTTCATCATCTTCGTCATCATCGTTGTCATCATCATCACCATCATCTTCTTGGTCTTCATCATCATCATCATCATCATATTCATCATCATCATCATATTCGTCATCATCATCATCATCATCATCATCATCATCGTCATCATCTTCATCATCATCATCCTCATCATCCTCATTGTCCTCATCTTCATCCTCATCACCATCATCATCATCATCTTCATTATCATCATCATCATCATCATCATCTTCATCATCATCACCATCGTCATCATCGTCATCACCCTCTTCCTCATCATCATCTTCATCATCATCATCTTCATCGTCTTCATCATCATAAGGAGCTTCTCTAATTTTGGATATAAGGAGCTTCTCTAATTTTGTTGAATTGTTACTAGTGTGAGAGCAAAAATTTCTAATGTGAAATGGAATGGTGACACTTGGCAAGCATGGTCCTCACATAGATCACATGAATGACAATGTTCTTTTGCAATGCTTTGTCCTCATATAATTTATAATGGTTTAATGGTTTAATGTTTTAATGATGGGTAGTTATGTGTGAGTGTTTTAACACTTAATTGATAATATGTTGTGCTCTCAAATTGTGTAGTTACCTTGTTATCATATTACTAACCCAAACAATGATTAATTTAATTACTATTTGATTGAGTCAAGATTAACCCAACATTCCCTGGATCTCTCTAATAAATCTTTCTTGAAGATGTTATTATACTTCATGCATTCTTAGAGTTTCCATGAATCACTCTAGTCTCTCTTCACCATGCCACAATACTATTGCACAAACTTGGTAACTAGAACACCTCAATATATAAGTTTCTCAGCAAATGAATAATCATATTAAATTTTATCTTGTCTTGAGCTTATTTCACATACCAACCTTCCCAATATAGTTGATAGGCAACTTGTCTCTAGTATGGAAACTATGTATCCAACATATAGAGTCACACAAAGTATAGGTTAAGCATGCATATCACATTACCTTTTTCCTTTAGTGGACCATGTAAAATTTTGTATTTTTTATTTTATAGCATACATATAAGCATATAAGTGATTCATCCATACTTAAACTACATGGTCCATGATCTCTACTATTGGCTTAGATTAAAAAAACTACATATAATAAACATGAAATGCACCAAAACAATATAATTTCTCCCATTTCCAAAGTGAAGTCAAGGGAAAATTTTCACAAGGGTTTTCAAAAAGTTGAGAAACACTAGAGGGGTCAAGGAGGAAGAAACCCCCCTGCTATAGTGTAGGATGTGGGAAACACCCTAATTTTTTTTGTAAAACCATGTTGAATTTCACACAATTTTGCACAAATGTTCAATGTTGTTTTGCATTTTTATGTTGACTTAGAGCCCCCATGGACATGATCTATTTTTCTTTCATGAATGATGCCATACATTGGTAGTACATGGGTCAATGTTCTTGGTCACCTTTACATGGGCCTTGTTGTGTTCCTCTATAATTCATGTGGTACATTTTCCCAAATGATGGGATAGTGGAACACTCTTTTTATTCCCCCCTGACCACAATGTTTTACACTATGACAGAGACCCCCATAGATGAGATCTAAACCATCTATTTTAGCTTTATAGATAAGATCTTATTCATTCATGACAAGGTGTGTGTGTGTTATATATATATATATATATATATATATATATATTAAAAAATAAGAAACTATATATATTAATACTATATATATAACAAAATATTAAAAAACTACAAAACTTTAAAAAAATACAAAATAAAAACAAAACAAAAACTCATTTACCTTCTCCCGACCTCTTGTGCTTGACACTCTGGACTTGCTCTCAACCTCTCGCACTCGACACTCTGGACTTGCTCCCGGCCTCTCATGCTCGACACTCTAGACTTTTTGCACTCTCCTTACCCACTCCATACCCATTCAATAAGCAGAGCTCCAACACCAGGGCATGCAGAGACATCAACATCGTGGGTAAAGAAGAGCAGAAAGGGAAATATTTTTAGGCCAATATGCCTCAAATACCGGTAAGTTCTCAAACCTTTACCCTTTCCTGGATCAAAATTAGGTAAATTGTATCTATGGTAAAATGTTGAACCGGTGAGGGAGGCCAAGTAGTTTCATTCACCAATCTACAATGGAGCTGAGTCTATCATATTCAATTATGTGACCTTCACTTCGGATTTATGGCCATCAACCAACATAATAAGAGAAGCTCAGTTCAAGGGTAGGGGTAGGAATTGAAATGAGAATTTGTGTATAGGGTTTTCGTTGTTAAATTATCCATTCCTCACTATCTTGCCACTTAGTTGGTTGTCAGGTCTTCAATGGTTAGAGGTTCGACTTGAGTTTGCAGAGTTTCGCTTCCATTTCCGAGTTGTCAGGTGTTCGGAATTGTTTACCAAGGTATTGGGTTGCACCGGTTTGATTCTCATTTAGAATCAATTCTAGGGTTTCTCCAATTCCCTTGGATTTCCTGGTTAGTAACCCTAACTAGGGTTTCCACATTTAATGACCCATTTTTCCACTCAAGACTCTGCCTTCCTGAATGCTCGATATTACTACCACCTTGAAGTGCTTCCTGGACCTTCTGTAGGACAAAATTATACTTCTAGTAATGAAATGAAACAGAATCCTTGGATTGAACAGTTGATCTTGAACAATTGACCCAAAAACCAATTATCTTGTGTATTTACTGTTGAATTTTCATAAATTTAGGGTTTGATAAAATAAATAACAACTTTTAAACAATAATGCAGTAGATCATAAACATAAATCAATCATACAATACAGTTGTAAGAATTTAAAAACATAATTTGCATTTCTTTTACCTAGGGAACTACCAATAGGTCACTGTGCCAATAAATTTAAAACATATTTTTCATTTCTTTCAACTAGGGCACTACCAATAGGTCACTGTGCCAATAATCTACAATAAACTGAAAGTAAAAAATCTAGCAAATGACAGGGTTAGAAATACTTACATGGGGATGAGCCCTTCCCTAGTCTACTCATACTTGCTTTCAGTTTTTTCCAATAAGGCATAATAGATATAGAAACATAAATAACACTAGAAGGGAAAAAACAACCCATGAGAGAGAGAGACCAGGGAAGAGTGTCAACAATAGGTACAGTTATGTTAGGACAAACTTCAAGCATGAGCAGACCTTCTAACTTAGTTAGGCGACAACTAAATTCAACTGCCAGTCAAGCTGCAATAACCAACACTGGCCCTAATAGGGCTCATAATACAACGTGAGACTTTAACTGACTGTAATAGTCCTTTGATAACAACAACCAAAATTCCATAGGTTAACACTGGCCTCAATACGCTCACAGTATTCAACGGCAGCCTTATGTTCCTTGAATCCTGATCTAGCAATTCGTTGGTTTCATTAGATTATAAAATTCATAAAAAAATGCAAACATAATCTCAACATGAGAGTTTGATATATTTAAAGTTTAAACACATATCATATATCTAACGGATGATCTACACAATTCACCCGGATCACTGTCTTCTAGAAGGTATTCAATTTATGCCTGAAGAAGCTCACTCAACATGTTTAGGAATGCCAAGTGGTTGATAACTATCAACAATCGTGATAAAACTATAGTCTATGTATTTGTATTATCTTGATCCTATGAGTAGTTACAAGGAGCTATTGCATATAGCTCCTTCTAACTACTCAAGTTTATCTAATTTAACTCGTAGAAGTTTTGTTGGAGTAATTGAGGTATGATTTTGTCTCAGAGATGAGAAGAGAGATTTAGGCTAGTTGAAATTTGATTTCCTTTCAATTTTAATATTACATATCAAAAAATATAGTTGCACCTTTTTAACCTAACATTCATTATAACTAACTAGAAATATGAAATCTCATATGTTTTCCAATTCATTGCATAGCTCTAAAATGTTAATGAAAAATTTCATATAAAGTGGCCACAGGAAATCAATTTTAGAACATGCAATATGTATAATTACAACCAAATCTTGTGGAGAGAAGTAAAAACAAGGCTTGGCTAAAAAATTTGTAATCACATGTTTAGTGAGGTTATCCAAATTAAGAACAAACCATTATTTTCCTATGAAATAATACTCAGTTCATACAGTGGAAACCTTCTAAGAGTCTTAATTTCCAACAACCAATAATAATTTACTTTCCCACCTGGCATGCATTGCTTGAACTTTTCATTGGGTTGCCTTCAATCTTCAGAGCATGAGCTGTAAACAATGACCTGATAATTTTATTTCCAATTATCAATCAATAGATGAGCAACTCATTTATAAAAGAGTTTGGTGTCTCTATGAAATGAACCATGATGAATTTAGGAGAAAAAAATTGTAATTTATAAAAGTTTTAAAAAAATGATGGGTAAAATTACAATGTACACTTCATGTTTTTCCATAGAATATTTAGTTAAAAAGCTAGTGATAGTCTTATCTATCTTTCTTTTGGAAAGATCTTCTCTATCGGCTGGTATTGTTATGAAGCTAGTTTCTGCTTTGGAGAAACACTCTATTAGCTGGTATTCTTATCATGCTAGTTTCTGCTTTGGAGAAACACTGATGAAGACAAGTATGGGAATTTGAAAAAGGATGATGTTTGAGATGAGAACATAAAATAGAATAAGGTGGATCAGAGAGTGCACTAAATTGCTGAAATTTGTGATAATACTTTCAAAAGTATTCTAATAGTATTTATTAGGAAAACTATGCTGGTGAATTCAACCCAATGACCAAAGAACTTCTATATAGAGAAAAAAATGTTAATTTACTAAGTGGAACATAAGACGTATTTTCAGAACAGAAAGCAGGTTCGCAACAGGAGGTTTCTCAAGTGCTCCACTATGGAATATGAAGAGTAAACAAAATTATTAAATAAGCATTTTCGTAGAATTTGTAGTAATAGTGATATCTTACAAGGAGTTGCAAGGAGCTATTGCATATAAGAGATAGTTACAAGGAGATATTGCATATATTTGACCCTATTTGACCTTCTATCTCATTGGCATGTCAAATAAGAGGTAGTTACAAGGAGCTATTGCATATAAGAGGTAGTTACAAGGAGCTATTGCATATATTTGACCTTATTTGACCGTCCATCTCTTTGGCAGGTCAAATAAGAGGTAGTCACAAGGAGCTATTGCATGGATGAAAGGATGCATGGTTACCCCACATTGTCATGACTTTATATAAAATTGACATCCAATATGCTAATTTAGATGTTATATTGTTCATACTCTAGATATCGAGTGTGCTTGACAGACTCAAATCTTAATTCTTTTCCAAATTGTGTGCCAACAATTATGGGCATTCCTTTACCAATTATGGGCATTAATGTATGATATTTGTTTGTTTAGCGTCATACTCATTCCCATGGCCGATATACCTCACCATGACCACATGATCCGTGTGGACCCTTCTTCATACAGTGATGATGAAATTTCAAGTTATATGCAACATTTGTACATTTGAGAGAGAGATGACTGGTTGTACCTTCCCCACAATGGTTGATTTACTTTTGGTCCTTACACCCTATTTTTTATTGTCTTGTGTTGCCTTGTCCTTGGCGTGTGGTTAGTAGGGTCATTTTTCCCATCTTGAGTTGTTTGTACCACCCTTTAATGTTTTTGGTCCTTTGGGTACTATGGTTGTTTGTCCCCTAAATGACCCTAGTACCCCACTTATGATTTATGTTATTATTTATGACTCATTTTTATTTTATTTGTTATTTTATTATTTTACTTTTAATTTTTAATTTTTATATTTAATTTTTATTTTTTATTTTTTGTATTAAGTAGTTAAGACTTGTCCTGTCAGACAAAATTGTTGGTGATCATATATGTGTTTTTTTGTTCAGCTTTTACTTGCACTAAGACTTTTGTTGTAATCTTTCTTTGTGCTTTATTTAACTTATGTTATGAATGTAACTGTCTTTGTATAACTACTGTTGCATACAGCCTTTCTCTCTCTGTGTGGTTTGTACTTACCCTTTAGTAGGGTCAGTGGGTTCCTAGTGTTGGCTGACCTCTGAGAGGTACAGTTTTCACTGAAAGTAATAATTCTGAGTATCTGACAAGAAGGTTCCACATTACGGTGTAATTACCCTAAACCTATCTTCTTTACTCATGTTAATGTTGATTAACTGTTGTTAGTAATTACATGTTACTGAAGATTACTTTAACACAGTGAGCCAACTGGTAGTGTTAATGTGGAAAAGTCGAAAGAGATGAAAATTATGTTTTTTTACTATTATTCTATTTAGTTTAAGTAGTACTTGTTTAATAGATGTAATAAAATAAAGGAGTTTACATTTGGTCTAGGCGTGCTAACTATGTATGATGATAGTGGAAAATGCATGCCTTAATGCCTTGTAATTTTCTAATATGAATTATGCATACCCAACAAGGTCCTATTTGAACTTTTTCCCATGGTGCAGGTAGAGCCAAACAGGTATTTGTCAGATATTTCTTCCTTAAGCGAGGGGATTTCAGGAAGACTATAGGAAAGCAAGACATCCAGTAGGTCTACAAGAGTTATATCAACTAGATGTCAAAAGATCAGAAGAAATTTCCATAAACACATGGAATTTTTTCTTGCTGAAGGGGGGTCATGTTCCTATGATGATGAGACAATAGGCGACATCGAGATTCCCTTGAGGTACAAACATCTAGTGAAACAATGGGTACCCAAGGATCTTCCTCAAGTGAACACATGTTTTTGTGTGAACGAGAGGATATATCGAATTGCACCATCGTCATTACATGGTTTGGGGTTGTTTTGCATCGATGGCATAAAGGTTGGTTACGGCAGATGTATAGAATTGATGGATTATGTTGGACCCTGTTACAAATACAAATATTGGATGCGCCTAGTCCAATATACATGAAGTATGTGCAAATATGGATTGTCAGCAAATTATTTACAGTTGGAAGACAAAGATCAAAATAAAGGAGCAACGTTGTACATTGATGGAAGGCCAAAAGCCACAAGGAATATTGCGGGGTTTATAAACAGTGCACAACCAAGGTCTACAATTAAGTAACCCAACTGCGTATTTGAGGGGCGTGAAGGAAATTTTGTTTTTGTATGTTCCATTAAATCAATAGTTGCAGGGGAAGATTTGCTTATTAATTACAATTTGAATCGAGTAGATACAAACATGGTTACTATGGGAGTGGTACATTTAACAATTTACCCAACCTTTTATGAATGAATTTAACATCTTAAGGATTTTTCGTTAGGATATTGTTATAATTCCATTTAAATTTTCTATATTTACTTCGCAGGGTAGTGATCGGGGCATCTCCCCAGCAGCTGGTTAGAAGAGTACAACTTCCTCGAGGTAACAGGTATACATCTTTGTAATAGTAAAAATATAATATGAAAAAAGAGTTTTTTTTGTTGTGTTTTTTCATGAGTATATTAATTTGGTTTATATAATGTTATCTATATTTTTGTTGCAGAGTGTTGATCTGGGAATCCACCTAGTCATTGATCAGACGACAGTTGCCTCGGGGAAACAGGTAAACTTGATTGTAATTGTACAATTTAAATACGTCAAAATGTTTTGTTATTATATTGTTTCAGTGAGTATTTTGGTTTCATTTAGATAATTTTTTCTATGTTTTTGATGCAGGGTTCTGTAAGGGGAACCTCCCTAGCAGTAGATGATACCGGACCTGCCTCGAGGAAGCAGGTATACATCGATGCCATTGTACAAATTTAATATGAACAAAAAAAAAATTGTTGTGTTTTTTCAAGAGTATATTCGATTCATTTAGATAATATTATCTATATTTTTTTTGCAGAGGGTTGATCGGGGAAACCACCCAGATGTTGATCAGACGACAACAACCTTGGGGCAACGGGTATACCTGATTGTAATTGTACAATTTAAATACATAAAAATGTTTTTTTATTAATTTTTTTCCGTGAATATTTTGGTTTCGTTTAGATGATTTTTTCTATGTTTTTTATGTAGGGTTCTGATCGGGACACCTCCCTATTAGTAGATCGGGGCAGGTCACATATAACCAATGATCCGATGAGTAGACAATCCTTGAGGCAGCAGGTATAATTCATTGTAATTGTACCAATATAATATGTAGCATAATGTTTTTTTTGTTGTGTCTTTTTCGTGTGTATATTGGTTTCATTATGATAATGTTTTCTACTTATTTTTTGCAGGGGGGTGATTGGGGCAAGTCCCCAGCTATGGATCAGACGACACCATCATCGAGACATCAAGTAAACCTAGTTGTAATTTTAGGAATATATCATGATCGATATTTTTTGTTAATATACTTTTCTCCTCAGTCTATGGCTTTCACGTGAGTAATGTTTTATATATTTTTGTTGCAGACCAATGATTCGGCTTATGAAACATCATCACAACAATCAATAGCTTTTGATGTGTATGATTTGATGCGCGATGTTGACATTGGTTCTTCTCTAGAATCGGTTAACATGATAGAGAATACCTTGAGAAAAATTAATGAGGATATCCTTTGTCTGCTATTCATTCAGCCGCAGACATATGAGATTAGAGCCAAGGTTGATGTTTTGGTAAAGAGATCTCATGCCTTGAAAGTAAGTTGCGGAATCTTGAATCATAATATAAATTCATTTAGAACTTTATAATTTCTACTTTTATATGATAGTGAACTTATAAAATATGGTTTGTATTTACATGATTTTGTACAACCACACACTAGTGGTCAAGGCGGTGTTGGCCCCAGTGATGCTCGTGGAGAGTCATCATAGGAGCAAACAACTCCACGTACAACGATTCATGCACCATTGTTGTCGACTGAATAGTCGGTAACACGTTCTGCGACACCCCCAAGGCCAGCTGTGAGTGCACCCGCTAGTGACCGATGCACACCAGATCGTGCAGAAGAAGGGGTCGATGCAGAGCCTGCTAGTATTGATATTGTTGAAGCAACATTTCCTGGATCTTCCCGTGTCACTAGCATGGGTATAATACATACAACATTTTTGGTGGACGAAGATCTCATTCCAATAAAGATAGAGAAGATCCCAGGTAATTATACATTGTTCAAGTTAGTGTTTATAATTTTATTGTAATATACCGATAAAGAAAAAAATTCAACTAATGATGGCATGATCGTTTTGCAGGAAATGATGTTTTTTATAAACATCTTAATGATTAGTCCTTGGAGATCTTCGGGCCCACAATCCGCACAAGGTGGGATAAACAAATGAAATTTTTTAAAGATGAGCTCACTAATCGGTTGGTTGGCCTGTTCGACAACGAGACCTTCGATCGAGTCGCGGTCCTAAAGAAGGCTGGAAAACATATGAAGATTGTCAGGGACCAATATAGGGTTCACCTAGAAAGGAAACCTAGGTATGAGCACCCTCCGATGATTCCAGCAAGAGAGTGGAAATCCCTAGTGGAAGATGGAAAGGAGAGGGCTCTGAGAAAAGAAGGAAATCTACCACCAGGCACAGGGAGGTATGCCATACTTTCCACATTGTAATTCTAAACCTTATTATGATTAATTGTTATATCGAATTTGGAACATCTAATGTATTTCAACACTTGCATAGGTTGTCAGACACATCAAAGGCCACAAAGGAAAGACTAGAAAAAATTGGTCAGCGCAAGCTTGGGCCTAGTGGTTATTCGAATTTGGTGGCACGAATTGTAAGTATCGAAAAACCAATAATGCATCCAAATAATAAATTGCAAATTATTTTTGTTTTATTGCACCGCAAAAAGTAAATTAATGACGTTATGCAAATATGCAGACCGATTGATTCAAATAAGTTCCCACTGAGGAAGACTTGAACTTGGATTCCAGCACGGCTTTGGAGCTGTTGTTGAACGTCGAAAAAGATTTGCTGGGAAAACACAGTCTTCTGGTGATCCATCTTGTGCACAGGTATATAAAATCTATATAGTTTAATGAAGATTTATTTCTTGTGCAATCTATTCGTTATAAATAATTGACATAAAATATTGACTCTATTTTGAGCAAGAAATCAATAATCCCCTTTATGTCGAGGATGGACAACAACCAATCGAAGATCATGCTTTGAATCCTGGTAATGAATTTATTCATATGCTACAATTTTATATATAGCATTATAGATGGTGAACATTAATTGTACTTCTCCATGTTTCAACTGTAGAGCATGTAGAGGGTCACATTGTATAGGTTGATCCTAGACAAGAATATGAAGAACATGATGTGGCCACAACAGGTAAAAAAACACCTTTGTGATGTTTTTTTTAAATGAAATACTTGTCATTATAATAACAGAATATATCAATGTAACATTTTCACATTATTGCAGCAAATCTGGACCCCTTGCCACAAAATCCACATCGCGAGTACTCTACTAGGAAGACATCATGACAAGTTGATGAAGCACCAAGAACTGAACAACAAGCTCCAGAAGATGAGCTTCTTGTTGATTTTGTAAAGAGAAAAAAAACTAGAAAGAAGTGTCTGGAGAAATATTGTGTAATTATTTTTGATAATATAATGTCATGCATGATTTTTTGCCTACTGAATGGTTTAATGAATGTGTTGATTGATTATGAATGGTTTAATGAATGTTAGCTTTTATTGAATGAATGGTAAATGTTTGTTTATGATGAAATATGCATGTTTGCACGTAATTTTTTTTTCAAGTACATTCATTGGGCATGGGGAATTGAGAGTGATGTGAGGGGGGGAGGGGCCATAAGAGCTTCCACCTTCACGTGGTTGGACCTTTTCAGTAGAGAATATTAAATTATTCTCGAAACAAAGAGGATCTCAATGAATGGCTACGGTGGTGCCTTTCTACAACCCACTTGCGTGTCATCTAAATTTTGACAATTTCTTGGGGCTTGTTATGAAACTAAAGCATCTTATCATACTTTCCAAGCCTCTGACAAGGTAAGGAATTATTCATTTCTCACTTACTTATGACAATTTGAGAAAAATTAAAATCAAATGAAACTAAGCACCAACTATATAAACACAAGCAAGCAATTCTTACATGGTGATATTGTCACGTAGAAGTCGTTGAAATCAAGTTCCGCAAACCTATTTATGTTCAAGATCCATTTTCATTTGAAAGACATAGTGGATCCTACAAATCTTTGCACATCTTATCTCTTGCCCCACAATTGTTAGAATGTCCTTGTATATTCATGGCAGTTCTAGAGCTCCTGTCAACCTGCAACCTTCTTTGGTGGTCTACATCTCTGACTACCCACCATGCTCTCTAGCCACACCAAAGGCTTTACAAAAAGATAGCACCAACACCATCAAGTCCAATTTTGTTATTTCACTAAGCATGCCTCACACAAGCTCTCCAAGCAAAGAGCTCCAAGTATCCTCTAGGGTTTCTTTGTCACATGCCCTAGGATCTACGTCCATCTCACAAAAGAACTTAAACATTAACACTTCAAGTATCCTCTAATTTTTTCCTCCAAAACCCTAGTTCCTTCCTTGCTTGCATAAATACAAGTACAAAGACTCAAGACAAATGCATCTTCGAGATACAAATGATGTAATGAGCTCACAAATGGCTTAAGGCAAGATGAGGTTCAAAATCAAATAGGTAAGGCAATCGAGACATGGAATACTTATGATATTTTGAGCAAGGGTAAAATCAAATGAAATTAAGCATCAACAACAACAAATAAGCAATCAATTCTTACATAGCGATATTGTAAGATAAAATTCATTGAAATCAAGTTCCACAATCCTATGTATAGGCATACTTGAACAAGAATATCACTAATCAATTCAATGTTTAACAATAAACCATGGGCATGTAGCTATGGATGACAAAAGATAAGATTGATAAGATAATTTTATCAATGTCCATTGAATCAACACAATAGTAGGTCAATAAACTCTAGGGCTGTAGCTAGGACATAAACCCTATTTGTGGGAATAAGGATATTATTGGTCACTGCAGTGTACTCTTCGAAACACAACTTCCTGTCAAATTTGATCCCAAATGGATAATCAAGTCAAAATTTACAACCCTCGGAAATCCTTGCATTGTTTCTTTTTTTTTTAATTTCATCCCACAGAAATCCCTACATCATTCTTGTACACATATGGGAAGTTCCCAAATAATTATGAGGTGCCTCAATATTTTGTTAGGATGCTATATGTAGAGTTTTGGTTGTACATGGACCCAAATTATAAAGATACATGATCCAAATTCTATGGTGTCAAAATAGGTCGTACATATGAATGACCTGATGCCATGTGAGACGTTGGGTTTAGTGTTCCAAACCCTTGCTTAATATTTCAACCTCCTAGAGTGGTTTCATTGCAAGGGGAGTTGTACTTGACATTCCAAGTAGCAAATGCAATACGGGGGAAAGTAAAGGACCATGTTGGGGCTACGTTGGTAGGGGTAGGAATCGACATAAGGAAGAGGCGACATTCACCCCAAGATGATACCCCATTTGTTGATCGTCTATATAAGATGTTGAGATTGTTGGATCGAGCCGATATCGAGCAATATGCCTCATCTTGTAGAGACATGTGTAAGCGATTCATTGCTCGAGAAAATTAGTCCATGGGCAAGGTACATATGCATGCTATAATTAATGTTACAAAAAACACATTTACAAGATGAGCTAGAATGCATGTTACATATTATGTTATTGTATATATATATTCAGTCTCCAAATATCATGTCCATATATTTATTCAAACTTATGTAGTATACACAATTCATAAATGATGAATGCTTCACCACTGGTGAATATTTTTTTGATCACGAAGGAACACATGTATTAAGTTATCTATATAGATTTTTACTTGAACTTGCAATTGTCTAAGTCAAATAAATTTTATTGTGTTAGTCTCTTGCATTTTAATGAATTTTTAGGTTAGTGGTACAAATGTAGAGATCATCAAGGAAATTATATCTACACAATTTCCACTGGTGACATAGGTATCAATAATTTCCTTTTGAAAATATTTTATTCATTTCGATATCTTTTTTCCCAAACTTATATATATTAACTTTGATTTTCACTTTTCAGGGCACATAAAATATTGAGTGGATGGAAACTGATGCCCAAGGAGATGGTTAAGGAAGTATTCCATAGACATGATTAGGTACTTTCACCAGCCCTAGTAATTTTAGATCAATGCCCAAAATGTGCTCTAGTTACAGTTTGTCTTCTGTGATTCTAGGTGTATTAATTATTATCTATGTATACAATCTAATGTTTAATGGGGGTCATCCTTGCTAGGATTATCTATGGTTTACAAGTTTTTCATCATTTATTTCCTCTCTCCTTTAGATTCACTTTTCACTTCTTTAGCTTGTTGCACCAAGTCTACAACATCAATCAAAATGTACGACCTTAAAAAACACCAAAGATAGAATTAACACATAGGTGATATCATATTAGCAGTCCTATGAGGTAATATGTGTAAAAATATGGTTCCCTTTAGGCTAGGATCTATGTGAAAATTATTTCCTCTAGCTACTTCAAAAATAAAATCCCACTCTTGGTTCTAATACATTGTCTAGGTTCCATGTAAATCTAAGCATGCTTCTATAACACACTAACTCATCTTGGGATATAGAATTATGTAGCTAAGGGCTATGAATCCTTTGGTTTTGCTAGATAATATGTGATCAAGCCAAAACAATGTTTTCATTTCCTCTGTAACAACAATCTGATATTTTAGTTGGAGATACTTAGGGTTTAAACATAATCCTGAATAATCTATGTTTGTTTCATTTCTCAAAAACTAGTTGGCATGGAAAAACCTCTTGAACTTCCATATTGTAGTTTGTGTGATAAAGTGTGGGAAGATTTTTTTTTTTTAATGAGACCACTTGAAGTGGCATGGCCCTGGGAAGAGTTATATCTATGATGTTGTATGGCTACTTAGTACTAGTCGTTCTCTTGTTTTAACAAAGAGGCCCAGTGGATATGCCATTTGTATATCAGATAGATGTATGTGTGATCAAACAAACCAGGCCTCCTCCAATCCATCTCAACAAGGGGGTACCATATGTCAATTTGGACTCTGGATAGGCTGTGACTTTAAATTATTATTATTATTATTAATTCCCCCTTGAATTTTATAGACTAATCTTTCTATCCAAAGAAGGGAAACTTTACCTCCCTTATTTACAAGAAACTGCAGTGGCTAGGCACTTTCAATTTTGGACAAATTAATATATATATGATCAAGATAGGTTGCCCTTCTTTATTTTATTTTGGTAAGTTTTCAAGGGTATTCCTTCAGATATTTTTCCTTTAGTACAAATAATGTTGTTTTGAGTAACATATGATGTCACCTTCTCTTGGTCGAGGTGCAGGAAGTCTTTTGGATACACCTTTCCTTTCATTTCTTTCTTTGAAAAGTTTTCTCAGAACACAATTTTGACTTCTTACAAGTCAAGTTGATTTCATTCTATTGAATATTACAAGACAAGGGGAATCATCTCTCTCTTTGTGACATATATATGGAAATTGTATACTCTATGGATTCTTATTAGATTACATGAATCTGTATCAGGGAAATGATACAACCGATATGTGGATCTCACTAAAGATGCTTTTGGTAAGACATAAAACCCATGCTTGTTATTGAAATTATTTGCTTAAGCAATTTCCCCTCAAACATTGAGGACTTATTTGACCTTTCTTGCCCATAAAATTGGAACATTTCTCATGTTCTTTGTACTAGACATATAAGAAAATGATAGTAGAATTTTGTTTTTAATAGATTTGGGTTGTTATCTACAAAATATTTTTAGAAAAATAAATCCCATCTCGTTCTTGTTTGTACTTCCCAGATCGTGTGGAAGTTGTTCTATTTTATTTAGAATGTTATAAAGTCACCAAAATACTGAAGAGTAGCCTAAGTTAAATTACTTTAATGGTGCAGGTGAGAAGCTGGGTTCCTAGCTTTCCACTTTTCTAACCCTTTATCTATCAGCAGGCACTGGAACACATTTAATTATTGTTGACGATGGGGAAATGAATCTATTTTTTGAAATAGTATGTGGCCCAACTTGTCAATCCAATCCACTAACAACAATTGAGTGGTATTTGGTATTTACATGCCTTGCATTTTTTCTTTCTCAATTTCCAAATCTCAACTCCATTGCATGGATTTATTTGATTGGTTCAGTGACTACATTAACCTACACTACATTGATTTGGGGTTTGCCAGTAAGTAGGCCCAATACAATGGGCGTATCTTACAACCCAGCCTTGATGTTGCAACATCCTTTGCAATCTTGAATGCATTGGGCGCTATAACTTTTTCCTTTAGGGAACACAATCTCGTTCATGAGATTCAGGTGCAAATTCTATCAATCCTTTTTGTTTGTGTTTATGCTTGGATGATCAAGATTACAGGTCAAATAAATATAAGAAGGCTTGTGTTTAACTCATTATTGGTGTTAACTACTATACCCTAAATAATCACATGTGTATCCTAGATTTGAACAAAGTAACCTAGATCATGGTGTTATTGGGCCTTATTCCTCATATGGATACACCTCTCTAGTTAGATATATCTATTATATTACTAGTTACTTTGTCTTAATTGTAACATCTTAACCAGAAATATTTGACCATTCACATCACACCTTTCGAAACATATGGAAACACTTTAGAATTTTGTTTTTTATCAGTTGAAAAATAATAATTCACCCAGCCAATGAGGATCACTGAAACCCATGCATCCTCAATTTTTCACTCTTGATCAATGTAGGAAAAGGACAAAGGCTATGTATGTGTACTATAGTTTCATAGAGTTGAGTGAATCTTCCCTCACTTTCATTCAGTATGCACCTAATTTAAGTGATTTTTCCTTTAGTTGTGTTACAACCACCTAGGCACTCTTTGAAAGCAAAGAGATGCCACAACAAAACCTTTGTACAAAATCAAAGATGATAGGAAGCTATGATAGTTGGTAATCAAATTTTTTATGTCTATAGTCGATGGCTAAAATTGATTAACTCCACTCCATGAGTCAAGCTCGAGCATAATCTATTGTTTTGATCTGCAACAATTTAGTTCAAGATGTAGTAGGTCCATTTTAGGCAGAGTATCAATAGATGATTGGATTTTTGGTCTAAATTGATTTTCAACATTTATTGATAGCAAATACTATATAGATAATATGTTTCTTAGCTTCATCTGATCATATTCATGCCCATGCAAATGTAGGTCAAAATGCCACCAAGCCTCAAACATCCAACGTATGTACCAATGTGGAGAGGAGATAAGGTTGCTTATATATTGATTTCTCTTTGTTTGTTCCCTCTTGCAACAGGGGGATATTGGGCCTATGGGAACTTGGTGAGTGTTTTTTCCAATTAGAAAGTAATGTATTGATCAAGAATTAATTGAAATTTTTTGAATGAGTTTGCAAGTGCTTGAATTTGGTCTTAATGTAATTGCAAATACCTCAAGGAGGAATTTTGAATGTTATATATGGATTCCACAATCATGACATAACACAGGGACTATTGGGCCTTATCATGCTTATGTAGCCTCTTATTATTGATAGGTCTGGGGGCTATGGATAAATATTCTAACTAGTGAGAGGGGCTACTCTTCTGAAAAATTAAACCGGCTTATTAATGCTTTCTTTTACTTTTTTTTGCAGTTACACTATGGTGTCTCCTTTGCATATGTGAGATTGTGGGAGCGGGAGATCAGGAATCTAATGTGGATTTATGAACTAGTAAGTTCTTTTGTAAATGCTTTTGTACTAGAAAATGCTTCGTATTGTTATGAGAGGAACCAACTAGAGTACAAAAGTATTTATGGCTCACATATTTGACTTAATATATCTTAATCTATTTGTGATATATACATAAAAATACCCATTTCCAAGGTTTTTTCTTTAAGGAGTTGTAACTGATTTTGACATTTTGACAAGAGATTTAATGTGTTGTAAAATAAATAATACATATTGCAAATTATTGAATACATACTTTGGTTTTTAGTGATGCAAAGATCAATTTCCATTACCTTCCAAGGATATTGAGAACAAATTAAAAGAGATGCACTTGCATCATATTTTTTATATCACACTTCATTTTAGATTTCAATATTTGTGATTTGAAAATATTATGAAATGACTATGACGTTGATATTCCAAAAGGAATAACATTCATTTAAAATCCAAGCATTTTATATATTCATTATACAAGAAGTTGTGTTTTGAAGAGTTCACTGTATTTTTTTTTAAATTCCCCATATTCATCGGATATTCGACGTCCCCTTCCACAGAATTCGACGACCTCACCATACCACCGATGACAAGAGGCGTCGGATATCAAACATCCTATAATGTAATTTACATCGGATATCAGACATCCAAACCAATGACGTCGAACGTCGTAGGTCTTTGTAGGTATATGCGTCGGATATCTGACCACCTTTAAAGTAATAGGTGTCGGATCGCCGACCACCTTTAAAGTAATGGGCGTCAGATATCTGACCCCCTATAAATTAATGGGTGTTGTATATTCGACGTGTATATTAAAAGAGTTGTGGTCGGATATCCGACAGGACTATGTCGAATATCCGACGATACCATATTGATGTCGGATATCCACCGAAGGGAAACCGATGTTTAAAAAAGGAGAAGCTTGTCGGATGGTCGACAACGTGATGTCAAAAATCGGACATATATGCCGTCGTATTTTGGGTTCAAAAATTCTAGTGTCTTGAAGGCAATGGGAAGATCAATAAGCAAGACAGTAACAATTGCAGAGATCATAAAGGTGGCATATTTCATGCAGTAAATTCTCACAATTAATATTTGTTGCTAGATAATGATTTATTGATTTTGAATCCTGAGTTAACTTGTTTGTTCTCAATTTGATATCCTGGAGGAGGATACCTGGTATTCATCAGGACACAAAAATAATTTATATTGATATAAACGATATGTGGTAACCTCGTGAAGAAGGTTTATTACGGTAAGTTTGACATGTTTTATTGTTGACCTTATTGTGTTTCTTATCACTAACCCCAATTTATTTTGGATAATAACTTTTCTTTGTTTCATGTGAGATCTTGGAGAATAGTAATTTACTATGTAACTCTTCTTATGCAGGTTGGAAACAATAAGACATATGTCAATGATATCAATTATGTTATCAAGAATACAACTTGACTCAACACCTGCAGGGTATGCGTGATGTATTGTGTTCTTGTAGAAGTGATTATATCAATATGCTTATGCTTATGTGAAAAACTAAGTTGTAATTTCTGTATTTTTCCAATAAAATGTCTTCAAATTTCCTCTATATTATTCCCCCCCCCCCCCCAATATTGACCTCGAGGATACAATACAGAAAAGGTAAGTTGCAAATTATCATACAATGTAAACTTGTTTATCCTGACAAATCCTTCTCAGCAAGTGAATGTTTTTGGTTCATTCCATGTGGATAGACATTGGATTGTCTATTGAAGAATAATAGAATTTTGGGAACAATTTTTTTAGTGTGAACTTTGATTCTTCTATTTAAGGGTACTAGCTCAATGGAAGAGCACTCGCCTTACAGGTAGGAGGTTGGTGGTTTGATTCCTATGTGCCCTATCTACAGAAATCAATGACTAATTAAACAACTAGTTAACAAAAATAAATGACTAAATAAATGACCAGTTAACTACATTTAATGACTGACTAAATGACCAATTAACCACAACCAATGACTAAATAAATGACCTGTTAACAATGATCAATTACTAAATGCATGACTATTTAATGACTAAATACATGATGAGTTAACAACAATCAATGACTAAATAAATGACCAGTTAACAACAATCAATGACTAAAAAAATGACCAATTAACAACAATCAATGACTAAATATATGACCAAACAACAAGAACAACCAATAAATGACTAAATTTTGTTAGCCACATATTAGTTACATTATAAGTGACTGACAATAAATGAATATTAGTCACATGACTAAATTTAGTCATTTATATGCAATTTTTAGTAGTTTTTTTAGTCATGTATCTCACATTTTCTACTAGTGAAAAAATCATGAAAACAAACTATTGTTTCTTGAACCATTACATGTATTAGATTAACAAAAAAATTAAAAGAACCCACATGTATGGCATGCCATAGAGGCATGCAAAGTCCCCTAGAAGCATGGGATTTGAGCCAAGGCGTATGTCACCATAGATGCGTCCCAACGTTTCCTTCACATAACTTAATCCCATCAACAACCAACTGCATGCACCACTTAACACATGACATCTACCAAAAAACGAAGCATCCCATCTCTCTGCCCTTGGACAGTGTTGCTTGGTTTTTCAACCAAGCATATGCAAGGATGCACCTATTAACTTGTAATAGCAGTTTTCAAATTGAAAGCAAATACAACTATAAACTAATCTAAGATTAACATGTGCATATAACAATAAAATTGAAAAGATTTAACAAAAAGAACAAGAAACGAAATAAAAAATGACTTTTGTATTATAATACCTCAAATGGTGAGGATGTTTGGTGTTGAGCAGCTCCAAGGTTGAGATGCTCCAGGCTCCAATGGTCTCTTCTCCAAGATTGCTAAAATGGTCAAAGAGCTCAAGAGATATTTTGACAGCATGAGGATAGGATGATGGATGGATGGAAAGTGAGGAGCCCCTATCACCTTTTTATAGTTTTTGGTGATGGGGAATACCATTGTGGTTTTGAGGAAACCAATGGTATTGACCAACATGGTTTAGGTCTCTTTTCCCCCCTTTTTTCCTTTTTTTGAATATTTTTAATATTTTATTCCCTTTTAATGTTTTTTGGGAATTTTGGACCCTTTGTGAGGGTTTTTTGTGTTTTTTGAGGAAAAATATATATATTGAGGGGGAAAAAGGGGTATTGTGGTCTTTTTGGTGACCTTTTGATGGTTGTAGAGGCTCAAATGGTGGAAAAAGTGGACAAATGGGTCATGTGAATAGGGGAATGAACTAGTGAGCACTTTTTGGGTGTTAAAAGATTGCCCCCTGATGTGTGAGGGCAGGAGCTCATCATATGGCCGATAGACATCATATTTCTTTTGTCTTTTTCCCTGGGGTTTGGAGGAGAGAAGAGACCCGTTGGAGACTGGAGCAACGGTCCCTTGGAGGTTGCAAAAACAAAAAAATATTACATGGCCTCAATATGGATGAGGAATAATCTCTGATAATGGATGAGGCGGGCATACCCATGCTCGTATCAAGACATATACAGAATAATTAGTCCCAAGAAGGGGGACCTGAATAATACATAAAAAACCTGCTGGTACATCATAATGGTCCAAAGGGGACACTATTCTGCGATGTACTCGTGATCATAACATGACTGATCTCAATAACTGATACACTGGAAATGCAACAACCGTTCCGAATAAGGTTTCAGAAGGGTTGATGAACTGCTGAAACTGAAGGTGTCCAACATATGTAGGGACTCAACAACTGTGAGTCAACTCTGATGAGTATATGTAACTGTATACTCGAGGGAGTATAAAACTGGGGTACATCTGAATACTATTTCCATGCGCAACCCCGATATCTATAGGAAAATGTAACTGGTTGTTTCCATAAGTAGACTCTCAAATGTGGAAGAGTCAGGTGGTATCCGGGGTCTTCAACAAATAACTGAAAGGACCAATACCCTGTGCGAGTCTCAACGATGCAATCAAGGTGTTGAAGTCGAGCATGTGAGAAACAACCATTTGGAGAGGCACTGAGGACTCTTCTCGAAATGATTCGTAGGCACTCATCATAAATGGTGATGAGTCCAAGGCACAGGAACCTCTAGGTCTATCCTCTAGAATAAATTTGGTTGACGTCGACAGAGGGAGACCAGCAACTATCAAGGCAATGATGTTTCCTTGATAGGAGTGCAAGGTGTACAACCGAAGTGGGATAGTACTGATGGTAAGACTGACATACTGTGGGGATAGGAAATAACTGGGGTCATAGAGTGGGTGGATTCAAACTTCCTTTGTTCAGAGCATGATGACATGGTTGACCTGGCAGCATAGGAAACTGACTTGTAGGTATGGGGATCATAGCTTTAAGAACGGAAGGGTATGTATTGTAGATTGGAGAGATTCTGGGGGGACAAGCTGACGAATGCTGTAGAGGGACTCTCAGGGTGACATACTGCAGAATACTCTGAACAAAGGCGACCAAAATGGGGAAGCTTCCATATGAGTAGACATGATCTGTTGCGGTGCTGAGAAGCACCATTGGGTCCTTCTTCGTAGTTTTAATGAGCTCCAAAAAGGGATAAAAGTGTGCTCTGAAATGGTACTATCCTGTGGAATTTGTGAGCCCAGGATTGTTCGTGCTCATGAGTGCTTTCATTTTTAAGGAGTCTAAAAACGATAAGAAGACTCTGCAGTGTTGGTGGAGTACCGTCCTGTGGATTTATATGAGCCCAGGATGGTGATTGCTCGTGGTCGCTTTCATGTTTAGAGAGTCTGAAAGCGGTAAGTGGACTCCATTGGTTGTATTTTTCGTAAGTTAGTCTCCAAGGCCCGAAAAAGCATAAAATAATGCAAATGGAGAACTCTTCTAGCCGATGTGACTAGAGTATTCCTTTTTCGTAATTAGTCTACAAGGTCCGAAAAAAGGGTAAACTTATACCAGGTAGACGCCCTTTCAAATACTTTTAGCGAGCATGAAAGGAAGCAAGGTTGCTCGGAAATCTTTTCATTGTTTTAGGAGTCAGAAAAGGGCTTAACAGAAATTCCCTAAGTGCCTTTTTCGTAAAAGAATTACTCGGCCCGAAAAAGGGGTAAAATTATACCGAACAAAAAGGTATTGGTGAGAGCGAGGAATGATCTCGAGCATCGTCACGAGCACGGAAAACTGAATCCGACGATATAAATATAGTCAAAAATGGGCAACGGCTGATGTGGCACGCAAACCGAGGTGATGAGTGGCATTTTGAAAAAATGCCCGAAAATTATGGGGGTGAGAACAAGAAATGGTCTCAAGCATAGTCACGAGTTCGAAAAACTGAATCCGATGGTATAAAAATCGCCAATAAACTGACAACAGCCGATGTGGCATGCAAATCGAGGTGCCATGGGGCATGGAACGAATGCCCGAAATTTTTTTGTGAGAGCGAGAAATGATCTCAAGCATCATCACGGGCATGGAAATATGAATCCGACGGTGCAAATGGTGCGAAAAACGGAGGTCATAAGGACTCCGGAATGGTCAAAGGAAATAACTAGGTTAAAAAATGGCTACAAATAAAGGTGAGCCCACCAAGCCAAGGATGCAGTGGTGGGGAGAAATGATGACCCGCGGGGGAAGAATACTAGGTGTATCAAATCAAATCAAATATACAAGTGATATGTGACCTCAAAAATGGTTGAGATCACAAATGTGAAAAAGTGAGCAGGGTTAATGACCTGCCCCTATGCTATGTGCATGGGGTTTGTGATTGTGAATCACATATGTGTTGGTTTGAACGATGGGCTTATGGGTGTGCTGAGATAGATGTGATGGGGTAGGGTCAAAATGATTGATCATGCCCCCTATCCCAGGTTCGAGGTAATCTATTATGCCCCCGACCTCAGAGGTGTCAATGCGGTGTACATGTTGTTTTAGAGAGGGATCGACAGGGAATTGACCAACTACTGGAGCGGGGGTGTACCATGAGGATGTGGGCCGTGGTGGCATGCCGAAGTGATGATATGATGATGGGGGATTCCCCTTGCGGGGTGGATGCCCCCAGTATCATCGACGAGAATGATAATGATGATGAGTAGGCAAGGTATCGGGCATGCCCCCATGTTGTGGACATGTGGTTTCCTCTTTGATTTGAAAAGGTTGAATATGTGGGTCGGAGGGATCAATGGAAGGGGTCGACCAGACAGAGGGGTCTCCATTGGAAACCATGTAAATTGTGTTAATATATTATGAGGAGGAAGATGGTGGGAGATGATGTCACATCCCTGAAATTTGTACAAATTTTTAGAATTTTCTAAGCGTCTAAATCATCATTAAATGCTATGCGGAAGATCAAATGTATGTACAACATCTATATTTTTAATAAAGCGTTATCATAACATCTCATAACTTCTAACATCATTTGTTTAATTGTAGTTATAAATAAAGACTCTAATTATCGTCATGAAGGTCCTCTATATTTTCACAAGCCATTCTAACTATCAATATACAACTCATAATGTCGATCCACTACCCATTAGGAATATATGTCAACTTAAACATTTCCTCAATCTCTACTCTGGTAAACCTTTAAAAATAAAGTCTTCGACCAACACCTATACTTTCATAGTAATTTAAATCTACGAAACCATCATAGTTAATAACAACTAACACATTGGTATTTACTTTTTAATCTCTTCATGAAATTCTTAATATATGAGAAGTGCATTTCACGTTCAATATAAAATTCAATAATTATTTTCTCATGAAATCAATTATGCCTAAACGATGAAGACATCAAACCATCATAAAGTCAAGGGCAATTAAACAGATACAACACATAAGGGTTGTCCATCAAAAATCACCACAAAGCATCAAGGAAAATCTTCATACTTAAAAGAAGAACATTTTCACGTGGTTCACCCTCATCTTGGGCTACGTCCACAAAGGGGTGTTTTTTTTTTTTTTGCTTTATTTAATCAAGGGAGGAAAATTACATCAGGTAACATGGTTTATTCCAACCAAAAATAATTCTACTTTCACAACTTCTATCGCCAAAAGTACTAATTACACATTCATTCTTAGGGAATTTCTCATAAAATTACTCCCTTGTTTTTAAGGTTTAATGTTTGAACAACAACCTAAAAAAAAACAAGGCCTTTCTAGGTTCAAACAATGCCTAAGGTTTAGAACCTCAAAAAAATAATCTCTTCTCCTAACGGCTTTGACATCTACATACTACGGTCAAACTTCATTTAATATCAATGTTCATACTATTGTACATATGTAAATGTATTCCGACTACCGAGTTCATGACTCGTTGAGACCCTTCTCAATGAATAATAAAATTACATCGTTACTAGAATTCATTATATAATGGAGACAAAATCCCTTCCAACATGTAAGGCAAGGATAACGTATTAAGATTTACTCAAAGTGTTGTAAGCTAAGTGAAATCATCTTGATGTTAAGAACGAACATACATATATATAGGTATGTATGTATGTATATACATACCTACATATATATATATGTATGTATGTATGTATGTATGTATGCATGCATACATACATACATACATACATATATATATATAATAAACAAGACCGTTACCAAGATTTCTCCACCTGAGTAACCCTCAAACTAAACACCTAGGGATTACTTCCTATTGTGGAAGGATGTTGGGAGATTGCATTATAGAAAGAGACGTACCTCATCTAAGGGAGTTATGTAGAAACATCAGCAATGGCCAGATTAAAGGTTCTGATTTCACAACCATAAATTTCAGAAAACCAAACCAATCAGCAATTGTAGCATAAATAAAGAGAACCGATGCAGATCACCGAGGATACATTTCATACTAAATATCAAAACTAAAAGTAATCTATAAGTGGGACAGATCCTTATGATCTCGTACTATGCATCCTTAAAAATAAAAACAAACGCAGATTTATCGAATTCGGTTTGTCTTCAATCCGATTAACAATTGGTGGAAACCCCGTCACCTTTCACCATAACCGAAATAGAAAAAGAGGTTTTAGACACAGTTTTTAAAAACAGAGACTAAGCGAAGGCATGGACATAAAAGGTTCTAGTCTTTCAAGAATTCAAATGCTTAATGTATACAGAGCGAAGACTGAGATCACGCCACGACAGTCCTAGCAATTCAGAGATTCAATCGTTTGAACAAGCTAAGGCAAACACAGAAATAAGGCTTCGACAACTTAGTATTTTGGAGCTCAAATCATTTGAACAAGCTAATGGCATAAACAAAAATAAGGCTTTGGAAACTTAGTAATTCCGGAGATCAAACGCTTGAGTTCGTTCAGGCCATGAATAGAAATAAAGCTTCGACAAAAACCCCATTTCAGGATGAGATCGACCATTTAAGAGCAACCGGTTAATTAAAACAATAGATCAGTCGGTCAGATTTTATAGAGATCGAAAGGACTCAAAAGTGAGAGTGATGTATATACTTACCCGTTCTTAACGCAACGAAGGTAAAAGGATCTTACTGTCATTCTCCAAATGCAGTGATGAAGGTCGACTATCTATCACAGCTCAGCTATTCCCAAATGCGAGATGAAGGTCGACTTCTCATAGCAGCTTAGGCATCCGTGACACAAAGATCATTTTCTACTTAAAATCTAATTCCTCAGCTGCTTCAACGCAGCGGTCCAATTACCATCCTACCTTCGATCTCTTTATATTCTATCACTAAGATCCTCCCTTCATCTCGATGGATGCGCATCAAGATATGCTATTCGTCAAATCAATGAAAAAAATAAATCTATGCTACCCCACAACCTAGCTAACTAAATGCAAATATTCGTATTCCCCCAAAATATATAAATGCTCAAAGAAAAGAAACTGAACTGTTCTCCTCCATTTTGTTGGAGTGACACCCGGTCGAAATAAAACATTCCTCTCCAATAGATGGCGGTCAACAAGGATGTATTCTTCAATATGGAAACAAACTTCCACTAAAAGCTTACTCCACTAATCACTCACTACTAGCCTCTCTCGTTAGTGGAGGAATCTTAATGAAGGGCCCACCAAGTGGAGGAAGGTTTTAATAAGTGGTAGTTGGTTGATATTAGTGGAGTTCCACCATGATCTTCCTCTTAAAGGCTCATCAAAAGTGGTAGGGACCATACTCAATAATTAATCCAACTCTAATTTCCCATTTTAGTCTCTAGAGAATAATTTCTCATAATTGAATGTGTGAATCGTATGAGTTTCTTATGCCCTTCCAATTCTTTGACGTTATGCTAATTCATATGGGCTTCCATATTAATACGAACTTGAGTTTTAATCCCTTCCATGGTAACCACAAACGAGACTAACCATAAGTCAAATATTCTTGGATATTTTTAGACCAATATTTGGTAAGAAACAAACCCTAAGGTTATAGTATATCAATGACAATAATTTCTATTACTTGATATACTTTTGGGTTAGAAGATATTCATATTAATAATCATTAATTTCCCTCATACCTTTTATATCTTCCCTCGTACATTTTATATCTGATCTATCCAACTGAATAATGCAAGTGAAACACTTGGATGGGATGGATTTGATTTTTCATAACTCAAATATTAAAATTAAGGCAAGAGCACATGAAACTTCATGCACTACCTATTAGTTTATCTCCTTCTTGGAGTTCGAACCTTTATAATTTATTTCAAAGTGTAAGTTATAACTACTAAATATTAAGTATATAATTTATTTAAATCATTTATTAAATACTTTGATAAATATTTAGTAATAAGATTTATCTTATATGTTTTCTTATAACCTTTTAAGAATAACTCCCTATACCTTTTAGTATTTATTCAATACTAGGTTAATAATAACTTACTTAACTTCTAAAGGAAAGAGGTTGATCATGGTATTTATTTAATATTTAACCTTACTACAAATTTCATACATATATAAAGTATGTAATTAGCACTAAAATAGTACACTTACATATTGTAAAAGAAAAAAATGTCAACCTTATCTAGGTTTTATATATATAGAAAGAGAGAGAAACTTAGTCCATCTAGTTATAATAGTTACTTCCACAATATTTATTTCAAAATTTAATGTTATCATCCTTTCCACTTTTAGTGGAATTTGGTGGTTTCTTATCTATTTTTAGATGAGGTGATTACAAGTTTGTCTATATAGTATACATGTATATATAGATCCTCACTTAGGATTTTAGTCTTGTCGATACATATAAAACTAAGTTATATCGATATTTTCTATGAGATATATTTTATTCTATTATCTAACCATTGTTTACCATGATAAAATGTAAAGTAAACATTTACTTACCCTTTGAGCGATTTAGCTCAACTTATCTGTGTAAGTGGCCTCATAATCCATGTTCCTCTTGGATTATGACATGGGCCGTGATCCAAAATCACCTCCTGAAATGTTAGTTTATAAAGGAATTTTCTTTGCTTCAAATGTTCAACATCTGAACACATTAGTTCCATGGCATTTCATGCATGCTTGTTCAATTAACTGGTGCATCCCCTTCAATTCATCCTGTTGCAATTTCTTCAAGGTTCTTTATGTGAATTTGAAGTCAGGTCTGCTAACAAACAATCCAAGTTAGTATCACAATTTAAACAGTTAGTTACATATAGATTTATTTGAGACTTATTAATCCCATATTTAGGTGATCACACTAAGGTTAGGATTCTTCTTTTTCCTATAATCACATTTCTACTATTAACAATATTTTTTAGCTTGATGCATGTCGACCTTCATGCCAACCTTTAGAAGCAATATTTAGAACCATAATGCATAAGATAATTTTAATCTTTTAGAAATACTGCTTGCAACACTTTTAAGTTTATAATTCTCATAACGATAATAAGTTCTAAAATAAAATACAATTTATGTTAAATAGTCAAAATAAAGGTTTCTCATAATAAAAAATAATATTCAAACACGTCAGTTATCACGGATGCATTCACGTCTTTACACATAATCTTGTATCCTAGTTCTGTCAAATCTATTCTTGCCATCAATACTCAAGAGTAACTAATACTTAGGCTATGTCTTACACGAACTTCATTTTATTCACGACGAAAAAGGAAAAGAGTCAACCTGTACTACCAAGACTTGAGTAAAACGATTTGATATCATCAAATTTTATTTTGACAAATATACTTAATAAACATATAGAAAGAACTTCCTACCAACTAATTAATCAAATAATTTACCGGTTCATACTTTCTAATGTCTATGAATGCAATATTTTTCAATATAGCTTTTCATGAAACTATCAAAAGAAAAATATCAAAATAAAATGTAGCTATGAGTATTTGGCGACATTCAAATGACTTCATATAATCTAACAAGCTTACTGCTTGGAGTGTGCATTTATACTTTTATCCTAATGAAGCTTATAGGTAGTGTGCTTAATATCCAAAACTAAAAAGTGGGAAATTTAAATGATGTTTCTATGAAATTTTTAATTTAACATAAGCGGCATGTTCGTAACATTTTTCACAATCTTTTGTTTTGTCAAGGTAATAACCTATTTTGTCAAAATATTATGTATCTTTATCTATTGCTCCGACTAGTACTCACCAAATAACATACAATTATGAATCCTCCATTTCAACATAAAAGGTTATGTTACTTCTTTAACAAATTTAATCAATCATGATAGATAATACATAAAAAAAAAAACATCTATATCGATATATGAATAATTTACACTCTAGTGCAACCTTTGAAACCTTTCATGTATTTTTCTTGTATATCATACTCAAACTAATCGACCTTTAAACAAAAGTACATAAATTAGTTTGATATTTTCATCTATATCCTATAAGGTTATAGCATTGATTAAGGTATTACATATGCGTTCACTATTTATAGATTTTGAGAAGGAAAGTACATTGGTTACACACTTGTATCATTCAACTGAGTATTTTCTATCTTATGTAATTCTCATAGCCTTCTACGCATATACTGAGATCATTTCATTTTAAATGGAATAGTTTGCAATTGTATATCACATTCTATGACAATGTTATTCACGAAGTGAAAACTTTACGATAAAGGAAACATACCTTACTCATGATTTTGTAAAGAAAATAATGTTGAAAATGCTTATCCTTACTCCTTGTTGGAGAACTTGAAGTTGCACTCAAATGATGTTAACTCCTCGTCCATCCCAATCCATGCATCCAAAACAAAACGAAACAAGACATCTTGATTTATTAGCTTATCAACATTCACACTTCACATGTTGAGCCCATTAGGCCCGAGTATTTAAACCTAGTGCTCTGATACCATATGTCACATCCCCGAAATTTGTACAAATTTTTAAAATTTTCTAAGCGTCTAAATCATCATTAAATGCTATGCGGAAGATCAAATGTATGTACAACATCTATATTTTTAATAAAGCGTTATCATTGTTGAGATATTGTAACTTCAAAGAATATTATATTTGTACTTTATTATTCTGGAGATGTTTCATTCCTCCTTGAAAATCTTATTGTATATCTGGAGATGTTTATTCCTCCGTCGGAATGTGGTAACTTGGGTTATTAGACTTCCCTAGTGGGGGTCGGCCCTATATGTGTTATGTGGGTCAAAGGGTTATTAGACCACCCTAGTGGGGTCGGCCCAGTCAGTTGTAATGGGGTATTTAACCCAATGGTAAAATACGAGCCTACATGATTTGTGTAAAAGACAAGTCGGAGTAGTGTATAAATAGAGGAGGTGTATTCCTCATTTTACACACACTCACTCACTTGAGAGTAGCACACTTGTGGAGGAGACGTCTGCTATGGTGGAGGAGGAGATCATGTCTTTGGTTTGCATCTTTGTATATTGCTGGTCATCTATATTAAGGAAGCTTTGCTGGGTTTTCTACCCCATGAGGGTTTCCCAGGATAAATCTGTGTCTCTTGTGTTTTTGCTGTGCTTGTTGTTTCTTCAGTGATCCTGTATATGCTATTATTGTGAAATGGAATGCAATGCTGCTATTTTCTGTCTTAGCATATTAAATCTTAACATGGTATCAGAGCTAACCTGAAGGAAGGCAATGTATGGCACTTACGACACTTGCTTCACTTGAGACAATTTGAAGGTTTGGGTTTTACATAGAAAAAACCAGTCATCATGGAACTTTTGCTATAAATCCATTTATGCGAAGGTTCAGGATCTGAAAAGTTTACAGGTCGTATATAACATCCCCAGGTACCTTGTGTCCAAAGGGCACCCTCAGATTCGTTGTACTTTGTGAGTTATGATCAGTACAAGTTAGGGTTTCTGCCTCTTCCAGATCTCAGTCAAAATCAGGTGACCTAGGAAAAAAGGTCATAACTTGGGCTAGGAAGCTCCAAATGAAATTTCGTTCAGGAAACGTTTTAAGAGGCCAAATCTGAACCAGTGACGCGTGGCACACCGTACAAGTTTGCTCTCCTGTTTTATCCCATATACAGGTCACGTTGCGACACTTGGCATAACTCTCTCTCAGAAAATCCAATTGAGGTCAGACCTTTCGGGATGAAAAGATGACAGGTCAGGATACCACAAAAAACGTTTTCAGACCCTGTGGAGTGAAAATTTAGGAGTTACAGTGGAAACAATCAGGTACATATTTATGTCAAAACAGAATTATTTTTGGAGCACCTTCATTCATGGCTTCCGGAATTTAGGGTTTTGGAGAAAGTTAGAATTTTTGGAATCAAAATCCACGGCTGAATGCTACTCAGGAAAAATCGAAATTTAGAGACCAAGATCGAATTTTTTGGTTGGGTAGAAGACCGGGCTTGATCAAACCCCAGTTCGGGATTTTGATCGGAAAGATGAAAAATTAGGGCTTCAGCAAAAGTTGGAATTTTTGAAGTCTATAACCACGGCTGGAAGCTCCTCAGAAAAATAAGAGTTTAGAGCCTTGGATCAAACCTTTTGATTGGACAGAAGGGTGGGCTTCATCAAACCCTAGTTCGGGTTCCTGTCCAGAAGATCCAGAAGTTTCGAAGGCAATTTTGAGGGGTCAAATTTTGGAGATTTCAAAATTGAAGCATGCTAGTTTGATCAGCTCAACAAGACGCATCCTTCCATCCATTCAGAAGTGTGAAAGTCAAAGATTGAATTTTTAGGGTTTCTCTAGCAAACCCTAATCAAGATCTAGATCAAGTTTTAGGGGGAGTTGAGGCTAAGGCCTTACATAAGAAGACTACAAGAAGTCTCGACAGGTATGACTTAAGGAGGTTCAGGTATGTCTTGAAATCTGATTCTTGATTAAGTTCATAATGTGTTTGTCTTCATATTATTTATTAGTACAATCTTGATTAATGTTAGAATTATCTTATCACCCTAGTAACAGTATGAATGCATGTGAATGATCGAAGACATTCATTGTTTAGGGCTATATGATTGTACTAATGCATTATGGTGTTGTGCGAGGTTGATGTTGTCTGCTAACAAGATACAGGTACATCACAAAAGACAAATCAAGTTCCATGACCATGACAACATGAAGACAAAGACTCATCCATAATCTTTGTTCTACTTACGAGGTATGTATGACTTTGTTATATTATGCTTAACCTATGAGACATGCAGGTTCTAGCTCAGGATCTCTAAATCATTGAAGAGATTGTTTAGGTATGTTGTACATAACTAAGCAGGTATACTAATCCAGGTATGTTTTCCTATGTCAAGTTAGAATCTTACCTTATGTTAGGATCCCCTATATAAGTATACTTGATATGATTGGTTATGCTTATTCATAAAGTTAGTAATCAAGGGTTTATGCATATTATGTCTCTTATCTTGATGATTTAATTAACCAGAAGAGTACTGTGATCAAACAAGAATATGCATGAGTAAAAGAAGACTTCCTTGAAACCCTGAATACTAATGATCATGACTATACATATTCAAGATTATTTAGAATTAGAATGTTTTGATAATATTGAGAATATACTAATGAATGTATGTTTGTGTATGAGATCATGAGGATGACACTAGTGCACACTTGAGCATGCACAGTGGTACAGAATGAATAGAAGCTCAAAAGACATATAGAAGATCAAGCGGGAGGCAACCACACAAACATAAAAGAGTGGTATAGAATGAATAGAAGTTCAAAAGACATATAGAAGATCAAGCGGAGGGAAACCACACAAACATAAAAGATAAGTATTTGAGTTGTTATTTGAAATAGTAAATGCTATTGCTTGTATGCATATTTGTATTCCTAGAATATATCATGCTGAGTGTAAACATTCATAGAGCATTGAACAGTATCCTACTGATATGCATATGATTGGTAAGTTGGACAAACATTCCATTGTTGCTTGTCTAGCATGAAACCTCTTTGCTGACATGCTGAGAGATGTGCACACTCTCGATAGTATGTTCTGGTAGAGATGGAAGGCATCTAGATAGCCACTGTATGCATACAGGATATGGGAAAGTGTTGTGCCAAATTATTGGTCAAAATAGTTGCATAACTATGTAAACGATATCTGTATGCATAATAGGTTATCATGTCAATATGATTTGATGATTATGAAGTATTACTAATCATAAACTTAATTTTGATTTGTAGGAAAGATCATGATGAATGATGAACACTGAACAAGCGATGGATGTTCAACAAAAGGATTTACAAATCAAACACACTATATAAGGCTTGTGGCTAGAAGATTCTCTTGGAAAGAGGAAGAGAATCATGATGATAAGACCATTCTCTTAATGGTGTAATTAAAGAAGAAGTGTGAATCAGGTTCTGTATGGGTTCCCAGGATCGATAATCAATTGATGAGCTTAATGATCACCATGGGTGATGTGGATCTCAACCTTTGCTACAAGGTTGAATATGATTTCTATACACAGATGCAAGAAGGAACTCACCACAAAGTTTGAATGATGTTGAGGCTCATATCAGTAGACCCATCTGATGAGAGATGGCACAGATAGATGGCTGCAGAAATGAAAATGAAAGATCTCAGATTGATGCATTACTTTCTAGGTCTAGAAGTATGGAAAGGATCAGAAGGAATCTTTCTCAACCAGGGAAAGTATGCCGAGAAATATTAAAAGGACTTGATATGTTGGAATGACCACTCTCATGGATTCCAACTTGAAGCTGTTAGTGAATGACTCATCAGAGTTAGTGTATATAACTCTGTACAGACATATTATTGGGTCGTTGATGTATCTGACGAATACCAGGCCAGATATATACCTTGCTGAGAACACCTTGAGTCAGTATCTAGTGGAAACTAGATATGTTCACCTGATAGTTGCAAAAGCATGTGATGAGGCATCTAAAGGATATTATAGACTTTGATCTATGCTATCTTGGAGATCATGACTTCAGATGACTACACAGATGTTGATTGGGCAGAAAGTGTATCAGACAGGAAGAACACATCGAGAGGATGTTATTGTCTGGGATTAGCCATGATCTCGTGGTATAGCAGGAAGCAGTCTAATGTGGCTCTCAGCACAACTGAAGCAGAATACATAACTGCTTGCTCTGCTAGTTGTGAAGCAGTATGGCTTCTGGATTGTTTGACTTAGAGATAGACCCAACTGTGATCCTATGTGACAAACAGAGTTGTATCAAGATGGCAGAGAATCCAGTGTTCCATGATATGGCGCAGAAAGGAACTATAAAGTTTGAATTTGTAACAAGTTGCCGATGTACTAACCAAACCTCTACCTCAAGTGAACAAGTTACCGATGTACTAACCAAACCTCTACCTCAAGAAAAGTTTGAGTATTTTTCGAGACAAGCTTGGTAGGACCCTCCTCGAGAGGGGGAGTGATGTGGTCACTTATGACGAGATTGCCTACATCAACAGTGAGGTCGATGATGTGGATACCTATATTGGTGATGCCGACAGAGAGGTTGGTGGATGGTCCTTAGACAGGGTCTAAGGTGACAAGGGGATTGCATCATCCTTGAACACATGTTCTAAAAGGAGCCATAGACAGATGTCTTCGAGAATGAAGTCCTTGGTGGACATGGGGGGATTGGATCATCCCTAGACTTCAGTCCTAAAGAGAGCCGTAGACGTATGTCTTCGAGAATGAAGTCCTTCGTGGACATGTGAGGATTGAATCATCCTTGGATTTCAGTCCTAAAGAGAGCCATAGACATATGTCTTCGAGAATGAAGTCCTTCGTGGACATGTGAGGATTGAATCATCCTTGGATTTCAGTCCTAAAGAGAGCCGTAGACATGATTTCTCCGAGAATGAAGTCCTTGGTGGACATGAGAGGATTGCATCATCCTTGAACACACGTTCTAAAGTGAGTCGTAGACAGGTGTCTTCGAGAAAGAAAAAGGATTGCATCATCCCTGGACTTCAGTCCTAAAAAGAGCCGTAGACATGATGTCTCCGAGAATGAAGTCCTTGGTGGACATGAGAGGATTGGATCATCCCTGGACTTTAGTCCTAAAGAGAACCATAGACATGATGTCTTCGAGAATGAAGTCCTGAATGAATAGGTAGGGGATTGCATCTTCCCCGGACCTCGGTCCCAGAATTGAGCCGTAGACTGATGTCTCCGAAAATTGAAGATAGGACTGCATCGTCCCTGAACTAGGTTCAAAATGTACGTGAGGACTGCATCGTCCATGAACTGGGTTCAAAATGTACGTGAGGACTGTATCGTCCATGAACTGGGTTCAAAATGTACGTGAGGACTGCATCGTCCATGAACTGGGTTCAAAATGTACGTGAGGAATGCATCGTCCATGAACTGGGTTCAAAATGTACGTGAGGACTGCATCGTCCATGAACTGGGTTCAAAATGTACGTGATGGGATTGCATCATCCCTAGACATGAGACTTGTCTTAAAGGTACGTGTGAGGACTGCATCGTCCATGAACTAGGTTCAAAATGTACGTGATGGGATTGCATCGTCCCTAGACATGAGACCTGTCTTAAAGTGATAAGGATTGATCATCCTGGAACTTGATTTGGATTGTATCATCCATGGACCTATGTCCTAAAGAGAGCGGAATTGATCATCCTGTAATATGATCATGTGTGTTGCAGGGTATGCTGCTATGTATTGATGATAGATGTATTAGTGAGAATACATGCTATTGATGATAGATGTATTAGTGAGAATACATGCTTTTGATGATAGATGTATTAGTGAGAATACATGCTATTGATGATAGATGTATTATGAGAATACATGCTTTTGATGATAGATGTATTAGTGAGAATACATGTTTTTGATGATATATGTATTAGTAAGAATACATGTTTTGATGATAGATGTATTGGTGTGGATACTAATACAGATGATCCAGATGCTGTAGATCGTGATGATCTAGATGTTGTAGATCGAGATGATCCAGATGTTGTAGATCGAGATGATCCAGATGCTGTAGATCGAGATGATCCAGATGCTGTAAATCGTGATGATCCAGATGTTGTAGATCGAGATGATCCCGATGCTGATGATCGTTTGATGACGATGCTGATGATCGTGAGGATCCATATGTTGATGTTGCTGTAGTTGTTTGAGTGCTGCAGAAGATAAAAACACGGTACTGAAGATGTTGATGTTCCAGTATTGAAGATGTTCCAGTAACTGCTTGAGTTACTAATGATGTTGAGAAAGCTTCCAATGATTTATAGATGTATCATGTATGATGTTGATGACTCCTTGCTCATGCAGATGCTGTTATAATATCCTTATCGTTAAGGGGGAGTGTTGAGATATTGTAACTTCAAAGAATATTATATTTGTACTTTATTATTCTGGAGATGTTTCATTCCTCCTTGAAAATCTTATTGTATATCCGGAGATGTTTATTCCTCCGTCGGAATGTGGTAACTTGGGTTATTAGACTTCCCTAGTGGGGGTCGGCCCTATATGTGTTATGTGGGTCAAAGGGTTATTAGACCACCCTAGTGGGGTCAGCCCAGTCAGTTGTAATGGGGTATTTAACCCAATGGTAAAATACGAGCCTACATGATTTGTGTAAAAGACAAGTCGGAGTAGTGTATAAATAGAGGAGGTGTATTCCTCATTTTACACACGCTCACTCACTTGAGAGTAGCGCACTTGTGGAGGAGAGGTCTGCTATGGTGGAGGAGGAGATCATGTCTTTGGTTTGCATCTTTGTATATTGTTGGTCATCTATATTGAGGAAGCTTTGCTGGGTTTTCTACCCCATGAGGTTTTCCCAAGATAAATCTGTGTCTCTTGTGTTTTTGCTGTGCTTGTTGTTTCTTCAGTGATCATGTATATGCTATTATTGTGAAATGGAATGCAATGCTGCTATTTTCTGTCTTAGCATATTAAATATTAACAATAATAACATCTCATAGCTTCTAACATCATTTGTTTAATTGTAGTTATAAATAAAGACTCTAATTATCGTCATGAAGGTCCTCTATATTTTCACAAGCCATTCTAACTATCAATATACAACTCATAATGTCGATCCACTACCCATTAGGAATATATGTCAACTTAAACATTTCCTCAATCTCTACTCCAGTAAACCTTTAAAAATAATGTCTTCGACCAACACCTATACTTTCATAGTAATTTAAATCTACGAAACCATCATAGTTAATAACAACTAACACATTGGTATTTACTTTTTAATCTCTTCATGAAATTCTTAATATATGAGAAGTACATTTCACGTTCAATATAAAATTCAATAACTATTTTCTCATGAAATCAATTATGCCTAAACGATGAAGACATCAAACCATCATAAATTCAAGGGCAATTAAACAGATACAACACATAAGGGCTATCCATCAAAAATCACCACAAAGCATCAAGGAAAATATTCATACTTAAAAAAAGAACATTTTCACGTGGTTCACCCTCATCTTGGGCTACGTCCACAAAGGGGTGTTTTTTTTTTTTTTGCTTTATTTAATCAAGGGAGGAAAATTACATCAGGTAACATGGTTTATTCCAACCAAAAATAATTCTACTTTCTAAACTTCTATCGCCAAAAGTACTAATTACACATTCATTCTTAGGGAATTTCTCATAAAATTGCTCCCTTGTTTTTAAGGTTTAATGTTTGAACAACAACCTAAAAAAAACAAGGCCTTTCTAGGTTCAAACAATGCCTAAGGTTTAGAACCTCAAAAAAAAATCTCTTCTCCTAAAATATATTTATTATGTTCACAAAACTCCATTCTCCTTCCGGCTTTGACATCTACATACTACGGTCAAACTTCATTTAATATCAATGTTCATACTATTGTACATATGTAAATGTATTCCGACTACCGAGTTCATGACTCGTTGAGACTCTTCTCAATGAATAATAAAATTACATCGTTACTAGAATTCATTATATAATGGAGACAAAATCCCTTCCAACATGTAAGGCAAGGATAACGTATTAAGATTTACTCAAAGTGTTGTAAGCTAAGTGAAATCATCTTAATGTTAAGAACATACATACATATATATATATATAATAAACAAGACCGTTGCCAAGATTTCTGCACCTGAGTAACCCTCAAACTAAACACCTAGGGATTACTTCCTATCGTGGAAGGATGCTGGGAGATTGCATTATAGAAAGAGACGTACCTCGTCTAAGGGAGTTATGTAGAAACATTAGCAATGGCCAGATTAAAGGTTCTGCTTTCACAACCATAAATTTCAGAAAACCAAACCAATCAGCAATTGTAGCATAAATAAAGAGAACCGATGCAGATCACCGAGGATACATTTCATACTAAATATCAAAACTAAAAGTAATCTATAAGTGGGACAGATCCTTATGATCTCGTACTATGCATCCTTAAAAATAAAAACAAACGCAGATTTATCGAATTCGGTTTGTCTTCAATCCGATTAATATTTGGTGGAAACCCCGTCACCTTTCACCATAACCGAAATAGAAACAGAGGTTTTAGACACAGTTTTTAAAAACAGAGACTAAGCGAAGGCATGGACATAAAAGGTTCTAGTCTTTCGAGAATTCAAACGCTTAATGTATACAGAGCGAAGACTGAGATCACGCCACGACAGTCCTAGCATTTCAAAGATTCAATCATTTGAACAAGCTAAGGCATACACAGAAATAAGGCTTCGACAACTTAGTATTTTGGAGCTCAAATCATTTGAACAAGCTAATGGCATAAACAAAAATAAGGCTTCGGCAACTTAGTAATTCCGGAGATCAAACGCTTGAGTTCGTTCAAGCCATGAATAGAAATAAAGCTTTGACAAAAACCCCATTTCAAGATGAGATCAACCATTTAAGAGTAACCGGTTGTTTAAAACAATAGATCAATCGGTCGGATTTTATAGAGATCGAAAGGACTCAAAAGTGAGCGTGATGTATATACTTACCCGTTCTTAACGCAACGAAGGTAAAAGGATCTTACTGTCATTCTCCAAATGCAGTGATGAAGGTCGACTGTCTATCACAGCTCAGCTATTCCCTTACGCCGAGATCCAAGTTAACCTTTCTCCCAAATGCCGAGATGAAGGTCGACTTCTCATAGCAGCTCAGGCATTCGTGACGTAGAGATCATTTTTTACTTAAAATCTAATTCCTTAGCTGCTTCAACACAGTGGTCGAATTACCATCCTACCTCCAAGCTCTCTATATTCTATCACTAAGATCCTCCCTTCATCTCGATGGATGCGCATCAAGATATACTATTCATCAAATCAATGAAAAAAAATATCTTTTCGACAGCTAATCTATGCTACCCCACAACCTAACTAACTAAATGCAAATATTCACATTCCCTCAAAATATATAAATGCTCAAAGAAAAGAAACTGAATTGTTCTCCTCCATTTTGTTGGAGTGACACCCGGTCGAAATAAAACATTCCTCTCCAATAGATGGCGGTCAACAAGGATGTATTCTTCAATATGGAAACAAACTTCCACTTAAAGCTTACTCCACTAATCACTCACCACTAGCCTCTCTCGTTAGTGGAAGAATCTTAATGAAGGGCCCACCAAGTGGAGGAAGGTTTTAATAAGTGGTAGTTGGTTGATATTAGTGGAGTTCCACCATGATCTTCCTCTTAAAGGCTCATCAAAAGTGGTAGGGACCATACTCAATAATTAATCCATCTATAATTTCCCATTTTAGTCTCTAGAGAATAATTTCTCATAATTGAATGTGTGAATCGTATGAGTTTCTTATGCCCTTCCAATTCTTTGACGTTATGCTAATTCATATGGGCTTCCATATTAATACGAACTTGAGTTTTTAATCCCTTCCGTGGTAACCACAAACGAGACTAACCATAAGTCAAATATTCTTGGATATTTTTAGACCAATATTTGGTAAGAAACAAACCCTAAGGTTATAGTATATCAATGACAATAATTTCTATTACTTGATATACTTTTGGGTTAGAAGATATTCATATTAATAATCATTAATTTCCCTCATACCTTTTATATCTTCCCTCGTACCTTTTATATCTGATCTATCCAACTGAATAATGCAAGTGAAACACTTGGATGGGATGGATTTGATTTTTCATAACTCAAATATTAAAATTAAGGCAAGAGCACATGAAACTTCATGCACTACCTATTAGTTTATCTCCTTCTCTCCTTCTTGGAGTTCGAACCTTTATAATTTATTTCAAAGTGTAAGTTATAACTACTAAATATTAAGTATATAATTTATTTAAATCATTTATTAAATACTTTGATAAATATTTAGTAATAAGATTTATCTTATATGTTTTCTTATAACCTTTTAAGAATAACTCCCTATACCTTTTAGTATTTATTCAATACTAGGTTAATAATAACTTACTTAACTTCTAAAGGAAGGAGGTTGATCATGGTATTTATTTAACATTTAACCTTACTACAAATTTCATACATATATAAAGTATGTAATTAGCACTAAAAATAGTACACTTACATATTGTAAAAGAAAAAAATGTCAACCTTATCTAGGTTTTATATATATAGAAAGAGAGAGAAACTTAGTCCATCTAGTTATAATAGTTACTTCCACAATATTTATTTCAAAATTTAATGTTATCATCCTTTCCACTTTTAGTGGAATTTGGTGGTTTCTTATCTATTTTTAGATGAGGTGATTACAAGTTTGTCTATATAGTATACATGTATATATAGATCCTCACTTAGGATTTTAGTCTTGTCGATACATATAAAACTAAGTTATATCGATATTTTCTATGAGATATATTTTATTCTATTATCTAACCATTGTTTACCTTGGTATAGTTCATATTGGATATTTATAGAATAACGCTTCTTTTGTATAAAGCATAAAACATATGTTTCCACCCTATTCCAAAGGTGAATGTAACATATCCCTCTTAGTTTCATTATTTAGATATTTATAAATGAAACTCTTGCATTTTATGTGGAGTTAAGATAAATTATAAAATTTACTAAATTGGATTTAATCTTATTAGGTTCGTCATGATTGAGATGTAGGCCTTAATGGCTAAGTTAGATGTTTATGGTGAAAGGTAATCCTTCTAGGACTAACTTATATCCGATCTTATCATAATTAAATATGATAAGCCATGATATGGTCAACCAGCACATGGCTTCCTAGTCGTTATCTTTTCTTACGGGTGGGTTTTGTTACTTATTGTTTAGTCGCATTACCATCCTTTAACCTTCTAGGTTTTAAACTAAGACTTATAAACATAAAACTAGCTCGAGGTCCACTGGTGGGGCCTTGGCCTTGAGCTCCTCACCATGGCCATTTACAAAATTCATAATTACTTTTACAATTATAATAACAATAGGCATCGAAATTGAGGGATGTTACACACTCCCCCCCTTAAAGATAACACCGTCCTCGGTGTTCAACGGTTTGTCTTTTGCATCCTTTCCCATCTTTCGCTTACTTTTGTTCTTATGCTTTGGCCGTCTTCACATTTTTGCGATTTTCAACAAGCCCTCATCACTTATATCTTGCACATTACACAGATCATACAAGATCTCCCAACGTTCTTTAGTATATCATGAGTATACAAAATTTCAAAACAGTAAATATTCATCATTCTTCCTCTTCCTTGAGGAAATATTTTGCTTATTCCAGTATTTATAACATTCACACATAAATACATGTGATAGTCTAGCTACAAGATAATCATTATCATTATCTCATATCATAAAACAATTCTTTCAACCGAACTTTGTAACCACCAAACCTCTTTGTATTTCAGCAATCATGGAGACTTGCATATAAAACCACTATAAAACTCTTATGGATTCTCACAATCGTGGAGACTTGCCATACAAAAACATTTATGTATTTCCGTAATCGTGGGAACTTGCCATATATATCCTGCTCATGTACTTCAACAATCATATAGACTTGCATACATTAACATGAGTCCTCTGCAACTCAACAGAAAAAAACCTCTGCATATAGCAGGAATACGACAGTCTTATTCTGAAATTCATTACATAGCTTCCCCTCATCGAATCTCTCAGTGATCACCTAATGCACATGAGGAAATATTTCTATATAGATATTGTAGAAGAGCTGCCTGCTCAATTCGATGTATATAAAGTTGGCCTAGGACTTTTGGGTCAGTATAACATTCAACGAGCTACCTGCTCTGTTCCACTTCCATGGGGGACATGACCACAATTTAGGGAAATTGCACCCTGCAACGGCTAGTAAATGAGTTCGTGATGTTGTCGGATCTACCTGAGCCCGGAGATAATTTCCCTTCCTCGCAAACCTTCTTGTTTGAGTCCAGGAAACACTTCTTTATGACAAATATTTATTAATATACATAATAGCAACCAAAATTAGATTCATTCATCATATTCTTTGCATCTTGATGATTATACATCATCACTCATAAGTCTTATCACCAATCATGATTCATAAAGCCCTGAAATCCATGATAAAATGTAAAGTAAACATTTACTTACCCTTTGAGCGATTTAGCTCAACTTATCTGTGTAAGTGGCCTCATAATCCATGTTCCTCTTGGATTATGACATGGGCCGTGATCCAAAATCACCTCCTGAAATGTTAGTTTATAAAGGAATTTTCTTTGCTTCAAATGTTCAACATCTGAACACATTAGTTCCATGGCATTTCATGCATGCTTGTTCAATTAACTGGTGCATCCCCTTCAATTCATCCTGTTGCAATTTCTTCAAGGTTCTTTATGTGAATTTGAAGTCAGGTCTGCTAACAAACAATCCAAGTTAGTATCACAATTTAAACAGTTAGTTACATATAGATTTATTTGAGACTTATTAATCCCATATTTAGGTGATCACACTAAGGTTAGGATTCTTCTTTTTCCTATAATCACATTTCTACTATTAACAATATTTTTTAGCTTGATGCATGTCGACCTTCATGCCAACCTTTAGAAGCAATATTTAGAACCATAATGCATAAGATATTTTTAATCTTTCAGAAATACTGCTTGCAACACTTTTAAGTTTATAATTCTCATAACGATAATAAGTTCTAAAATAAAATACAATTTATGTTAAATAGTCAAAATAAAGGTTTCTCATAATAAAAAATAATATTCAAACACGTCAGTTATCACGGATGCATTCACGTCTTTACACATAATCTTGTATCCTAGTTCTGTCAAATCTATTCTTGCCATCAATACTCAAGAGTAACTAATACTTAGGCTATGTCTTACACGAACTTCATTTTATTCACGACGAAAAAGGAAAAGAGTCAACCTGTACTACCAAGACTTGAGTAAAACGATTTGATATCATCAAATTTTATTTTGACAAATGTACTTAATAAACATATAGAAAGAACTTCCTACCAACTAATTAATCAAATAATTTACCGGTTCATACTTTCTAATGTCTATGAATGCAATATTTTTCAATATAGCTTTTCATGAAACTATCAAAAGAAAAATATCAAAATAAAATGTAGCTATGAGTATTTGGCGACATTCAAATGACTTCATATAATCTAACAAGCTTACTGCTTGGAGTGTGCATTTATACTTTTATCCTAATGAAGCTTATAGGTAGTGTGCTTAATATCCAAAACTAAAAAGTGGGAAATTTAAATGACGTTTCTATGAAATTTTTAATTTAACATAAGCGGCATGTTCGTAACATTTTTCACAATCTTTTGTTTTGTCAAGGTAATAACCTATTTTGTCAAAATATTATGTATCTTTATCTATTGCTCCGACTAGTACTCACCAAATAACATACAATTATGAATCCTCCATTTCAACATAAAAGGTTATGTTACTTCTTTAACAAATTTAATCAATCATGATAGATAATACATAAAAAAAAAAACATCTATATCGATATATGAATAATTTACACTCTAGTGCAACCTTTGAAACCTTTCATGTATTTTTCTTGTATATCATACTCAAACTAATCGACCTTTAAACAAAAGTACATAAATTAGTTTGATATTTTCATCTATATCCTATAAGGTTATAGCATTGATTAAGGTATTACATATGCGTTCACTATTTATAGATTTTGAGAAGGAAAGTACATTGGTTACACACTTGTATCATTCAACTGAGTATTTTCTATCTTATGTAATTCTCATAGCCTTCTACGCATATACTGAGATCATTTCATTTTAAATGGAATAGTTTGCAATTGTATATCACATTCTATGACAATGTTATTCACGAAGTGAAAACTTTACGATAAAGGAAACATACCTTACTCATGATTTTGTAAAGAAAATAATGTTGAAAATGCTTATCCTTACTCCTTGTTGGAGAACTTGAAGTTGCACTCAAATGATGTTAACTCCTCGTCCATCCCAATCCATGCATCCAAAACAAAACGAAACAAGACATCTTGATTTATTAGCTTATCAACATTCACACTTCACATGTTGAGCCCATTAGGCCCGAGTATTTAAACCTAGTGCTCTGATACCATATGTCACATCCCCGAAATTTGTACAAATTTTTAAAATTTTCTAAGCGTCTAAATCATCATTAAATGCTATGCGGAAGATCAAATGTATGTACAACATCTATATTTTTAATAAAGCGTTATCATTGTTGAGATATTGTAACTTCAAAGAATATTATATTTGTACTTTATTATTCTGGAGATGTTTCATTCCTCCTTGAAAATCTTATTGTATATCTGGAGATGTTTATTCCTCCGTCGGAATGTGGTAACTTGGGTTATTAGACTTCCCTAGTGGGGGTCGGCCCTATATGTGTTATGTGGGTCAAAGGGTTATTAGACCACCCTAGTGGGGTCGGCCCAGTCAGTTGTAATGGGGTATTTAACCCAATGGTAAAATACGAGCCTACATGATTTGTGTAAAAGACAAGTCGGAGTAGTGTATAAATAGAGGAGGTGTATTCCTCATTTTACACACACTCACTCACTTGAGAGTAGCACACTTGTGGAGGAGACGTCTGCTATGGTGGAGGAGGAGATCATGTCTTTGGTTTGCATCTTTGTATATTGCTGGTCATCTATATTAAGGAAGCTTTGCTGGGTTTTCTACCCCATGAGGGTTTCCCAGGATAAATCTGTGTCTCTTGTGTTTTTGCTGTGCTTGTTGTTTCTTCAGTGATCCTGTATATGCTATTATTGTGAAATGGAATGCAATGCTGCTATTTTCTGTCTTAGCATATTAAATCTTAACATGGTATCAGAGCTAACCTGAAGGAAGGCAATGTATGGCACTTACGACACTTGCTTCACTTGAGACAATTTGAAGGTTTGGGTTTTACATAGAAAAAACCAGTCATCATGGAACTTTTGCTATAAATCCATTTATGCGAAGGTTCAGGATCTGAAAAGTTTACAGGTCGTATATAACATCCCCAGGTACCTTGTGTCCAAAGGGCACCCTCAGATTCGTTGTACTTTGTGAGTTATGATCAGTACAAGTTAGGGTTTCTGCCTCTTCCAGATCTCAGTCAAAATCAGGTGACCTAGGAAAAAAGGTCATAACTTGGGCTAGGAAGCTCCAAATGAAATTTCGTTCAGGAAACGTTTTAAGAGGCCAAATCTGAACCAGTGACGCGTGGCACACCGTACAAGTTTGCTCTCCTGTTTTATCCCATATACAGGTCACGTTGCGACACTTGGCATAACTCTCTCTCAGAAAATCCAATTGAGGTCAGACCTTTCGGGATGAAAAGATGACAGGTCAGGATACCACAAAAAACGTTTTCAGACCCTGTGGAGTGAAAATTTAGGAGTTACAGTGGAAACAATCAGGTACATATTTATGTCAAAACAGAATTATTTTTGGAGCACCTTCATTCATGGCTTCCGGAATTTAGGGTTTTGGAGAAAGTTAGAATTTTTGGAATCAAAATCCACGGCTGAATGCTACTCAGGAAAAATCGAAATTTAGAGACCAAGATCGAATTTTTTGGTTGGGTAGAAGACCGGGCTTGATCAAACCCCAGTTCGGGATTTTGATCGGAAAGATGAAAAATTAGGGCTTCAGCAAAAGTTGGAATTTTTGAAGTCTGTAACCACGGCTGGAAGCTCCTCAGAAAAATAAGAGTTTAGAGCCTTGGATCAAACCTTTTGATTGGACAGAAGGGTGGGCTTCATCAAACCCTAGTTCGGGTTCCTGTCCAGAAGATCCAGAAGTTTCGAAGGCAATTTTGAGGGGTCAAATTTTGGAGATTTCAAAATTGAAGCATGCTAGTTTGATCAGCTCAACAAGACGCATCCTTCCATCCATTCAGAAGTGTGAAAGTCAAAGATTGAATTTTTAGGGTTTCTCTAGCAAACCCTAATCAAGATCTAGATCAAGTTTTAGGGGGAGTTGAGGCTAAGGCCTTACATAAGAAGACTACAAGAAGTCTCGACAGGTATGACTTAAGGAGGTTCAGGTATGTCTTGAAATCTGATTCTTGATTAAGTTCATAATGTGTTTGTCTTCATATTATTTATTAGTACAATCTTAATTAATGTTAGAATTATCTTATCACCCTAGTAACAGTATGAATGCATGTGAATGATCGAAGACATTCATTGTTTAGGGCTATATGATTGTACTAATGCATTATGGTGTTGTGCGAGGTTGATGTTGTCTGCTAACAAGATACAGGTACATCACAAAAGACAAATCAAGTTCCATGACCATGACAACATGAAGACAAAGACTCATCCATAATCTTTGTTCTACTTACGAGGTATGTATGACTTTGTTATATTATGCTTAACCTATGAGACATGCAGGTTCTAGCTCAGGATCTCTAAATCATTGAAGAGATTGTTTAGGTATGTTGTACATAACTAAGCAGGTATACTAATCCAGGTATGTTTTCCTATGTCAAGTTAGAATCTTACCTTATGTTAGGATCCCCTATATAAGTATACTTGATATGATTGGTTATGCTTATTCATAAAGTTAGTAATCAAGGGTTTATGCATATTATGTCTCTTATCTTGATGATTTAATTAACCAGAAGAGTACTGTGATCAAACAAGAATATGCATGAGTAAAAGAAGACTTCCTTGAAACCCTGAATACTAATGATCATGACTATACATATTCAAGATTATTTAGAATTAGAATGTTTTGATAATATTGAGAATATACTAATGAATGTATGTTTGTGTATGAGATCATGAGGATGACACTAGTGCACACTTGAGCATGCACAGTGGTACAGAATGAATAGAAGCTCAAAAGACATATAGAAGATCAAGCGGGAGGCAACCACACAAACATAAAAGAGTGGTATAGAATGAATAGAAGTTCAAAAGACATATAGAAGATCAAGCGGAGGGAAACCACACAAACATAAAAGATAAGTATTTGAGTTGTTATTTGAAATAGTAAATGCTATTGCTTGTATGCATATTTGTATTCCTAGAATATATCATGCTGAGTGTAAACATTCATAGAGCATTGAACAGTATCCTACTGATATGCATATGATTGGTAAGTTGGACAAACATTCCATTGTTGCTTGTCTAGCATGAAACCTCTTTGCTGACATGCTGAGAGATGTGCACACTCTCGATAGTATGTTCTGGTAGAGATGGAAGGCATCTAGATAGCCACTGTATGCATACAGGATATGGGAAAGTGTTGTGCCAAAGTATTGGTCAAAATAGTTGCATAACTATGTAAACGATATCTGTATGCATAATAGGTTATCATGTCAATATGATTTGATGATTATGAAGTATTACTAATCATGTACTTAATTTTGATTTGTAGGAAAGATCATGATGAATGATGAACACTGAACAAGCGATGGATGTTCAACAAAAGGATTTACAAATCAAACACACTATATAAGGCTTGTGGCTAGAAGATTCTCTTGGAAAGAGGAAGAGAATCATGATGATAAGACCATTCTCTTAATGGTGTAATTAAAGAAGAAGTGTGAATCAGGTTCTGTATGGGTTCCCAGGATCGATAATCAATTGATGAGCTTAATGATCACCATGGGTGATGTGGATCTCAACCTTTGCTACAAGGTTGAATATGATTTCTATACACAGATGCAAGAAGGAACTCACCACAAAGTTTGAATGATGTTGAGGCTCATATCAGTAGACCCATCTGATGAGAGATGGCACAGATAGATGGCTGCAGAAATGAAAATGAAAGATCTCAGATTGATGCATTACTTTCTAGGTCTAGAAGTATGGAAAGGATCAGAAGGAATCTTTCTCAACCAGGGAAAGTATGCCGAGAAATATTAAAAGGACTTGATATGTTGGAATGACCACTCTCATGGATTCCAACTTGAAGCTGTTAGTGAATGACTCATCAGAGTTAGTGTATATAACTCTGTACAGACATATTATTGGGTCGTTGATGTATCTGACGAATACCAGGCCAGATATATACCTTGCTGAGAACACCTTGAGTCAGTATCTAGTGGAAACTAGATATGTTCACCTGATAGTTGCAAAAGCATGTGATGAGGCATCTAAAGGATATTATAGACTTTGATCTATGCTATCTTGGAGATCATGACTTCAGATGACTACACAGATGTTGATTGGGCAGAAAGTGTATCAGACAGGAAGAACACATCGAGAGGATGTTATTGTCTGGGATTAGCCATGATCTCGTGGTATAGCAGGAAGCAGTCTAATGTGGCTCTCAGCACAACTGAAGCAGAATACATAACTGCTTGCTCTGCTAGTTGTGAAGCAGTATGGCTTCTGGATTGTTTGACTTAGAGATAGACCCAACTGTGATCCTATGTGACAAACAGAGTTGTATCAAGATGGCAGAGAATCCAGTGTTCCATGATATGGCGCAGAAAGGAACTATAAAGTTTGAATTTGTAACAAGTTGCCGATGTACTAACCAAACCTCTACCTCAAGTGAACAAGTTACCGATGTACTAACCAAACCTCTACCTCAAGAAAAGTTTGAGTATTTTTCGAGACAAGCTTGGTAGGACCCTCCTCGAGAGGGGGAGTGATGTGGTCACTTATGACGAGATTGCCTACATCAACAGTGAGGTCGATGATGTGGATACCTATATTGGTGATGCCGACAGAGAGGTTGGTGGATGGTCCTTAGACAGGGTCTAAGGTGACAAGGGGATTGCATCATCCTTGAACACATGTTCTAAAAGGAGCCATAGACAGATGTCTTCGAGAATGAAGTCCTTGGTGGACATGGGGGGATTGGATCATCCCTAGACTTCAGTCCTAAAGAGAGCCGTAGACGTATGTCTTCGAGAATGAAGTCCTTCGTGGACATGTGAGGATTGAATCATCCTTGGATTTCAGTCCTAAAGAGAGCCATAGACATATGTCTTCGAGAATGAAGTCCTTCGTGGACATGTGAGGATTGAATCATCCTTGGATTTCAGTCCTAAAGAGAGCCGTAGACATGATTTCTCCGAGAATGAAGTCCTTGGTGGACATGAGAGGATTGCATCATCCTTGAACACACGTTCTAAAGTGAGTCGTAGACAGGTGTCTTCGAGAAAGAAAAAGGATTGCATCATCCCTGGACTTCAGTCCTAAAAAGAGCCGTAGACATGATGTCTCCGAGAATGAAGTCCTTGGTGGACATGAGAGGATTGGATCATCCCTGGACTTTAGTCCTAAAGAGAACCATAGACATGATGTCTTCGAGAATGAAGTCCTGAATGAACAGGTAGGGGATTGCATCTTCCCCGGACCTCGGTCCCAGAATTGAGCCGTAGACTGATGTCTCCGAAAATTGAAGATAGGACTGCATCGTCCCTGAACTAGGTTCAAAATGTACGTGAGGACTGCATCGTCCATGAACTGGGTTCAAAATGTACGTGAGGACTGTATCGTCCATGAACTGGGTTCAAAATGTACGTGAGGACTGCATCGTCCATGAACTGGGTTCAAAATGTACGTGAGGAATGCATCGTCCATGAACTGGGTTCAAAATGTACGTGAGGACTGCATCGTCCATGAACTGGGTTCAAAATGTACGTGATGGGATTGCATCATCCCTAGACATGAGACTTGTCTTAAAGGTACGTGTGAGGACTGCATCGTCCATGAACTAGGTTCAAAATGTACGTGATGGGATTGCATCGTCCCTAGACATGAGACCTGTCTTAAAGTGATAAGGATTGATCATCCTGGAACTTGATTTGGATTGTATCATCCATGGACCTATGTCCTAAAGAGAGCGGAATTGATCATCCTGTAATATGATCATGTGTGTTGCAGGGTATGCTGCTATGTATTGATGATAGATGTATTAGTGAGAATACATGCTATTGATGATAGATGTATTAGTGAGAATACATGCTTTTGATGATAGATGTATTAGTGAGAATACATGCTATTGATGATAGATGTATTATGAGAATACATGCTTTTGATGATAGATGTATTCGTGAGAATACATGTTTTTGATGATATATGTATTAGTAAGAATACATGTTTTGATGATAGATGTATTGGTGTGGATACTAATACAGATGATCCAGATGTTGTAGATCGTGATGATCTAGATGTTGTAGATCGAGATGATCCAGATGTTGTAGATCGAGATGATCCAGATGCTGTAGATCGAGATGATCCAGATGCTGTAAATCGTGATGATCCAGATGCTGTAGATCGAGATGATCCCGATGCTGATGATCGTTTGATGACGATGCTGATGATCGTGAGGATCCATATGTTGATGTTGCTGTAGTTGTTTGAGTGCTGCAGAAGATAAAAACACGGTATTGAAGATGTTGATGTTCCAGTATTGAAGATGTTCCAGTAACTGCTTGAGTTACTAATGATGTTGAGAAAGCTTCCAATGATTTATAGATGTATCATGTATGATGTTGATGACTCCTTGCTCATGCAGATGCTGTTATAATATCCTTATCGTTAAGGGGGAGTGTTGAGATATTGTAACTTCAAAGAATATTATATTTGTACTTTATTATTCTGGAGATGTTTCATTCCTCCTTGAAAATCTTATTGTATATCCGGAGATGTTTATTCCTCCGTCGGAATGTGGTAACTTGGGTTATTAGACTTCCCTAGTGGGGGTCGGCCCTATATGTGTTATGTGGGTCAAAGGGTTATTAGACCACCCTAGTGGGGTCGGCCCAGTCAGTTGTAATGGGGTATTTAACCCAATGGTAAAATACGAGCCTACATGATTTGTGTAAAAGACAAGTCGGAGTAGTGTATAAATAGAGGAGGTGTATTCCTCATTTTACACACGCTCACTCACTTGAGAGTAGCGCACTTGTGGAGGAGAGGTCTGCTATGGTGGAGGAGGAGATCATGTCTTTGGTTTGCATCTTTGTATATTGCTGGTCATCTATATTGAGGAAGCTTTGCTGGGTTTTCTACCCCATGAGGTTTTCCCAAGATAAATCTGTGTCTCTTGTGTTTTTGCTGTGCTTGTTGTTTCTTCAGTGATCATGTATATGCTATTATTGTGAAATGGAATGCAATGCTGCTATTTTCTGTCTTAGCATATTAAATATTAACAATAATAACATCTCATAGCTTCTAACATCATTTGTTTAATTGTAGTTATAAATAAAGACTCTAATTATCGTCATGAAGGTCCTCTATATTTTCACAAGCCATTCTAACTATCAATATACAACTCATAATGTCGATCCACTACCCATTAGGAATATATGTCAACTTAAACATTTCCTCAATCTCTACTCCAGTAAACCTTTAAAAATAATGTCTTCGACCAACACCTATACTTTCATAGTAATTTAAATCTACGAAACCATCATAGTTAATAACAACTAACACATTGGTATTTACTTTTTAATCTCTTCATGAAATTCTTAATATATGAGAAGTACATTTCACGTTCAATATAAAATTCAATAACTATTTTCTCATGAAATCAATTATGCCTAAACGATGAAGACATCAAACCATCATAAATTCAAGGGCAATTAAACAGATACAACACATAAGGGCTATCCATCAAAAATCACCACAAAGCATCAAGGAAAATATTCATACTTAAAAAAAGAACATTTTCACGTGGTTCACCCTCATCTTGGGCTACGTCCACAAAGGGGTGTTTTTTTTTTTTTTGCTTTATTTAATCAAGGGAGGAAAATTACATCAGGTAACATGGTTTATTCCAACCAAAAATAATTCTACTTTCTAAACTTCTATCGCCAAAAGTACTAATTACACATTCATTCTTAGGGAATTTCTCATAAAATTGCTCCCTTGTTTTTAAGGTTTAATGTTTGAACAACAACCTAAAAAAAACAAGGCCTTTCTAGGTTCAAACAATGCCTAAGGTTTAGAACCTCAAAAAAAAATCTCTTCTCCTAAAATATATTTATTATGTTCACAAAACTCCATTCTCCTTCCGGCTTTGACATCTACATACTACGGTCAAACTTCATTTAATATCAATGTTCATACTATTGTACATATGTAAATGTATTCCGACTACCGAGTTCATGACTCGTTGAGACTCTTCTCAATGAATAATAAAATTACATCGTTACTAGAATTCATTATATAATGGAGACAAAATCCCTTCCAACATGTAAGGCAAGGATAACGTATTAAGATTTACTCAAAGTGTTGTAAGCTAAGTGAAATCATCTTAATGTTAAGAACATACATACATATATATATATATAATAAACAAGACCGTTGCCAAGATTTCTGCACCTGAGTAACCCTCAAACTAAACACCTAGGGATTACTTCCTATCGTGGAAGGATGCTGGGAGATTGCATTATAGAAAGAGACGTACCTCGTCTAAGGGAGTTATGTAGAAACATTAGCAATGGCCAGATTAAAGGTTCTGCTTTCACAACCATAAATTTCAGAAAACCAAACCAATCAGCAATTGTAGCATAAATAAAGAGAACCGATGCAGATCACCGAGGATACATTTCATACTAAATATCAAAACTAAAAGTAATCTATAAGTGGGACAGATCCTTATGATCTCGTACTATGCATCCTTAAAAATAAAAACAAACGCAGATTTATCGAATTCGGTTTGTCTTCAATCCGATTAATATTTGGTGGAAACCCCGTCACCTTTCACCATAACCGAAATAGAAACAGAGGTTTTAGACACAGTTTTTAAAAACGGAGACTAAGCGAAGGCATGGACATAAAAGGTTCTAGTCTTTCGAGAATTCAAACGCTTAATGTATACAGAGCGAAGACTGAGATCACGCCACGACAGTCCTAGCATTTCAAAGATTCAATCATTTGAACAAGCTAAGGCATACACAGAAATAAGGCTTCGACAACTTAGTATTTTGGAGCTCAAATCATTTGAACAAGCTAATGGCATAAACAAAAATAAGGCTTCGGCAACTTAGTAATTCCGGAGATCAAACGCTTGAGTTCGTTCAAGCCATGAATAGAAATAAAGCTTTGACAAAAACCCCATTTCAAGATGAGATCAACCATTTAAGAGTAACCGGTTGTTTAAAACAATAGATCAATCGGTCGGATTTTATAGAGATCGAAAGGACTCAAAAGTGAGAGTGATGTATATACTTACCCGTTCTTAACGCAACGAAGGTAAAAGGATCTTACTGTCATTCTCCAAATGCAGTGATGAAGGTCGACTGTCTATCACAGCTCAGCTATTCCCTTACGCCGAGATCCAAGTTAACCTTTCTCCCAAATGCCGAGATGAAGGTCGACTTCTCATAGCAGCTCAGGCATTCGTGACGTAGAGATCATTTTTTACTTAAAATCTAATTCCTTAGCTGCTTCAACACAGTGGTCGAATTACCATCCTACCTCCAAGCTCTCTATATTCTATCACTAAGATCCTCCCTTCATCTCGATGGATGCGCATCAAGATATACTATTCATCAAATCAATGAAAAAAAATATCTTTTCGACAGCTAATCTATGCTACCCCACAACCTAACTAACTAAATGCAAATATTCACATTCCCTCAAAATATATAAATGCTCAAAGAAAAGAAACTGAACTGTTCTCCTCCATTTTGTTGGAGTGACACCCGGTCGAAATAAAACATTCCTCTCCAATAGATGGCGGTCAACAAGGATGTATTCTTCAATATGGAAACAAACTTCCACTTAAAGCTTACTCCACTAATCACTCACCACTAGCCTCTCTCGTTAGTGGAGGAATCTTAATGAAGGGCCCACCAAGTGGAGGAAGGTTTTAATAAGTGGTAGTTGGTTGATATTAGTGGAGTTCCACCATGATCTTCCTCTTAAAGGCTCATCAAAAGTGGTAGGGACCATACTCAATAATTAATCCATCTATAATTTCCCATTTTAGTCTCTAGAGAATAATTTCTCATAATTGAATGTGTGAATCGTATGAGTTTCTTATGCCCTTCCAATTCTTTGACGTTATGCTAATTCATATGGGCTTCCATATTAATACGAACTTGAGTTTTTAATCCCTTCCGTGGTAACCACAAACGAGACTAACCATAAGTCAAATATTCTTGGATATTTTTAGACCAATATTTGGTAAGAAACAAACCCTAAGGTTATAGTATATCAATGACAATAATTTCTATTACTTGATATACTTTTGGGTTAGAAGATATTCATATTAATAATCATTAATTTCCCTCATACCTTTTATATCTTCCCTCGTACCTTTTATATCTGATCTATCCAACTGAATAATGCAAGTGAAACACTTGGATGGGATGGATTTGATTTTTCATAACTCAAATATTAAAATTAAGGCAAGAGCACATGAAACTTCATGCACTACCTATTAGTTTATCTCCTTCTCTCCTTCTTGGAGTTCGAACCTTTATAATTTATTTCAAAGTGTAAGTTATAACTACTAAATATTAAGTATATAATTTATTTAAATCATTTATTAAATACTTTGATAAATATTTAGTAATAAGATTTATCTTATATGTTTTCTTATAACCTTTTAAGAATAACTCCCTATACCTTTTAGTATTTATTCAATACTAGGTTAATAATAACTTACTTAACTTCTAAAGGAAGGAGGTTGATCATGGTATTTATTTAACATTTAACCTTACTACAAATTTCATACATATATAAAGTATGTAATTAGCACTAAAAATAGTACACTTACATATTGTAAAAGAAAAAAATGTCAACCTTATCTAGGTTTTATATATATAGAAAGAGAGAGAAACTTAGTCCATCTAGTTATAATAGTTACTTCCACAATATTTATTTCAAAATTTAATGTTATCATCCTTTCCACTTTTAGTGGAATTTGGTGGTTTCTTATCTATTTTTAGATGAGGTGATTACAAGTTTGTCTATATAGTATACATGTATATATAGATCCTCACTTAGGATTTTAGTCTTGTCGATACATATAAAACTAAGTTATATCGATATTTTCTATGAGATATATTTTATTCTATTATCTAACCATTGTTTACCTTGGTATAGTTCATATTGGATATTTATAGAATAACGCTTCTTTTGTATAAAGCATAAAACATATGTTTCCACCCTATTCCAAAGGTGAATGTAACATATCCCTCTTAGTTTCATTATTTAGATATTTATAAATGAAACTCTTGCATTTTATGTGGAGTTAAGATAAATTATAAAATTTACTAAATTGGATTTAATCTTATTAGGTTCGTCATGATTGAGATGTAGGCCTTAATGGCTAAGTTAGATGTTTATGGTGAAAGGTAATCCTTCTAGGACTAACTTATATCCGATCTTATCATAATTAAATATGATAAGCCATGATATGGTCAACCAGCACATGGCTTCCTAGTCGTTATCTTTTCTTACGGGTGGGTTTTGTTACTTATTGTTTAGTCGCATTACCATCCTTTAACCTTCTAGGTTTTAAACTAAGACTTATAAACATAAAACTAGCTCGAGGTCCACTGGTGGGGCCTTGGCCTTGAGCTCCTCACCATGGCCATTTACAAAATTCATAATTACTTTTACAATTATAATAACAATAGGCATCGAAATTGAGGGATGTTACACACTCCCCCCCTTAAAGATAACACCGTCCTCGGTGTTCAACGGTTTGTCTTTTGCATCCTTTCCCATCTTTCGCTTACTTTTGTTCTTATGCTTTGGCCGTCTTCACATTTTTGCGATTTTCAACAAGCCCTCATCACTTATATCTTGCACATTACACAGATCATACAAGATCTCCCAACGTTCTTTAGTATATCATGAGTATACAAAATTTCAAAACAGTAAATATTCATCATTCTTCCTCTTCCTTGAGGAAATATTTTGCTTATTCCAGTATTTATAACATTCACACATAAATACATGTGATAGTCTAGCTACAAGATAATCATTATCATTATCTCATATCATAAAACAATTCTTTCAACCGAACTTTGTAACCACCAAACCTCTTTGTATTTCAGCAATCATGGAGACTTGCATATAAAACCACTATAAAACTCTTATGGATTCTCACAATTGTGGAGACTTGCCATACAAAAACATTTATGTATTTCCGTAATCGTGGGAACTTGCCATATATATCCTGCTCATGTACTTCAACAATCATATAGACTTGCATACATTAACATGAGTCCTCTGCAACTCAACAGAAAAAAACCTCTGCATATAGCAGGAATACGACAGTCTTATTCTGAAATTCATTACATAGCTTCCCCTCATCGAATCTCTCAGTGATCACCTAATGCACATGAGGAAATATTTCTATATAGATATTGTAGAAGAGCTGCCTGCTCAATTCGATGTATATAAAGTTGGCCTAGGACTTTTGGGTCAGTATAACATTCAACGAGCTACCTGCTCTGTTCCACTTCCATGGGGGACATGACCACAATTTAGGGAAATTGCACCCTGCAACGGCTAGTAAATGAGTTCGTGATGTTGTCGGATCTACCTGAGCCCGGAGATAATTTCCCTTCCTCGCAAACCTTCTTGTTTGAGTCCAGGAAACACTTCTTTATGACAAATATTTATTAATATACATAATAGCAACCAAAATTAGATTCATTCATCATATTCTTTGCATCTTGATGATTATACATCATCACTCATAAGTCTTATCACCAATCATGATTCATAAAGCCCTGAAATCCATGATAAAATGTAAAGTAAACATTTACTTACCCTTTGAGCGATTTAGCTCAACTTATCTGTGTAAGTGGCCTCATAATCCATGTTCCTCTTGGATTATGACATGGGCCGTGATCCAAAATCACCTCCTGAAATGTTAGTTTATAAAGGAATTTTCTTTGCTTCAAATGTTCAACATCTGAACACATTAGTTCCATGGCATTTCATGCATGCTTGTTCAATTAACTGGTGCATCCCCTTCAATTCATCCTGTTGCAATTTCTTCAAGGTTCTTTATGTGAATTTGAAGTCAGGTCTGCTAACAAACAATCCAAGTTAGTATCACAATTTAAACAGTTAGTTACATATAGATTTATTTGAGACTTATTAATCCCATATTTAGGTGATCACACTAAGGTTAGGATTCTTCTTTTTCCTATAATCACATTTCTACTATTAACAATATTTTTTAGCTTGATGCATGTCGACCTTCATGCCAACCTTTAGAAGCAATATTTAGAACCATAATGCATAAGATATTTTTAATCTTTCAGAAATACTGCTTGCAACACTTTTAAGTTTATAATTCTCATAACGATAATAAGTTCTAAAATAAAATACAATTTATGTTAAATAGTCAAAATAAAGGTTTCTCATAATAAAAAATAATATTCAAACACGTCAGTTATCACGGATGCATTCACGTCTTTACACATAATCTTGTATCCTAGTTCTGTCAAATCTATTCTTGCCATCAATACTCAAGAGTAACTAATACTTAGGCTATGTCTTACACGAACTTCATTTTATTCACGACGAAAAAGGAAAAGAGTCAACCTGTACTACCAAGACTTGAGTAAAACGATTTGATATCATCAAATTTTATTTTGACAAATGTACTTAATAAACATATAGAAAGAACTTCCTACCAACTAATTAATCAAATAATTTACCGGTTCATACTTTCTAATGTCTATGAATGCAATATTTTTCAATATAGCTTTTCATGAAACTATCAAAAGAAAAATATCAAAATAAAATGTAGCTATGAGTATTTGGCGACATTCAAATGACTTCATATAATCTAACAAGCTTACTGCTTGGAGTGTGCATTTATACTTTTATCCTAATGAAGCTTATAGGTAGTGTGCTTAATATCCAAAACTAAAAAGTGGGAAATTTAAATGACGTTTCTATGAAATTTTTAATTTAACATAAGCGGCATGTTCGTAACATTTTTCACAATCTTTTGTTTTGTCAAGGTAATAACCTATTTTGTCAAAATATTATGTATCTTTATCTATTGCTCCGACTAGTACTCACCAAATAACATACAATTATGAATCCTCCATTTCAACATAAAAGGTTATGTTACTTCTTTAACAAATTTAATCAATCATGATAGATAATACATAAAAAAAAAACATCTATATCGATATATGAATAATTTACACTCTAGTGCAACCTTTGAAACCTTTCATGTATTTTTCTTGTATATCATACTCAAACTAATCGACCTTTAAACAAAAGTACATAAATTAGTTTGATATTTTCATCTATATCCTATAAGGTTATAGCATTGATTAAGGTATTACATATGCGTTCACTATTTATAGATTTTGAGAAGGAAAGTACATTGGTTACACACTTGTATCATTCAACTGAGTATTTTCTATCTTATGTAATTCTCATAGCCTTCTACGCATATACTGAGATCATTTCATTTTAAATGGAATAGTTTGCAATTGTATATCACATTCTATGACAATGTTATTCACGAAGTGAAAACTTTACGATAAAGGAAACATACCTTACTCATGATTTTGTAAAGAAAATAATGTTGAAAATGCTTATCCTTACTCCTTGTTGGAGAACTTGAAGTTGCACTCAAATGATGTTAACTCCTCGTCCATCCCAATCCATGCATCCAAAACAAAACGAAACAAGACATCTTGATTTATTAGCTTATCAACATTCACACTTCACATGTTGAGCCCATTAGGCCCGAGTATTTAAACCTAGTGCTCTGATACCATATGTCACATCCCCGAAATTTGTACAAATTTTTAAAATTTTCTAAGCGTCTAAATCATCATTAAATGCTATGCGGAAGATCAAATGTATGTACAACATCTATATTTTTAATAAAGCGTTATCATTGTTGAGATATTGTAACTTCAAAGAATATTATATTTGTACTTTATTATTCTGGAGATGTTTCATTCCTCCTTGAAAATCTTATTGTATATCTGGAGATGTTTATTCCTCCGTCGGAATGTGGTAACTTGGGTTATTAGACTTCCCTAGTGGGGGTCGGCCCTATATGTGTTATGTGGGTCAAAGGGTTATTAGACCACCCTAGTGGGGTCGGCCCAGTCAGTTGTAATGGGGTATTTAACCCAATGGTAAAATACGAGCCTACATGATTTGTGTAAAAGACAAGTCGGAGTAGTGTATAAATAGAGGAGGTGTATTCCTCATTTTACACACACTCACTCACTTGAGAGTAGCACACTTGTGGAGGAGACGTCTGCTATGGTGGAGGAGGAGATCATGTCTTTGGTTTGCATCTTTGTATATTGCTGGTCATCTATATTAAGGAAGCTTTGCTGGGTTTTCTACCCCATGAGGGTTTCCCAGGATAAATCTGTGTCTCTTGTGTTTTTGCTGTGCTTGTTGTTTCTTCAGTGATCCTGTATATGCTATTATTGTGAAATGGAATGCAATGCTGCTATTTTCTGTCTTAGCATATTAAATCTTAACATGGTATCAGAGCTAACCTGAAGGAAGGCAATGTATGGCACTTACGACACTTGCTTCACTTGAGACAATTTGAAGGTTTGGGTTTTACATAGAAAAAACCAGTCATCATGGAACTTTTGCTATAAATCCATTTATGCGAAGGTTCAGGATCTGAAAAGTTTACAGGTCGTATATAACATCCCCAGGTACCTTGTGTCCAAAGGGCACCCTCAGATTCGTTGTACTTTGTGAGTTATGATCAGTACAAGTTAGGGTTTCTGCCTCTTCCAGATCTCAGTCAAAATCAGGTGACCTAGGAAAAAAGGTCATAACTTGGGCTAGGAAGCTCCAAATGAAATTTCGTTCAGGAAACGTTTTAAGAGGCCAAATCTGAACCAGTGACGCGTGGCACACCGTACAAGTTTGCTCTCCTGTTTTATCCCATATACAGGTCACGTTGCGACACTTGGCATAACTCTCTCTCAGAAAATCCAATTGAGGTCAGACCTTTCGGGATGAAAAGATGACAGGTCAGGATACCACAAAAAACGTTTTCAGACCCTGTGGAGTGAAAATTTAGGAGTTACAGTGGAAACAATCAGGTACATATTTATGTCAAAACAGAATTATTTTTGGAGCACCTTCATTCATGGCTTCCGGAATTTAGGGTTTTGGAGAAAGTTAGAATTTTTGGAATCAAAATCCACGGCTGAATGCTACTCAGGAAAAATCGAAATTTAGAGACCAAGATCGAATTTTTTGGTTGGGTAGAAGACCGGGCTTGATCAAACCCCAGTTCGGGATTTTGATCGGAAAGATGAAAAATTAGGGCTTCAGCAAAAGTTGGAATTTTTGAAGTCTGTAACCACGGCTGGAAGCTCCTCAGAAAAATAAGAGTTTAGAGCCTTGGATCAAACCTTTTGATTGGACAGAAGGGTGGGCTTCATCAAACCCTAGTTCGGGTTCCTGTCCAGAAGATCCAGAAGTTTCGAAGGCAATTTTGAGGGGTCAAATTTTGGAGATTTCAAAATTGAAGCATGCTAGTTTGATCAGCTCAACAAGACGCATCCTTCCATCCATTCAGAAGTGTGAAAGTCAAAGATTGAATTTTTAGGGTTTCTCTAGCAAACCCTAATCAAGATCTAGATCAAGTTTTAGGGGGAGTTGAGGCTAAGGCCTTACATAAGAAGACTACAAGAAGTCTCGACAGGTATGACTTAAGGAGGTTCAGGTATGTCTTGAAATCTGATTCTTGATTAAGTTCATAATGTGTTTGTCTTCATATTATTTATTAGTACAATCTTGATTAATGTTAGAATTATCTTATCACCCTAGTAACAGTATGAATGCATGTGAATGATCGAAGACATTCATTGTTTAGGGCTATATGATTGTACTAATGCATTATGGTGTTGTGCGAGGTTGATGTTGTCTGCTAACAAGATACAGGTACATCACAAAAGACAAATCAAGTTCCATGACCATGACAACATGAAGACAAAGACTCATCCATAATCTTTGTTCTACTTACGAGGTATGTATGACTTTGTTATATTATGCTTAACCTATGAGACATGCAGGTTCTAGCTCAGGATCTCTAAATCATTGAAGAGATTGTTTAGGTATGTTGTACATAACTAAGCAGGTATACTAATCCAGGTATGTTTTCCTATGTCAAGTTAGAATCTTACCTTATGTTAGGATCCCCTATATAAGTATACTTGATATGATTGGTTATGCTTATTCATAAAGTTAGTAATCAAGGGTTTATGCATATTATGTCTCTTATCTTGATGATTTAATTAACCAGAAGAGTACTGTGATCAAACAAGAATATGCATGAGTAAAAGAAGACTTCCTTGAAACCCTGAATACTAATGATCATGACTATACATATTCAAGATTATTTAGAATTAGAATGTTTTGATAATATTGAGAATATACTAATGAATGTATGTTTGTGTATGAGATCATGAGGATGACACTAGTGCACACTTGAGCATGCACAGTGGTACAGAATGAATAGAAGCTCAAAAGACATATAGAAGATCAAGCGGGAGGCAACCACACAAACATAAAAGAGTGGTATAGAATGAATAGAAGTTCAAAAGACATATAGAAGATCAAGCGGAAGGAAACCACACAAACATAAAAGATAAGTATTTGAGTTGTTATTTGAAATAGTAAATGCTATTGCTTGTATGCATATTTGTATTCCTAGAATATATCATGCTGAGTGTAAACATTCATAGAGCATTGAACAGTATCCTACTGATATGCATATGATTGGTAAGTTGGACAAACATTCCATTGTTGCTTGTCTAGCATGAAACCTCTTTGCTGACATGCTGAGAGATGTGCACACTCTCGATAGTATGTTCTGGTAGAGATGGAAGGCATCTAGATAGCCACTGTATGCATACAGGATATGGGAAAGTGTTGTGCCAAAGTATTGGTCAAAATAGTTGCATAACTATGTAAACGATATCTGTATGCATAATAGGTTATCATGTCAATATGATTTGATGATTATGAAGTATTACTAATCATGTACTTAATTTTGATTTGTAGGAAAGATCATGATGAATGATGAACACTGAACAAGCGATGGATGTTCAACAAAAGGATTTACAAATCAAACACACTATATAAGGCTTGTGGCTAGAAGATTCTCTTGGAAAGAGGAAGAGAATCATGATGATAAGACCATTCTCTTAATGGTGTAATTAAAGAAGAAGTGTGAATCAGGTTCTGTATGGGTTCCCAGGATCGATAATCAATTGATGAGCTTAATGATCACCATGGGTGATGTGGATCTCAACCTTTGCTACAAGGTTGAATATGATTTCTATACACAGATGCAAGAAGGAACTCACCACAAAGTTTGAATGATGTTGAGGCTCATATCAGTAGACCCATCTGATGAGAGATGGCACAGATAGATGGCTGCAGAAATGAAAATGAAAGATCTCAGATTGATGCATTACTTTCTAGGTCTAGAAGTATGGAAAGGATCAGAAGGAATCTTTCTCAACCAGGGAAAGTATGCCGAGAAATATTAAAAGGACTTGATATGTTGGAATGACCACTCTCATGGATTCCAACTTGAAGCTGTTAGTGAATGACTCATCAGAGTTAGTGTATATAACTCTGTACAGACATATTATTGGGTCGTTGATGTATCTGACGAATACCAGGCCAGATATATACCTTGCTGAGAACACCTTGAGTCAGTATCTAGTGGAAACTAGATATGTTCACCTGATAGTTGCAAAAGCATGTGATGAGGCATCTAAAGGATATTATAGACTTTGATCTATGCTATCTTGGAGATCATGACTTCAGATGACTACACAGATGTTGATTGGGAAGAAAGTGTATCAGACAGGAAGAACACATCGAGAGGATGTTATTGTCTGGGATTAGCCATGATCTCGTGGTATAGCAGGAAGCAGTCTAATGTGGCTCTCAGCACAACTGAAGCAGAATACATAACTGCTTGCTCTGCTAGTTGTGAAGCAGTATGGCTTCTGGATTGTTTGACTTAGAGATAGACCCAACTGTGATCCTATGTGACAAACAGAGTTGTATCAAGATGGCAGAGAATCCAGTGTTCCATGATATGGCGCAGAAAGGAACTATAAAGTTTGAATTTGTAACAAGTTGCCGATGTACTAACCAAACCTCTACCTCAAGTGAACAAGTTACCGATGTACTAACCAAACCTCTACCTCAAGAAAAGTTTGAGTATTTTTCGAGACAAGCTTGGTAGGACCCTCCTCGAGAGGGGGAGTGATGTGGTCACTTATGACGAGATTGCCTACATCAACAGTGAGGTCGATGATGTGGATACCTATATTGGTGATGCCGACAGAGAGGTTGGTGGATGGTCCTTAGACAGGGTCTAAGGTGACAAGGGGATTGCATCATCCTTGAACACATGTTCTAAAAGGAGCCATAGACAGATGTCTTCGAGAATGAAGTCCTTGGTGGACATGGGGGGATTGGATCATCCCTAGACTTCAGTCCTAAAGAGAGCCGTAGACGTATGTCTTCGAGAATGAAGTCCTTCGTGGACATGTGAGGATTGAATCATCCTTGGATTTCAGTCCTAAAGAGAGCCATAGACATATGTCTTCGAGAATGAAGTCCTTCGTGGACATGTGAGGATTGAATCATCCTTGGATTTCAGTCCTAAAGAGAGCCGTAGACATGATTTCTCCGAGAATGAAGTCCTTGGTGGACATGAGAGGATTGCATCATCCTTGAACACACGTTCTAAAGTGAGTCGTAGACAGGTGTCTTCGAGAAAGAAAAAGGATTGCATCATCCCTGGACTTCAGTCCTAAAAAGAGCCGTAGACATGATGTCTCCGAGAATGAAGTCCTTGGTGGACATGAGAGGATTGGATCATCCCTGGACTTTAGTCCTAAAGAGAACCATAGACATGATGTCTTCGAGAATGAAGTCCTGAATGAACAGGTAGGGGATTGCATCTTCCCCGGACCTCGGTCCCAGAATTGAGCCGTAGACTGATGTCTCCGAAAATTGAAGATAGGACTGCATCGTCCCTGAACTAGGTTCAAAATGTACGTGAGGACTGCATCGTCCATGAACTGGGTTCAAAATGTACGTGAGGACTGTATCGTCCATGAACTGGGTTCAAAATGTACGTGAGGACTGCATCGTCCATGAACTGGGTTCAAAATGTACGTGAGGAATGCATCGTCCATGAACTGGGTTCAAAATGTACGTGAGGACTGCATCGTCCATGAACTGGGTTCAAAATGTACGTGATGGGATTGCATCATCCCTAGACATGAGACTTGTCTTAAAGGTACGTGTGAGGACTGCATCGTCCATGAACTAGGTTCAAAATGTACGTGATGGGATTGCATCGTCCCTAGACATGAGACCTGTCTTAAAGTGATAAGGATTGATCATCCTGGAACTTGATTTGGATTGTATCATCCATGGACCTATGTCCTAAAGAGAGCGGAATTGATCATCCTGTAATATGATCATGTGTGTTGCAGGGTATGCTGCTATGTATTGATGATAGATGTATTAGTGAGAATACATGCTATTGATGATAGATGTATTAGTGAGAATACATGCTATTGATGATAGATGTATTAGTGAGAATACATGCTTTTGATGATAGATGTATTATGAGAATACATGCTTTTGATGATAGATGTATTAGTGAGAATACATGTTTTTGATGATATATGTATTAGTAAGAATACATGTTTTGATGATAGATGTATTGGTGTGGATACTAATACAGATGATCCAGATGCTGTAGATCGTGATGATCTAGATGTTGTAGATCGAGATGATCCAGATGTTGTAGATCGAGATGATACAGATGCTGTAGATCGAGATGATCCAGATGCTGTAAATCGTGATGATCCAGATGCTGTAGATCGAGATGATCCCGATGCTGATGATCGTTTGATGACGATGCTGATGATCGTGAGGATCCATATGTTGATGTTGCTGTAGTTGTTTGAGTGCTGCAGAAGATAAAAACACGGTACTGAAGATGTTGATGTTCCAGTATTGAAGATGTTCCAGTAACTGCTTGAGTTACTAATGATGTTGAGAAAGCTTCCAATGATTTATAGATGTATCATGTATGATGTTGATGACTCCTTGCTCATGCAGATGCTGTTATAATATCCTTATCGTTAAGGGGGAGTGTTGAGATATTGTAACTTCAAAGAATATTATATTTGTACTTTATTATTCTGGAGATGTTTCATTCCTCCTTGAAAATCTTATTGTATATCCGGAGATGTTTATTCCTCCGTCGGAATGTGGTAACTTGGGTTATTAGACTTCCCTAGTGGGGGTCGGCCCTATATGTGTTATGTGGGTCAAAGGGTTATTAGACCACCCTAGTGGGGTCGGCCCAGTCAGTTGTAATGGGGTATTTAACCCAATGGTAAAATACGAGCCTACATGATTTGTGTAAAAGACAAGTCGGAGTAGTGTATAAATAGAGGAGGTGTATTCCTCATTTTACACACGCTCACTCACTTGAGAGTAGCGCACTTGTGGAGGAGAGGTCTGCTATGGTGGAGGAGGAGATCATGTCTTTGGTTTGCATCTTTGTATATTGCTGGTCATCTATATTGAGGAAGCTTTGCTGGGTTTTCTACCCCATGAGGTTTTCCCAAGATAAATCTGTGTCTCTTGTGTTTTTGCTGTGCTTGTTGTTTCTTCAGTGATCATGTATATGCTATTATTGTGAAATGGAATGCAATGCTGCTATTTTCTGTCTTAGCATATTAAATATTAACAATAATAACATCTCATAGCTTCTAACATCATTTGTTTAATTGTAGTTATAAATAAAGACTCTAATTATCGTCATGAAGGTCCTCTATATTTTCACAAGCCATTCTAACTATCAATATACAACTCATAATGTCGATCCACTACCCATTAGGAATATATGTCAACTTAAACATTTCCTCAATCTCTACTCCAGTAAACCTTTAAAAATAATGTCTTCGACCAACACCTATACTTTCATAGTAATTTAAATCTACGAAACCATCATAGTTAATAACAACTAACACATTGGTATTTACTTTTTAATCTCTTCATGAAATTCTTAATATATGAGAAGTACATTTCACGTTCAATATAAAATTCAATAACTATTTTCTCATGAAATCAATTATGCCTAAACGATGAAGACATCAAACCATCATAAATTCAAGGGCAATTAAACAGATACAACACATAAGGGCTATCCATCAAAAATCACCACAAAGCATCAAGGAAAATATTCATACTTAAAAAAAGAACATTTTCACGTGGTTCACCCTCATCTTGGGCTACGTCCACAAAGGGGTGTTTTTTTTTTTTTTGCTTTATTTAATCAAGGGAGGAAAATTACATCAGGTAACATGGTTTATTCCAACCAAAAATAATTCTACTTTCTAAACTTCTATCGCCAAAAGTACTAATTACACATTCATTCTTAGGGAATTTCTCATAAAATTGCTCCCTTGTTTTTAAGGTTTAATGTTTGAACAACAACCTAAAAAAAACAAGGCCTTTCTAGGTTCAAACAATGCCTAAGGTTTAGAACCTCAAAAAAAAATCTCTTCTCCTAAAATATATTTATTATGTTCACAAAACTCCATTCTCCTTCCGGCTTTGACATCTACATACTACGGTCAAACTTCATTTAATATCAATGTTCATACTATTGTACATATGTAAATGTATTCCGACTACCGAGTTCATGACTCGTTGAGACTCTTCTCAATGAATAATAAAATTACATCGTTACTAGAATTCATTATATAATGGAGACAAAATCCCTTCCAACATGTAAGGCAAGGATAACGTATTAAGATTTACTCAAAGTGTTGTAAGCTAAGTGAAATCATCTTAATGTTAAGAACATACATACATATATATATATATAATAAACAAGACCGTTGCCAAGATTTCTGCACCTGAGTAACCCTCAAACTAAACACCTAGGGATTACTTCCTATCGTGGAAGGATGCTGGGAGATTGCATTATAGAAAGAGACGTACCTCGTCTAAGGGAGTTATGTAGAAACATTAGCAATGGCCAGATTAAAGGTTCTGCTTTCACAACCATAAATTTCAGAAAACCAAACCAATCAGCAATTGTAGCATAAATAAAGAGAACCGATGCAGATCACCGAGGATACATTTCATACTAAATATCAAAACTAAAAGTAATCTATAAGTGGGACAGATCCTTATGATCTCGTACTATGCATCCTTAAAAATAAAAACAAACGCAGATTTATCGAATTCGGTTTGTCTTCAATCCGATTAATATTTGGTGGAAACCCCGTCACCTTTCACCATAACCGAAATAGAAACAGAGGTTTTAGACACAGTTTTTAAAAACGGAGACTAAGCGAAGGCATGGACATAAAAGGTTCTAGTCTTTCGAGAATTCAAACGCTTAATGTATACAGAGCGAAGACTGAGATCACGCCACGACAGTCCTAGCATTTCAAAGATTCAATCATTTGAACAAGCTAAGGCATACACAGAAATAAGGCTTCGACAACTTAGTATTTTGGAGCTCAAATCATTTGAACAAGCTAATGGCATAAACAAAAATAAGGCTTCGGCAACTTAGTAATTCCGGAGATCAAACGCTTGAGTTCGTTCAAGCCATGAATAGAAATAAAGCTTTGACAAAAACCCCATTTCAAGATGAGATCAACCATTTAAGAGTAACCGGTTGTTTAAAACAATAGATCAATCGGTCGGATTTTATAGAGATCGAAAGGACTCAAAAGTGAGAGTGATGTATATACTTACCCGTTCTTAACGCAACGAAGGTAAAAGGATCTTACTGTCATTCTCCAAATGCAGTGATGAAGGTCGACTGTCTATCACAGCTCAGCTATTCCCTTACGCCGAGATCCAAGTTAACCTTTCTCCCAAATGCCGAGATGAAGGTCGACTTCTCATAGCAGCTCAGGCATTCGTGACGTAGAGATCATTTTTTACTTAAAATCTAATTCCTTAGCTGCTTCAACACAGTGGTCGAATTACCATCCTACCTCCAAGCTCTCTATATTCTATCACTAAGATCCTCCCTTCATCTCGATGGATGCGCATCAAGATATACTATTCATCAAATCAATGAAAAAAAATATCTTTTCGACAGCTAATCTATGCTACCCCACAACCTAACTAACTAAATGCAAATATTCACATTCCCTCAAAATATATAAATGCTCAAAGAAAAGAAACTGAACTGTTCTCCTCCATTTTGTTGGAGTGACACCCGGTCGAAATAAAACATTCCTCTCCAATAGATGGCGGTCAACAAGGATGTATTCTTCAATATGGAAACAAACTTCCACTTAAAGCTTACTCCACTAATCACTCACCACTAGCCTCTCTCGTTAGTGGAGGAATCTTAATGAAGGGCCCACCAAGTGGAGGAAGGTTTTAATAAGTGGTAGTTGGTTGATATTAGTGGAGTTCCACCATGATCTTCCTCTTAAAGGCTCATCAAAAGTGGTAGGGACCATACTCAATAATTAATCCATCTATAATTTCCCATTTTAGTCTCTAGAGAATAATTTCTCATAATTGAATGTGTGAATCGTATGAGTTTCTTATGCCCTTCCAATTCTTTGACGTTATGCTAATTCATATGGGCTTCCATATTAATACGAACTTGAGTTTTTAATCCCTTCCGTGGTAACCACAAACGAGACTAACCATAAGTCAAATATTCTTGGATATTTTTAGACCAATATTTGGTAAGAAACAAACCCTAAGGTTATAGTATATCAATGACAATAATTTCTATTACTTGATATACTTTTGGGTTAGAAGATATTCATATTAATAATCATTAATTTCCCTCATACCTTTTATATCTTCCCTCGTACCTTTTATATCTGATCTATCCAACTGAATAATGCAAGTGAAACACTTGGATGGGATGGATTTGATTTTTCATAACTCAAATATTAAAATTAAGGCAAGAGCACATGAAACTTCATGCACTACCTATTAGTTTATCTCCTTCTTGGAGTTCGAACCTTTATAATTTATTTCAAAGTGTAAGTTATAACTACTAAATATTAAGTATATAATTTATTTAAATCATTTATTAAATACTTTGATAAATATTTAGTAATAAGATTTATCTTATATGTTTTCTTATAACCTTTTAAGAATAACTCCCTATACCTTTTAGTATTTATTCAATACTAGGTTAATAATAACTTACTTAACTTCTAAAGGAAGGAGGTTGATCATGGTATTTATTTAACATTTAACCTTACTACAAATTTCATACATATATAAAGTATGTAATTAGCACTAAAATAGTACACTTACATATTGTAAAAGAAAAAAATGTCAACCTTATCTAGGTTTTATATATATAGAAAGAGAGAGAAACTTAGTCCATCTAGTTATAATAGTTACTTCCACAATATTTATTTCAAAATTTAATGTTATCATCCTTTCCACTTTTAGTGGAATTTGGTGGTTTCTTATCTATTTTTAGATGAGGTGATTACAAGTTTGTCTATATAGTATACATGTATATATAGATCCTCACTTAGGATTTTAGTCTTGTCGATACATATAAAACTAAGTTATATCGATATTTTCTATGAGATATATTTTATTCTATTATCTAACCATTGTTTACCTTGGTATAGTTCATATTGGATATTTATAGAATAACGCTTCTTTTGTATAAAGCATAAAACATATGTTTCCACCCTATTCCAAAGGTGAATGTAACATATCCCTCTTAGTTTCATTATTTAGATATTTATAAATGAAACTCTTGCATTTTATGTGGAGTTAAGATAAATTATAAATTTACTAAATTGGATTTAATCTTATTAGGTTCGTCATGATTGAGATGTAGGCCTTAATGGCTAAGTTAGATGTTTATGGTGAAAGGTAATCCTTCTAGGACTAACTTATATCCGATCTTATCATAATTAAATATGATAAGCCATGATATGGTCAACCAGCACATGGCTTCCTAGTCGTTATCTTTTCTTACGGGTGGGTTTTGTTACTTATTGTTTAGTCGCATTACCATCCTTTAACCTTCTAGGTTTTAAACTAAGACTTATAAACATAAAACTAGCTCGAGGTCCACTGGTGGGGCCTTGGCCTTGAGCTCCTCACCATGGCCATTTACAAAATTCATAATTACTTTTACAATTATAATAACAATAGGCATCGAAATTGAGGGATGTTACACACTCCCCCCCTTAAAGATAACACCGTCCTCGGTGTTCAACGGTTTGTCTTTTGCATCCTTTCCCATCTTTCGCTTACTTTTGTTCTTATGCTTTGGCCGTCTTCACATTTTTGCGATTTTCAACAAGCCCTCATCACTTATATCTTGCACATTACACAGATCATACAAGATCTCCCAACGTTCTTTAGTATATCATGAGTATACAAAATTTCAAAACAGTAAATATTCATCATTCTTCCTCTTCCTTGAGGAAATATTTTGCTTATTCCAGTATTTATAACATTCACACATAAATACATGTGATAGTCTAGCTACAAGATAATCATTATCATTATCTCATATCATAAAACAATTCTTTCAACCGAACTTTGTAACCACCAAACCTCTTTGTATTTCAGCAATCATGGAGACTTGCATATAAAACCACTATAAAACTCTTATGGATTCTCACAATCGTGGAGACTTGCCATACAAAAACATTTATGTATTTCCGTAATCGTGGGAACTTGCCATATATATCCTGCTCATGTACTTCAACAATCATATAGACTTGCATACATTAACATGAGTCCTCTGCAACTCAACAGAAAAAAACCTCTGCATATAGCAGGAATACGACAGTCTTATTCTGAAATTCATTACATAGCTTCCCCTCATCGAATCTCTCAGTGATCACCTAATGCACATGAGGAAATATTTCTATATAGATATTGTAGAAGAGCTGCCTGCTCAATTCGATGTATATAAAGTTGGCCTAGGACTTTTGGGTCAGTATAACATTCAACGAGCTACCTGCTCTGTTCCACTTCCATGGGGGACATGACCACAATTTAGGGAAATTGCACCCTGCAACGGCTAGTAAATGAGTTCGTGATGTTGTCGGATCTACCTGAGCCCGGAGATAATTTCCCTTCCTCGCAAACCTTCTTGTTTGAGTCCAGGAAACACTTCTTTATGACAAATATTTATTAATATACATAATAGCAACCAAAATTAGATTCATTCATCATATTCTTTGCATCTTGATGATTATACATCATCACTCATAAGTCTTATCACCAATCATGATTCATAAAGCCCTGAAATCCATGATAAAATGTAAAGTAAACATTTACTTACCCTTTGAGCGATTTAGCTCAACTTATCTGTGTAAGTGGCCTCATAATCCATGTTCCTCTTGGATTATGACATGGGCCGTGATCCAAAATCACCTCCTGAAATGTTAGTTTATAAAGGAATTTTCTTTGCTTCAAATGTTCAACATCTGAACACATTAGTTCCATGGCATTTCATGCATGCTTGTTCAATTAACTGGTGCATCCCCTTCAATTCATCCTGTTGCAATTTCTTCAAGGTTCTTTATGTGAATTTGAAGTCAGGTCTGCTAACAAACAATCCAAGTTAGTATCACAATTTAAACAGTTAGTTACATATAGATTTATTTGAGACTTATTAATCCCATATTTAGGTGATCACACTAAGGTTAGGATTCTTCTTTTTCCTATAATCACATTTCTACTATTAACAATATTTTTTAGCTTGATGCATGTCGACCTTCATGCCAACCTTTAGAAGCAATATTTAGAACCATAATGCATAAGATATTTTTAATCTTTCAGAAATACTGCTTGCAACACTTTTAAGTTTATAATTCTCATAACGATAATAAGTTCTAAAATAAAATACAATTTATGTTAAATAGTCAAAATAAAGGTTTCTCATAATAAAAAATAATATTCAAACACGTCAGTTATCACGGATGCATTCACGTCTTTACACATAATCTTGTATCCTAGTTCTGTCAAATCTATTCTTGCCATCAATACTCAAGAGTAACTAATACTTAGGCTATGTCTTACACGAACTTCATTTTATTCACGACGAAAAAGGAAAAGAGTCAACCTGTACTACCAAGACTTGAGTAAAACGATTTGATATCATCAAATTTTATTTTGACAAATGTACTTAATAAACATATAGAAAGAACTTCCTACCAACTAATTAATCAAATAATTTACCGGTTCATACTTTCTAATGTCTATGAATGCAATATTTTTCAATATAGCTTTTCATGAAACTATCAAAAGAAAAATATCAAAATAAAATGTAGCTATGAGTATTTGGCGACATTCAAATGACTTCATATAATCTAACAAGCTTACTGCTTGGAGTGTGCATTTATACTTTTATCCTAATGAAGCTTATAGGTAGTGTGCTTAATATCCAAAACTAAAAAGTGGGAAATTTAAATGACGTTTCTATGAAATTTTTAATTTAACATAAGCGGCATGTTCGTAACATTTTTCACAATCTTTTGTTTTGTCAAGGTAATAACCTATTTTGTCAAAATATTATGTATCTTTATCTATTGCTCCGACTAGTACTCACCAAATAACATACAATTATGAATCCTCCATTTCAACATAAAAGGTTATGTTACTTCTTTAACAAATTTAATCAATCATGATAGATAATACATAAAAAAAAAACATCTATATCGATATATGAATAATTTACACTCTAGTGCAACCTTTGAAACCTTTCATGTATTTTTCTTGTATATCATACTCAAACTAATCGACCTTTAAACAAAAGTACATAAATTAGTTTGATATTTTCATCTATATCCTATAAGGTTATAGCATTGATTAAGGTATTACATATGCGTTCACTATTTATAGATTTTGAGAAGGAAAGTACATTGGTTACACACTTGTATCATTCAACTGAGTATTTTCTATCTTATGTAATTCTCATAGCCTTCTACGCATATACTGAGATCATTTCATTTTAAATGGAATAGTTTGCAATTGTATATCACATTCTATGACAATGTTATTCACGAAGTGAAAACTTTACGATAAAGGAAACATACCTTACTCATGATTTTGTAAAGAAAATAATGTTGAAAATGCTTATCCTTACTCCTTGTTGGAGAACTTGAAGTTGCACTCAAATGATGTTAACTCCTCGTCCATCCCAATCCATGCATCCAAAACAAAACGAAACAAGACATCTTGATTTATTAGCTTATCAACATTCACACTTCACATGTTGAGCCCATTAGGCCCGAGTATTTAAACCTAGTGCTCTGATACCATATGTCACATCCCCGAAATTTGTACAAATTTTTAAAATTTTCTAAGCGTCTAAATCATCATTAAATGCTATGCGGAAGATCAAATGTATGTACAACATCTATATTTTTAATAAAGCGTTATCATTGTTGAGATATTGTAACTTCAAAGAATATTATATTTGTACTTTATTATTCTGGAGATGTTTCATTCCTCCTTGAAAATCTTATTGTATATCTGGAGATGTTTATTCCTCCGTCGGAATGTGGTAACTTGGGTTATTAGACTTCCCTAGTGGGGGTCGGCCCTATATGTGTTATGTGGGTCAAAGGGTTATTAGACCACCCTAGTGGGGTCGGCCCAGTCAGTTGTAATGGGGTATTTAACCCAATGGTAAAATACGAGCCTACATGATTTGTGTAAAAGACAAGTCGGAGTAGTGTATAAATAGAGGAGGTGTATTCCTCATTTTACACACACTCACTCACTTGAGAGTAGCACACTTGTGGAGGAGACGTCTGCTATGGTGGAGGAGGAGATCATGTCTTTGGTTTGCATCTTTGTATATTGCTGGTCATCTATATTAAGGAAGCTTTGCTGGGTTTTCTACCCCATGAGGGTTTCCCAGGATAAATCTGTGTCTCTTGTGTTTTTGCTGTGCTTGTTGTTTCTTCAGTGATCCTGTATATGCTATTATTGTGAAATGGAATGCAATGCTGCTATTTTCTGTCTTAGCATATTAAATCTTAACATGGTATCAGAGCTAACCTGAAGGAAGGCAATGTATGGCACTTACGACACTTGCTTCACTTGAGACAATTTGAAGGTTTGGGTTTTACATAGAAAAAACCAGTCATCATGGAACTTTTGCTATAAATCCATTTATGCGAAGGTTCAGGATCTGAAAAGTTTACAGGTCGTATATAACATCCCCAGGTACCTTGTGTCCAAAGGGCACCCTCAGATTCGTTGTACTTTGTGAGTTATGATCAGTACAAGTTAGGGTTTCTGCCTCTTCCAGATCTCAGTCAAAATCAGGTGACCTAGGAAAAAAGGTCATAACTTGGGCTAGGAAGCTCCAAATGAAATTTCGTTCAGGAAACGTTTTAAGAGGCCAAATCTGAACCAGTGACGCGTGGCACACCGTACAAGTTTGCTCTCCTGTTTTATCCCATATACAGGTCACGTTGCGACACTTGGCATAACTCTCTCTCAGAAAATCCAATTGAGGTCAGACCTTTCGGGATGAAAAGATGACAGGTCAGGATACCACAAAAAACGTTTTCAGACCCTGTGGAGTGAAAATTTAGGAGTTACAGTGGAAACAATCAGGTACATATTTATGTCAAAACAGAATTATTTTTGGAGCACCTTCATTCATGGCTTCCGGAATTTAGGGTTTTGGAGAAAGTTAGAATTTTTGGAATCAAAATCCACGGCTGAATGCTACTCAGGAAAAATCGAAATTTAGAGACCAAGATCGAATTTTTTGGTTGGGTAGAAGACCGGGCTTGATCAAACCCCAGTTCGGGATTTTGATCGGAAAGATGAAAAATTAGGGCTTCAGCAAAAGTTGGAATTTTTGAAGTCTGTAACCACGGCTGGAAGCTCCTCAGAAAAATAAGAGTTTAGAGCCTTGGATCAAACCTTTTGATTGGACAGAAGGGTGGGCTTCATCAAACCCTAGTTCGGGTTCCTGTCCAGAAGATCCAGAAGTTTCGAAGGCAATTTTGAGGGGTCAAATTTTGGAGATTTCAAAATTGAAGCATGCTAGTTTGATCAGCTCAACAAGACGCATCCTTCCATCCATTCAGAAGTGTGAAAGTCAAAGATTGAATTTTTAGGGTTTCTCTAGCAAACCCTAATCAAGATCTAGATCAAGTTTTAGGGGGAGTTGAGGCTAAGGCCTTACATAAGAAGACTACAAGAAGTCTCGACAGGTATGACTTAAGGAGGTTCAGGTATGTCTTGAAATCTGATTCTTGATTAAGTTCATAATGTGTTTGTCTTCATATTATTTATTAGTACAATCTTGATTAATGTTAGAATTATCTTATCACCCTAGTAACAGTATGAATGCATGTGAATGATCGAAGACATTCATTGTTTAGGGCTATATGATTGTACTAATGCATTATGGTGTTGTGCGAGGTTGATGTTGTCTGCTAACAAGATACAGGTACATCACAAAAGACAAATCAAGTTCCATGACCATGACAACATGAAGACAAAGACTCATCCATAATCTTTGTTCTACTTACGAGGTATGTATGACTTTGTTATATTATGCTTAACCTATGAGACATGCAGGTTCTAGCTCAGGATCTCTAAATCATTGAAGAGATTGTTTAGGTATGTTGTACATAACTAAGCAGGTATACTAATCCAGGTATGTTTTCCTATGTCAAGTTAGAATCTTACCTTATGTTAGGATCCCCTATATAAGTATACTTGATATGATTGGTTATGCTTATTCATAAAGTTAGTAATCAAGGGTTTATGCATATTATGTCTCTTATCTTGATGATTTAATTAACCAGAAGAGTACTGTGATCAAACAAGAATATGCATGAGTAAAAGAAGACTTCCTTGAAACCCTGAATACTAATGATCATGACTATACATATTCAAGATTATTTAGAATTAGAATGTTTTGATAATATTGAGAATATACTAATGAATGTATGTTTGTGTATGAGATCATGAGGATGACACTAGTGCACACTTGAGCATGCACAGTGGTACAGAATGAATAGAAGCTCAAAAGACATATAGAAGATCAAGCGGGAGGCAACCACACAAACATAAAAGAGTGGTATAGAATGAATAGAAGTTCAAAAGACATATAGAAGATCAAGCGGAAGGAAACCACACAAACATAAAAGATAAGTATTTGAGTTGTTATTTGAAATAGTAAATGCTATTGCTTGTATGCATATTTGTATTCCTAGAATATATCATGCTGAGTGTAAACATTCATAGAGCATTGAACAGTATCCTACTGATATGCATATGATTGGTAAGTTGGACAAACATTCCATTGTTGCTTGTCTAGCATGAAACCTCTTTGCTGACATGCTGAGAGATGTGCACACTCTCGATAGTATGTTCTGGTAGAGATGGAAGGCATCTAGATAGCCACTGTATGCATACAGGATATGGGAAAGTGTTGTGCCAAAGTATTGGTCAAAATAGTTGCATAACTATGTAAACGATATCTGTATGCATAATAGGTTATCATGTCAATATGATTTGATGATTATGAAGTATTACTAATCATGTACTTAATTTTGATTTGTAGGAAAGATCATGATGAATGATGAACACTGAACAAGCGATGGATGTTCAACAAAAGGATTTACAAATCAAACACACTATATAAGGCTTGTGGCTAGAAGATTCTCTTGGAAAGAGGAAGAGAATCATGATGATAAGACCATTCTCTTAATGGTGTAATTAAAGAAGAAGTGTGAATCAGGTTCTGTATGGGTTCCCAGGATCGATAATCAATTGATGAGCTTAATGATCACCATGGGTGATGTGGATCTCAACCTTTGCTACAAGGTTGAATATGATTTCTATACACAGATGCAAGAAGGAACTCACCACAAAGTTTGAATGATGTTGAGGCTCATATCAGTAGACCCATCTGATGAGAGATGGCACAGATAGATGGCTGCAGAAATGAAAATGAAAGATCTCAGATTGATGCATTACTTTCTAGGTCTAGAAGTATGGAAAGGATCAGAAGGAATCTTTCTCAACCAGGGAAAGTATGCCGAGAAATATTAAAAGGACTTGATATGTTGGAATGACCACTCTCATGGATTCCAACTTGAAGCTGTTAGTGAATGACTCATCAGAGTTAGTGTATATAACTCTGTACAGACATATTATTGGGTCGTTGATGTATCTGACGAATACCAGGCCAGATATATACCTTGCTGAGAACACCTTGAGTCAGTATCTAGTGGAAACTAGATATGTTCACCTGATAGTTGCAAAAGCATGTGATGAGGCATCTAAAGGATATTATAGACTTTGATCTATGCTATCTTGGAGATCATGACTTCAGATGACTACACAGATGTTGATTGGGCAGAAAGTGTATCAGACAGGAAGAACACATCGAGAGGATGTTATTGTCTGGGATTAGCCATGATCTCGTGGTATAGCAGGAAGCAGTCTAATGTGGCTCTCAGCACAACTGAAGCAGAATACATAACTGCTTGCTCTGCTAGTTGTGAAGCAGTATGGCTTCTGGATTGTTTGACTTAGAGATAGACCCAACTGTGATCCTATGTGACAAACAGAGTTGTATCAAGATGGCAGAGAATCCAGTGTTCCATGATATGGCGCAGAAAGGAACTATAAAGTTTGAATTTGTAACAAGTTGCCGATGTACTAACCAAACCTCTACCTCAAGTGAACAAGTTACCGATGTACTAACCAAACCTCTACCTCAAGAAAAGTTTGAGTATTTTTCGAGACAAGCTTGGTAGGACCCTCCTCGAGAGGGGGAGTGATGTGGTCACTTATGACGAGATTGCCTACATCAACAGTGAGGTCGATGATGTGGATACCTATATTGGTGATGCCGACAGAGAGGTTGGTGGATGGTCCTTAGACAGGGTCTAAGGTGACAAGGGGATTGCATCATCCTTGAACACATGTTCTAAAAGGAGCCATAGACAGATGTCTTCGAGAATGAAGTCCTTGGTGGACATGGGGGGATTGGATCATCCCTAGACTTCAGTCCTAAAGAGAGCCGTAGACGTATGTCTTCGAGAATGAAGTCCTTCGTGGACATGTGAGGATTGAATCATCCTTGGATTTCAGTCCTAAAGAGAGCCATAGACATATGTCTTCGAGAATGAAGTCCTTCGTGGACATGTGAGGATTGAATCATCCTTGGATTTCAGTCCTAAAGAGAGCCGTAGACATGATTTCTCCGAGAATGAAGTCCTTGGTGGACATGAGAGGATTGCATCATCCTTGAACACACGTTCTAAAGTGAGTCGTAGACAGGTGTCTTCGAGAAAGAAAAAGGATTGCATCATCCCTGGACTTCAGTCCTAAAAAGAGCCGTAGACATGATGTCTCCGAGAATGAAGTCCTTGGTGGACATGAGAGGATTGGATCATCCCTGGACTTTAGTCCTAAAGAGAACCATAGACATGATGTCTTCGAGAATGAAGTCCTGAATGAACAGGTAGGGGATTGCATCTTCCCCGGACCTCGGTCCCAGAATTGAGCCGTAGACTGATGTCTCCGAAAATTGAAGATAGGACTGCATCGTCCCTGAACTAGGTTCAAAATGTACGTGAGGACTGCATCGTCCATGAACTGGGTTCAAAATGTACGTGAGGACTGTATCGTCCATGAACTGGGTTCAAAATGTACGTGAGGACTGCATCGTCCATGAACTGGGTTCAAAATGTACGTGAGGAATGCATCGTCCATGAACTGGGTTCAAAATGTACGTGAGGACTGCATCGTCCATGAACTGGGTTCAAAATGTACGTGATGGGATTGCATCATCCCTAGACATGAGACTTGTCTTAAAGGTACGTGTGAGGACTGCATCGTCCATGAACTAGGTTCAAAATGTACGTGATGGGATTGCATCGTCCCTAGACATGAGACCTGTCTTAAAGTGATAAGGATTGATCATCCTGGAACTTGATTTGGATTGTATCATCCATGGACCTATGTCCTAAAGAGAGCGGAATTGATCATCCTGTAATATGATCATGTGTGTTGCAGGGTATGCTGCTATGTATTGATGATAGATGTATTAGTGAGAATACATGCTATTGATGATAGATGTATTAGTGAGAATACATGCTTTTGATGATAGATGTATTAGTGAGAATACATGCTATTGATGATAGATGTATTATGAGAATACATGCTTTTGATGATAGATGTATTAGTGAGAATACATGTTTTTGATGATATATGTATTAGTAAGAATACATGTTTTGATGATAGATGTATTGGTGTGGATACTAATACAGATGATCCAGATGCTGTAGATCGTGATGATCTAGATGTTGTAGATCGAGATGATCCAGATGTTGTAGATCGAGATGATCCAGATGCTGTAGATCGAGATGATCCAGATGCTGTAAATCGTGATGATCCAGATGCTGTAGATCGAGATGATCCCGATGCTGATGATCGTTTGATGACGATGCTGATGATCGTGAGGATCCATATGTTGATGTTGCTGTAGTTGTTTGAGTGCTGCAGAAGATAAAAACACGGTACTGAAGATGTTGATGTTCCAGTATTGAAGATGTTCCAGTAACTGCTTGAGTTACTAATGATGTTGAGAAAGCTTCCAATGATTTATAGATGTATCATGTATGATGTTGATGACTCCTTGCTCATGCAGATGCTGTTATAATATCCTTATCGTTAAGGGGGAGTGTTGAGATATTGTAACTTCAAAGAATATTATATTTGTACTTTATTATTCTGGAGATGTTTCATTCCTCCTTGAAAATCTTATTGTATATCCGGAGATGTTTATTCCTCCGTCGGAATGTGGTAACTTGGGTTATTAGACTTCCCTAGTGGGGGTCGGCCCTATATGTGTTATGTGGGTCAAAGGGTTATTAGACCACCCAAGTGGGGTCGGCCTAGTCAGTTGTAATGGGGTATTTAACCCAATGGTAAAATACGAGCCTACATGATTTGTGTAAAAGACAAGTCGGAGTAGTGTATAAATAGAGGAGGTGTATTCCTCATTTTACACACGCTCACTCACTTGAGAGTAGCGCACTTGTGGAGGAGAGGTCTGCTATGGTGGAGGAGGAGATCATGTCTTTGGTTTGCATCTTTGTATATTGCTGGTCATCTATATTGAGGAAGCTTTGCTGGGTTTTCTACCCCATGAGGTTTTCCCAAGATAAATCTGTGTCTCTTGTGTTTTTGCTGTGCTTGTTGTTTCTTCAGTGATCATGTATATGCTATTATTGTGAAATGGAATGCAATGCTGCTATTTTCTGTCTTAGCATATTAAATATTAACAATAATAACATCTCATAGCTTCTAACATCATTTGTTTAATTGTAGTTATAAATAAAGACTCTAATTATCGTCATGAAGGTCCTCTATATTTTCACAAGCCATTCTAACTATCAATATACAACTCATAATGTCGATCCACTACCCATTAGGAATATATGTCAACTTAAACATTTCCTCAATCTCTACTCCAGTAAACCTTTAAAAATAATGTCTTCGACCAACACCTATACTTTCATAGTAATTTAAATCTACGAAACCATCATAGTTAATAACAACTAACACATTGGTATTTACTTTTTAATCTCTTCATGAAATTCTTAATATATGAGAAGTACATTTCACGTTCAATATAAAATTCAATAACTATTTTCTCATGAAATCAATTATGCCTAAACGGTGAAGACATCAAACCATCATAAATTCAAGGGCAATTAAACAGATACAACACATAAGGGCTATCCATCAAAAATCACCACAAAGCATCAAGGAAAATATTCATACTTAAAAAAAGAACATTTTCACGTGGTTCACCCTCATCTTGGGCTACGTCCACAAAGGGGTGTTTTTTTTTTTTTTTGCTTTATTTAATCAAGGGAGGAAAATTACATCAGGTAACATGGTTTATTCCAACCAAAAATAATTCTACTTTCTAAACTTCTATCGCCAAAAGTACTAATTACACATTCATTCTTAGGGAATTTCTCATAAAATTACTCCCTTGTTTTTAAGGTTTAATGTTTGAACAACAACCTAAAAAAAACAAGGCCTTTCTAGGTTCAAACAATGCCTAAGGTTTAGAACCTCAAAAAAAAATCTCTTCTCCTAAAATATATTTATTATGTTCACAAAACTCCATTCTCCTTCCGGCTTTGACATCTACATACTACGGTCAAACTTCATTTAATATCAATGTTCATACTATTGTACATATGTAAATGTATTCCGACTACCGAGTTCATGACTCGTTGAGACTCTTCTCAATGAATAATAAAATTACATCGTTACTAGAATTCATTATATAATGGAGACAAAATCCCTTCCAACATGTAAGGCAAGGATAACGTATTAAGATTTACTCAAAGTGTTGTAAGCTAAGTGAAATCATCTTAATGTTAAGAACATACATACATATATATATATATAATAAACAAGACCGTTGCCAAGATTTCTGCACCTGAGTAACCCTCAAACTAAACACCTAGGGATTACTTCCTATCGTGGAAGGATGCTGGGAGATTGCATTATAGAAAGAGACGTACCTCGTCTAAGGGAGTTATGTAGAAACATTAGCAATGGCCAGATTAAAGGTTCTGCTTTCACAACCATAAATTTCAGAAAACCAAACCAATCAGCAATTGTAGCATAAATAAAGAGAACCGATGCAGATCACCGAGGATACATTTCATACTAAATATCAAAACTAAAAGTAATCTATAAGTGGGACAGATCCTTATGATCTCGTACTATGCATCCTTAAAAATAAAAACAAACGCAGATTTATCGAATTCGGTTTGTCTTCAATCCGATTAATATTTGGTGGAAACCCCGTCACCTTTCACCATAACCGAAATAGAAACAGAGGTTTTAGACACAGTTTTTAAAAACAGAGACTAAGCGAAGGCATGGACATAAAAGGTTCTAGTCTTTCGAGAATTCAAACGCTTAATGTATACAGAACGAAGACTGAGATCACGCCACGACAGTCCTAGCATTTCAAAGATTCAATCATTTGAACAAGCTAAGGCATACACAGAAATAAGGCTTCGACAACTTAGTATTTTGGAGCTCAAATCATTTGAACAAGCTAATGGCATAAACAAAAATAAGGCTTCGGCAACTTAGTAATTCCGGAGATCAAACGCTTGAGTTCGTTCAAGCCATGAATAGAAATAAAGCTTTGACAAAAACCCCATTTCAAGATGAGATCAACCATTTAAGAGTAACCGGTTGTTTAAAACAATAGATCAATCGGTCGGATTTTATAGAGATCGAAAGGACTCAAAAGTGAGAGTGATGTATATACTTACCCGTTCTTAACGCAACGAAGGTAAAAGGATCTTACTGTCATTCTCCAAATGCAGTGATGAAGGTCGACTGTCTATCACAGCTCATCTATTCCCTTACGCCGAGATCCAAGTTAACCTTTCTCCCAAATGCCGAGATGAAGGTCGACTTCTCATAGCAGCTCAGGCATTCGTGACGTAGAGATCATTTTTTACTTAAAATCTAATTCCTTAGCTGCTTCAACGCAGTGGTCGAATTACCATCCTACCTCCAAGCTCTCTATATTCTATCACTAAGATCCTCCCTTCATCTCGATGGATGCGCATCAAGATATACTATTCATCAAATCAATGAAAAAAAATATCTTTTCGACAGCTAATCTATGCTACCCCACAACCTAACTAACTAAATGCAAATTTTTAATGCAAATATTCACATTCCCTCAAAATATATAAATGCTCAAAGAAAAGAAACTGAACTGTTCTCCTCCATTTTGTTGGAGTGACACCCGGTCGAAATAAAACATTCCTCTCCAATAGATGGCGGTCAACAAGGATGTATTCTTCAATATGGAAACAAACTTCCACTTAAAGCTTACTCCACTAATCACTCACCACTAGCCTCTCTCGTTAGTGGAGGAATCTTAATGAAGGGCCCACCAAGTGGAGGAAGGTTTTAATAAGTGGTAGTTGGTTGATATTAGTGGAGTTCCACCATGATCTTCCTCTTAAAGGCTCATCAAAAGTGGTAGGGACCATACTCAATAATTAATCCATCTATAATTTCCCATTTTAGTCTCTAGAGAATAATTTCTCATAATTGAATGTGTGAATCGTATGAGTTTCTTATGCCCTTCCAATTCTTTGACGTTATGCTAATTCATATGGGCTTCCATATTAATACGAACTTGAGTTTTTAATCCCTTCCGTGGTAACCACAAACGAGACTAACCATAAGTCAAATATTCTTGGATATTTTTAGACCAATATTTGGTAAGAAACAAACCCTAAGGTTATAGTATATCAATGACAATAATTTCTATTACTTGATATACTTTTGGGTTAGAAGATATTCATATTAATAATCATTAATTTCCCTCATACCTTTTATATCTTCCCTCGTACCTTTTATATCTGATCTATCCAACTGAATAATGCAAGTGAAACACTTGGATGGGATGGATTTGATTTTTCATAACTCAAATATTAAAATTAAGGCAAGAGCACATGAAACTTCATGCACTACCTATTAGTTTATCTCCTTCTCTCCTTCTTGGAGTTCGAACCTTTATAATTTATTTCAAAGTGTAAGTTATAACTACTAAATATTAAGTATATAATTTATTTAAATCATTTATTAAATACTTTGATAAATATTTAGTAATAAGATTTATCTTATATGTTTTCTTATAACCTTTTAAGAATAACTCCCTATACCTTTTAGTATTTATTAAATACTAGGTTAATAATAACTTACTTAACTTCTAAAGGAAGGAGGTTGATCATGGTATTTATTTAACATTTAACCTTACTACAAATTTCATACATATATAAAGTATGTAATTAGCACTAAAATAGTACACTTACATATTGTAAAAGAAAAAAATGTCAACCTTATCTAGGTTTTATATATATAGAAAGAGAGAGAAACTTAGTCCATCTAGTTATAATAGTTACTTCCACAATATTTATTTCAAAATTTAATGTTATCATCCTTTCCACTTTTAGTGGAATTTGGTGGTTTCTTATCTATTTTTAGATGAGGTGATTACAAGTTTGTCTATATAGTATACATGTATATATAGATCCTCACTTAGGATTTTAGTCTTGTCGATACATATAAAACTAAGTTATATCGATATTTTCTATGAGATATATTTTATTCTATTATCTAACCATTGTTTACCTTGGTATAGTTCATATTGGATATTTATAGAATAACGCTTCTTTTGTATAAAGCATAAAACATATGTTTCCACCCTATTCCAAAGGTGAATGTAACATATCCCTCTTAGTTTCATTATTTAGATATTTATAAATGAAACTCTTGCATTTTATGTGGAGTTAAGATAAATTATAAAATTTACTAAATTGGATTTAATCTTATTAGGTTCGTCATGATTGAGATGTAGGCCTTAATGGCTAAGTTAGATGTTTATGGTGAAAGGTAATCCTTCTAGGACTAACTTATATCCGATCTTATCATAATTAAATATGATAAGCCATGATATGGTCAACCAGCACATGGCTTCCTAGTCGTTATCTTTTCTTACGGGTGGGTTTTGTTACTTATTGTTTAGTCGCATTACCATCCTTTAACCTTCTAGGTTTTAAACTAAGACTTATAAACATAAAACTAGCTCGAGGTCCACTGGTGGGGCCTTGGCCTTGAGCTCCTCACCATGGCCATTTACAAAATTCATAATTACTTTTACAATTATAATAACAATAGGCATCGAAATTGAGGGATGTTACACACTCCCCCCCTTAAAGATAACACCGTCCTCGGTGTTCAACGGTTTGTCTTTTGCATCCTTTCCCATCTTTCGCTTACTTTTGTTCTTATGCTTTGGCCGTCTTCACATTTTTGCGATTTTCAACAAGCCCTCATCACTTATATCTTGCACATTACACAGATCATACAAGATCTCCCAACGTTCTTTAGTATATCATGAGTATACAAAATTTCAAAACAGTAAATATTCATCATTCTTCCTCTTCCTTGAGGAAATATTTTGCTTATTCCAGTATTTATAACATTCACACATAAATACATGTGATAGTCTAGCTACAAGATAATCATTATCATTATCTCATATCATAAAACAATTCTTTCAACCGAACTTTGTAACCACCAAACCTCTTTGTATTTCAGCAATCATGGAGACTTGCATATAAAACCACTATAAAACTCTTATGGATTCTCACAATCGTGGAGACTTGCCATACAAAAACATTTATGTATTTCCGTAATCGTGGGAACTTGCCATATATATCCTGCTCATGTACTTCAACAATCATATAGACTTGCATACATTAACATGAGTCCTCTGCAACTCAACAGAAAAAAACCTCTGCATATAGCAGGAATACGACAGTCTTATTCTGAAATTCATTACATAGCTTCCCCTCATCGAATCTCTCAGTGATCACCTAATGCACATGAGGAAATATTTCTATATAGATATTGTAGAAGAGCTGCCTGCTCAATTCGATGTATATAAAGTTGGCCTAGGACTTTTGGGTCAGTATAACATTCAACGAGCTACCTGCTCTGTTCCACTTCCATGGGGGACATGACCACAATTTAGGGAAATTGCACCCTGCAACGGCTAGTAAATGAGTTCGTGATGTTGTCGGATCTACCTGAACCCGGAGATAATTTCCCTTCCTCGCAAACCTTCTTGTTTGAGTCCAGGAAACACTTCTTTATGACAAATATTTATTAATATACATAATAGCAACCAAAATTAGATTCATTCATCATATTCTTTGCATCTTGATGATTATACATCATCACTCATAAGTCTTATCACCAATCATGATTCATAAAGCCCTGAAATCCATGATAAAATGTAAAGTAAACATTTACTTACCCTTTGAGCGATTTAGCTCAACTTATCTGTGTAAGTGGCCTCATAATCCATGTTCCTCTTGGATTATGACATGGGCCGTGATCCAAAATCACCTCCTGAAATGTTAGTTTATAAAGGAATTTTCTTTGCTTCAAATGTTCAACATCTGAACACATTAGTTCCATGGCATTTCATGCATGCTTGTTCAATTAACTGGTGCATCCCCTTCAATTCATCCTGTTGCAATTTCTTCAAGGTTCTTTATGTGAATTTGAAGTCAGGTCTGCTAACAAACAATCCAAGTTAGTATCACAATTTAAACAGTTAGTTACATATAGATTTATTTGAGACTTATTAATCCCATATTTAGGTGATCACACTAAGGTTAGGATTCTTCTTTTTCCTATAATCACATTTCTACTATTAACAATATTTTTTAGCTTGATGCATGTCGACCTTCATGCCAACCTTTAGAAGCAATATTTAGAACCATAATGCATAAGATATTTTTAATCTTTCAGAAATACTGCTTGCAACACTTTTAAGTTTATAATTCTCATAACGATAATAAGTTCTAAAATAAAATACAATTTATGTTAAATAGTCAAAATAAAGGTTTCTCATAATAAAAAATAATATTCAAACACGTCAGTTATCACGGATGCATTCACGTCTTTACACATAATCTTGTATCCTAGTTCTGTCAAATCTATTCTTGCCATCAATACTCAAGAGTAACTAATACTTAGGCTATGTCTTACACGAACTTCATTTTATTCACGACGAAAAAGGAAAAGAGTCAACCTGTACTACCAAGACTTGAGTAAAACGATTTGATATCATCAAATTTTATTTTGACAAATGTACTTAATAAACATATAGAAAGAACTTCCTACCAACTAATTAATCAAATAATTTACCGGTTCATACTTTCTAATGTCTATGAATGCAATATTTTTCAATATAGCTTTTCATGAAACTATCAAAAGAAAAATATCAAAATAAAATGTAGCTATGAGTATTTGGCGACATTCAAATGACTTCATATAATCTAACAAGCTTACTGCTTGGAGTGTGCATTTATACTTTTATCCTAATGAAGCTTATAGGTAGTGTGCTTAATATCCAAAACTAAAAAGTGGGAAATTTAAATGACGTTTCTATGAAATTTTTAATTTAACATAAGCGGCATGTTCGTAACATTTTTCACAATCTTTTGTTTTGTCAAGGTAATAACCTATTTTGTCAAAATATTATGTATCTTTATCTATTGCTCCGACTAGTACTCACCAAATAACATACAATTATGAATCCTCCATTTCAACATAAAAGGTTATGTTACTTCTTTAACAAATTTAATCAATCATGATAGATAATACATAAAAAAAAAACATCTATATCGATATATGAATAATTTACACTCTAGTGCAACCTTTGAAACCTTTCATGTATTTTTCTTGTATATCATACTCAAACTAATCGACCTTTAAACAAAAGTACATAAATTAGTTTGATATTTTCATCTATATCCTATAAGGTTATAGCATTGATTAAGGTATTACATATGCGTTCACTATTTATAGATTTTGAGAAGGAAAGTACATTGGTTACACACTTGTATCATTCAACTGAGTATTTTCTATCTTATGTAATTCTCATAGCCTTCTACGCATATACTGAGATCATTTCATTTTAAATGGAATAGTTTGCAATTGTATATCACATTCTATGACAATGTTATTCACGAAGTGAAAACTTTACGATAAAGGAAACATACCTTACTCATGATTTTGTAAAGAAAATAATGTTGAAAATGCTTATCCTTACTCCTTGTTGGAGAACTTGAAGTTGCACTCAAATGATGTTAACTCCTCGTCCATCCCAATCCATGCATCCAAAACAAAACGAAACAAGACATCTTGATTTATTAGCTTATCAACATTCACACTTCACATGTTGAGCCCATTAGGCCCGAGTATTTAAACCTAGTGCTCTGATACCATATGTCACATCCCCGAAATTTGTACAAATTTTTAAAATTTTCTAAGCGTCTAAATCATCATTAAATGCTATGCGGAAGATCAAATGTATGTACAACATCTATATTTTTAATAAAGCGTTATCATTGTTGAGATATTGTAACTTCAAAGAATATTATATTTGTACTTTATTATTCTGGAGATGTTTCATTCCTCCTTGAAAATCTTATTGTATATCTGGAGATGTTTATTCCTCCGTCGGAATGTGGTAACTTGGGTTATTAGACTTCCCTAGTGGGGGTCGGCCCTATATGTGTTATGTGGGTCAAAGGGTTATTAGACCACCCTAGTGGGGTCGGCCCAGTCAGTTGTAATGGGGTATTTAACCCAATGGTAAAATACGAGCCTACATGATTTGTGTAAAAGACAAGTCGGAGTAGTGTATAAATAGAGGAGGTGTATTCCTCATTTTACACACACTCACTCACTTGAGAGTAGCACACTTGTGGAGGAGACGTCTGCTATGGTGGAGGAGGAGATCATGTCTTTGGTTTGCATCTTTGTATATTGCTGGTCATCTATATTAAGGAAGCTTTGCTGGGTTTTCTACCCCATGAGGGTTTCCCAGGATAAATCTGTGTCTCTTGTGTTTTTGCTGTGCTTGTTGTTTCTTCAGTGATCCTGTATATGCTATTATTGTGAAATGGAATGCAATGCTGCTATTTTCTGTCTTAGCATATTAAATCTTAACATGGTATCAGAGCTAACCTGAAGGAAGGCAATGTATGGCACTTACGACACTTGCTTCACTTGAGACAATTTGAAGGTTTGGGTTTTACATAGAAAAAACCAGTCATCATGGAACTTTTGCTATAAATCCATTTATGCGAAGGTTCAGGATCTGAAAAGTTTACAGGTCGTATATAACATCCCCAGGTACCTTGTGTCCAAAGGGCACCCTCAGATTCGTTGTACTTTGTGAGTTATGATCAGTACAAGTTAGGGTTTCTGCCTCTTCCAGATCTCAGTCAAAATCAGGTGACCTAGGAAAAAAGGTCATAACTTGGGCTAGGAAGCTCCAAATGAAATTTCGTTCAGGAAACGTTTTAAGAGGCCAAATCTGAACCAGTGACGCGTGGCACACCGTACAAGTTTGCTCTCCTGTTTTATCCCATATACAGGTCACGTTGCGACACTTGGCATAACTCTCTCTCAGAAAATCCAATTGAGGTCAGACCTTTCGGGATGAAAAGATGACAGGTCAGGATACCACAAAAAACGTTTTCAGACCCTGTGGAGTGAAAATTTAGGAGTTACAGTGGAAACAATCAGGTACATATTTATGTCAAAACAGAATTATTTTTGGAGCACCTTCATTCATGGCTTCCGGAATTTAGGGTTTTGGAGAAAGTTAGAATTTTTGGAATCAAAATCCACGGCTGAATGCTACTCAGGAAAAATCGAAATTTAGAGACCAAGATCGAATTTTTTGGTTGGGTAGAAGACCGGGCTTGATCAAACCCCAGTTCGGGATTTTGATCGGAAAGATGAAAAATTAGGGCTTCAGCAAAAGTTGGAATTTTTGAAGTCTGTAACCACGGCTGGAAGCTCCTCAGAAAAATAAGAGTTTAGAGCCTTGGATCAAACCTTTTGATTGGACAGAAGGGTGGGCTTCATCAAACCCTAGTTCGGGTTCCTGTCCAGAAGATCCAGAAGTTTCGAAGGCAATTTTGAGGGGTCAAATTTTGGAGATTTCAAAATTGAAGCATGCTAGTTTGATCAGCTCAACAAGACGCATCCTTCCATCCATTCAGAAGTGTGAAAGTCAAAGATTGAATTTTTAGGGTTTCTCTAGCAAACCCTAATCAAGATCTAGATCAAGTTTTAGGGGGAGTTGAGGCTAAGGCCTTACATAAGAAGACTACAAGAAGTCTCGACAGGTATGACTTAAGGAGGTTCAGGTATGTCTTGAAATCTGATTCTTGATTAAGTTCATAATGTGTTTGTCTTCATATTATTTATTAGTACAATCTTGATTAATGTTAGAATTATCTTATCACCCTAGTAACAGTATGAATGCATGTGAATGATCGAAGACATTCATTGTTTAGGGCTATATGATTGTACTAATGCATTATGGTGTTGTGCGAGGTTGATGTTGTCTGCTAACAAGATACAGGTACATCACAAAAGACAAATCAAGTTCCATGACCATGACAACATGAAGACAAAGACTCATCCATAATCTTTGTTCTACTTACGAGGTATGTATGACTTTGTTATATTATGCTTAACCTATGAGACATGCAGGTTCTAGCTCAGGATCTCTAAATCATTGAAGAGATTGTTTAGGTATGTTGTACATAACTAAGCAGGTATACTAATCCAGGTATGTTTTCCTATGTCAAGTTAGAATCTTACCTTATGTTAGGATCCCCTATATAAGTATACTTGATATGATTGGTTATGCTTATTCATAAAGTTAGTAATCAAGGGTTTATGCATATTATGTCTCTTATCTTGATGATTTAATTAACCAGAAGAGTACTGTGATCAAACAAGAATATGCATGAGTAAAAGAAGACTTCCTTGAAACCCTGAATACTAATGATCATGACTATACATATTCAAGATTATTTAGAATTAGAATGTTTTGATAATATTGAGAATATACTAATGAATGTATGTTTGTGTATGAGATCATGAGGATGACACTAGTGCACACTTGAGCATGCACAGTGGTACAGAATGAATAGAAGCTCAAAAGACATATAGAAGATCAAGCGGGAGGCAACCACACAAACATAAAAGAGTGGTATAGAATGAATAGAAGTTCAAAAGACATATAGAAGATCAAGCGGAAGGAAACCACACAAACATAAAAGATAAGTATTTGAGTTGTTATTTGAAATAGTAAATGCTATTGCTTGTATGCATATTTGTATTCCTAGAATATATCATGCTGAGTGTAAACATTCATAGAGCATTGAACAGTATCCTACTGATATGCATATGATTGGTAAGTTGGACAAACATTCCATTGTTGCTTGTCTAGCATGAAACCTCTTTGCTGACATGCTGAGAGATGTGCACACTCTCGATAGTATGTTCTGGTAGAGATGGAAGGCATCTAGATAGCCACTGTATGCATACAGGATATGGGAAAGTGTTGTGCCAAAGTATTGGTCAAAATAGTTGCATAACTATGTAAACGATATCTGTATGCATAATAGGTTATCATGTCAATATGATTTGATGATTATGAAGTATTACTAATCATGTACTTAATTTTGATTTGTAGGAAAGATCATGATGAATGATGAACACTGAACAAGCGATGGATGTTCAACAAAAGGATTTACAAATCAAACACACTATATAAGGCTTGTGGCTAGAAGATTCTCTTGGAAAGAGGAAGAGAATCATGATGATAAGACCATTCTCTTAATGGTGTAATTAAAGAAGAAGTGTGAATCAGGTTCTGTATGGGTTCCCAGGATCGATAATCAATTGATGAGCTTAATGATCACCATGGGTGATGTGGATCTCAACCTTTGCTACAAGGTTGAATATGATTTCTATACACAGATGCAAGAAGGAACTCACCACAAAGTTTGAATGATGTTGAGGCTCATATCAGTAGACCCATCTGATGAGAGATGGCACAGATAGATGGCTGCAGAAATGAAAATGAAAGATCTCAGATTGATGCATTACTTTCTAGGTCTAGAAGTATGGAAAGGATCAGAAGGAATCTTTCTCAACCAGGGAAAGTATGCCGAGAAATATTAAAAGGACTTGATATGTTGGAATGACCACTCTCATGGATTCCAACTTGAAGCTGTTAGTGAATGACTCATCAGAGTTAGTGTATATAACTCTGTACAGACATATTATTGGGTCGTTGATGTATCTGACGAATACCAGGCCAGATATATACCTTGCTGAGAACACCTTGAGTCAGTATCTAGTGGAAACTAGATATGTTCACCTGATAGTTGCAAAAGCATGTGATGAGGCATCTAAAGGATATTATAGACTTTGATCTATGCTATCTTGGAGATCATGACTTCAGATGACTACACAGATGTTGATTGGGCAGAAAGTGTATCAGACAGGAAGAACACATCGAGAGGATGTTATTGTCTGGGATTAGCCATGATCTCGTGGTATAGCAGGAAGCAGTCTAATGTGGCTCTCAGCACAACTGAAGCAGAATACATAACTGCTTGCTCTGCTAGTTGTGAAGCAGTATGGCTTCTGGATTGTTTGACTTAGAGATAGACCCAACTGTGATCCTATGTGACAAACAGAGTTGTATCAAGATGGCAGAGAATCCAGTGTTCCATGATATGGCGCAGAAAGGAACTATAAAGTTTGAATTTGTAACAAGTTGCCGATGTACTAACCAAACCTCTACCTCAAGTGAACAAGTTACCGATGTACTAACCAAACCTCTACCTCAAGAAAAGTTTGAGTATTTTTCGAGACAAGCTTGGTAGGACCCTCCTCGAGAGGGGGAGTGATGTGGTCACTTATGACGAGATTGCCTACATCAACAGTGAGGTCGATGATGTGGATACCTATATTGGTGATGCCGACAGAGAGGTTGGTGGATGGTCCTTAGACAGGGTCTAAGGTGACAAGGGGATTGCATCATCCTTGAACACATGTTCTAAAAGGAGCCATAGACAGATGTCTTCGAGAATGAAGTCCTTGGTGGACATGGGGGGATTGGATCATCCCTAGACTTCAGTCCTAAAGAGAGCCGTAGACGTATGTCTTCGAGAATGAAGTCCTTCGTGGACATGTGAGGATTGAATCATCCTTGGATTTCAGTCCTAAAGAGAGCCATAGACATATGTCTTCGAGAATGAAGTCCTTCGTGGACATGTGAGGATTGAATCATCCTTGGATTTCAGTCCTAAAGAGAGCCGTAGACATGATTTCTCCGAGAATGAAGTCCTTGGTGGACATGAGAGGATTGCATCATCCTTGAACACACGTTCTAAAGTGAGTCGTAGACAGGTGTCTTCGAGAAAGAAAAAGGATTGCATCATCCCTGGACTTCAGTCCTAAAAAGAGCCGTAGACATGATGTCTCCGAGAATGAAGTCCTTGGTGGACATGAGAGGATTGGATCATCCCTGGACTTTAGTCCTAAAGAGAACCATAGACATGATGTCTTCGAGAATGAAGTCCTGAATGAACAGGTAGGGGATTGCATCTTCCCCGGACCTCGGTCCCAGAATTGAGCCGTAGACTGATGTCTCCGAAAATTGAAGATAGGACTGCATCGTCCCTGAACTAGGTTCAAAATGTACGTGAGGACTGCATCGTCCATGAACTGGGTTCAAAATGTACGTGAGGACTGTATCGTCCATGAACTGGGTTCAAAATGTACGTGAGGACTGCATCGTCCATGAACTGGGTTCAAAATGTACGTGAGGAATGCATCGTCCATGAACTGGGTTCAAAATGTACGTGAGGACTGCATCGTCCATGAACTGGGTTCAAAATGTACGTGATGGGATTGCATCATCCCTAGACATGAGACTTGTCTTAAAGGTACGTGTGAGGACTGCATCGTCCATGAACTAGGTTCAAAATGTACGTGATGGGATTGCATCGTCCCTAGACATGAGACCTGTCTTAAAGTGATAAGGATTGATCATCCTGGAACTTGATTTGGATTGTATCATCCATGGACCTATGTCCTAAAGAGAGCGGAATTGATCATCCTGTAATATGATCATGTGTGTTGCAGGGTATGCTGCTATGTATTGATGATAGATGTATTAGTGAGAATACATGCTATTGATGATAGATGTATTAGTGAGAATACATGCTTTTGATGATAGATGTATTAGTGAGAATACATGCTATTGATGATAGATGTATTATGAGAATACATGCTTTTGATGATAGATGTATTAGTGAGAATACATGTTTTTGATGATATATGTATTAGTAAGAATACATGTTTTGATGATAGATGTATTGGTGTGGATACTAATACAGATGATCCAGATGCTGTAGATCGTGATGATCTAGATGTTGTAGATCGAGATGATCCAGATGTTGTAGATCGAGATGATCCAGATGCTGTAGATCGAGATGATCCAGATGCTGTAAATCGTGATGATCCAGATGCTGTAGATCGAGATGATCCCGATGCTGATGATCGTTTGATGACGATGCTGATGATCGTGAGGATCCATATGTTGATGTTGCTGTAGTTGTTTGAGTGCTGCAGAAGATAAAAACACGGTACTGAAGATGTTGATGTTCCAGTATTGAAGATGTTCCAGTAACTGCTTGAGTTACTAATGATGTTGAGAAAGCTTCCAATGATTTATAGATGTATCATGTATGATGTTGATGACTCCTTGCTCATGCAGATGCTGTTATAATATCCTTATCGTTAAGGGGGAGTGTTGAGATATTGTAACTTCAAAGAATATTATATTTGTACTTTATTATTCTGGAGATGTTTCATTCCTCCTTGAAAATCTTATTGTATATCCGGAGATGTTTATTCCTCCGTCGGAATGTGGTAACTTGGGTTATTAGACTTCCCTAGTGGGGGTCGGCCCTATATGTGTTATGTGGGTCAAAGGGTTATTAGACCACCCAAGTGGGGTCGGCCCAGTCAGTTGTAATGGGGTATTTAACCCAATGGTAAAATACGAGCCTACATGATTTGTGTAAAAGACAAGTCGGAGTAGTGTATAAATAGAGGAGGTGTATTCCTCATTTTACACACGCTCACTCACTTGAGAGTAGCGCACTTGTGGAGGAGAGGTCTGCTATGGTGGAGGAGGAGATCATGTCTTTGGTTTGCATCTTTGTATATTGCTGGTCATCTATATTGAGGAAGCTTTGCTGGGTTTTCTACCCCATGAGGTTTTCCCAAGATAAATCTGTGTCTCTTGTGTTTTTGCTGTGCTTGTTGTTTCTTCAGTGATCATGTATATGCTATTATTGTGAAATGGAATGCAATGCTGCTATTTTCTGTCTTAGCATATTAAATATTAACAATAATAACATCTCATAGCTTCTAACATCATTTGTTTAATTGTAGTTATAAATAAAGACTCTAATTATCGTCATGAAGGTCCTCTATATTTTCACAAGCCATTCTAACTATCAATATACAACTCATAATGTCGATCCACTACCCATTAGGAATATATGTCAACTTAAACATTTCCTCAATCTCTACTCCAGTAAACCTTTAAAAATAATGTCTTCGACCAACACCTATACTTTCATAGTAATTTAAATCTACGAAACCATCATAGTTAATAACAACTAACACATTGGTATTTACTTTTTAATCTCTTCATGAAATTCTTAATATATGAGAAGTACATTTCACGTTCAATATAAAATTCAATAACTATTTTCTCATGAAATCAATTATGCCTAAACGGTGAAGACATCAAACCATCATAAATTCAAGGGCAATTAAACAGATACAACACATAAGGGCTATCCATCAAAAATCACCACAAAGCATCAAGGAAAATATTCATACTTAAAAAAAGAACATTTTCACGTGGTTCACCCTCATCTTGGGCTACGTCCACAAAGGGGTGTTTTTTTTTTTTTTGCTTTATTTAATCAAGGGAGGAAAATTACATCAGGTAACATGGTTTATTCCAACCAAAAATAATTCTACTTTCTAAACTTCTATCGCCAAAAGTACTAATTACACATTCATTCTTAGGGAATTTCTCATAAAATTACTCCCTTGTTTTTAAGGTTTAATGTTTGAACAACAACCTAAAAAAAACAAGGCCTTTCTAGGTTCAAACAATGCCTAAGGTTTAGAACCTCAAAAAAAAATCTCTTCTCCTAAAATATATTTATTATGTTCACAAAACTCCATTCTCCTTCCGGCTTTGACATCTACATACTACGGTCAAACTTCATTTAATATCAATGTTCATACTATTGTACATATGTAAATGTATTCCGACTACCGAGTTCATGACTCGTTGAGACTCTTCTCAATGAATAATAAAATTACATCGTTACTAGAATTCATTATATAATGGAGACAAAATCCCTTCCAACATGTAAGGCAAGGATAACGTATTAAGATTTACTCAAAGTGTTGTAAGCTAAGTGAAATCATCTTAATGTTAAGAACATACATACATATATATATATATAATAAACAAGACCGTTGCCAAGATTTCTGCACCTGAGTAACCCTCAAACTAAACACCTAGGGATTACTTCCTATCGTGGAAGGATGCTGGGAGATTGCATTATAGAAAGAGACGTACCTCGTCTAAGGGAGTTATGTAGAAACATTAGCAATGGCCAGATTAAAGGTTCTGCTTTCACAACCATAAATTTCAGAAAACCAAACCAATCAGCAATTGTAGCATAAATAAAGAGAACCGATGCAGATCACCGAGGATACATTTCATACTAAATATCAAAACTAAAAGTAATCTATAAGTGGGACAGATCCTTATGATCTCGTACTATGCATCCTTAAAAATAAAAACAAACGCAGATTTATCGAATTCGGTTTGTCTTCAATCCGATTAATATTTGGTGGAAACCCCGTCACCTTTCACCATAACCGAAATAGAAACAGAGGTTTTAGACACAGTTTTTAAAAACAGAGACTAAGCGAAGGCATGGACATAAAAGGTTCTAGTCTTTCGAGAATTCAAACGCTTAATGTATACAGAACGAAGACTGAGATCACGCCACGACAGTCCTAGCATTTCAAAGATTCAATCATTTGAACAAGCTAAGGCATACACAGAAATAAGGCTTCGACAACTTAGTATTTTGGAGCTCAAATCATTTGAACAAGCTAATGGCATAAACAAAAATAAGGCTTCGGCAACTTAGTAATTCCGGAGATCAAACGCTTGAGTTCGTTCAAGCCATGAATAGAAATAAAGCTTTGACAAAAACCCCATTTCAAGATGAGATCAACCATTTAAGAGTAACCGGTTGTTTAAAACAATAGATCAATCGGTCGGATTTTATAGAGATCGAAAGGACTCAAAAGTGAGAGTGATGTATATACTTACCCGTTCTTAACGCAACGAAGGTAAAAGGATCTTACTGTCATTCTCCAAATGCAGTGATGAAGGTCGACTGTCTATCACAGCTCAGCTATTCCCTTACGCCGAGATCCAAGTTAACCTTTCTCCCAAATGCCGAGATGAAGGTCGACTTCTCATAGCAGCTCAGGCATTCGTGACGTAGAGATCATTTTTTACTTAAAATCTAATTCCTTAGCTGCTTCAACACAGTGGTCGAATTACCATCCTACCTCCAAGCTCTCTATATTCTATCACTAAGATCCTCCCTTCATCTCGATGGATGCGCATCAAGATATACTATTCATCAAATCAATGAAAAAAAATATCTTTTCGACAGCTAATCTATGCTACCCCACAACCTAACTAACTAAATGCAAATATTCACATTCCCTCAAAATATATAAATGCTCAAAGAAAAGAAACTGAACTGTTCTCCTCCATTTTGTTGGAGTGACACCCGGTCGAAATAAAACATTCCTCTCCAATAGATGGCGGTCAACAAGGATGTATTCTTCAATATGGAAACAAACTTCCACTTAAAGCTTACTCCACTAATCACTCACCACTAGCCTCTCTCGTTAGTGGAGGAATCTTAATGAAGGGCCCACCAAGTGGAGGAAGGTTTTAATAAGTGGTAGTTGGTTGATATTAGTGGAGTTCCACCATGATCTTCCTCTTAAAGGCTCATCAAAAGTGGTAGGGACCATACTCAATAATTAATCCATCTATAATTTCCCATTTTAGTCTCTAGAGAATAATTTCTCATAATTGAATGTGTGAATCGTATGAGTTTCTTATGCCCTTCCAATTCTTTGACGTTATGCTAATTCATATGGGCTTCCATATTAATACGAACTTGAGTTTTTAATCCCTTCCGTGGTAACCACAAACGAGACTAACCATAAGTCAAATATTCTTGGATATTTTTAGACCAATATTTGGTAAGAAACAAACCCTAAGGTTATAGTATATCAATGACAATAATTTCTATTACTTGATATACTTTTGGGTTAGAAGATATTCATATTAATAATCATTAATTTCCCTCATACCTTTTATATCTTCCCTCGTACCTTTTATATCTGATCTATCCAACTGAATAATGCAAGTGAAACACTTGGATGGGATGGATTTGATTTTTCATAACTCAAATATTAAAATTAAGGCAAGAGCACATGAAACTTCATGCACTACCTATTAGTTTATCTCCTTCTCTCCTTCTTGGAGTTCGAACCTTTATAATTTATTTCAAAGTGTAAGTTATAACTACTAAATATTAAGTATATAATTTATTTAAATCATTTATTAAATACTTTGATAAATATTTAGTAATAAGATTTATCTTATATGTTTTCTTATAACCTTTTAAGAATAACTCCCTGTACCTTTTAGTATTTATTCAATACTAGGTTAATAATAACTTACTTAACTTCTAAAGGAAGGAGGTTGATCATGGTATTTATTTAACATTTAACCTTACTACAAATTTCATACATATATAAAGTATGTAATTAGCACTAAAATAGTACACTTACATATTGTAAAAGAAAAAAATGTCAACCTTATCTAGGTTTTATATATATAGAAAGAGAGAGAAACTTAGTCCATCTAGTTATAATAGTTACTTCCACAATATTTATTTCAAAATTTAATGTTATCATCCTTTCCACTTTTAGTGGAATTTGGTGGTTTCTTATCTATTTTTAGATGAGGTGATTACAAGTTTGTCTATATAGTATACATGTATATATAGATCCTCACTTAGGATTTTAGTCTTGTCGATACATATAAAACTAAGTTATATCGATATTTTCTATGAGATATATTTTATTCTATTATCTAACCATTGTTTACCTTGGTATAGTTCATATTGGATATTTATAGAATAACGCTTCTTTTGTATAAAGCATAAAACATATGTTTCCACCCTATTCCAAAGGTGAATGTAACATAGCCCTCTTAGTTTCATTATTTAGATATTTATAAATGAAACTCTTGCATTTTATGCGGAGTTAAGATAAATTATAAAATTTACTAAATTGGATTTAATCTTATTAGGTTCGTCATGATTAAGATGTAGGCCTTAATGGCTAAGTTAGATGTTTATGGTGAAAGGTAATCCTTCTAGAACTAACTTATATCCGATCTTATCATAATTAAATATGATAAGCCATGATATGGTCAACCAGCACATGGCTCCCTAGTCGTTATCTTTTCTTACGAGTGGGTTTTGTTACTTATTGTTTAGTCGCATTACCATCCTTTAACCTTCTAGGTTTTAAACTAAGACTTATAAACATAAAACTAGCTCGAGGTCCACTGGTGGGGCCTTGGCCTTGAGCTCCTCACCATGGCCATTTACAAAATTCATAATTACTTTTACAATTATAATAACAATAGGCATCGAAATTGAGGGATGTTACAGATGAATTTCCTCAATGAGAGGAGGGGATATCTCTAGGTCGGCATTATTCATCTCGTATAGGGTTGCTCTGTAATCTGGGAGATCAGAGCATTGGTGTGAATAATAGCCGTAGATTCTGCATATTGCACAAGGGTGGTTTGTGCGCAATGATTTATCACGAGGTTGAGGTGGCAATTCTAATTTGACAACTGGAACATTGGTGTCATCATCCAACATATTCATGTGTACTTGAAGTGCTGGTAGTTGTGGACATAGATGTGTGGCGTGGCCAATATTGTCGCACAAGGAGCACTTAGGGAGTACACGGGTTGGGGGATTCTTGCCTAATTTAGGAGTCACTGGGGGGGTGCGAGTTGTGGGTGCAGTGTTGTATGTTTGAGGACCTCTGCCCTTAGTGTGGCGGGATTGAGGGGGGACATAAGTAGATGTCGATATAGTGCCCCCTATTGGAATTGATTGGTTTTGGGGGTTCGAAACACCAGGTGGTGGACAATTTTGGTGGTTTGGTATGCCCGATGGTGGATGGTTTGACATATTCACGGGTTTTGCTGGTTGTAAAACAACGCTCGGAGTCGGCGGGGGGTTTGGTGCAGGTAAGTACCATACTGGTAACCCTATTGTTAAACCTGGGAGGTTGAGTGTAGCGATTACTGGCGAGCTGACAACTCCGAAAAACGGAAACAAGAATGGGATGGTATGGATCGATGTTGTTCCGATATGACTAGGCACAATGGGTGCTTGTGGCGGTGGTTGAGGTTGTTGAGGATGTTGTTGTTCATTGTGCGATAAGGTGCACAAATCGGATACTTTAGTTACCTGGGGAGGGGGTGGGATAGAAGGGAAAGTGGTGGTCAAGGGGGTATCCGAATATATCCCGGGTCCGACTGATGAGATGAATGATGTTGGTGCACTAAGAACGGGTTGTTCGATCATGGGAATAACATTTTCTGGTGCTATGGGGGCATTGGGATCATAGTATGTAATCTGGTCGATTTTGATTACGTGTCCTTCATGGGGGAACATCATGATGTGGAAAACTGAAGAAGCGACAGCTTCCATTTTATACATGTAGCTGCATCCCAGAAGGAGACTGTAATAAATTTGGGCGTTAATGACCTCTATATCTATGAGAACCAGTTTGCCCCCAAGTTGTATGGGTACGTTCACTAACAAGCCTTGAGGTTGAGCTGCATGGCCATCGTAAGCTCGTAATGCGGTATTGGATGGTTGTAGCATTGGGGATCCAAGTTTCTGCCATACAAAAGTTGACATGACGTAGGTAGAGGCCCCTTCATTGATTATGCATCGATGAACAACGAGGTTGCGAATGGAGACAGAAACTTGAAAAGCTAGAGATGCAGGCATGCGAGGTTCAGCTTGCTCTAAGTCGAAAGCCATCATGTTAGAGTCGTTAGGATCTATGGCACCAATGGCAGATAATAACAACTTTCTCTGTGCAGGACAATTTTTTAAGATTTCTAGAGCGGACATAGCGGAGGGAGACTGAGCTAAATCCTCTACAATATTATAGTTGGAAGCTGCACGAGCATTCGGGTTATTGTTAATCCATCTCAAAGGGAAACGAGGCACTTTGGGGCCTCCGTCCATGGGCATAGTGGGTATGCGAAGTGGTTTATCAGTTGGGAGAGTACTCGACGATGGGTTGGTAGGTGTGGTCTCTGGGGCAGATCCATATTGATTGCGACGGGTTTGAAGATTGACATCATTTGATGACATATGAGCAAATGGTGAGTGTTGGACTCTGCATGCTGGTAGTCAGCTGCTGTGTAAGTGATTTGCTGCTGTGTTGCAGCAGATCCTTGAGGGGGATCATTTGGACGAGTGTTTACCGTGCCTTGGTTAGGTAAGGGATTTTGCAATATCATGGGTTGTTGCTGAGGGGGGGGTGCTGGATGTGCAGCATGTCCTTGCCGTTGGGCGTCGGTGGTCCAGAGTTGACGCGCTTGATCTAAATGGGGGCAATTATGTCTGTAATGTCCATAGACTCCACATATGGAACATGGATGGTTTGTTCTCAAGTTATTATTTTTATCCTGTTTTGGTGGGCAGTCAGGATTTTGGTTGGGGGGAGCAGCATTATTGTTGTTTGGAGGATTAGGTTGTGGTACACCTTGGTTATGTTGCTAGTTGTTTCCGCGGTTACGTCCTTTTCCGCGATTTTGTTGACCTCCTTGGTTACGCTGATGGTTCTGGTTTGGAGGTTGGTTTTGCTGTGAGTAAACATGCCCTTGGGCAGTAGGTGGGTTTTGAGGTCATGCAGGCTCTGGAGTAGGTTGCGGTGGGTAGTAAACAGGAGGGTTCTGTGGTGGCCCTAGTGTTTGCTGTGGTTGTGGGTAACCTTGAGCTGCTGGAAGTGTTGGAGCAAGAGGTGCTGCCTATTGAGGATAATAAGCCACTTGGGATTATGGCTGGATCGGAGTCTGGTGGGCCTATTGGTTATAATATGGGGCTATCGCATAAGCTGATGGTGCTTTCCCATAACACTGTGGTGGACATGAGGTTCCATGAGTGTGGTGGGTGTGTGTTACTGGAGCATACGAAGTTGTAGCTCCAGAATTAGATGAATCCCTAGAAAGGTCTGGGGTGTTGTTTGTACTCATCATGGTAAAAGGTTTGTTTTGCGTCGTAACCTAGCCGATAATACCGTCGAAGGCATGGGATTCCCCCAGCGCGTCATGGCGGGATGGATCGCCGCGCGGGGCGTCAGGTAAAATAGTGTATAGATATCCTGACTGGGCATATATGAGGTCGAATTGTTGAGCTTTTAAGATAGCTTCTTCTTCTGACTGAGGTCGTTCGGAAGCTACATCTTTGGCTATGAGGGGGAGGAGTGATTTGAGGAACCAGTCCAAAAAGATTCGGTCGTCAAGTTTTATCTTGCAGAGGCTACGACGCTTACGCCACTCATGGATATGATCGGTGATGTGTGTAGCGATGTTCTGTCTACAAGACAAAAGTATTTCTACTCCTGCATCATAGCGTACAGATAGTTGAAAAAACTAGAGGAAAGTTGAGGCAAGGGACATAAATGTGTTGTGGGTCCCATGTGGTTGCTCAATGTACCAATTGGCTGCAAAGCTAGTGAAGGTTCTTTGTAAAAGTCTCAGTCTAATGGAATCATCTACGATGGAGTTAGATGAACACCATAGGTGAAACGACATGATGTGGTTTTGGGGATCCTCCCCAGCTTTTCCTTCAAATTTTGGGATATCTGAGGGAAGCTTTGTGGGCATGGGTGGCCATGTAGGGTTGTGTCTAATAGGGTCGTTGGTTAACCTTGCCAGGTCTGGTAGGTTTAGACTAGCCATGTATGGCAGACTGGCAGATGGGTGTGGCATGGTCATTGGGGCATAACTATTAATGGTAGCATTATGGAGTGGTCCAGTGCCCCCTAGGGGTATGTTAGGTATGGCAGGGATGTGTCCTCCAATCGATGTGGTGTGGGAGGGGCCTGCGCTCCCAAGTGTAACATGGGTTGCAGATGGGTTAGGAATGGTTCTGGAATTTCGTGGGATCTGTGTCGTGGTAATGAGAGGGGGTGTGAACCCTATGTTGGGCATACCCATAATAGGTGGTGGTCCTGTGTTGGGCATGCCTAGAGCGGGTGTGGCCCCCATGCTAGGCATGCCTAAGGGGGTTGTGGCTACCGTGGTTGGCACAGTAGTGGTGGGGTTTGTTGATGTAGCTCCAATAACACTGGTGAAAAGGGGGTCGTATTGTGATCCATCCATGGGGTTGGTTGGTGATGTCTCAGTAGGGTGTTCGGATTCAGCCTCAGAATCTGATGTAAAATGAGGCACGTCAGAATCGGATGACTGTGTTCTATGTCGATGACGTGTCGAGTCAAGGGATAACGCTCTACATCTATGATGTGTAGAGTCAAGTGTACTGAACTGAGAGGGTTCACCTTGAAAACGGCGGGATGGTCTTAAATTCTCAATGGTGAGAAATGTATAAAAATGCCAGTGGATGGTGGTGATATAAAAAACTCAAGACCCTAATGCCACGATGTGTGCAGGAGGGGAGTATGAAAAAATAATGGATCTCAGGCCAACAACCAACCTCAAAAGCACTTATTATAACAATTGTGCTATAATAAGTGGAGGGATCCAAACAAGTGGTCAAAATAACAAAAGTCAAACAGTTCCTAGAAAAAAGTGGTGCTTACTAGACCAAGGGGGGTAGTAGAGCATGCAAACGCCTAACTAAAAGTGGTATTATGACTCAACTAAACATATCCTCTGCAAGGTGATGAAATCCAAGTCAGACAATATGGGTAGTGGAATCAAAGGCTAGATATCCCCCTACCGGGAGGGACACCGGGTAGTCAATCCTAAAAAATGGCAACTAGGATACCCCGTTCATGACACGTTCGGTTGGGTGAATCTGCAGTTTGGTTCTATCGCCGTTGTACTCCCATACGGGTGGTACACCGAGAACTGTGAAAGGTATCCTTCGGTTACTGAATGGATTGCGGTATTCCACTCAGGTTTCCGGAACCAATCTGGCTACTTCAACCCTCCTAAGGGAGAGGCCTTCCTGATAAATTGGTGTATAACCGTGTCAACAAATAATAAAGGATTTTTGGGACCCTAAAAGACTACTTCTATGTCTCAGATGTAAATAATTGAGGGTGTTAATGGCACATCTATCCCCCCAATCCTACCTAGCTACAAGATTCTTCAAGTGTTCCCCAAGTGGGGTTAAAGTGTTTGTTGAGTTAAGGTAGATTTTAAGGCTCAGTTAATTAAAAATGTGACAGATTGGGTGCAAGTGTGATTATTTAACTGAAATGATTTGCCTCGCTTGGGTGATTGATTACAAATGAAAAACAAGACACTTCCAATTTGCAAAAAATAAAGGTGTTTTCTGAAATGTAAATGCTTTAATAAAAACAATTCAAAAATGATGGACTTTTGAAATAATTTTTAAAGGAAAGCAAATAACATAAAAAATTCAAGAAATAAATGGATTTCTTAAGAACTTGCTTGGGCAAAACTATTGAGCAAATCTGAAAGATGGTTCGAAATTTGCTAAGAAATGAAATCTATGATCTAAACAAAGTGCTAAAAACCTTTCTTTCACTTACTGAAATTTTTTAAAAAGATTTTAATGGAGCATATGTAATAGAAAATGACTCACTATTGCTGTAATAATGCTGAAAAATAGGCTAAATGGGCAAAAACTACAGCAAATTTTTTTTCTAAAAATTGGGTCGAATGAAAAATAACAGCATCGCGGGTTTTAGGGCAAAAGCCGGGATAGGCATCGTGGGTTTGGGCCGTGAAGCCGCGATGTGCAATGTGGAAAACGATCGCGAAGCCGCGATGGGCAGCGCGGAAAAAGGACGCGAAGTCACGGCGCGCAGCGCGGAAAAGGGACGCAAAGCCGCAATGTGCAGCGTGGAAAAGGGGCCACAAAGCCACGGCGCGCAGCGCGAAAAAAGGCCACGAGGTCACGATGAGCCGCGCGAATGTCGAGCGAAAAGTCGCGATGCGAAAATGGAAAAACGAGTCGCCGGAAACGAAACCGAAAAGTGAAATTTTAGTCTATTAAAGGCTACAGAAAGGGCCAATACCTAGGGCAGCAATGGATATGTTGTCTAGTATGGCAGATCTACTAATTGGAATGGTAAAAACAAGTAAAAAACTAAGATCTAAAGCAAAAAATTTAAAGTTCGAAACAAAGCGGAGTCACCAAAAAACTGTTGCTTGGTTTTTCAACCAAGTATGTGCAAGGATGCACCTATTAACTTGTAATAGTAGTTTTCAAATTGAAAGCAAATACAACTATAAACTAATCTAAGATTAACATGTGCATATAACAATAAACTTGAAAAGATTTAACAAAAAGAACAAGAAACGAGATAAAAAAATGACTTTTGTATTATAATACCTCAAATGGTGAGGATGTTTGGTGTTGAGCAGCTCCAAGGTTGAGATGCTCCAGGATCCAATGGTCTCTTCTCCAAGATAGCTAAAATGTTCAAAGAACTCAAGAGAGATTTTGACAGCATGAGGATAGGATGATGGATGGATGGAAAGTGAGGAGCCCCTATCACCTTTTTATAGTTTTTGGTGATGGGGAATACCATTGTGGTTTTGAGGAAACCAATGGTATTGACCAACATGGTTTAGGTCTCTTTTCCCCCCTTTTTTCCTTTTTTTGAATATTTTTAATATTTTATTCCCTTTTAATGTTTTTTGGGAATTCTGGACCCTTTTTGAGGGTTTTTTGTGTTTTTTGAGGAAAAAGATATATTTTGAGGGGGGAAAAGGGGTATTGTGGTCTTTTTGGTGACCTTTTGATGGTTGTAGAGGCTCAAATGGTGGAAAAAGTGGACAGATGGTTCATGTGAATAGGGGAATGAACTAGTGAGCACTTTTTGGGTGTTAACAGACGGGTTATGGGTTTAAATCACTTTATTGCTCATCTTGAACTCAGTTTCCACCATATTCACACTCCCCATTGCATATAGGTTGTTGATCAAATTCAAATCCTTGGCTCCCTCGCTTGCAACAATATATTGTTGAATAATATATTGAGCTTACGAAGCTTCCTGTAATAAACACAACTACAAAATCAATTTTTCTATCTTATAAATATAAGCAATCATGCATTATTCAACAATAAATATATAACATAGAAAATAACAATCTCCATAGTGTTTTAAAATAGAGTTGTTGTAAACATAAAACAATAAAAATTATCTTTGAGCTATTGTAAAGACATACCTTAGGGTTGAGTCGAGTACCAAGTCCATATTTTCAATACCAAGAATGTTGTAGGGTCGACAATACCCACACGAAGAAAATAAAAATGTTAAAATGGGTGTTTCAATCAAGGATCGAAACAATAAAGAAATGGACAAAACTTTAAATAAAATGTAAGGCTTACGATGGCAAGGTTGTGAGCAAACAATGGTCGAAGGTCTTGTTCACTACTTGTAGGCACATCAAACTCCTTCCCCTGTAGACGACCTGTAACTGATGACAAAGAAACGGGTTCGAAATCATTAAGGAGAACAAAGAAAATAAAAATACATGTAATGAACCTAAGAATTTACATCATACTCATCTTCGAGGGCTTCCCCCATCGCCAACTCCCGATTTACTTCGACGTGTCAAGCAAATGCACCCATAAGAGATGGGCCTCATTGCGATTTCAAACCATGTCATGGGTTTCGTCTTTACACCTGAAAGTGGTGGTGGTAGTTTAGAGGTCTGGTAAAAATCTCCATGATAACTAGTGAAGGACCAAACCCTGCTTCCGATAGTTGAAGACCAAATTGAAACAAAACTGAGAAACTCGAAACAATCTAGAAGGACCTTCTATCAGTAAAATCCCAAGGTAGATATCATACTCAAAGGACCCAGCTGTCATCCGTTCGTTGATCTAGTAGGCTAACATACACATACTACGGCGTCAAATCTCTGGCCGTAGGTATGAAATCCCAAGGGGCCTTAAAATTGGTAGGTATCAATAATATGTGGTTTGAAAACTAAGGATATGAATTGCACCTAACCATCGATTTCCCTTTTGAATCTCTTTATCATTTCTTGGCCTATACACAAAACTCCCCCAATTTATTTCCCACGATTTTCCTTTCCCCCAAATTTTCTTTTGCCCAAATATTTTTCCTTCTATGTGAATTTGTTTTTTTTTAATTTGCTAATATTATTATATTATATATAATATAATGTTTCACTATAATATATTTATATATTAAAAACATATTATATTAATATTAAAGATTAAATATAAGCCAAACATATTATTTATATATTGGCATACTATATATTAAATGTAAAATAGTATATATTAAATACTATAATATCATATATAAAATATTGGGGAGGGAGGTGCGGGAGGGGTGATATTCGACCCTGGCGGAAATATAGTTAAAACTTTTGCATGGGGATTGGGAATAGGTTCAAACAACCAAGCGAAGCGATATGCCTTATTTCTTGGTCTAAAACTAGCACTTGATCTAAAATCCCATCCTTTAATTGTTATCAGAGATTCTTTGATCATTTTGTCTCACTGGCCAACCCATCTCAGATCCTTTATCATGTCATCTTCTTCAACGCATTTTGAGCATCCTTCCAAGGTTCCAATCCATTAATTTTTATCATGTGAAGAGGTCATTGAACCCTCTAGTTGACATTTTTGCAAATCAAGCCTCTCTCGTACAACAAGGGGGTTTAAAGATTGATGGGGGGTCTATAAATTTGTTTTATGTCCCTTAAAGGCTTTTTAATGAAGATTATTTACTCCCTCATGTGGATCCATGGAGCCTCCATGTCTTCTCCTCATACAATAGGGCTGGTGAGATTCCCTCTCTGTATGCACGTGTCGCGTCTATTAATTTTGGTAGTTGGAGCATTGTAAAGGATTGTCCCCTCGAGTTTGGGATTCATTCCTCCTCATCGTTTGTTGGCCCTGTGGTTGTTTATGGTTTAATATTTATCGTGGAGATAGTTGGTGTAGAGCCTAGGTATTGCTCGTTTGGAATGGTGGTAGGTACTGTGACTCTTTTTTCCTTCTCCTTTTACCGAGGACTAAGTCCTCCTGTGTCGATTTATCAGGTAATTCATCTTGATTCCCCTTTGGCTTTGCTCTGTGAGGTTTGGGATACTAGGCTAGGTGGGTACATCGAAAATTCTGGTTCTAGATTTAATCGTGGATGGGAAATAATTTGTATTTATGAGAAGTAAATTTGTGTTTTTCCCTTTGTCGGCTATGTTGTTGTTGTTGTGGATCTTGTAAATTGATGGTTGCATCCCTTTGGGTCTGTTATAGTCACTGGGTTTGTAAATTTTCTATCAATGGATATACAAATTAGAGTTGAACATATCGCAGAGTAGGTGAAATTTGTAACTTCCAGTGTAAATGACTTTAAATCCCATCTGAAATGGATGAGGGACCAAATGGAAGGAATTTTTCAAGCTGTGAATCGGATTGTAGCTCACTATTCGGTCGTGGATAATCATTTGGATCATATAGAACAAATGTACTAGGATCTAAATGGGAACATGGAAGATCGACTCAATAAGTTACAGGATGATGTCAAACAATGTGCATATAAGGTATTTGTTATGGCGGTTTTAGTCTCCAAGCATGAAGAACATATAGGGGGCTCTTCTTCTAAAATCGATGAGACCAATATTGCTCCTAATGGGATGGTATCTCTGTTCATCAACCAGTAATTGAGGGTTCTGGTAAGGGCAAAGTAAATTCAGGGAATCGTAGCAATGAATTCAATACAATTTTTAATATAGCATCACCAGACCATGACGAGGACAATGAGGTTGAATCAGTTGAGGAGTCCGAAGAGAAATTTGGTTCTGATTCAGAACTTGGATATGCTAGACAAATGGAGATAGACTCTTATGATATTGAGGATGATGATGAGGAACACAACACAGTTTCTAAAGCTAATAGCCTGGAAAGCGAAGAAGATGATGTAAATTCTCAAGTCCATAGGTCTACTAGTGATACTAGTAACTAGTGTTTTTTTGTTATGCTCCATTTTTGTATCTTACTGCTAAGACAATTTGTTAAGATTTTCAGTATTTCAGGATGTCTAGTATGTTTGAAAGCTTATAGCTTATACCGGATTATTGTATGTGCCATTCCTTTGAAGTCAAATTTCCTATGCTACTTTGATGAACTATATCAGTACATTTTTGTATCTTTCTGTTGAACTTGTTCAACCATTTTCAATATAAATATATATGTTCTTGTTAAAAGAATATCATATATAAAATATAATACTATATACCTATATATTAAAATATATAACTATTATATTTTACTAATACATATTAACTATAATATATATAATAGTTATATTATATATTTGTTATATCTAGAGGAATCTGTAATTGGTTGGGATTACTTGGGTGAGCCCCGTGTTCAAATCCAACTAGTTGCCACTATAACCCCTAGGCCAATTTCAAGCATCATGCAAGCCCCAACTAATTACATGAAACTTATGACTTACCAAGGGTCGTGATGTTCTGAATTACAAAATAAGACTTGTGCACTCTCCCCCTGGAATAAATTTCAAGATTTAGTAAATTTTAACACTACAGATGGCCAATTTAGAAACCCCAGGTAATGCAAATGGATGCAGTGTTAAAATTTACTAAATCGTACTATGTTTTTTACGATTTAGTAAATTTAAACAATGCAGATGGATTCAAAGACCCCCTTAAAGTAAATTTTAACACTGGAGATGGATTCAAAGACCCCCTCTAAATCCATATGGAGTGTTAAAATTTACTTTAACTAGGGGTATCTAAATCTATCTACAGTGTAAAATTTACTAAATCGTAGAATTTCATTGTCAAAATTGCAATTTTCCATTTTCATATTGATATTGTAGTTGTTATCTAGTTGTATTTTTTATCCATTGACTAAATTAGTCATTTTTTAATCATTTTTAGTTGTGTCAATTATTATCTAGTGGTTTATTTTTATCACATGACTAAATTAGTCATTTTTAGTTGTTTGCTCAAATTTAGTAGTATTTAACTTAAAAACATTGTTGTGATTAACAGTTTTAGTAACCTAGTCATTTATTTGCCCAAATTCTACTACCGATACCCATTGTGTGTTGGCTTGAACATAAATATGTCCCCTTGTCTTCTTATGGTTGAGAGGTCCCATACAATCTTAAAGAAAATACTCTTGTACTAGGAATTGTTACCTCAAAAACTAGCACTCTTCCACAATTGAAGATAAGTGGACCCAATTTGAATATGTGGAGCCAACTGTGATGTGTGGACCCAATGTTATGATCGGAAACTCTTCAAGGAATTACACCCATTGTCACCTAAATGTAACCCTCTTTCTCTTTAAAATCTACTCAATGGGCCATGGGAGACTCCCCGAATGGGTTAAGGACAATTTTGTAATAACACAACAAAAGAAAATTCTATCGTTACAAAACCTTCCCAATGTTAGTAGGCCAATGCCTAATGGAGTCAATGAAAGAAATATAAAACAAACCTTTAAATTTGGAAAGGTAAGAGAAATTATGAATATGTAACTCACTATTGCAATTTTCTGCAGCAAAAACCAACAATGGAAAAATGGAGATATCTCCCAAACCAACAGTTGAAAAAAGGAAAAATTTACCTCTCAGTGACCAATAGAGAGGGGTTCCCCCTAGGGTGCACTTGTTTTCATGAAATAAATGCCCAATTTAGCACTTATTTACCCTACAGTTATGCAACTTACCACAATCAAAGCAAATCAAAAAAATTCTTAGCCTCGAATCCCCCCATGGTCCTCTTGGGTGACCTTGGATTTGACCCAAATTTCCCCCTTTTTTGGATTTTTATGATATCTTGTATAGGTCTGAAATATACTACTTCAATTAAGAACTTTAGAAAATAACAATTAATATCATCTATGACACAAAAGATAAATATTTGTGGATTTTTACGAAAATATAAAATTCTTAGTTTTTTCATGATATATCGTTTTTTTGTATTTTTGCATAATATAATACATAATTTTGTAGAAAAGATTCCAAGTGAATATGAGGGAAATACAGAACTTAAGTATCTTCCCTTCAAGACCACTAAGGATTCATGGTTAGTGTTCCTCCCAATAATTGACATTCTATTTTGGTGAACTAGGCAAAACTAAGAACCCCTAGGTTGTGTTGGTCTTGACCTATTTAAGGAAAAAGAGGTGCCAAAGGCCTAACAAGAGAGACCCTCCAAGGAGGGATGTATCACTTACAAGGCATAGTTTTCATGCATAAATAACCCTAATTTACTCTTACCTTGGATGTCTCCAACAATGCAAGAGAAAGAGAACCAACGATCTTGCCATAAACGAAGAAAAAGGGAGAAAACAGTAACCTCCTAAGAATCCCTTTCCTTAAACAAGCCATGCAAGATAAAGTATCAACCTCAAACACCAAGAAATCACCACAATGAAGCTTGAAGAATGCTAAGAAGAGAGTGCACACCACTTTATCCCAAGTAGACAAGAAGAAAAATAGAAATGACTTTATTTGATCCCATGAACTTGAGTTAAAATGAGGAGAAGTTGCCTTACTTATATGTGAATTAGGAAAACTTAACCTCCTTTACAACCCGACCAACCTAAAATGTCTAAAATAACTTAAAATGATTTTTCAATGAGTTTTTTAGGGTTTGTCACCCAAAAGTTGGGGACTAACATTCATACAACATAAAATAATGATAAAATATGATGAATTGTCGCAACTTTGATGGAATGTTAAGCATGGTAGGAGGGTGTCATGCCCCATCTAACCCCAACATTGTGCTTTTTCCCTCAATACCCTCCTCCTTTAGGTGGAATGGCTTCTTCAAAGGATGGCATATTCATCATCAATTTGGCTTGCTTAATCCAAGAGGATGGTCAATACATAATAAAAGTAGGTTGAAGTGATTATAATGAGGTGTGTTAAAATGGGTATGACAACCCTTACATGTGCAATCACCTTCTACAAATTATAAATACGAGTGTCGATGGGATCCCCTAAGACATGTGTCCAAATGGAGTCATCTCAAGAAGCATCAGACACCAACCCAAGGCACAAATGGCCCAACATGACGAGGGAATTCCACCCATCAAGGGGCATCCAACAATGCCACTAAGCCAACATTCCTGGAATGAAAACCAAGAGGACCTTCCATGACTAGACCATGGGTATTGAGTCCCTCCATGCCAACACTCTACATAAATTAATCCCAATCTTGACCTTTACATAGAAAAAGGACCCCTCCTCTAAGACAACCTAGTATGGCATACTACATAGTATCTAGAGGGTAATGTGAATCATGCCCATATATCACTTCTTGGAAGGGATTATCGTTGAGGTTATTTCATAAAAGGTTTCCCCTCTCATAGCCTCAGAAGTAGGGATTGGTGGGGGGATTCCTTCTATACTAGTTGGTATACCTTCTGGAGACACTTGACAAGATACTTCATATTTGTCCCTAGTTAAAGAGAGAAGGAGGGTTTGGTGGATTTGTTACCAAATATTTCATAAGAACATAAAAAGAAATCCCAAAAACCTACCTTGAAGTGATAATATATTTTGACATCTAAAAAAGATAGAGAGGAGCTTTTTGAGGGTTTGGGATTGGACAGGGATAAAATAATTCCTTCCTCAATTGGGAGGAAGTCTCATTTATTAGTGGTCATGTCCTAAGCCAAGCAAGAGAATAGAGATGGGAACCAACTGGCCATTTCCATGGCCCTTAGAGCATGGAAATCCCATAAACAATATAACACATGTTTGTACTCTCATTCAATGCATGAGGGGTGGGGGGTGCTCACAAATAGATAGTCCTCAAAAGAATATTTTATGTATATGAGCTTGATCTATTTATGTTACAAGAGGCAACATGTTCTGGAGATAAAGCATTGAAGTTTCTCTCTCCTATTTTTAAACATTGGAATTTATGTAGTTTAGATATTGAAGGTTTGTCACGTGGTTTAGTCACTAGATCTAGAAAACTTAGGTTTACCATGTGGGGAAAATGTGATTATGGGAGGGGATTTGAACCTAAATATTAATCATGGATTATTTTTGGGGGAGGTTGCTCTAATTGATCTGCTTGAAGATAAATTTTCTCACCTATTTGAGACTTTTCACCTTGTTGATGTGGAACCTCTCAAGATTGTCATATCTTGGAGAAATGTCAGAAGAGACAAAGAAAATATTGCTAAAATATTGGATAGGTTCCTAATGGTTGAACCCTTTTATAGTGAGAAATTGAAAATCAAATCAATGGTTGGTTGTTGGAAGAAGAGTTGAAGGACCTTGTGATTAAAAATCGGGAGCCTTAGGATCTTCAGTTAGGGGAATTTTCCATAAAAAAATTACAGACAACGTCAAACAAATTAAAACTGTAAAAGGAATGGGCTTCTACTAATGTTGCAAAATATCCAAAATACTTGAAGGAGGTGGAGAAAGGGATCAAATACTTTTTTGAAACAATAATAATGGAATGTTTTCAAAGGAATAAGTTGAGACCCTCAAATATATGGAGGCCAAAAAAATGATTAGTTGGTTATGGAGGAGACTACTTTGAGGCTTAAAAGCAAAGCCATTTGGATAAAGGAAGGAGATGATAATACAAAGTTATTTGATAAATTTGTAACTCATAGAAGACATATTAATATTATATGGGAGATCCTTAATCCAAATGGGTTCAAAATAAATACCTTTAGAGATATTGTAGAGTATGGGAGACTCCATTTTAAAACCCTCTTTGAAGATCCTAAAGATGCTAACATAGGATAAATTATGAAAATCATAAGCTTGTTTCCTAATCTTATAGATGAAGGAATGAATAGGGATATAGAGGTTGAGATTGCAAGTGAAGAGTTGAACTCAATGCTTGTTTATTTTAAACAAAGGAAAATCAGTGGGATAAAGGGCTTGTTAGCGATATTTTATTTAGTCTTCTTTAATTTGTTAGAGCATGATTTGATCAAAGTTGTTGAGGAATCAAGGACCTCAAGGAAATTTTTGGTAGCACTCAATACTACCTATCTTGCAATCATTCCTAATATACAAGATTGAACTACCTTTGTTGCTCTTGTTCCTAAGGAACTAGATTGAACTACCTTTGTTGATTTTGGGCCTATCTCTTTATGTAATTTAATTCATAAGTTGATATCCAAAACCGTTGCTAATAGGCTGAAGGGAATTCTATAAGGTTTTGTTTGAGATGAAAATTTTGGTTTCCTCTTTAGCCATCAAATTCATGATGCAGTGGGAATCGCTCAGGAAGAATAACATTCGACTAAGTCAAGGAAGTTACCTTCAACCATCTTGAAGTTCTCATATTATTGCTAGTCCAATTGGGAATGATTTGCGGGCTGTGAAATGGACCATGGATTATCTCACTTCTGCATCATTTGTACTATTGATAAATGGATCTCCTTTTGGTTTCTTCACAACTTATAGAGGTGTCAGATAAGGTTGTTCATTACCTCCCTTCTTATTCCTATTGGTAGCAAAAGGTTTAAATATGCTTGTTAAAGGTTATTGTAGTAAAGGAGAGTTGAAGGGGATTACGAACTCAAATTATGTACATATCATGCATCTTCTCTTTGAAGATGATGTCATGATCTTTGGTCATGGTTCAGTTACAGATGGAAAGTATTAAGGAATTTTTGGAGCTGTAAATCCATAAAGATGTTGGTTAATATGAACAATCATACTCTCTTGACCAATGAACTAATTGATGAGCTAAAAAGGAAAGTTGAATCTCTCTTTCCAATGTAATTCTATGAAATGGATCAAGGGGTGAAATTTCTTGGTTTTCATTTAAACCCAACTAGTTATTGCTTTGAGGACTAGATATGGTTATATAACAAGTTAGAAGCTAGAATATTTGTCTGGTGTAATAGATGGTTATCTCATGGAAAAAAAATAGTCACAACAAAGGCAATCCTATAGAGCATTCATGTTTATTTGATGACTATTGAAAATATTGTTAAGGGTGTCTTAAACATAATTCTAAAGAAATGTTTTAAATTTCTCTGAACAAGGAAAAGAGAATTGGAAGCATTTCTTTGGTTGAAAGGAAAATATTGGCAACTCCAAAAGAAGCAGGGGGGTGGGGGTTGAAAAACATCTATCTCTTCAGCTTGGCACTTTCAACGAAAATCCTTTGGAAGCTAGTTTCCAATGATGGATTTTGGGGAAGAGTAATGAAAATAAAATACCTAAGAGGGATAATAATGGAGGATTGGTTCAAAGTAGAAAGGAAATAGGTTTAACGAGCCTCTTTAGTTTGGAAATCCTTGGTAAATGCCATGCTCTATGTAGGTAAATGGGTAGCATGGAAAATTGGAAATTGCAGCAATATAAGTATTGGAGAGGATCCATGGATTGGATTCATTGACAATTACAAGTTATTAAAAGCCTTGTTGAAATTGCTCCACAATCAAGGGATTCAATACTTAAGGGATGCAACTTCTCTAGATAATATAAACTTATGGGCACAAAGCTGGGAGACAACATATAACCTAAATTTTTAATGAGAACAAGCAGAGGAATGGGAGAAATATGTTATATTACTACAACATAATGCAATTAAATTAAATAGTGAAGAGGACTGGCTTAATGGTCCAAAATTTAGAGTTTAAGGGATTATATTGATAATATTTGGTCCTCATTGTCGCATAGGTAACACATTGGGTGAGACTAGCTTGGGATGATCATAAAAATTTCCCTAGATAAATGTCTACTAGAGTGTTATTAATACCACGTATCCATCAAGAAAGGCCTTGGGGATTCTTTGATGGAGCAAGCCAAGGGTATCCTAGTATTTGCAGAGTAAGGGCAATGCTCTATGTTGTTTCTTCACATTACTTTGTAATGAAGTATGAAGTTGGTTAAGGATTCAATAATTGAGTTGAATTCTATGCCCTTTGGATCCTCCTAAAAGGAGCAAAAGAATGAGATCTAAAAATACTAAGGTCTTTGGAGGCTCCAAGATTCTTAATGATTGGGTAAAACATCAATGTTGCATAAGAAACTTAGGCTTTCTTGCAACCATGAATCAAGTCTAGGATGTAAAGGCTTCCTTTGACTCTATTTATTTCACACATGTATATCAAAAACTTAATACCTTGGCAAATAGGTTATCTAGAGAGTCTTTGTTCTTGCAAGAGGATACCTTACTTGAACAATGATTTAGGGAGGGCACTCTCCAACCAACCATTAAAAGAGACTTATATTTAATGGGTCTTTTGGAATGCATTTTTTCTTGGTCTAATGCTAATATAGAATCTGTGTTTATCTGAATGTATTGAGAGTGCAAATCTCATCTATATGTAATTTTGAGGTGCTCTTGGTTGGAAGTAATAGTCTTGGATACTACAAAAAGTTTGTATTATGTAGCAAATGTCTAAACAAGTCAAATATAGTGAGCTAGATAAGTTTTGAGTCTGTCTATGATAGAACCCAACCTCGTGATAATATACTTATACACATTGACTAGTCACGAGGTGAGAAGTCATGTGCCTTTTGACCTTTCATTAGCCTAATTCTAATATTAATATTAATATTATGCTTATAAAATTTACATCCCCTTAAAGAATGCTTTGTCCTCAAAGCATAGTAAATATGATTCTCTGTTTTTGGACATGTTTCCATGGTGGCATTAAGTTTGTCTAGTTTTAGTGGTTTGACATTGTTCCTACTTTGAATGTTGGTGAAATTCCTTTGTGCTGTTTGTATCATATGATGAAGTATGTTGGCAATATGGTTGTTTAACATGAAACCTTTTGTAACATGTTTCCCTTACTTCCATTGTTGTATGATTGATTGTAGTTATTGCTCCTTTTTTATTAGTTGTAGTTCACCTTTTTTTAGGGTGGAGCCATATAATTTGTAATTTAAACCTTGCTAATTAAACTCCAAGAACCGTTCTTCAAGGTTTGTGGTATAAGTTCCCAACTGCATCAATCGTTCCACACCTAGCACCATATCCATTTTTTTCAGTGGTAGAGTATAAAATATAGTTTGTAGTTATAGTTCTTGTATTTGAACTAAGACTTTATGACATCTTCCCATTTTTTGACCTTTTGTCCAACAACGACTATAACTGCGAGGTCCTTGGTGGGGTACACAAAAAGGGTAGTTGTTTAGCAAAAACGATGTCTATACAATTATGAGTACCACAACTATAACCTACAAGTACCAATACCTTTCTATATTTTATGACTCCTTTAAGCTTCAAGGTCTAAGGTTGTGATTTCCTTGTCATGGTTTCCAATGGAAATGTAGGTTTGCTTTCTTCTTTTCCTGAAACCTGGATCTTATCAACCTTTCTAAGTTGTGGAGGAATGTATTTTACAATTGGTTGTTGTGTTTGGTGTTTTGGAGTAATTGTTTCTATTTGAAGCATGTCTTCTTCATTTCTATTTTGTTGGGCACATGAGATTGAAGCGAATGATATTTTTGGTGGAGCTTCACTTTCAATAGTTGGTATTCAAACTTAAATTTATCGAGTTCACTTGTTCTTCCATGAATTGTGGTTGATGAGCTCGAAGTTATTGATGGATTTTCATAATTTTAAGGTACTATTGATAATTAATCTCATTTTTCAGTTGGTTGGTCAATCCTATCTCTATGCTTATTAATTAACATTGATGCCTTGTCCTTGTCATATTTTGACTCACCTAGGTGTCCTGGAATCCACCTCCTACCACATTCATGAAAGTGATCTCCCTTCTTTATTAATTCTAGCCATGATATTTGAGAATCTTCAAAAAACTTGTCAAATTTGTCCCCAATTTTGACAATTTTTTTCTTTACTATTTTTGTGAGAAATAATGTGTGTGGTGCTATTGGATTCATCATCTTCATAGTAATAAACGTCTATGTGCACTTTGTCATTATTACCCATTTTTAGTGGCGGCCTTTGGTAGGGACCACTTTAATTTTACTTTACACACACACCCACACATATAGTTATGAAATCAAAATTTTGAAAAATGTATTTTTTATAGCCTTTTAAAGTAAAAAAAATAAAAAAAAATGATGGGTTTTCTCAATAAGGCATGTGATTTTATGGACAAGTCGTGTGTAATTTAAATGTGTCTGTGTACTGACCTATAGACACGAGAAATTGACTAATGGTTAATTATGACGTTGGTACGACATATGATAGACATGACAAAACGAGATAGTTTTCTTACAATAATGTGACAATGATCTATATGTAAATGATTGGTTGTATGGATTATGTGACAAGGTTTGGTGGTACACCTAAATGACAATGTTGTATGAAATAACTGTATGGCAGCTTAAAATACTTTAATTTGCATTAGCGGATTCTATGATGACCAATGATGGTAGGTACAACAACTGGTATGATTGATTTTGTCAAAGATCAGATTGTATATAGTAACAATGAAATTTTCCACTGTACTATTGAAATGACAACAGCATGAAAGCAAATTATATGGAAATTGTACTACAAAATTATAGTTTTATGTATGGAACAAACAATTGAGCACTATATGGAGAAATGATTGAAGGGTTTTGTGGAATTAACTTAGACTTAACCAAATCAATGGCTTTGAGACCAAATGTAATAGACAATTTTTGTCTATTAGTGATTGCAAGAAGATTTATAGAAATATATATACGAATATATGGAAAAATGTTTGATTGATAAGATGATAATTACAATGAGCCTCAAGATGACATACCTATACACACTGGATTTTCATTAGGTGATGAGGCATGTGCCCTTTGCCCTTTCATTAGCCTAATTTTATTATTATTATAGGAATCAAAGTGGAAAAGGGACTCCTTAAACTTCTAGGGTGTATCCTATTGTTCTAGATTGTCATATGTAAAACATATAGAGATTAACTCTATATAATTCGTGAGTTGAAAGCTTCGGTGAAGTTCAATTTGTGCAAGGTTCTCATAGAACGAAAAATAGCTCCAATTGAATTTTATGATTTTCCTTTCTTATCAATGGTACCTAAGTTGGGGAATCAAGATTTTTTTTAATATATTGTGACGTGCAATTCTTAATTCTAGATATTTTGAGCACTTTGATCTCTTTGGATGCTTATTAGATCCATAGTTGAGATAGGTGTATGCAACCTAGGGTTCGTATATATTGCTACTTACATATAGTTTAATTGTTTTTAAATTTGACTCTTTGGGTTGAATGTAAACTATTTTCTATTTCATTTTATTTTATTAGAGGGACATTAGTATGGCATATTTGGTTCGCCACTTGTTGATCTCTACATTAATGCAATCTTGTTCTTTTTTCTAGTATAAACTTTGTTTTAAATAAAAAAGTATCTAACTCTAGTGGTTTTCAAACAATATGAAGAAAAATTTATAGCGGCCCAAAATGTCTTGCATTTGTCAAATGGTTATAGTGCAACATAACAATCTTTGAATCCATGAGTAGGGAAAGAAATTACAATATATAAAAACCCATTCACGACTTGATTTTTTTCGAAACAATCTGAACAATTTCCAATGGTCAAGAATGCTTGCATTTGGCATATGGCCAATACTCAATGCCATAAACAAGATTTGAATCCATGAGTAGGGAAAAAAAAAACATTTGGCATATGGACAGAGCTCAACATCATCAACAAGATTCGAGTCCATGAGTAAGGTACAAATAAAGTAGATACAAAATCATTAATGATGTGAATTTCTTTATAAACAACATGAAAAATTCAAATGGAAATGGCTTAAGACTACTTGCATTTGGTATATGGATAGAGCTCAACATCACAAAGAAGCTTACAATCCATAAGTAGGGAATAACGAGCCATTAGCGATGTGAAATAAAAATAGTAAGAGATGAAACCACTACCACTACATTGAGTATTACCCTCCACATTATCATTAGAACTACAAAGCTAAATGACTCCACAATTGCCAACTTCAAATTGACACTTTGTTAATTTGTGTGGACATAAATTGAAGTGTAGTACAAATATTTGACCGTCGAGATTTTTAAAATTGTCGATTTAGAAGTTGATTTTTTACAAAAATAAGGCTTGATTGTATGACCATAGTGACAGTGGAAGCCACCTTACAAGCATCACGTGTTATAAATATAACATCACATATAAAATTAGATTCTATGATTGATCGAAATTGTTTTTTACAAGAATGGGTAGAATTTTATATTAATAAAGGGCTTGTTGGGAAACCATACAACCAATGTAGTACACAAGAGTTCAAAAAACTAGAAAAATTACTTTGTAGAGCTTATCCAAAAATGAAACTATCTTCTTTAAAGAGAAATCCATTCTAAGCATAACCTAAAACATTCTTACTATGCCTATAACTATACTACCTAACATTTCATCATAGTAAAAAAATACAAGTAAATGTGTAAGACCCCCAACCGGGTCTCCTTTAACTTTTATATACAGTCATACATTTCACTACTTGTCTAAATTTCTGTTTCTGTTTGTGGGTTTGTGTTCAATTTCAGGTCTGTAAAAACTATGACAATTACATTTGCAGGTTTTGAAATTTATGTATTTACTGTTCACCTACTTCTAACCATTTATGTTTGTGCAGGTGTAACAACTATTACATGTGTATTCAATCACGAATTTACCATCTATTAAAAACTTGATAAAATGATAACAGGGTTAGAAATTGCTTAGTATACCTTTAGGAGAAATACCTGTAGGTAGCTAGCAGATTCCCTTTGTTGCTGTCCCCGTTTGCCGTTTCTCCTTGCCTTTTCCCTGCAGTCAAAATCCCTCCCCACAGTTCTGAAACTCAACAGCCAAACCAGTTTTGCCACCCTGCCAACTGGCGAGGTCTCGCCGACCACCCAGCTCCAAAGGTACCCCTTTGGACCCCCGAGCCCAAACCGAGTACAAGCCTAAACTGTTCTACCCCTTTAGAAAAAAACAAACTCCAACAAATCCCCTCTTAGCAGCTCTCCTCTCCCAATTTCTGCTGTGCTCCACTTCTCCAAAATCCTAAAGTAGAAAAAGGATCCTCTTCTCCTTCCCCCTTTCACCATCTTATACCAAATTTTCCGACTCTTCCCATTACTACCCTTATCCCTAAATTAAATTTCCTCCAACCCATTCAGCCCTCAACTTGGACTTGGACTTTTAAATATTAAATTAATATTAAAAGTGTTGGTTGGGGTCACTTCTCAACCGTAACTTCAATTCAATTAAATTTAATTATTTTACTTAACATAATAATAATTTAAACATATCCTAACTCATCTTTCCATTTTTGACCATTTAATTAATAAATAATAAATGTTACATAAATATTATATAGTTTAAATTTACGGTTGGTTCACCAATTTAATTTAATTAACAATAATGTTCAATTGATTAACTACTATTAACCTAATCATTTACTTAATGGTTTCTAATGTTTATCATATGTTAATTCCCTCCAATTATAAATTTAACTAATTTAATTTATCAATTATGAACCATAATCCCATCAATGTAATTCATAACATTATCAACGTGTAATTATACTAATTAAATAAAATTAACTAAGATTTAATCGACTTTACCTGGTTCCATTTTAATTACATCTTAGTTGTAATTAAACTACTTAACAATTAATCAAGCATCATAATCAATTGCATTAGTCACTATCTCGGTTAACCTTAACTTTGCTTATTAATCAACAACAATTAATTATTAATGGACAATAGTTAATCATTAATCAACATTATTAACTCTAATCGACTTTATTAATCTTAATCCACAAAATTTAATCGTTAATCTACATTATTAACATTAATCATCATTATTAACTTTAATCGACACTGTTAATCATTGATCAACAATAGTTAATTATTAAACGACAGTATTGATCATTAAGCGACACTAATTAACATTATTACTCAACAATATTTCATGTAATTCATAATATGTAGGCAAGTTATGTAAGCGTAGCTACTGCTTACATTCCTTACGTAGGTACACTAAAGTAATAATTCACATACATCAATCATAATTAAGGAACTTATTATTTACCGACACATGTTTTAACATAGTTTACAAAGTACAAATCCATTAACCAACATCCAAATTACGACAATTCATACATTACTAATTTATGACACATACTAACCAAGGGTTTTACACACCTACAGTTAGATCTTGTATTCACCCCTACTTCACGCTACACCTATCTACCTACATCATCACTAACTTCCACATCCTATCCTGTCCTCTGCTGGACTACCCTGGAATGTCAAGTCATGACCGGTTCCAGCTAGAACCCGTAAGCGGAAGTGTCGACTACATCGACCAAGCTTCCCCAGCAGGCAACCACCAGTCATCATCACACACCTTGGGGAGCGCGCCGTAGCACAGCCCTCCCATGACTCTGGGTTTCGGGGATAAACGGTGGGTAAAGCCTCCACCCCGCCTAATGGAACAAGGGATTATGTCTACTCGACATAACAACAGCGTAGCACTTGTACTCGGTTTGTCATCGTATAACCAATCTGGGCAGTTGAGTTTCCTGAACTCTACCCCACCCATACATCATAATAAGCAGCATAATAATCATGCGAAAGTAAATAATGCATCACCTGCATACCGTTTATCTTTCGGAGTCCATGTCCCCGAGGCTCTCCCACCTCGTAGGACCCAGCTATCACTTAGCCTTTTTAACCTGTAAGTCAGTCCTCGAAATACAATCTTGAATATCATGCACAAATCCTCAACATGTATACATGCATTTCGTCATAACATAACAACAATAATCCATTCATTATTTTCACCATACACTTGATATAAAATTCTTTCGTTCAACAATAACTTTAACGGTATCCATGTACCCATCATTCATTAACTTGCATATATGAGACATAACTAACACATGATACATATCTAACATGACTACGTATCCTAATACTAACATCGCACACACACATATTTATATCGACAAAATAATAGAACCACCTGTCCACAGTGTCGTCAAACCGTTGAAGTCTCATAATCAAGCCTATACAACATATAATAATATTCCAGGTAGTAATGTCAAAACGGGGCGTTACATACACCCACCCTTCAGGAAACTTCGTCCCGAAGTTATGGTCAAAATAGTGTGGAACAATCACGATGCATGATTTGTGCATCCTCCCAGGTAGCTGAACCTAGGGTGTACTTTCCCTACTGGGCCCACCTCCTAAATATACATAACGACATCTACAATTTCATTCGTTTAACCTTAATGGAGGTGTTCTTATATTTTGTGTAATGTTTACAAGGTTGTTGGTTTGACTACTCAAGGTTCGTTTCTATGCTTAATCCATAGAATATTCAACATCCTTGTTAAATTAAAGTAATTTGCACATTCTATAATCTGATTCATAAGGATACCTTATCTTATATATTACTTTTAACTTGATTCTAAGCCATTGTCATGACTTTTAATCGGATCTCATCTTTAGTTAGTTTTACTTTGACCTACGCCATCTCTCTATATCAAGATTTATTATTAGTGATAAATTATGAAGCCATCATGCTCTTTATTTAAAGGTTGTTGGTTTAAATGATACATCTATTGAGACTGCAGTTTAAACATTATGGAGAAATTTCCATATCATCATTAACAACTTTTACAAGTTTAACTAGAACTTATCTTCTAATGCATTTCCATTTATCTTGTAATCCTTACATTATTGTCTTATGTTTGGTACTATTTCGCTAACTATCCTTTACCTTGATATACTCATTTCCTTCATTCACATCTTTATGTTGCCCCACCAATCCTATCTACTCTATTACTTTTAGTATCTAAGTTACACTTATTAGTTCTTCTTATTTATAATCCATTAATTACACAAGACGATGACTCTTACTTATTTGTGCACATTGACATTATAGTCCTTACTCATGAATCATTTCTTATACTGCATTAACAAACTCTCATCACAATATGCTAATGAGTTTATCAGTTATTATCACGCCTTACCAGATATCATGGTTGGTTCTCATGTTGTTTAACCCCTTTTTACTTATCATAACGGTCTTTTGTCATTGACATGCCTATAGTTGATATGTTGCAATTGTGTTGTTGTTGTTGTTGTTGTTTTTTTTTTTTTTTTTTTTTTTTTGAAACATACATAAATTCAGTTGGCCCTCAAGTCATTACCATGATTCCATCATTTAATTACACCTTTTGGTTACATCACAAATTAGATACAAGGTCACTCCCTTCTAGGATACCATCACTCCACCATGTATTTCTAGCATGTCCACATAGGTTACTGATAAAGGTTTACGATTTGACAACCCCAAGCATCGTTGACCGACTCTTCATTCATCCTTACAGGGTGAAGATGAATAACACGTCTTTTCTTGAAATACTAAAATTAATCTTATGTATCTCTTGCGACTAGACACCATGTGCACATATTTATTGTACTATGCATCACTCATTATTATCGTCGCATATTATATTTGCCTCATTATTCTATCATTAACTTACTAATACATCATAAATCTTCGTACTCTCACTAACACGGACTAAATTATATGACTAAATTATATTCCCTAAATGCATTCATGTTACCTTACACTATTACTACCTCATACAATTGTTGGTTTGATATCTATATGCTTCCCACATTTTAGACAAAATGATAATGCTACTTATATTTTGTGATCCATGGTCATTACATGTACATCATTCATCAACCACTAATCCTTATTCGATTATCTCATCGTTTATATTATTAGCAACTCCTTGCCGCCGCCATGATTTTGAGTACTTTTCGTGCACAACTCTATCCAATGATGTGGTGATAGTTCCATTCTCTACCTTCAATACAACTCTCATCTCTCATATTACTTCTCTAATGTCATACAAAACTACTACATGTTTATTGGTAACTTTAATAATGGCCACACCTTCTATATTATTTCGTTTAGTTGTTACCTTGTGTGCCTGCCATTTAATTGTCTCAACATTTAATTTTCATTTATCCATTCACCTCCTTCCACACTAATTCTTTTCCCCTGTTTTATTTTTAGGTCACCCTTCTTAAGTTCCATAGGAATTTATTTACTTATTTATTTTGTACAATCCATTTGTTTGACCACTGGCTCGAGTCTTATCTCCTCATTTCAAGTATTTATTATTCATAACCAATTGTACATGAATTTTGATAACCACTCCCATTTGATAAGTATTACACACACGCCACCCCTCAATATATAGTCATACAATAATTTCCTCAACCTTGGAATATAGGCATAAATATTACTAATCCATGTCTAAGAAATACAATTGCGTCTACAAAATACAATTGGGTCATAGTCTCATGGTTGCTACTACCAATATTCTTAATTCCTTGTATAATATCTAGGCTAGATCATAATAGGGTGAAATTGCACGTATAGGGTCCCTTTTCATCATAAATAAGGCATAATGTGCTCCTACGTACAAGAGTTTTGTAAAACATATACCTAAATTAAGATTAGTTTCATGCAAGGATCCATGACCACAATCTATAGTTACTACCACATAATTATTGCTCATGTGGTTACTTGTCCTTATACTTTCCCTACAATTTACACAATTTGTTTAAAGACCTCATGCTAAGACCTTCGACATATTAAATATGCAAGGTCGTCATTGGAATGATTTCATGCTTAATTCCTACCCACATGCTTCATATCTAGATTAAAGGTTGTTAATCATTGAAGCGACACTACCAATTGTTGTCATTATCTTATTGTAAAGCTATGGTCTCAATATATATATATATTTCTTTTTCCTTGATAGTATGTATATTTTATGTTATTTACATTATCATAATTCATAATAATATTTCACTAACACCTTAATACAATTTTTAAACATAAAACATAGTCCTATAAAAAAATTCACTATAACCTTATCATACTTCTTCTTATAGAAAACTCACGAGAACAATCACAACAATGCCTTCTTTAAAATAATGTGAAATGTAATAAGTCTCGTAGCATTTAGTTTGTCAATATATTGTTTTTTTTTTTAAATCTTCCTTTCAACATTGCAATATTTAATTTGGACATTGTCATATTAATTCACCTAAACATATCTCATGTAATAATAATAATTTATATTTAATTTGGACATTGTTATATTAATTAACCTAAACTTATCTCATATAATAATAATAATTTATATTTACTTTAGACATTGTTATAATCCAGTTGTAGAGATAATGAAATTACAATTAATCACCATCCTATCGTCTCTATCCACATCCCTACAAATTCAGCATTCTTCCATATGTAATAGTAAAAATTAGGAGTTATATGATGTATGCTAATATATGGATTTACTTAATGGAATTTTAATTGATTTTTTTTATTTTTATAAATAAACATACCACCAAAGGATCATAACTCGGTTCAATTCTCAATATCCCCTATGAGGTGGACCATAAATAAGTCTAGGAAATCGAGTGCCTTAATGAATGAACACCTTAATGGATCTCACCGGGAACTGTGGTGATAGACCGATGGTGACTCCTGATCGTAAATGCATCCATCCATAAGTTCATGTGCCATCGTGAAAAATGAGACTGGAAGCAAATCGAGGTTGCCTAGAGGCTGGAACCCTGCCAACCTACTCACTGTGGTAGACCGATGAGTGGATGAGCGTTCGGCCGTCATGATGAACCAGCCTGGCATCTGACACTCTTTCCAATTTGATTTAAAAAGTTATTGTCTAATTTATTATGAAATTTGTTATTATGTATATTTCTACACTTTAAAATTTTGAATTTCTTCTGAAAATAATAATGTTACTTTTAGAAATAAATTTAAAACTTACACAAATTGAATTGCAAAAATAAAAGATCCTTCTATCAAGAGCTTTGTACATAAAAGTATATTTACATTAATATATATATATATATAAAAACAAACCTTAAAATTTGTACTTTGAAATTTACATTTAAGTTCGAGGAATGGGCCACACCAATTTTAATTATGACTTACAACATAGAGATATGATTAACTCATTGAAATTGTAAATTGAGCTTGAAGGAAATCAACGTTCCAGAACCTTGCCTCATCCTTACGCTATTGTGTGTTTAGATCATCTTTACATATCGCATAGATACGTCGTGTTTATAATTAACACCATATCGACTGTGTTTATAATTAATACCATATCAGCATAGATACATTTACACTCGGATCCGTACCTCCATGTTGACCTTGTCCAGGTCTAGCTAAATGCGTGTTAAATGTTGCTCCCACCAATGTGAATTGCATAAATTCAATGTTTTAAGTTATGCTTAACATACTCCTAAACAACAAAATAAAATAATAGAAGAAAGAAAACAAAAATTATAATAAACTATTCCTAATTACTTAATGAACTCCACTCTTTGCCGCCTGTTGCGTGAAGGCCACATGGCCTTCCAAATTCCTCCCACCTCCCAGGCAGAATAATAATTAAAAAATCCAGATAGGAGTGGACGAGTAAAACCCACCCTCCTCATCACTCAACGCATTATTCCTCACCATTTTTCACCATTTCGGCAAGAGCTCTGCAATTCAGGGGTTTGACTGAGAGGTTTACAGCTCCTACATCCTTGCAGTCTACCAGGTAATTTCTCTCTTGGTCGGTAGGGTTTCCCTCCACATTAGACTCCTTTTTTTTTCTGCATATGGCTCTGTTAGAGGTGGCCTTACAGCGTCTCGGTTGTAGCTGTCTCTACAGCTCAATCTACCTCCGTCTGGAGGTTTTAACCACAGTAAGTTCGCGGGGGTTTCTCTCTCTCCTTTGTTTTTTTGCATCTCTTATGTTTTTTATTTTATTTTTATTTTTAATTATCGTTGGATGGGGTAGCGACCAGAACGACCATGGCTACCAGGCCGAACCTGGCGAAGTTCCCTTATCGTGCTGATTCTAAGAGCGGTTGAGTATGGAAACATTGGTACCTTATACGCTCATAGATTGGAGCATGCTTCGGGCGGCCTCATCAGGGTCCATATCATTTTACCTGCTCTCTCACACGACTTAGCATTGGTTTATTTTTCAGTTTTTTTTTTTTTTGGGTGTGTGTTTATGGTTTATTTTCCCTACACAGAATGCATGGAGCAGTGGCTGCCCATCTGAGCGCCCCCTCCTCCCTTCAATGCGCCCAACTAGAAACCGTGCGTTCCAAAGCGTTAACTGAACAATGTAAAGAGCCCTTCTGGCGTTAAGATTCAGTAGGTCACCCTGGGGCATCGAGGTTTAAAGCCTATGCATTTTTTTTTTGCCCTGTAATTATGCCCAGGCCACAAAGGGAAGCCGGTCGGCCTGCTCCTCTCTCCCGCCATGCCCAGTCGTAGCTCCCAGGCCATTTACATCCCTCAAGTCCAACAGTAATTTATATATATATTTTTATACATGTTTTTTTTTTTGGGTGTTTTAAAAAATATATATATATCGGCAATTATGCGAGCAGGATAAGCATGGAAAAGCACAGTGCAGCAGACGCTAACCTCCAGAGGCGGAAGAACGCCCACGGCGTCCTCCTTCGCACAGACGGGCCTGCGACCTCTTTTCTCTGCTCAAACGGAAGGTCCTCCCTCTGTGCGTGAAATGAACAACGTCCTTTCCTGCTTGCACAGGCCACGGGCCTTCCCCATCAGCGCGAACCCACGCCATCACTCTCTGCACAGCCCACGGTGCGTGGGCTCTCGCTCTACACACGTCTGCGGCCACTTTTACGCACAGGGCGTGGGTTCTGCCCTTCCCTCGTGCTCTTCACAGGCCAACCACGCCCTTCCTCTCTCACACCGTCTCCTTCCGCGCTCACCCGGACCGGTGGGCTCTGTCTCTCTGTTTTTTTTTAAACACAGAGGCCGCAACCCCAAGCAAATGCAGATATGTTTTTTCTTTATTTTTACGAATTTTTTTTTTTTTTAAACTCAGCATTTCTTTAAACTTCATTATATGTTTTTTGGTTGCAATAGTCTGCCGGCTGCGCTCAAGGCCACGGCCTGTGGTTGTTGGCCGGGCCGCCCAGGCCTGCCATGGCCGGCCGCACCAAGCTCGGGCCAGTGAAGGAAATCTAGATGTATGTTTTTTTTGTTTTGTTTTGGCAATGTTTTCTCTTTTTTTTTTTCAAAAATTTAATAAGTGTTTTTTGTTTTTTTAATAATTTGTTTTGATATATATTCTATATTGTAGTTTCCACTATAATAATTTTTTTTTTTTAAATATATATACATATAATATCTTTAAACCTGAATTTCACATATATATATGTTATATAATTTATGTTTTTTTTTTTTTTGTTATTGTTTATGTATATATAAATTTTTTTATTATAAATTCATTTAAATCAAAATTATATAGGTATATATTTTTGTTTTAAAACTAGGCTGAGTCAAACTTTGATTTTTTTTTTTGTGTTAGTTAAAACAAAAGTCAATATATATATATAAAAACAATCTAATATAACTCTTTAGTTTTTTTTTTTTTTAATTTCCGAAAGAATATTGAAACTCTCGATTAAATTTCCTTAAACAAAATTTGACGAAATTTTCATATATATATATTTTTTCATATATATATATATATATATACAATCTTGTTTATAAGCATACTAAATTTGTTGTAAGCTTGAACAATTTCACTAACCCTCGTGGTTTTATGCAGGTCAAATATTTATTTTTGTATACAGTTTTCCATCATTTCTACTGAGTTTCTCTATAAATTATCTTCTTTTCTATTTGAAATTCTGTAAAAAAATTTAGGTAACAGTAAAAATTTAGGTAACTTTGTGTTCTATTTTCATGTAGACCCCTAAGGTTCCAGTATTAGAATCTAGGGCTCTGATACCATATGTAAGACCCCCAACCGGGTCTCCTTTAACTTTTATATACAGTCATACATTTCACTACTTGTCTAAATTTCTGTTTCTGTTTGTGGGTTTGTGTTCAATTTCAGGTCTGTAAAAACTATGACAATTACATTTGCAGGTTTTGAAATTTATGTATTTACTGTTCACCTACTTCTAACCATTTATGTTTGTGCAGGTGTAACAACTATTACATGTGTATTCAATCACGAATTTACCATCTATTAAAAACTTGATAAAATGATAACAGGGTTAGAAATTGCTTAGTATACCTTTAGGAGAAATACCTGTAGGTAGCTAGCAGATTCCCTTTGTTGCTGTCCCCGTTTGCCGTTTCTCCTTGCCTTTTCCCTGCAGTCAAAATCCCTCCCCACAGTTCTGAAACTCAACAGCCAAACCAGTTTTGCCACCCTGCCAACTGGCGAGGTCTCGCCGACCACCCAGCTCCAAAGGTACCCCTTTGGACCCCCGAGCCCAAACCGAGTACAAGCCTAAACTGTTCTACCCCTTTAGAAAAAAACAAACTCCAACAAATCCCCTCTTAGCAGCTCTCCTCTCCCAATTTCTGCTGTGCTCCACTTCTCCAAAATCCTAAAGTAGAAAAAGGATCCTCTTCTCCTTCCCCCTTTCACCATCTTATACCAAATTTTCCGACTCTTCCCATTACTACCCTTATCCCTAAATTAAATTTCCTCCAACCCATTCAGCCCTCAACTTGGACTTGGACTTTTAAATATTAAATTAATATTAAAAGTGTTGGTTGGGGTCACTTCTCAACCGTAACTTCAATTCAATTAAATTTAATTATTTTACTTAACATAATAATAATTTAAACATATCCTAACTCATCTTTCCATTTTTGACCATTTAATTAATAAATAATAAATGTTACATAAATATTATATAGTTTAAATTTACGGTTGGTTCACCAATTTAATTTAATTAACAATAATGTTCAATTGATTAACTACTATTAACCTAATCATTTACTTAATGGTTTCTAATGTTTATCATATGTTAATTCCCTCCAATTATAAATTTAACTAATTTAATTTATCAATTATGAACCATAATCCCATCAATGTAATTCATAACATTATCAACGTGTAATTATACTAATTAAATAAAATTAACTAAGATTTAATCGACTTTACCTGGTTCCATTTTAATTACATCTTAGTTGTAATTAAACTACTTAACAATTAATCAAGCATCATAATCAATTGCATTAGTCACTATCTCGGTTAACCTTAACTTTGCTTATTAATCAACAACAATTAATTATTAATGGACAATAGTTAATCATTAATCAACATTATTAACTCTAATCGACTTTATTAATCTTAATCCACAAAATTTAATCGTTAATCTACATTATTAACATTAATCATCATTATTAACTTTAATCGACACTATTAATCATTGATCAACAATAGTTAATTATTAAACGACAGTATTGATCATTAAGCGACACTAATTAACATTATTACTCAACAATATTTCATGTAATTCATAATATGTAGGCAAGTTATGTAAGCGTAGCTATTGCTTACATTCCTTACGTAGGTACACTAAAGTAATAATTCACATACATCAATCATAATTAAGGAACTTATTATTTACCGACACATGTTTTAACATAGTTTACAAAGTACAAATCCATTAACCAACATCCAAATTACGACAATTCATACATTACTAATTTATGACACATACTAACCAAGGGTTTTACACACCTACAGTTAGATCTTGTATTCACCCCTACTTCACGCTACACCTATCTACCTACATCATCACTAACTTCCACATCCTATCTTGTCCTCTGCTGGACTACCCTGGAATGTCAAGTCATGACCGGTTCCAGCTAGAACCCGTAAGCGGAAGTGTCGACTACATCGACCAAGCTTCCCCAGCAGGCAACCACCAGTCATCATCACACACCTTGGGGAGCGCGCCGTAGCACAGCCCTCCCATGACTCTGGGTTTCGGGGATAAACGGTGGGTAAAGCCTCCACCCCGCCTAATGGAACAAGGGATTATGTCTACTCGACATAACAACAGCGTAGCACTTGTACTCGGTTTGTCATCGTATAACCAATCTGGGCAGTTGAGTTTCCTGAACTCTACCCCACCCATACATCATAATAAGCAGCATAATAATCATGCGAAAGTAAATAATGCATCACCTGCATACCGTTTATCTTTCGGAGTCCATGTCCCCGAGGCTCTCCCACCTCGTAGGACCCAACTATCACTTAGCCTTTTTAACCTGTAAGTCAGTCCTCGAAATACAATCTTGAATATCATGCACAAATCCTCAACATGTATACATGCATTTCGTCATAACATAACAACAATAATCCATTCATTATTTTCACCATACACTTGATATAAAATTCTTTCGTTCAACAATAACTTTAACGGTATCCATGTACCCATCATTCATTAACTTGCATATATGAGACATAACTAACACATGATACATATCTAACATGACTACGTATCCTAATACTAACATCGCACACACACATATTTATATCGACAAAATAATAGAACCACCTGTCCACAGTGTCGTCAAACCGTTGAAGTCTCATAATCAAGCCTATACAACATATAATAATATTCCAGGTAGTAATGTCAAAACGGGGCGTTACAAAATGACATAAGAGAAATCAAACATGATGAAATTTATGCCCACCGTGGGCTTCCTCCATTGACACACCACCCTTTTTAGGGCCTTGTTCTCCATGAGCATTCGACTGTCCTAAAAATTCCATTATAGTATGCTACATAGTGTCTTTTTCAACAACCTGATATGTTACTAAACCTGTGGTGACATTTTTAAATCCATCCGTTGATTCAGAGCTCCAAACAAACCCCAAGATGTTGGTGTAATGCATTTGTAAATCACTAGCCAACTTATCATATTTTAAACTTTGTTGCCTGAACTTGACTTCCAATTACCCTTGTTTTGCCTATTGCTTTTCCATATGAGCTCAGGTATTCAAAAGCTTGTCTCATTCCTTCTAGTTGCCTTGCCACCTATTAGAATCTTTTTTTATCTCAACATTCCCCCCACCATTATGCCACCCTGAATCAGGAAGGTTTTCCGTGTTGGTTGACATAATTTTCTATTGACACAAGCTTATGGGTCCTTTTATAATCGTAAAATTAAAAGTAGGGTTCCTAAGCTATACCTAGATTCTTCTTGAAGAATGACTAAGAGCCCTTCCAAAATTAAAAACAAAACCTACCCCTAATATGACTTTAAAACCATGTGAAATTCCACCCAACGTCCTATAAATAAACCAAAGCATGAAGGTATGTGCAAAGAGGAATGTAGATCAAGAGGGATAGGTCCACTTACCCATATCAAAGGCACGTCAAAGATCATAAGTGGATTTAGAATGCACTACAATTAACCCCATGAAAGGTATCTTACCAACCAAAATCCACCAGGGGACCTTGAAACCAAACTCCACTAGGAAATTTGTCGAAAAGTAGACCGCTAGAACCTTCATCCATGGCATTGTTCCACCTTTGCACTGCAACTCCATTAATTTCATCATAAACTGAACCATGTACTAGCTTGATGTCTAATATGTCAGGGAACAATAGAAATGGTGGAGAGTTATATCTCATTGCATTACAAACCTCTCATTAAACCTTTGAACTTTTGAAATTCCCTTTCTTTGCCACCTTGCATGCAAGGAGGGTGCTTAATATACTTAGAAATAATGTGGATAATATATGATACCACACGATATGCAAAGGTATCTAATACATCTCAGGGAGTCCCCCATTTTTTACCAAGAGCCCCCTGTCCAAATAAACTACTTGATTGGCCATGTGATATGTTATAGAATTGTTTGCTCTACTTACATGTGGAATGTAAACATAGTCTAGGGATCCAAATAGGTCATGGATTTCTTGAAAAATTATTAATGGCGCTATTCGTTCCTTAATTTTTCCCTTCCTTGCTTGATTGATTATGAGGGAGGAGTCTCTGAAAACCATAACTTTGTTGGAATAGAAAGAGCGAGATTCAAAGGAAAAATGCATTTAACTCAGCTTGGTTATTTGTTGCTATTCCAAGTCCCCACATGTACCTTAGTTCAAGTTTTCCATCTACACTTAAGAGAACCCCTCTATGTTTGCTCAACATTATTGCAACATAAAATGTGCCATTATACATTATTAAACATTTCTTAACCTAACTAAACATCAACACAACATTATTGTATACGCAATTCCATTTAATATAAATATTTATCCAATTACATGTATGCTTTTCTATTTGTTTGCACATATATACACATCCTTACTCCACCATCCATTCTCTCCGAAATAAAGGATATACATCCATTTCTTGAAAAGATAAAATTAAATATGAAATATGACAGAAATAAAGCAATGGCTTACGAGCATTGACACATTCATTTATGGAAAAGAAAATTATATAAGAAGATGCGAAAAATAAAGCAACGGCTTACGAGCATCGAAAGATAATCACATACTATTATTCTATTCTATTATACCCCTCCACTCATCAACCCATCTTAGCATTACAAAGGCACATATTCCGAATATTCAAACTCATCAAATGGTTGGATGCCGTGGAGTACCACCTCAATCCAAATCGGTACACGTCTCTGCTGCCACGTGTAGATAATCGTAAATTGCAACACCTCTATATAAGAGGTTTACGCGAATATGTCGTGATAGGAAACCGGGGAGAAAAATTGCGTTACATTACAGCAGCAGAGCATGGAGGGAATGAAGGGATCTCCGCCGCGTCTGATGATCGTGTCAGATCTTGACAATACCATGGTATGAGTTTTACTATCTATTTAAATCCTATAAACAAATTCCTCTTGGTTGAAATCGTTGCTGATCCTGAGATTTGCTACACTGCCCCTACTCGAAAGGCTTAATTTCAGATCTACAATTTTCACTGCTTTCACACTATTAACTGCCTTTTTGAACTGTTGGTTGTTGCACCGGATGTAATTTTGTTTTCTTTCGTTTGCATTTATTCTTTCTCAGTAATTTGCAGCAACATGCCATGGGATTTGCATTTTTAGCCTTCCCAAAAGTTCTAAAAGCATAGAAACTTCCCGTACTCTTCACATTATTCCAGGACAACTCTCATATGCATAATTAAATGCCAGATTGATAATAATGAATGATTTCAGAAATAAATCACTCAGTTGGCAGCCTCTTAGAAATTAGTATAGTCAGAAAACTGTTAGTAATCAGGTTTAGATTCGAAAATTGTAGATCAAACTGAAGCTGTATCAGGGCAGAGGGCTCGGAAGAATATGGCACAGCCACATCTCTGTTTGAGGAAAACCAGTTTACTTCTTAGGTCTCAAAGTCATCAACCTCTCTTTGTCCAAGTGCCAAGTACAAGATGCCGTTCAAATAAACTGGATCCACAACCCTAAATTTTTGTGTGTTTCCAATTAATGAGAATTTGACTGGCTTTCAGATTTTTTGTGACAAGACATTTTATGTTTGTTGTTACTTCTTTGGAATGCTGGAACATGAAAAAATTACTGGATCAATATTTGGTACCAGAGATAACCAACTTAAAAGTTTAAAACCAATAGACCCTATTGAAAATTCAACGACACTCTGAAGCAGAAGTCACTGTGGTACTATACCTCTATTAGAAAGTATCAAAGAAGAGAAGCTTCTATAGAAGAATGATTACATATAGAAGTGCTCTCTCCACAGGAAAACCAAGCTCAAAATGGTTGTCAAGATAATAATTATGATGGAGGGTGGATTAGGGTTGTGGGTAAGAATAACTAGAACAATAGGCCAAATGCTCCAAAGCCCCTGTACCTTGCTAATAAATCCCTTGCAATTGGAGGCTCTAGTCAAAACAATCCATCAACCATGGTGGCAGATAAAGTGGTGGTGCTCGTCACCACGGTGCCCTCTCTACGAGGGGATGATGGGTGGGCATGCTCTCTGCCTCCCTTGCTCCATCATTGGCTGAATATGTGGTTGATGACCAATTGAAATTTGAAAAGCCTAAAACTGCTACTTTGGATCAATGGCTTTCAATTTGAAAGGCCTTGAAATTTTGAACCTTATGAAGTCTTGGGCATGGAGATCACAAGGAGATGGAAATCATCCTCAGTAATACATAATGAGAGTTTCCTTATGGAATGTCTTGAACCTATCAAATTTTGGCATAAAACAAACAATCCCGCAAATTTAGACCTTGCTTGATGAGTTAGATATTCTTTGTTTGTAAGAAATAAAAATTACTAGTTTTTTGCTCAAGACGACCTTACATGTGACTTGGCCATATGCTATTTAGTTTTTTCTAAGCAGGATAAAGGAAGGGGAGGAGTAGCCATCCTAATATCTTGCCAATTAGTGTCGACTGGGGAAAAGACCCCTACTCAAAGATTGCTTGGACATTGCTTAATTTGAATCACAAGATTATTGTATTAGCCAACATCTATGCTTCTAATGATGCAATAGAAAAGGGTGACCCTCTAGAGGTGGATGGATGATGAGCAACTAGAGGGTCCTTGGTTGGTTTGTGTGACTTAATTGTTGGACATGTGTTATACTCTTTGGACAGAGACTTAATCTCATCCTAGCACAAAAGGTGTTTTGGGGTGGAAATTTTTGGGTCCATTTTTGGTCCGTTTTTGTGATTGTTTGACCAATATTTTTTGGTCCATTGTAAAACTAATTCAGGTAAGAAATAAGGGCTACAATCTAATCCAATTTAACGAATTAGGGTTTTGGATGATGTAGAATACCTAAATATTGTTTGTGAACGGTGAAGTTAATACAAGTAGATAGAGAGAGGTGCAATGCTCAGTTAGGCTAGTTTTCTCAGTTAAGGGTTTCCAAGTAAATCTTTTGATACTATGTGTGTGTGCCATTGTTGTTCTTATGTTTTAGGTTCTGCTAGTATTGATTTTCTTGCACAAGTTTATCAAAGACTTTGTTGATATGGTTGAAAGCTAGGAGGACAAGGAGGGCATGCTACTTGTGGATGCTTGAGGGAGTGAACAATGCTTGGTGTGCCCTAAGATCTAGGTTGGGGCTTTATAATGCTAATAAATTCCACCATCATTATTTGACTTAATTGTGGTTCACAACTTCACATGGAGTAATTCCACAAAGGCCCTTGGAGGTTTCTAAATAGGCTCAACAAAGCCATGCTATATGAGCAAAATTCTTTGTATTTTGATTGCAATGGTGGTTAGCTTGTCCAAGTCCTGGGGGAAGCCACACTATCGGATCACCAGCCTATTTAGATCTTTTTATCATGGGGAGTTGAAAAAATGAGACTGCACATGATTCTTTTCATTTTACATGTTTCACCTCCAAAACCCTAGCTGCATTACCTCTATTAAACAAATCTAGAACCTATTGCTTAGGCCTAGGGAAGACAATGGATGTATTACTTGCTTGGAAATGCCATCTCTAGAAATGTGGATTTCCCATGGGGCTATGTTTATTAGATTACATATGCGCATCGAAAATGTCATAAGATTATCAAGAAGGAGCTAGAATATGTTCTAAGCTTTTGAATCATCCCATATGATGAAGAAAAACAAGCTTCGATAGTGAAGTTGATTCATTTATTAAAAGTAAAGGGTACAACCTAGATCCTATTTGCTTTGGTGAAAATTTAGCAATACAATAACCAAGGCATTGGTTAAATCCCTGGTCATGAAGAAGGTCGGGGAAAAAATTGTTGTCCTCAAGTTGTTAGCTGGCCTTGTGACTAGCAAAGAAGAATTTGAAGTTGTATTTGTTAGCCGCTACAAGCTAGTGTTTCAATCCTACGAGGATACATAGGAATGTGGAATGGCCATGCAAAAGTGCTTGAACATAGTCTTGTGTTTCCTTTTGGAGAATTGTGCAAGTGTGTGTGACTAGTTGTCGACTGTTTATGAGTTCATTGCCTCCCTAAAAGGAATGATTGATGGAATGGCCCCTTGATTGGATGGATATTGGTGTGAGTTCTTCAAAATAGCATGGGACTTTGTCAGTGCAGACCTTCTGTACGTATAAAAGGTAGCATTGAAAAAGTAACCTTGGGGAGCCTGTGCCAATCAAGGCCTTATCCAATTTATTTTATCAAGACCTTTCCTAGTTTATTTCCAAACTTTAAGATCTTGAGATTATCACAATTGGAGTCCTATCACTCAATTACATGTCTCATAAAAAATTGGCGAAGGCCTTAACTTTTCGTATTAAGTACATCTTATGTTAAATTGTGCAGACCTAGTACACAAGCTTCGTTTGGGGATGCTTTATTCTGGATAATATATTGATGTCTGGGAGGGCATGGTGTTGTCTTGGTCCCTAGGCTTGGATGCCCTCTTCATCAACATTGATTTTGAAAAATCTTATGCTTAAATGTAGTGGCCTTTTATCTTTGCCATGCTAAAGGCTTTGGGGTTTGGCTCCTTTTTCATTAATGTTGTTGAAACTCTCACCCCTAATACCTCTTCATTAGCCAAGGGTTGATAAAGAGACGGAGAGTTGAATTCTTTGTTATCTAATGTCCTAGCTGTTGAAACCTTGGGTTATCTTATTTATAACAAAGGGAAACCATGGATTTTTCAATTGCATTCCATTACTTGAACTTGAATTGGGACAACTAGTCAATGGGTATTTGCTGATGATTCATTCCTCACTATTTAGGAAGAACAAACTTCTTAGGACAATACTATGGATTGTTTAGAAATCTTTTTGATGCTTCTAGCTCCAGATCCAATGGGCCAGAACTCAATCTTACAGACAAAGTCGAAATCCAATACTTGGATGGCTTGAAGGGTAGGGTTGGTGTTGGATCTAATGTGGCAAGGCCTTTGACTTCCAAGATTTGCTTAAAGATATTTGGGAGGTGTTTGTTGAGAGAGTTCAAAAGAAGATTGAAAATTACATTACTAAACCTTTGTCCTTAGTGACTAAGTTCCCAATTTGCACTAAATATTTGGATGCTACCCATGTATATTATTCCTCACTATGGAAGTTCCTTCCATGACAGTCTATCAGAAGTTGGAAAATACCATGTGAAGTTTTTTGTGAGCCAACAAATTTAGTAGTAAAGGATTTCACGAAGTTAACTTGGAGCTATGTTGTACGCTGAGAGAATTGGGAGGTATGGGGAATATAAAAATCCACACACAGGTCCAATCTCTTTGCGCTAAATGGGTGATCCATGCTTTGAAAGGTTAAGAAGCCTAGAAGGTGTTGTTGAGATACTGTATATCTGAGGGAACCTATCCAAAATGTCACGACAAGGGCTTAATTTTCAATTCCTTGTCTCTACCTGTACATTAGTGAAAATCAAAGGCTCCTTTGTGGCCTAGAGCATTGGAAAGCTTTGTAAGCTATTTAACCTTTATTAGCTTGAAGGGACCAATATTTGAGAATTGGAATCTCCTTCAATGACTATTGTATTTGGTGGATACCTTTGCTGGTGCAAGTTGGAAAGAGCTTGGACGAGATTCCATTATGCTCAACCCTTAGGTTTTTCCAAAATGATATCACAACTGAGGATTTGTATGACAATCACTCTAAGGGAGTGGATACCATGGCCTGAGCTAAAGGTCAATTTTGAATTGAGCAATCTTGATAGATAATTATGTACAAAGTCTAAAATCAGATTTATCAATTACTCTTGATTAAGCTAGGCCTTTAGGTGGCTTTAGCTTGGTGGAGGGATTGGAAATGCAACCAAACTAAGAGTCCTACCAAATATAAACCCACCAACGAGTATAAATGCTTATGTTCAAGGCCAGCCTTGGATGGTTGCTTGAATAAACTTTGGAAGCTCAAATCTAAATTGAAACCATGGCCTTTTAGGTCGTGTACCCTTATGGAAGCCTATTTTGGAACTTGAGAAAGCTTTCTTTGCATGGTCTTTAGTTATGAGAGGATCTCCCATGGATAGGGGACTTACTCACCTAGGAGTTTAGTGTTGAAAAATGTAATGAGAGATGTCCTTGTCTCCATGTTTTTGTGTTGTCCATGGGGGGGACACAACATTGTGTTTCCTAGACTTGTTATATTTTTAAAGTGACTTTTTAATAAAGTAGTTTAGTGTTATGTACTTCAAGTTGTCTCAAAAGTTATTTAAATGTATTATTAATTATGTGATGTAATTAATGAGGAGCAATATAAGCCCTTAGATCAAAATCATCTTAACCATTGGATGAAAAGTTAGTTAGGGTTTTTGAGAAAGTAAAGTACAAATACAAGTCTAGTGAAAGAGAAACAAACACACAGTAAGAGAAAGACATCAACACAGTAAGAGAAAGACATCAAGAGATAGAGAGAGAAGTTATTTCTGCATTTTATGAGAGCAAAGTTCCCTAGCAGTCATTGACACAGTTCCCAAGGCAATATGAGAGCAACAAACTGTCCATACAGCAGTACCAACGACACATAAATCGAGGATTTGAATACTGGCACGTGTGGGCACCATTTTCGAGACTGATAACAAGTACTTCTGCTGAGTATTTTCGTACAGTCCTTTTGCTGGCACAGAAATCAAGATTCCGACAGGGCCGTACAGTCAAGTACACAGAGCCATACAACAGTCTTTTTGGCACGTGTGGCTGAGAAAGTTAGCACATGTGAAAGGGGGTCTTGATTGGCACATTTTCCAAATGATTTGCTGAAATAAGTTGTCTTCTTAATTACATTTATAATTTTGCTGAGTGGAAAGATAAATTTCTGAGTTGTGAGAAATTCCAGTTTTGCTCTCATTTAATAAAAGGACATCTCTCTGGATTTTCCCCCATACTGGGGTTTTTCCCTTGGCATTGGCCCTAAACACATGTGTTCACATTCTACAATGATTGTTTCATTGAGTATTTTTTTGTTCAAGTTATTTTTGGCCTTAAATAACTTAGAGCAACATTAAGTCATTTATGAAGCAAAGTATTTGAAGAAGTGTCTGAATGAGTTTTTAGTACATTTCCTCAAATTTTTACATTCAAAAGCCTCGTTGTCCACAGTGTGGCGGATTGGAAACACTAAAGCATCTCTTTTGGGTTTGTCCTCTTGCCAAGTTTTGCCTAGATTGGGTCGATTCGTTTTGCAGTCAAATTCTCCTTGCTTCCATATCTTGAAGCACTGCTTTCTTAGGAGACAAGTTGTCTTGGGTTGTAGAATTCTAGATCTCATGGCATATGGTTCCTATGGAAATAATGTTTTTAGTATGCTGTACGAGAAATGTTGTTTTATTTAATAAGAAGAAACTTGCCAAAATATTTTCATGGTTTGACAACAACCTACTATGTGTGGGTTTGTCCGTGTAGATTACTGTACAAGTGAAAAGATGGAGATGGAGATGGGCCATTTGCTCCAATCATTAGATTTTTTGGGGAGGCATGCCATGTAATATGAGTAGGGAGCCATTTATCTCTTCTCCATTTAGATTTGCTCATTCCCACTAGTTACATAGATTCAAGGGCCATCCTCATCATCGATTTGGTGGGCTTTCAAGAAGAGGAGAGAAAAGAAGCACCATTGGTTCCTCTTGTAATAAATAATGATAAGTTTTCAACTTTTGTACTCCTAATATCAAAGTCGAGAAACCTCTTAAGTTGGGTAGTGATGGGTTGGTTCTGATCGTTGTGGAGGTAGAGCCCATTGATATTTTTTGGGGACAACTCTCAATGATTAGGATGATCGTCTACTCAATGTCGAGCTTCGCCCTAAAACAACTTAATAACACCTTGTTTATACTAGGGTCTAGGACCATTGCGTTATTGGTTTCATGGACTATCTCTGTTATGTCATTTTATATATTTCCTTTATGGTCATTGTTTAGAATTAGGGACACTCTGTTAGATATCGAATGTGATTTCGAGTTTTGACAATTCTTATGGAGGTTGCGCTTGAGTCCCTTTTTTGTGTAAAAAGCATTTTATTTATTTAATTTGAAAATTTAATTATTAAAGAAAGCTTTTTATTCAAAAACATTAAAATAATTGAAAGTTAATTCATGAGTGTGGAGAGTTCCTATAAAATACAATGACAACCAAGTTGATTTTCTATTAAAAATTGGAAATAAATTCAGATGATGAGAAGGATTTAAGTAAGTTCATGGCATTCTTCTTCCAAATGGTTCAGAGATGATTGGTAACCACTTTGCAAATGATTCTCTCCTTTATGTGAAGGTGGAGAGGGATTTAGTTGATGGCGCCCTTGCTTGCTTGGATACATTTTGCTCTACTTTAGGTGTTGTGGTCAATGATCACAAAACAAATTTTTGGTTAGTTGGGTTGAATTCACCACTAGGATTCCTACAACCTGGTCTTATATTCACCTTGGGGCCGTTGTCTGATATTTGGGTATCCCTTTTGAGGTTGTTCTATTGCCAATATCTATGTGGGATTAGTGTCTTTAGAGGCTCTAGAACTAACTTCATGTTTGACATCGTAAGGATCTCCCCTTTGCAGGGAAGCTGACTGTTGTTGGCCGCACTCCTCTGGTTTCTTATTTTACTACGACTCTTGCTTGTTCCCCAGCAGGGCCCAATTTTGGCGGCTTGAGTACATTTTGAGTGCATAGTTGTGGTCTAAGTATGGTGGAGAGAGGGGTCTTCCATAGGTTCCATGGGATGTCTGCACCATGCCCAATGATGAAGGGGGGCTTGATTTGATTGATTTTGCCACTTTGGTTCCATTGGTTTTTCCATTGGTACCATGGGATGTCCGCACCATGCCCAATGATGAAGGGGGGCTTGATTTGATTGTGGTCTAAGTATGGTGGAGAGAGGGGTCTTCCATTGGTTCCATGGGATGTCTGCACCATGCCCGATGATGAAGGGGGGCTTGATTTGATTGATGTTGCCACTTTGGTCTGTATTCTCACGACTAAGTGGGTGGTGTGGTGACTTGAGGGTTCAACACCTTGTTAGGTCTTGTTTTAGCATTGGTTGATGTTTGCTCAGCTGCCAACATACATGTGGAGTCCAAGGGGCCTTCGGTTTATGTGATGTTATCTCGTTACCCCATTTGTTTAAGGTGTCGGGCTCACTCATTTTTAAGAGCATATGGTTAGCTTGGGAGGTTGTTGTAGGTTTGGTCCATTAGCATTAGGAGGGTAGTAGAGCGGGATGGGATTTAGCTTGTTATCTTATTTGGAGTTGGAGGATCCAAAGTTCTTGTGTTTTGGAGCTTCTTTGTTATCAGGTTCGTAGGTTGAGTAGGAAGGGTATCTTCTTTTGGGGAGATTTGAGGGATTCTGTCTATTGCTCTTAGGAGTGGTGCTCTCTTGCTCAAGAGTATGGTTTCCTTGCCTCTGATCGTCTTTCAATTATAGAGTTGAGAAGCCCTATTCCATAGTTTGAGTTATTTAAAATGAATATTGGGATGCTTCAGCCTTTTTGGAGGGATTTGGGATGGATCTTTGGTTGATCGCTTCTCTACTAAGTAATAGGACATGCCCTTTTTGGGCCCCGTGGCTGTATCCGACGTATCGAGCATGGTACACTCCCGGATACGTGTTTTAATGTGTCCTAAAACACATGACATGTTTTGGGCATGCGTCATACACGTGCCCTAATGTGTCTTGTGTTTTAGGACACGTGTCCTCTTCGAAAAAGTACCCACGGTTTAAATACACCGACTCTCTCATTCTTTTTGCTCATTTGCTAAAGGTTGAAAGTTGTTAAGACTCAAGAGTGCATTTTTTTGCAGGTGAAGGGTTAAACAGTGCAAGGAAGGGATTGCAAGTGGATTCAATATACATTTGGTAGCTAGAGGAGTGATTTTTTTACACAATAGCAGGGTTTTTCTTTTTGCTCATTTGCTAAAGGTTGAAAGTTGTTAAGACTCAAGAGTGCATTTTTTTGCAGGTGAAGGGTTAAACAGTGCAAGGAAGGGATTGCAAGTGGATTCAATATATATTTGGTAGCTAGAGGAGTGATTTTTTTACACAATAGCCGGGTTATTCTTTTTGCTCAAGGAAGTGATGGCTCAATCAATAAAGGCAACTAGAAAAGGTCAAAAGAAAGGGAGGAATGTCATTGTTGGTGGTCCCTCCCCTCCTAGTTTTTCATTATTTGTTGGTGGCAATGCTCCAAATGCTTCAAGTGGAGTTGTTGGTGCTTCCATGCCCTCATATGACCCTGCTGTAGCAAAACAAGCACAAGAAAAAAAGTACCCCCTATGGAAGTATGTAACAAGGAAAACAAGGGCCTTAATATTACAGTAACTAGTTGTAAGTTTGTACCTTGTATCATTGTATGATGTATCAATATTTTGTAAATGTTCTAGTTTTTTAAAAATTTGGATCTATATGTTAATCTTTTTTAATATATACATATAAAATGTGTCCCTCTTGTCCTATTTTTGGGGTCGTCGTGTCTTGTGTCGGATACTCGTATCCACGTGTCCCGTGTCATCATGTCATGTGACTTAGCTTCTCTAGTATGATTCATGACCACTATATTTGATGCTTCATTAGAGGCATCCATTATCCTTGGTCCTTAATGCACGTTGGGTGTCTCGGAATTTGGAGGATAGATGGGTGCATAGACTTCACAGTGTTTGGTTGGTTCAACTTTCTTATAAGTTGGGAGTTTTTGCTCGGTTAAAACTAGTAGTCTATCAGGGGATTCCATCCAAGTCCAGGCTGGCCAAGAGTGGAATTTTTGCTGGACTTTGTCTTGTTTGTGATTGCTTGAAGTCCATGAAGCATATTTTTTTGGGAGTGTCAGTTTGCCAAACTTTGTTGGAGTTATCTTGAGGATCGGTATTCAGTGTTGCTTCAGGGAAGGATTCATTGACACTTTGCATTGTTTGGAGATTGTCACTCTTTGGGTTGTATTGCTTCTCTAGGATATGGCATTGCATGCGTATCTTGACATTATTTATTTTGTGGAAAATCAGGTGTCTGTTTGTTTTTGATCATGAGGCCAGCCCTTTGTCTACCTTTTGTTCTATGTGGCAGGATGAGGTACACCATCAGCTCTTGGCTAAGGCCACACATATGATAAAGGATGCCCAATCTTTGGATCCAATAGAGTATTCTTATTTTATTTGTATTAGTAGCTTTGAGGAAGAGATTATGATGTCCATTCTATATACCCTTCCACTTTTTGTATTGCTTTGTGTAAATATTTTTCTTTTTATAAATAAATACGTATTAAAAAAATTCCATTAGAGCAGTAGATGTGAAGGAAGATTGCCCTAAACTTCACGTTGAAATTAGAGAAGTTAACCCTAAAATCTAGCAAGAATAGACATGATGGAAGAGGATAGTGTATGTTGGGTAACTGTTCCAAGTGTTCGAATAAAAACTTTCCATTAGAATTACTTTTGCTCCTTGATAGAATGATCATTGACATATATGTAGCAATGTAGCTAGCTACCAAGCCAAAATTTTGGGCTTCTTCAAGGAAACAATTACACAATTAAATGAGGGAGAGATATGTTAAATTTCAGACCATAATAAATAGATTCTGCACTTAGATAAATTAACCTAATCCTAGGTGGCTTAAGAATGGGAAGCCTCAATCAAAACAACAATCTATGCATATGCAATATGAAATTACGAAGAACAAATACACATTGCAGAACACTCAATATTTCATCCATCTTCTATTTACTGAAAAGAAGAAAAATTACATTGCTATAGCTCAAAACTAAAACTCGCCAACTGAGATAGTGGTGTGTCATAGGTCTCTTTTATAGAACAAGATACAGAGGGAAGACGCGATGTATTTGTCACATGTATGAAGAATCCAAGGTGAATCAGTCAAATTGTAACATAATCTACTCAACTAGTGCGCCCTCCTGCATGGATAAATTGCTAGAGATAGTGCACCCCAACTAGAGTATAACTGTGGCATTCATGTATGCACACTCCTCCTTGGAATCTGCACCTTCCTCAACTCATGCAAGCACCCTAGTTGTCCTAGAAATCTGCACCCTCCTCTAATGATAGTTAATGCATGGAAAATAAACTTTAGCCAATTAAAATGCTAAATCTGAACAATAGTTTAATTCTAGAAATGTTGTAATGTTGGTGCATGCATGCGCCTTCTCCATGTAGAAGAGAGATGGAGAAGGCGCATGCATGTCTCTAACGCGTCTTCTCCATCTCTCTTCTACATAATTGCACCTCCTTTATTCCACTAGTGCTGCACTCTCATACAACTGCCCTTTCTCTACTGCTGTGCCCATGAACCAAGAACAATGAAGTTGGAACACCATTATTGTTGGAGAATACTAACTGAGAAACTAACACTCCCTTTTTCCGAGGAAAGGATTCCCCACCAAACCTAGTCTCTCCCTCAACAACTCAAGCATTCCTTTAGCTGGGGGCTTCATCAAAATATCCTCAACCTGCGAATTTGAAGGAACATATTCTAGGATCTGTTACCCCCAGTTTTGCTTGGGTGTCCAAGGGTTTATTTGTAAAATTTCAGCAAGGATGGCAAGATCATTGATCCATAAGCCACCTGTGCAGTGAAAGAAGGTGCAATAAACTCAGAATCTGGATACTCCTGTGATCAGATCAGCCATTAAGCACAGCAAAAGTGAAGCATTTCTTAGTATTTCTGGGAAGCTATGTGGTTGAGAGAAGAATCTATGGGAAACCATATGGTCTATCTTGGCAATCTGGACTACAAGAAAAGACACAAAACAGAATAGAAGCTCTTGAACCTTTTACCTTAGGTGCCTGTAAATCTGATGAACAAAAAAAGGGGGCAGATGCTGAGTTTCTCCAGGAATGCAGATTTGATGTTTCCAAACTAGAAACCTTTGGTTGCAAAGCCTTACTTGCCTGACAATCGTGCTTTAGCAAGGGAATGCAGGCACATTAAGATAGACAGAGTATACATTTGTTCATGCACTGGTGGAAAGACAGAAGATTTTATGGCTGTAGCTAAAAATTGAGACTATGGGAATTAGTCACTTATCCAATGAAGATAAACAATGGACTTCAATATCTAGAAGAGGGATCTCCGATGGAGGAAAGTCCCAAGCCACCACCCAATATCAACTATGGAAAAGTCAAATATCTTTAAACCCTTATCAAGGAGTCAAATGCATAATGAAGATGAGGCCAAAACACTTACCCAAACCAACAAAGGAGAATGTGCAAGCAAAATGCCCAAGATGCCCTCCTTCCAAGAGTTATCAACAACTATTCTTTGGATCAATATTTGAGTGGTTTGTAGAAGACTTGAAAATTCCACCATTAGCCCTTAAGCACAAACATAGAACCAAGAAGAAGATTCATAAATTGACAACATTTCACCACATAGAAAGAACCCTTAACACCATAAATGCACAAAAGAAAGATATATCGATGAAACTCCAAAAGAGAGAGAGCTCTCAAAGTCCAAACATGAAAATGAAATGGGGAAGTGCCTCTCTATTTATAGGAGAGGCTAAAACTTCCTTTACAATAAAATATCAGTTGTTTCCTTAGATTTAGCCTAGGGTGGGGTGAAAGAATACAAATGCCCCACTACTAACTCCTATCAATACAATAAAATAAAGTGGTCAATGCCACTTGTACAATGCTGAGATACATGGGGCCCCTAACAAAGGGGAAAATGCTCCAACAAGCAAGGATCACATGGTTGGTGATGATGCCACATGGCATCCAAAGCCCCCCTTCAAAAATATGCTCGAAGAAATGTCCACTAGACCACCCTAAAGCTCCTCTCCAAATGGGGTCTTCAGCCCACCAAGTGCTCCAAGCAACCAAATGATGCCCACATTAGCCTCCAAAGGATTTCTTCAAAGATTACTTGTCCACCAAGCAATGTCCAAATGGGGTCTAAAACCCATTAAGGTTGTCCACAAAGAGGTCCATCCAATCGAACCATGTCCACAACGATGTCCACAAGCAACCTCCAAAAGGCCCTTCAAGAGACTTCTTCAACAAAGGATGTCCACAAGTCACCACGTGATGTTCATAAGCAACAAAGTCGCGACCAAGTGAACAATTCTCAATCTTCAAGAAGGCTATCTTATAAATCAAATATCCTCCAAGGCATAAAGGTGGGTAAGACCTTCTCTAAAGGTGGCACTTTCAAAGGTCATGGTCTAATGGCTCTTCATAAAGAAGTTGTGATAACCTCAAAAATACCCACAGACAAGCTGAACGCACTCCAACTGTGCATAAAACCTATACAACATGGACAGCTCCAATGTAGGGTCCACTTGGAAACTGTTTATAGCTCTCTGTAGGAAAGACGTCTTCAAGCCACTTCTTCATGTCCACGAACTTAGAAGCCTCCCACGGGACAGGAAGGAACCCTCCAAGAAGGAATCGTTTGCTATAAATCAATGAATAATTTCAAAGTACCATCCATCCCTCTAGACTAGCGTTCCACCTGAAGATGGGCCCTCACCCAAGCTGAATGCTGCTTTAAGGTGGCATTATATCTTCCAAAGATGCGCTGCTCTGAGATAATGTGCTGCACAGAACCCTCCTAACTGATCACTGACTGAAAATGCGTTGAGGCATGAGATGACCTGCCAGGGCTGATCTGATTCAGGACCATTAAAACAAACAACTGGGACAGCTGGGTGCATCCTCCAACTAACTAACATTCTTCAAGAATTTTCTGTCTATGATTCTTCTTTTAGGGCTGTGGTCTGTTATGAAATTTGCTGAGGCTGAGATAAGGTTTCCACAGTAGCCCTGAGCCATCCAACAGTCACAGACATGCTGTCGCTACAGGAAAGTGCTGATTTCTTTGTTGTTTTGGGTTGTAAAATTCGCCACAGGTGAAATAACTCTCCTCCAAGGCTGGTGGCTCCCATTATCAGCTTTCTTCCGGCTCCCATTATCAGCCTTCTTCCCTTCATATACCACGACTGCTTGTTGAAACAAGGTGAATGAGGGGTGCAGCTGCTACAGGGATGTCTTATTTTCATGCTGCTTCCACATACATATGCCCAGGATGAACACTCTCCTCTGCTGCAGGTGACTGCCCTTATTGTTGCTGACATAGTACAACACTTGATTCTAACCAGGAGCTGCTGCTTACTGCTGTTAAAAGGCACTGTTGGCTGTCACAACAGGTAGGGTCAGTCTTATACTTCTCCACATCAAGCTACAGGTGACTGGTGATCATATTTTATCACTGATTTGAGGGTTGTTGAGGAAGCAGAGCAGACCCTAAATTGCCCAGAACAGCTGCCCCATACCCAGACTTGCTGAAGATTGTTTTGCCGCTGCTACAGAGGTCTACAATCTGCTGTAGGTGTGATAAAATGGTCTTCTTACTATTGCTGTATGCCAAGAACTGCCTTCACTTGCCACAGTCTATAATTTGAGGCTCGATATGCACTCAGGATTGCTGACTCTAATCTTCCTTGAGCCTCTGGACTGTCCAAAGCCTTCCTTACGGCTCCATGATGGTCAAAGAGTAACCAGTTTGCCTAGGACAGGCCCACTGCCAAAATGGGCGTAACAATGGTCAAAGAGGGATTTTATCCCTTCTTCCACCTCCTTTAATTTTTTTTGAGATTTTGAAGCAATAGTGGTAGACCACCCCTTTATGACTCCCTTAATAATTTTTAAATTGTCAGCAAACAGATTCATTGCAGAGTCCCTTGTCCGGGTTTCCAAAGGCTTCCAAGTTTTTCCCATAAGGTCCCTAAACTCTCCCTCCAAGAACCAAGCTTGCTTAAATTTCAGAGGACTCGAAGGCTTCCAATCCTTTGTGTCCAATTTCAACAGAATCGGAAGATGATAAGAAGCACCCCCTGCACTGTAGTAAGAACAGTCCTTGTTCTATTAAATTGACAATATGTCTGAAAATATATATAAAATAAGTGAATAGATAATGAGATTATATTTTACAAATGATGTTCCACTTTTTATATGGCTTGGGCACCAAATTGAGGAGTCCTCTTGATATTAGTTATAATTAATTATTTATTGATGATTATTTATTTGCATTTATTTATTATTTAATGTTCGTGACATGCCCCCACTAGAGATTTATTTTTTATCTCGTCATTAGGTAAGGGTTTTTCCATCAAGAACCTATCTAGCCTTTTGGATGTTCCCTCTTTTCCCCTTCTAGCATTCCTCCAAGTTGGTACAATCTTGCCAGGTTCCACATCGATCAAATGCAATGATTCAAACTAATGAGCAAAATAATAACCAAGAGGGTCCTTATTGGTAGCCTCCACCCAAATTTCTCTGAGGTTAAGGGATAGGTTTAGGTCTCCCCCCACAATCACATTATCCTTACTCAGAAGACTAGAGCCTGCAAGATTCTCCCAGAAGGTTCTTCTTTCACCATAAGGCCCATAAATATTAAACAACCTCAATCTTTCTCAAGCTCCTTAGCATAAAGATCCACCATTATACCTGAATTTAAAACCGGAGAAACTATGGGATCAAACTTAGAATTCCACCCAGTTACTAATCCATCGGACAAATCTACAACATCTAAAGTACACAAGCTGACAAAAGCTCCAATCCCCTGGAACAAAAAACAAGAAATTTAAAACTTTTTGAGTAGAACACATCATTTCTTGCAGCATGACTAAATCAGGTTTAGAGACAACAAAAAGTATTTTGAGGGATAACTGTTTGTGGGCACCCCTAACCCCTCTAACGTTGAAAGAGAGAAATAATAATTTATGAACCTGCTTCTCGGCCTTCCTCGCTCTAAGGGCCCTATGAATGGTAAGTTGTTTTCCATCTCTAATCTCGTTTCTCGCTGGAGACATAGCCATAGATAAGTGTGATTTACTTCCAGCTGTAGCTGGCAGCCCTTTATCTATAGCCAGTCCAAAGACCATGCCTTTAGAGACTTCTCACTTATCTTTCTTGACTCTTAGGAGATAGGACTACAACGATGGTTTTTGGGTTTTCTCCTTATGATCTAAAGGGGCCAAGGAATTCAAATCCTCCAAAACCTCCTACAAACCATTTATAGATACCATTCCCTTACTAGCTTTTCCAGTATGATCCGACTCATCTGAGAAACTCATCCTAGGGCTAGTTGAAAGAACACTGCCCCTCATTCCATACGAGTCTTGAAATGGGTCTACTTTTTCTAGATGAACCTTAGCCCTATTATCTTCTAAAGAAATACTTATGGACAAGAAATATACTTACAAATGCATTTTCTTCAAGTCTTGTTGGATCTTGATTCTTCATTACTAGGGTGAATTGAGGTACCAACATTTTCATCAAGAAGACACATAGGAGGGTCAATGAAGTCCATACCTTTATCAGGGTTGTTCGAAGCCGACATTGAGAGAACCAAACTATCTGGAGCTTGTATAGGAATTAGGCTCGAAGCACTGTACACCTTAGCAAAATTGTGAGCTTCTTTGTGCACATTGCCTGCAGACTCCACGCCTTTTGATGATTGCACCTCCACCTACGACTTGATTTTTTTAACCCATATCTTTTTCGGTTTGTGCCCGAAACTCTCCCCACCATTGTGCAAGCCTCCCTCAAATGACCAACCTCACGGTAGGAATTACAGTGAAAAGTTAACTTTTAGTAATTGAGCTTTTGGAGATACTTCCATGATCCTGATTCAATTTCCAGATTCACCAACAAACCCTTTGGTATGTCCAATTCCACTAAGATTCGAGCCATCCTTTTATTCGGATTCACCTACCACCCCTCTTCCAAAGCTACAAAATGCTCAATAATGTGCCCACCATTTCAAGAATTTTTCTATGCCCACCATTTCAAGTGGAAGATATGAGATCAACACCCACACCTTCTGCACAAATGTGGGGTCCCTCCTCAGATCAAATCTAGGTTCCCAGGGATTTAGGCAGAGATCCGAGGGTTCCTACATCCAATCATTACACATCATAAAGCCTTTGTCCTCTTTACTCTTTAAAACATGGAAAGTAGGCAAGTAGTCTAGTATGGACTTCTAATGCTCTAATAGCCATCTCTTCGAAGAATCACTTTGTACCATTGCCCATGAACCTGCCTATGATAGCCTGAGCCATTAACCCTTCCACTTTAGACATCTATACGTTGAGACCAACGATCAACTTCATGTTGTCGAGGCGAGGTCTGATACACTTCTTAATGCGAGCTCTATGAATACCCTTATCCATGGTTTTATTTGAAAATCCTTCAAGAACTTTCGACTCTTCTACATGTTGTCCTTTTGACTTAGAATCTTTCACAACAACCACTTACACATCTTCAAAAGAAAATTTATTCACCTAATTCATATCTAGGAGAGCTATGGGCGAATGAATAATTGCCCCTTTTCCTTGACGTTGAATGCCTATGGAGGAATTCAATGTCATCCCCAAAATATCTTCGCTGGCAATATTCAAAGATATGAAAGACAACCTCTCCCCAGTCCTCTACTCACCATCCTGTCTGCCATTTGTTAAGACCAATGGTCGGAAATCCCCTGAGTGATTTGTTGTCAGATTCATGCTGGTACTCTAGACTTTCCCTAAATGTTAATTAACTCTTGATGGGATCGAAACACAAAATTAGGACTAATGCCCTCATCCTCTTTGTAATCGACCATTTCCAATTCTGACTACATGGTACAAGACTTACATTAGGTAACCATAGGCCCCTTTGCCTTCAATGTTGCTGAAACCCCAATACTTCATCCTTCTTTCCCCCCTCCCCCTCCCACAGTCCCCATATATGCTCGATGGCTCACGGGATTTGTGGTTTTGGACTAATATAGAGAATATTTACGTCATTTGAAGGTGAGTTAAAAGAAAGGTAAGCTTTTATTATATAAAAAGAGAAAAAGGGGTATTCAAACTTTGGATTTAGAAAAAAAATTCTAAAAGTTGATTACAAAGAAAATTAGTTTTACGCTATATTTTTTTTTAAGACAGAGGTGTCAAGAGATCATGGAATGGAATTGGGGTGAGTACCAAATGCCCAAGACAAACTAGTGAGTGTTTATCCCAATGAAAACAAACAAAAAAGAAAAGAGTAAATGTCATGATATCGATGATTTTGAAAGGGTGTATCATTGTTTGGTTTCCTATTAGACAAGCCCCCAAGTAGGGGGATGCTCAATATGGACGATATTCTAAATGAATTCATCCATGAACATGAGGGTGATGACATCTTGATGGAGCACCAATGATGGGTTTTGGAGGAGAAGTAGTTCCTATTGCATTAAAGACACATGTACCGAAGTCACCTACGCAGAGAGCCAATAAGTATCATGACTGATTACCTAGAAGCCTTGGTGGATAGAGGTAGCTAATTACCTAGACGCCTTGGTGGATGGAGGTGGAGCCATGTAGAGTCTTCACATCAACAAATTTTGGAGCAATCATGTGTTAGTTCTTTGTAAAATTCTTGAGTTGTAACATTATGAACTTTTATTGTCTGGTTGTAAAATCTAGGTAAAACAAATCGTTATGTTATGTTTTTTTTTTTACAGAAATGGATAAAGATTTATATTAAAAGAGGGATGTGGAAAAACCAAACAGCCAGACGATACATAGAGTTCAAAATTCTGATGAAAATGCTTTACTGAGCTAAACCAGCACACATAGTTCTTCATGGAGGCACAAAATGTAAACAAACCCTGATACTCTCCTAAAGGACATTAAGCTATATTGCCTTACATACTGTCCAAGCAACAAAATACATCTAAAAACCATAATAACAAAGACCTAATCTTGGCCAAATTTTTGCCCTCTGTGGGCTTCCTCCAGAGATGCATCGTCTCGATCCCGAACACAGTTTCCATGCAAATGCAGCTGCTCTATCAATGCCACAACAATCTGCTATACGATAACTTCATTAACAACCCTGTCCTTTACTGAATCAATGGAGACATTTGGATATCCAACCATTGATTGGGAACTATGTGCAAATACCAGAATAATATTGTAGCTCATTTCAAAGTCACTTGCTAACTTGTCATAATTCATACCTTGCTCATTCAACATAGCTTCTAATTCCTCCTATTTTTCCATAAGAATTCTAAGGTATTCAATAGCTTACCTCATACTTTCCAACTTCCAGCTGCCTTGTCATTCCTTGCAGAATTTTTATTTCTCCATTCCCTTTACCTTCTTTTGAGCATGAATTAAAAGGATTAGCCATATTGTAAAAACGAAAAAGAACAAATGGTGTCAACCCCTAGTGCTCTTCAAAAGCCAAATGAAAAACAAAGCGGGGTTGAGGCGTACCCATGAAACTTCTCAGAAAAGGCATATACAATTTTGTGGATAATAAGGCCGAACCACTATAAAAAACTCTAGAATGCCCAATAGAGCCGAATTCAACGAAAATGCAAAGACCCCAGCTGGAGAAGATTGGAAACATAGAAGAATAGTCTATGCAAGACAAGTGGACTTACCTCCGTCAAATGTGTGCATGTATTCTCTCAATATTAGCGCCATAAAGATGAAGGCTTGTAGACTAGGGTGTTGATGTTATAGAAGAAGCATAATAAACATTTATTATGCTTGAAGACAAGTTGACCCAGTCAAGAGAAGCAAGTCGGCCCCACTAGAAGAAAAAGGTCAGCCTCAAGACAAGTATAAATAAGAGTGACGTCTCACTCATTTCATCATCAAGCAAATTCGCTCAAGCAAGAAGGATGTTCGCTCAAGCAAGAAGAAGACTGTTTTCCGGGGTTACTTTCTTTGGGGTTAGTTATTCTTCTATGTGATCATTCTTGTATCTGATCACTCTTATATCTGATTGTACTTGTATCTTGAATTGATATCTCATAGTAAGAAAAGGTTGTTGGGTTTTCTCCCTTGTGGTTTTCCAGGATAAATCTCTGTCTCTGTTTCTGTGCTTTGGTTACTCTTTCAGTGATCCAATTTTATTTTGCTGCAAATAATATTGAAATTATACTGCTGTCTTAAAAATCTAACATGGTATCAGAGCAATACAAAAAGAAGCCATTGTCGGAAACTAGGGCTTCCTATTTCAGAGGCTTCTAACCATAGTTTTGTATTGAAAAAGTATTGTGGAACTCGCCCTAGGAGGGCGCATCGTTCTATGGAAGCAAATCTTCATTTCAAGAACTTTCAGTTTTGACCTAATTTATGTTGGTACCAGAAACTAGGGCTTCCAATTTTTTGCCGTTTTTTCCATAGATATGGGAGAAAAGAAGGTCCATTCAATTCGCCCTAGGAGGGCACATTTTTCCTTTGGATCAGATTCCCCATTTGCCAAACTTCAGTTTTGACCTAGCTCTTGCTTGGGTTTCTGGATAAGATCTTAGATCTCATTTTTCAGCTTGCAGTCAAGATGAACAGTGTTAAAGTGGAAGATAGACTTGATGGGGCTTCCAACTTCAACTCATGGAAGTCAACACAACCATTACATAGCTGATAGTTGAAAGAACTCTGCAATAGACTTCATAGCGAATACAAGAATCCTAGATGGCCTATACATCGAAATGTGTTGCAGAAATAATCATGAATTTACAGGAAGAAGAAGACCTTCATTACATTGCATTATGTGGCATTATATGGTATTTTGTTACATTACATTCCTTCTTAATTACAACTTCAAATATCGTGGATAAAGTGGTAAAAGGTTTCAATTTTGTTGTTGTCAATGATAAGTTGTAGAGAGGAACAGTGCTGAATGACTAGAGATAACAACATCAATATGCTTAAGAAAGGAAGGTACGACAAAACCAAGCTGTCCCACAACTCTTCATAAATACCTTTGTGGAGAAAGTGAAGTAAACAGAGAGCTAATCTGCACAAAAGAACATCCAAGAGTAAAGCATATAATCATCATGATAAGCCCTTAATGTCAAGGAAAATACATGACATGTAACATGAAAGATATAAGAATATGAAATATGATAGAGCTTTAACACAAACAAAGGGTTAGCAACAACATAAAGATATTAAGAAAAATATGGATGCAAGAAAAATTGGTATCACTCAGAGATTGGAAAATATAGCCATCAAGCAACTAAGTCTTTAGGCATCGGTTGGTTTCTTGTTGTCACCATGACAAGATACTAGAGATACACGCTCCTGAAAATGTCAGACATCTTCCACACAAGAAAGTTAGTGACAAGTAAAATAGGAACAAGAGACAACCTTTGCAAACATGATGATTATAGTGAAGAAACTATAAACGAATGCATATAGGGCAAGAAGCTAATGGTAAGTGTTGCCGCTGGAACACGCACCTGGGGGTTATCGCAACAAAAATCTTCAAGCCACTTAGGTGCGTTCCTTGGGGGCAAGTCTCGAATCAAGTACTTTTTATCACGCAACTTGTAGTTGTCCCAAAAGGTGATCCTATCCAGGATGGTAGAGGCGTTGGACAACTAAAGAGGTGACCCAAGGGATGCCACGGTTCCCAATGCAATTGGTTGTCACGCTAACCGAGGCACTCTTCACTTTAGATCTAGCCTAAGCAAGACCAAGGGGGAGACCCTAACTAACCAATGAGGGCTAGCGAACCTACTCAAGACCTCCTAGGGAAATGTGAAAGTGAAATAGGAGAAGATCAAGAGTGGATAGATCTAGATCTAGGATGGATAAGTGGACGGACCCAAGGAGTTAGGGCTTGGTTGAAGAGGCTTATAAGATGGACAAATGTTCAACCAATGAAATATTAAGCCACTTATGAGTTTAGATTAGTAGATCTAGATAGATCTAATGCCAAATAGAAAGACCCAAGTGGGGCCCACCCTTAAAATGTGGAAAGTGGTCAAAATGGGGCCCAATAGGTGAAGATCAAGATGAAATGGCACTAGAGGGGTTGCTACTCAATGGATCTATGGATTTGATGAGGAACAAGCAATACCCACGTCACAGATTTGGAAAAAGCCCACCTACCCAAAAATGCAACCTCCCTTGGAGAGGCCCAGTGCCTTAGATAAGGGGGTAAATGGAGTCGGATGCCCACCAAATTTGGTCTCCAAGGTTTATTAATTATTATAGAGGTGGGTTTTAATTATTAATCCCATGCAATCGCCAGATCTTAACAGATCTAAAATCTAGGGTTTTAAGATGAGGGTTTGAGATCTAGAGAACAAATGGATAAGTTAGAAGAATAAAATACGTACCTTTCAAGCGTACCTGGATAATGAGAATGAATGCCGATTATGACGAGGATTACTTCCACACAGATCAAATGAAAGCTATGGTAGTTTCTCTTGCTCACACGATTTTCCCACGTCCACTAGTGCGCCCCTCTCTTCCTGTAAAACCAAGGAGACAAAGCTCAATTAGCAAACAACAATGAGGGTAGATGCAAGTAAGGAGTAAATGATAGAGAATAATTGGTACAAAGACAAAATAACTCCCTATTTGAACCAAAATTGGACAGAAGCTTGCAGGGTAAGCCTCCCCACCAATGCACACTCCTCCCAAATCGTCTTCTTGACCTGCAAATCGATATAGTGGAAAAAAAATACAAAATAGCTACCAAAATCCCTCAGTGCAATGGAAAAGCATTTACAATCATCATAGCCAAGCATTCATCTCACAATCCAAGCATTTACTCAAAAGATATTTCTTCTATTCCAATAACCAAGAGCCAAAAGTCTCAAGATGCCTTTACAATAGGGGGGGCCTTTTCCTTAAATAGGAGGAGAGAGATCAAAACCCTAACCACTTTATGAACGAGTGGTTGAGATCAAAAGATAAACAGAATACAATCAACGACTAAGATGAGTCGATACAATATAACATGGATCAACTCACTAGAGGGGGTGCGCACTCATTAAAAGAAGCCCTAAGGGGCTGCGCACCACATAAAAAAGGACAACTACAAGTGTGTACCACATAAGATGATAAGGACAAGTGACTAGGAGCACATGGTGGGGCTAGGAGGCTTTATTATCCTTCACTAGCATCACCCCATGGCACAATGCTATAAAACATGACCCAAAAACATGTCCAAGTGACTAAATGATCAAATCGTGGCCTCGTCAACTGAGAGAAGAATGCATCAAATCACAACCCGAAGAGTGTGTGGACCCCACTGAATGCTGCAAGCTGATCTGTAAGGAGTGGGATACATCACATATGACCTATGAACAAACCTCATGCCAAAACCTTGCCTCAATAGCCCAAATTGATTTACTCAATGACCTTTCTATCCCATTTTTATCCCACCTGAAAACCACCAAAATGCCTGTAACTCACTGTCTGATGCCCGAGCACAAAACCTGACTGTATCATCATGTCTGGAGAGGGGGTAACATGGTAATAACAAGTGGCTAGACCACCCCTCTCCTCTGTAGCGCCATAGGCAAACGGGCAAGCTCAATGCAACTGCTGGACAGGCCATTTCTGCATGGCAAAACTGGCTAAAAGTGGAAATATGCCTCTAATATCACTAGAAGTGCCTGAAACTGATAACTGAGTGTCTCAATGGACTCAGAAGGTCCAAATCTACTAGAGATGAGTATCCATACACCCTGTGGCAACCTGTAAGATCATATGTAGCCTCAGCCATGCCTGCACAATAATAAAATAAATGATTTGAGAATAATAATAACCATAAAAAGTTACATCAATCATCATCTGAAACCTATGTCCACTGTATGAAGTCATCAAAGGTGCACCAAAGGACCATAAATCATCATCATACATCATCATTGGTCCAACTCATCACGGATCCCAAGGTTGACTTGGTCAAACTAGGTTTGACTAGGTCAAGACTGATCAAAATATGACCCAGGCTAGAAAATCTTGCTGCTACAAGTGCAAATGGTTAAGACATGCTCTTTTAATCATTCTCATAGCAAGACTTAAAGTATTAAGCATCATTTCATTGGCAGTTAATAGATAATTATAATTAAGCATAAGTTCAAATAATCATTTACTTACAAAAGAAGCTCAAGGATATACTCATTTTGTAGACATGATCAATTTGCTAGCAAAGGGTGAAGGTGAAGAATGCAAGGCTAGGACAAGGGGATGACTCAACTGACAACACTGTGATACTTTGGATAAGGGAAAGGGAATACCCACTTAAGCATATGTCGGATAATAGACACACAGGAAATGGCAGTGTCTCACAAATGGGATAAGTTGTTTAGAGGAGTGCTTATTCAACCTTGGCAAATGTCTACAACTCACATCCAAGCTGTATTAGCTCATCTTTTCTAGAATGGCCATGGACTGGGTGCCCGGCTAACCATAACTTGAGGTTCTAGGGGACACTTAGAATTAGCTATCCCTTAATCCATCTCACATCACAACCCGTGGGCTCTGTGAGGAATTAATCATTACATTTCATTTCCTTGGTCAACAGTCTTTAGATTTAGCATATATTTAACCACTGCTTTCTTTAGGCCCATATGACCCTTTTGGGGATTTTGCATGTGCTTAGAAGTACAACTACTAAAGCTTTTATCCAGGGTGCTTTTAGTTTCCAATTCATTTCATTTCATAACCCTGTTGGGGATTTTGCATGTGCTTACAAGCACAACTACTCAAGCTTTCATCCAGGGTGTTTTTATTTACGTTTCCATTCAAATTCATAGCTCTCTTTCATTGTGCTGAGAAGCACAGTTTTCAAATTACTTTCATGGGCTTTCATAACAGATATAACAATAGTTTCCACATGTAATGATGGTAGTACAATTTGCTTCAGGTTTTAGCCAACACAACTCAAGAAACTAGGGGGACTTTCTACAATCAAGACCAAACATCGAGGCAACCGACTAGAGTGATCAATGTATCAAATCCAACTCACCAAAAGCTAAGTTTTGCTGCCAACTCAGAGCCGAGACACAAAATGACAGGGATGCTATCCAACATAGAGGAAAAAGTGTGGAAGTCCTCCATATCATAGTCTGATGTGTAAGTCAGGGTAAAACCAATAAAGGGAAAGATAACGGATGGATGGGGAAAGTGTAGGTGATGCCTAAGCTAACAAGCCATAAAGTTGGGAATGATCATGTCCACAGTCCTAGGAGGGTAAGACCAACAAGTATAAAACAAGAGCTTCTACATGTAAGCAATAAAACCATTTAGATATTCTTTAACAACCATATTCATTTCATATAGATATACTGCCAGATCAAGATTACTAGATACTAAGTCAAGCTATCAAAATGACCAAAAGAGCAAGATAATAAAACCAATGCACATCATATACTTGCTGGGCCATATACTTGTATCATCTATCTGGATCGCCTGTAACCACTGAAACATTGTTGCTAAAACTCTGGGCACTGCACTGCACTGCTTTGTATGGGATAAAAGGTCATCTCGGTCATCAAAATTGAGGTCAAGAGGCTTAGCCTTGGCATAAGGTCTACTGTGTGTCTAATCTGGGGCTGCTCTGATGTGTGAGTGATCATAAATAATACTGCTCATCATAGTTGATCTCACTAAGACCGTGTAAAGGCAAAGCTCAAAAATATATACTGAACTGGTCTGCAATCATGGTAGCCCGGCTACTATGGATGTGATAACAGTACTGTCACTTGATCTTGACTCCTCCATTTAGGAAAAACTCCTAACGAAGCCAAGGGGGGTAGTCCCTATGAGTTACTAAGGTTGATTAAGTTATTTAGTTTTGATTGGGTAAGTTTTTTAGGAGTTTTGAAATAATCACTGAAATCAAGAAATACTTGCAAATGTAATTTAAGATCAACAACATGAGATAAACATAAAATAACACATGAGATCTGAACAAAGATTGAAATGTTGTAAATATGATTAGTGCCAAAGTGGAATGGATATTGCGTGTTGCTGAGAAAGTAAAATGTTTTGTGAGTGCTTCTTGGTCAGTTCTAATTTATTATGAGATGAAATTTGATTACGGGAAAAGGGGAGCTCCAGATATACCATGAGGTACGAGGAGTAATGTATAGAAATTAATCAAAGGTGGCACCTCAGGAAGATGTGTGGGCTGGAACAGAGTCTCGAAGTCGTGTTCAACACTACACCAACAAGAGTGTAGCCTAACGGTGCCCTGAGGTCGCTTCCCAGTGGTTCACGCTTCTTTTGAGAAATTTCTCCACACAATAACTAATGTCTGAGTGCTGAATTTTCCTTATGTTTGGGTTTGTTGATTTTATTAGTGTTATTTTTTAATTAGGTGTGAAAAGTTAAGGAGTTGTTGCAACTCTTTTTGATTTTCCCAGGACGAGACCAATGCCTGCAAAGGGAAAGAGCATATTTTAAGTTGGCAACAAAATATTTGTTCCGATTGAAAAAAAAAGGATAAACAACTGAAATAAAGTGTTATGCTAATTACTAAAGGCAAGGAATCTCTTTTCTCATCATCCGATCACGTACTCAGGAAAAGCTCTTTACGTGACAGCGAGAGCATACTTCGGGAAAGCAATGGCAAGTTCATTACTTTAAAGAAATGAAGCAAAAATTGAAATAACTAAAGACAATATTTATGATCTTTTAAATTGAAAGTATACTAGCTGTTGTGCGTGTGTGTTTGTGTTTAAGCAAAAAACAAAAAATGTTAGAAAAAATCATGCCACAAAAAATAATGCGAATCCCCCCAGGGGGATGGGGTGTGGGTGATGGGTAGCTCACTTGCTTTGTCCTTTTATCGCTTATTACAATATAGAAATACTTGTGATCCCTTGTAAAATGGGATCACTAAGCTTACAATGCTTTAGAAACACAAGTTTTATGAACAAGAGAGGTCTAGGGGTGCCGTGGATGGCCAAAAAATTGAAAATTTGCAAGAGTTTCTCTCCCTTTTTCCTTCAACCTGATAAAAACCAGCAAGTTATTAGTTCCTAAAAGTGCCCAAAAACACTTTTGGAAGTGTTTTTGGACAACAAAAAAAAAATACTAAAAATTGTGAAAAATTTTCCAAGTGTAAAATGCAAAAAATGAACACAAGAAAGCAAGATCTTGGCTTGTCTTTTGGGACAGCCAATGAAAGCACTTTTAAATTTCTAAATATGAACTTATAATGCCCAAAAAGGAAGCTAATCTAACAAGCCTTTAGAATCTCGGGGTAATTTTTAAGGGCGAAATTTTGCCAATTGGCTATTTTTTCGGGTTTTTTTTCAAAAAATAAATTCGCTATTTGGTCATTTTTAGTCTCTAATATCGCCTTTATTACATAAAATATGTTTTTTTATCATAATATTCGCCAAAATTTACACATTTCAGTAGTAAATTGTATGTTTCATATTTAATATTCGCCTACCTATCTATATACATGTTTTACTTTTTTTCAATCCAAAATAATCGCCTAGGATACTATACTTAAGTATAATATTAGAATCCTTAAAAAATACCTTGCAGTTTAGATCTACTATTGAGTGACTTGTAAAAGAAAAACCTTCTTAAAGCTAGATCTAGTAAAGCAAATGATTAATCTTTCTTTGAAACAATCTAGATCTAAGCATGTAAGACTTATAAATCAGATCTGAAAGTATGATATGAACTTATTTGAAATCATATCTAAGAAACAAGCCTAAGTAACCAATGAAAAGTTGAATTTAGAAAGAAGAAGAAAGGTGGAAAGAAAGCCATTGGAACTTTGGGCAATGGAGCTATTTAGACGAATTCTCAGGAGGACTATGTCTTCTTTTAGCACAAAAATTGTTGGAGGGTAGTAGAAACAAGCTAGATCAACCACCAATCCAACGAAGGAACCTGTAAAATAAACCCTTCACACTTGCCACACTATTTGTCAAATCTAGTAAAACATCTAAGCTAAAGAGAAGAAGAGCATACATATGAATGAATAAGCATGCAAATTCTAGATCTTGAGCTTAGCATGATTTAAATGAATAAAAAATACTTCTATATTCATTCTTACCAATTAGTACTAATCTTTCCTTAAGCTAGTATTGACAAAACAAACAAGTGAAAAACATGAAACTTCTACAGATTACCTCAACACATAAGAGAGACAATGATCATCCACCATTTGCAAGAGACACCAAAGTAGACCTCCAAAGCCTTTTATTCACAAGAAAACTTCAACAAAGATCTTACATATGAGAGTAGAGGTTCCACACATTCTATCTCAAAAGAGAGGAATGGACCCTGCTTTTATAACCAAAGAGAGAGGGAGGGGCACATTAGCTCCAAAAGGAGAGAGGGCGCTTTATGGGAGAAGAAAGAGGGATTGGATCCCTTTGAATGAGGATGATAAGAGAGTTGGAGTAAATGAGGGAGGTGCCACCTCACAAGAGGTGCGCCCCCTCCATGTTGGGATCTCCTCCCACCAATGAAAGTCTCCCAAGCAAGCAAACTCGCCCTCTTTCATGAGATTTGCGCCCCCTCTTATGAGGATAAACTCGCCCTTCCAAGATAGATTGCCAATCGAGCCCGATCTTGATTGATTTAGTGCTCAATCAACTCCCTTTTGAGTCTCAGTTAACCTAGATCTTGATTGGGACAAGAATCCATTGATTTATGGATGAGATATTCTCTCATTATTTATTATTTTTCCATTTATTTATTCACTTTTTTGATTTTTTTGAAAGAAATAAGAATTGAGTGATAAATATTCACTCAAAACTTAGGAAAAGTGGGTTTAGGGGTTTTGTGGGTGCTCTGGGTTAGAAATGAGTGCCCCCATGGAAGATTGGACCTCCTAACCACACTTTTATTACATTTTCAATTTTTCCAATTAAACTATTAAAAATTAGTCTAATTTTATGGGCAAAATTGTTTTTCTCAGAAATTAAAAAAAAACTTAGGGGGACCTAGCACATGTCCGTACGACTCAATTCTAATGTCTAGCATGGTAATCTACATTGACACTTGGGCTCTAATAACCTACTAGGGCCGAGAAATCATGCTGACCACTCCAACTTTGGAGGTATGAGTGAAAAACTCGAAAATTATAAGTCATTTATTCAACAACATATAATTGACAAGGGAAAAAACACTTTGGGCTAGTCGGACTGATATCTAAGTCCTAGGAAAGCCGAGTCCGTTACAAAACCATCACGCTAAGACATTTTTTACAATTTCCCACATTGTCATCAAATGATCAATGATCAACCACAACATCCACCTTCAAGTTTCAGCATACAACATTTGTCATCAACAAACTGTAACAGATAATATCAACCATGAAATGAAACAGAGCATCATATTCGTTACTAAAGTGTTGTCAGACGTAGTCAATAGTTCAAACGTCAAAGGTAGGTTGAAAGTTCAAACTTAAACTACTAAATAATGTTTACAAAATAGGCCATAATAAAGAGAAAGTACTAAGTTCTAGAGATTGAATTCTGAATAGGCAAAAGACAAACAATTCTTCTATCTACTATCTACTAAGCTTTCTTATTGCCACGAGAAATTTCTAGTTTCTTTTCTCGTGATCTATGAATAGGAGTAGGAGTAGGTGGAATTGTTCATGGAACATGACCAAGAATTACATGCCCCCCATGCAAAGATGGACGTTGTGAAGCTAAAGGAAAAGCTTCTGCATCTAGAAACCTACTAGTGGTTGGGGGTGGCATCTCTGCTATATGAAACTAATCACTATCATGATCACCCAAGAGTTTAGCCTACAAGCACTCTAAAACTATGGCTCCGTCCCCCAAATATATCAGAACATGTTAGCTCATAAAATTAAAAAATTAAAACCAACATAGATCCATCTTAGACCCAGATCTATCAAGCACCGAGAGGGATCCAATTTCTTGGGGTGTAAATTTGTTTTGGACATGCAAAAATTTAAGATTAAAAAACTACACCTCAAGAAATTGGATCCCTCTTGGTGCTTGATAGATCTGGGTTTAAGATGGATCTATGTTGGTTTGTAATGCAACTAGCCATGGAGTTATGCAACACTTCTTAGGAACAAGCAAGAAGTATTGACAATGATAAGAACTATCATAATTACACAATTAGATCCACCAATTTTAAACCCAAGAGAAGAAAAACCTTAAGCTTCCATACACTCCATAAAAGATATAACACTGAGGCTTCAAAAGAGAAAGGAATCTCACAATCCACCCATCACCTATACTATAAAGACCTTAAGTTTTGTTAGGATACCTCTTCAAAATCACCTTTGTACCCTCATTACCTAGCCTAGCAATCCAATCCCAAGGAAGCCCCCCTCAAGTTCGAGAAGAGTTAACTAGAAGTGTAGAGGGGGAGTTATTGAGGTGACAATGGGTAACACCTCTAGGTTGCAACTAGGCTAGCCTGTTCTTTGGGGCTTTAATCACACATGCCAGTTCGAGTTGTAACAAGTCTCCTTTGGATTGTTGTTCCAAGTGACATATGTTCTATTTTTGAAAAAGTTAACAAGGACAAGTGTCCTAACCTTACTCGTGCTTCATATTTGATAAAAGAGATTTTTATTAATATGCGGAAGTGAAAATCTTTTTTAATGCAGAAGTTTAATTTTGCATGCGGGATTTGCATGCATGCATTTTTAATGCGGAAGTGTAATTTTGCATGAAAAGTGAATTAGGGTTTTGGAACCCTACAAAACACCCAAGTGTTATAAAAGAGAGCAAAGGGGTAAAGGTTGAGATGCATGAGACATTGCGAAAAGCAAAAGTAGTCGAGAAGACAAGACAAAGAGAGGAGCCCATATCTAAGAGAGAGGGGCACACTTCATCTAGAGGAGAGGGCGAATTCATCGGAGACAGAGATTGCTTCTGAGAGAGAGAGAATTCACCAATAGAGATAGAGAGGGCGAATTGCAAAGAGGGTGATTCAGCAGCAGTGGAAGAGGGAGCGAATCCCATTCAGCTCTCAGGAAGAGGGGGTGCAAATCCCAAGGAGTCTTCAATAGTGATCATGCACGAAATCCAAGGATGGGATTTCAGAGATAAGTTTGTGGGCATACTTTGTTAAAGATCTATGTATTTCTTCTGAAAGATAATAAAGAACTTCTACTCTCACTGGTTTTCCCGCAAGGGTTTTTCCGGGGTCATATTGACCAAAATCTCTGTGTCAATTTATGTGTGTGTATTGCTGATTTAAAAGAGTAAAAGATCTCATGTGTTTCCTATTATAAATATTTGTATGCTGATATATATTCTACGAGGCAGCAGAATTAGGTTGGGCATTAAACATATATGATCTATTGAGACTTGAAACTGGGTTGGGGTCTGAGTTTTCTAAGATTAAGAAAAATTTACATTTATCATTCTTTGCAGCCTCACAATAATGGGACAACAACCTCAAGTTGTAGTGCACATAAACCAGGCTTTTTGCCCGATCTACATTAAGTTGTTTCTCTTCACGCTGTGAATGAAGTCGTAGGTGTTCCAACACCTCTTTACAAAGGAAGTATTAACAACCCGCGAAAGCACCCTCACTGCCAATTTACGTAGATTTGTGATAAAGGAGCCATACATGTTTGACCATTTAGTAGGATTCAACTTAGTACGATTGCACTAAGGGTAGCGCTCCATCTAGCACTAAGGTGTATGATATACTAATGTGAAATAAACCTCAAATACATCATCATGAGCTAGGGAACTCTCTCACTAGGAGGGTGTAACCACATATAATACACCAAATAAACACATAATCACCTCTAGAACATCATAAGAGGGGTCAATAAGTTAGGCACTCTAATAATATGATAGAAACATAGAAATGTGCCAACATAAGGTGAAACAACCCCCATGTACTAGGAAAAAGACATTCCCTTGGGAAAAACTGTATCACACCATCATATACATCATGTCGAACCCCTCATAACCATATTGAAACTATCTAAAGAAAGATACATGCACCAAATGCTCTAAACAAAATGTTTGCCAACTAGGCCAGAGGGTGAAGCCCATATGAAGAATGATAATCAAGTGCTACAAGACTAACCAACTAGGAAAAACATGTCATCCACTATATCCAACTCCATCTCATCGAGGAATAATCATTTGGAATGCCCATACCATATATCAAGTATACCATCATATCACATCAAGCTATAACTGTGCTTTATATGTAATATATCACTGGTAAATCAATGGTGCTCTTGCTGAACTCTAGGGGCGTATGCAGATAACTCCACACCATCCACTCTCCTCTAGACATCACAACACCCAACCATTAAGGTAGTTAGTTAGTTGACATTCCTAATCCGTGAGGCAGCTAGTAGGTCGTATCATAAGGGTAATGCTAGGGAAAGTGTGCATCCATAGATAGCACCTGTATATGTCCAATGATCAATCAATGCCATCAAATGTGTATGTCTTGTGGAATTGGATCGTGATGAAAATCACAGATGTGACCTTATGCAATATGAGGGGTAACATAACCAAAACGAATTATGATTTAACCCCCCCCATTTGATTGTTATTGATTCAAGATGATATTCCAGGGGTTTACAACTTCTGGGAGTTGCTGTGGAGTTCAAGGGGGTGGAAGCTCCTTTGCGGCCTCCTTGTGCCGCTGTAGGGTGGGTTGAGGGCAGAACCCTCTTTTTTTTTGTAAATTACGAGCACATTTCATGCAATTTCCAATGATTCCCCATGGTATTAGTGAATCAATCCCCTCTCCATAATAAATATGCTAATGGCGATGGAAACACTTGATTTCTCCTCAGCTTGATTAAAGACATTGGATTTCACCTTTGATCTCAATACACTGCTTCTGCTTTTAAAGATGAGTCAAAAAGTGAAAATATCATATTTTATAGGCAACCTGTCCCAGACCCTGCATAGCTTGTCCTATACCTGTTCAGTACGCAACCAGCCAAAATGGTTGTTTTGGATTGGTTTGAGGCCTGGTTTGGGGTCTCTAGAGGTCTGGCTGGCTGAACCGACTATTTTCGGTTTTAGTTTGGCCAATTTTTAAAATAGTGATTGGAACATCTAAATTTACAGAAATGAAAATCTTCCCTAAGACGTACCTCATTGTTAATAGTCAATTCCTTGACCTTCATTTTCTAGCAATATTTCAACATGAAAGAAATCCAAGGCAAGTGGACTTTATCTCGACCTTTAGCTCTTTGGACATTTCCTTAGCCATGACAAAAATGTATATTTTCCAGAGATCACTACTCACTATGAAATCATAGATCCCAACTCGGCCTTAAGTCTCAATAAGACACATGCATATACTAAAACCCATCTTCTCAATCCTAGAGAAAGTATGAGGCTATCAACAATACAATTACTTATAACTTGAAGCACATGAGATCTATCTACAACTTAACAAATATAGCAACCACACATAAACAATAGGTTACAGATATTTTTGGTGAAAGACCCTGGAAAAACCCTTGCGGGAAAACCAGTGAGAGATGGAAGCAACTTTTATAATCTTAAGCAATTACAATCGATATAATAGAGTAGTCCAACATGGACTTATCTCTAAGCCACATAGGCTCTGATGATCAAGTCTGATCTGATGGAAGGCTTGTGATGCACCCCTCTGGTTGACTGTGCCCTTCACTTTGAATGAATGCGCCCCTCTGCTCTGACTGTATCTGTCTCTGAATTTCTATCTGACTAGGGCCTCTTTCCTTCTGCCTCTGGATCACTGTCTCGGTGATGCCCTCACTCTGATCTGCTGAACTCTGTCTCAGGAATGGGCCCCTCCTCTACTCAAGAATGCGCCCTCCTCTACTCAAGAATGCGCCCTCCTCTGACTTATCAATCTCTGATCTCTCAACTACTGAATCCTCTCAAGTATTGAAGCAATCTCTACCTCCCTGAAGGATCCAACCTCTACTCCAGATTAATAGTGCTAGATCTCTACTAAGATCTGCGCCCCTCTCCCTCTGGAAATGCACCCCTCTCCTCAGGAATGCGCCCTAGCTCAAGCACTGAGCTCTCTCTATGTAGATGAACTCACTGCACAGTAATGATGCTCCTCAATGCCTCAAATCAAGTGAGCCCTGATCTCTCTCAGTTCTACCCACTCTCTCCTCAAAGAATGCACCCCTTTGCATGCACTGATTCACCCTCACTCTCTCTCTCTCTCTCTCTCTCTTCTATCTCTGAAGAAAATACTCGAGTAACCTTTGCCCTATGCCCCTTGCCTCCTTTAGTAACTCACTGCCTGATTAGGGTTTCCAAAACCCTAATATGAGTGCATGCAAAAATCCTGCTTTTGCATGGAAAATAACATTGTGCATTAAAAAATGCATGCATGCAAACTCAGAAATGGAGTTTTGCTTCTGCATGAAGCAAGGTAAAGGGTCAGACAACTTTCCTAGTTAACTTTTCAACAACAAACTGACGGTATGGAGATTTCTCCCTCTATGCTAAATGGTTTCGTGATAATATTTAATGCCATTCTTGCAATTTTGCAATATCCATGATACTTTTTGGCATCAAAATCATGGCTGTTACCTCCCAACAGAAATAAATTGGATGCATTTTTTATTAACTGATTCATTCCATGAGTGTTGTTTCTGTTCGGGGTTTGAGCCAGTATAGGCCCTTCTGCTCAGTAGGTGAGATATTGATAACCAGAGACTACAGGAAAGGGCATAAAAGTAATTACTGACCGAAACAAAAGGCATGCTCATCATGTAACCAGTTAAACCCTCCAATCCAATTTAAAATTTTAAACTAAAATGATTTTAATGAGAAGTTGACTAAAATACACATTTTTTGGGCTCCAAAAGGTCACAAAATGAAGTAAGTAGTATCACTTCATAAGGAACAAAAGGGACAATGGTCTAAGTTTTTTAAGGGTGATTGTAGTGTAAAGACAAGGGATAAGGCATTTGTAGAGACTCTTGGACTCAATTGGAAGACTTTAAGTGCTATGAAGACTCTTGCAAGTTATAACTTATTGGTTGAAGTTCCAAGCTGGAATTGAAGTTCGAATTGGAATGGTAATCGTGAATGCTTTCAGTAATTGGTAATTACTCGATTTTGAGGATGTCTCAAATTGAATGAATTGTTCTGATCTCATTTGCCATTGACTGTATGGAAAATCATTGATTGTTTGTATCTTGAGAAACGTTCCTAAATATATTAAGTAATAGATTTTGGTTTGATATCATAACAGTTTGTTGCTGATATTACTATTTTGCTGAAGACCATAGCAAAGGGAAATAAATAATACAGTTGAGTACAGGCTTACTTGAGGCATCCGTATATCTGTCTGTTCATTAGAATTTGGCTTTCTGTCAGATATTTGCCCTCCCTCCATAACTAAAATAAGGGCTGCCAACAGACAATATATCCTTTTTATTTGAGAATGAATTGGCCAACCTCGGCTTCCTTGTATTGCAGATCTACGGTTAGAAATAACAAGAAGTATATTTTTTAATGCTCATCATATGTGTGGCTGCGATTATTTTGGTAATTTATAAAAGTCGTCAAATTATGTAAGTTGTTTCTTGTATTCAATGTAACAACTTTAACTAGAGAGATTAATACCACTGAGTAGATTAAGCCACCACTTCACTCTATGCTTCAATAGTATGTGAATAATTGCATTTGACCCAGCTTTCATTTTGCCAAAAAATGTTATGAAGGGTGACTGTGATAATTTATGTAGCATTATGAATTAGCTCTTTAGATCTAGTTTTGCTTTGTTACCTTTTGTTTTGGATATCTGGATAATGGAAAAATTGGATATAAACTTCAGGATTTAGCCTTTCTGTCTTATTGATTGAATGTCATGATCGCAGGTGGATCATCAGGATCCTGAGAACATATCGTTGCTTTGGTTTGATGCATTATGGGAAGCAGACTACAGGCATGATTCCCTCTTGGTTTTCTCTACAGGAAGATCTCCAACATTGTACAGAGAGCTGAGAAAGGAGAAACCTTTGCTGACCCCAGACATTACCATAATGTCTGTTGGAACAGAAATAACATATGGAGAATCGATGACCCCTGATAAAGGCTGGGAGGAAGTGCTGAATGAAGGGTGGGACAGAGCCATTGTGGTGGAAGAGGCGTCTAGATTCCCTCAGCTTAAGTTTCAGGTAAAGCCTTTCGTGTCCAAGAAACTATGCAAATACTAAATAGGTAAGTGTTGTTGACAAGTGGATTGCAGAATTTACCTGATTACAGGCAAATCACATTTTATAGAAAAGAAAGGGAACACATTTAAAAATTAAGAATTTGGTAGATACAATGGGTTCTTGAGTGCCACAGCATTGTGTATGACTGGCAATGTGCTGATTTATGTTGACTCCTTGCAGGTAGAAACAGAGCAGCGACCCCACAAAGTTAGCTTTTATATTGAGAAAACAAAGTCTTCAGAAGTGATTAATGATCTTTCTAAACGGTTAGAAGAGTGTCAGGTGAGATCCATGGACTGGATCATAGTCCAACCCTTTTAGGATGATTATTATTTTCATAAAGAACATTTCAGCTGCATACAGAATCTCAAAAGTTAGAACTATCACCTCAATTGGTATGGAAAGACAATCCATGGTGGTTGCACTTATGAGAAATTCCATTGGCACTGTTTATTTTGGATTAGAATATGGTTAACTGATTAAGTTCCTTGCATGAAAGTCCAAGCAAACAGTTCTTTTCATAATTGTTAGATAATGGCTTAAAAATATGTTTGGAGCTTAATAGTTAGTAAGTTCATCTATCGACAGTTGAATGTCAAAATCATATATAGTGGAGGCATCGATCTGGATATACTGCCACAAGGTGCTGGCAAAGGACAGGCTTTAGCGTATTTGCTGAAGAAATTCAATTCCGAGGGTAAATCACCCGAGAATACTCTTGTCTGTGGAGATTCTGGCAATGATGCAGAACTGTTCAGCATTGCAGATGTCTATGGAGTCATGGTATGTTTGTTGTTGCCTTATGCATTAGATATTCTTTGAGTTTTTCCAACAGTTTTGCAATTTACAGCTATTATCCTGATAGCTGTTACCAGAACCTTTGCTGTCTGTGCTACTTATCTTCTTTGAGTTTTTCCAACAGTTTTGCAATTTACAGCTATTATCCTGATAGCTGTTACCAGAACCTTTGCTGTCTGTGCTACTCTTGGTTAATTCTCCCATCGCGTGCATAAATTTGTCATCTGTTTCTTTGACCTTGTTCTGGCTTGGGTTATTTGATTTTTGAATGCAGGTTAGTAATGCACAAGAAGAGTTATTGCAATGGTATGAAGAAAATGCCAAGGGCAATTCTAAAGTTATCCTTGCTCATGAGAGATGTGCTGCAGGCATCATACAAGCCATGCAACACTTCAATCTAGACCCCAATGTTTCCCCTCGAGATATTCTAGGGCTCTCTCAAACTGAGCCAAAATATTTTTCACTTGGTCATGAGATTGTGGAATTCCATCTATTGTGTGAGAGATGGCGCCGGGCAGAAGTTGAAGATTCAAATGAGATATTCCAGCGTTTTAAAAGTGCAATTGTAAGGTTTAATATCATTGTTGGTGTTTTGTCATTTGATCTGCTAATTTTGATTTGATATCATTGATGGTGTTTGTCATTTGCTCTGCTAATGTGAGTGGTCTCCCCTCAAACATCTTAATAAAGCTTCCTCTAGCTAAGTCGAGTAAATATGGACAACAAATTAAAATGCAAGATGAGGAACTATAATGTTCATAGTAAAAATTTAAAACTCTTTTCTTGTTCGGAAGAAGCATGCAAAATGATCATTTGATCTGCAGAGATTTAATTAATGTGGAGCACCTTTATTGCAGTATTTGCCTCATCATTGAAAATTGCCTGGCAGGATCCTAACTGTAGCTTGTTGCATCCATGGGGGGTTGAAGAAAATCTTTTCATAGGCATTGATGTTCTGAGACAATGTTATGGAGACCAGAAAGGAAAGCAATTTCGTATTTGGATTGATAAAATTCGTCCATCGAAAATCTCTTCAGATATTTGGCTTGTGAGGTTTGATAAGTGGGAACTGATTGGTAAGAAAATGCATCTTGCTCTTTCCTAGTGATTTCCAATGAAATATAATTTTCATTTATTCAACTTCAGAAGCCTTCACATTAAATATTTTATGGATGATGTAATTATTGTCGTATATTCTTATCTGTTTTCCTTTTTCTCAAACAATGGTGACAAGGGAAAATCAACTTCTGTAATCTGTTTAACTGGCATCTAAATTATTGCTGTCCTGCCTCCTAATAATCTCATTTCTATTGAAACTACAGAACAAGAACGGCGTTGCTACTGCACGACTGCTTTACTCAAAGTGAAGGTAATGCTTAGATGCGATCGTTGAAAGAGTGGTTTGAAATTTTGGATACATTCTTCAGATCCCCAAACATGTAGATTATAAAATTGACTAATCTGGTGATTCTCTTTTTGGCAGCATGATGCTCCAAATTCATTGTCATGGATTCATATTCATGAAACATGGCTTGATGGACGTGGAAACAGAACTAATCTGTGTTGTTCAATCTAAAGAAGCTGCTAGACAGTACTCAAGCTCTGGTTCCGAGCTGACATGCCATGATGGAGCAAGGCATCAGAGGTTGATGTTTTGGTACATTTAGATTTATACCTAAACATTTGAAGAATCCTTTCCATCTCCCCTTATGCAATTATTTACGTGCCGCATCTATAGGCAATAAATGTTTTTCCGCGGTTTAGTAAACACTAGATCTTGAAGATTAAACCCCCAGCAATAAGAACTCTTTGCTGCCAATCTTTTATGACTAAATTTTTTACTTGTGAAATATTTGTAAAAGATTATTGAGTTAATCTACCCAACTCACTGAATGTTTACTTGTGGGCTAATATGGATTTGTGTGTGGGTGTGCGGTCCCACACTAATATTTTTCCAATGAACTCAACTGAATTACACAAGTCAATTTCTCATACGAGCTTCCGCTCCGTACATTTACAAGGTGTTGTCATCTTTAAATAAACATATGAAGTAATAAATTTATACTGGTACACATCTAGCTACACCATGGCCTTTAGTGTATGGAACTACATTAAAATTACTGAGCTCACCCAAACTACACAAGTCAATTTCTCATACGAGCTTCTGCTCTATACATTTGCAGTGTGTCGTCATCTTTAAATAAACATATGCTGAATTAATAAATTTATACTGGTACATATCTAGCTACAACACGGCCTTCAGTGTATGGAACTATTCTTCCCAGGGATTGAAGCAAAAACAGTTAGAGTGGAATCAGGAAAATTGCATAGATGGTATTAGGCTTAGCTTTATTCATGGTAATGGTCCACCCAAGCTGTCGCCCTTGTTGCATGCCACTCTGGGCTGCCCCTGAAACTATTTTTGCCAAGGGTTGAAGCAAAAATAGTTAAAGCAGAGATCCGTAGACAGTATTATCTTGTTCATGGTAGTGATCTACCCAAGCAGTCGCTCTACTTGCATGCGACTTTGGGCAGCTCCCCTTCCAAGGAGTTTACTGCCCAAAACCCTTTGCAGTCCTCGAGCAGGGCCCTTGGGGATGATAGTGTTGAAATTTGTACCTTGGACAAGTGTTCCACTAGGTGACTTGTGCCTAGTCAAAAAGGGGAAATGTATAACATGACCCTTGTCATTAATAATTTTATGAGATATAAAGTTGATTTTCACTTTATGAGATATAAAGTGACTTTTTGGACATTTAATGAGAATGTGACTTAAATTAATTTTTAAGTGGAGAAAAAGTGATTTTTTCTCCACGGTAGATTTAAGAGACTCAAGATCCAATTGGTGCCCTTGGATCGAAGAGTTGGTTCATCTACCCTCATTAATGAACAAAAAGGCCAAGGCAAGCAAATAGGCACATTCCATTCATTTTTCACGAGCTTTGGAGAAGAAGACAAGGAGAGAGAGAGAGGCACGATTTCCCAAGCAGGTGGTACAGCAGGAAGGGCACGATTTCCAAGAATTCTAGCACAGAAATCGAGCAGGGAGCAGCATTAAATGATGCCATACTGACAATAAATCGAATAGTCTGTACAATCATTTCCTGTAGCAGAGGGCAGGGTAGGAATTTGGAATAGTTCTCACCCGTCAACTTTGACGGTTTCAACAGTATACAGAGATGTTTTCACTGTTTTCTTCGTTTTATGTGACAGCAAGTTTCAAATATAAGCCGTATTTGATGGGCAAAATGGCCCATGACTGGCATTTTTCCTGTCAAATTCCCACCCTGGCAGAGGGCATGATTTTCTAGACTGAGCAGGGCACGAAAATCAAGAGCATTTATTGCTATAACAGAGGGAATGCAGTTCAAGGCAGCAGGAATGCACATAGCACAAAATTCGAGGAGGGATTTCATACTGTGTTGTACAACCACTGTACAGAAATCCGAGCACAAATTTTGAGCAATTTTTGAGCACAAAAATCGAGGCAGACTGTGGCACTGTTTTTGAGGCTGAGTTTGGTCACTATGGTTGAGATAAGTTGACATTTATTGTTGATATTTATTCTGCTGTAAATTCTTCCAGAAAAGAAATAAATTTCCTCTCTCACAGGTTTTCCCCTTTGGGGTTTTCCTGGGGCAATTGCCCAAAAATCACTGTGTTTAAAATTCCTGTGTATGATTGTAAATTTCTGCTCTTTGACTGTAAATTACTCCATGTGTTTCATGTCCTAAAATTTGGTTTATGCTAAAGTAAATTTTCAGCAGTCAAATGAAAATGTGGAATGGGCATTAAACTATGAATTTTTCTGAGACTTGAAACCGGTTTGGGTTGAGAATTTTTACAGATAGATGGGTTGATGTTAGAACCACCATGGCCAATCTGCATGCAGATGTGCTTTTTCTTTCAAGAGGTTAAAGTCCTTGGCTTCAAGTTGCACTGGCTGATGTGCAACTGTAATGGTGATTATGTCACTACTTCAAATGTGCTTTTTCGTTCAAGAGGTTAAAGTCCTTGGCTTCAAGTTGCACTGGCTGATGTGCAACTGTAATGGTGATTATGTCACTACTTCTCATGAGGATGGCAAAAGCGGGATTATTTGCATAGTTGCCTCTTGTCTTGTTCCTCATTTTTCAGATAAAGGGGAGGATCCCATGGCCTAGTTTTGCTGGATGATAATAATGTTAGATGGTAAGGTGTGGAGTTTTTGTTCGGTGTGTGCCCCTATGTTCCCATTGGTCGAAAGCTGCCTAATGCTATGTGGATCCTTGGAGGGGACTACAACATGGTTGAGTGGGATGGGGACCGTGTGGGAAAGCATGAAACGATTCTTTGATTTGATGAAAGATAGGCTTGGAATGAGTGCAAAATGATGCCTGGTATGTTTAACATTATGTGGGGTCAAAAGAATTGCACTAGTTGAGTGGTATACTTGGTCCAATAGATAAATGAGCAATAACTTGATACAAGCTAGGCTTGATAGGTTCTATGCTATAAGTCACAAGATGCCACATTCACCTCTAATAGTGAGGGATTTGTCGATGTGGATTTGACTATCACCTTATTTGATCATTTCCCTCTCTCCACTCTTATGATCATTTACCTTGATTCCTAGTATGAAGCTTTTTCTTCTTTTCAGTTAAATGTTTCTCTTCTGGAGTCAAACGAGTGTCGAAGAGCTGTTGCAAGGGTTTTCCATTTGGTGCCCTTTCTAGCAGGGACTATGGTGTGGGAGGGAGCCACACAATACAAAACTAAATTTCTTTGGGGTTGGGGAAATATGGTCAACTAGAGCTAGGAAAGGTAAAGAAAACTAATTTTGAAACCAATTTTAACAAGCTTGTAAAAGGGTGGAAAGGGGCCCTTTTAATGCATGGTAGGCAACCAATAAAATGGAATCACAACTTTGAGTGTGTGTTTGAAGACTATAAAGCCAAAGGGGCTAGGATTAGGGGGCACATTGTTATATCCATATCTGAATATTCTCAATTAACTTGGAATAAACCCATAATTTTTGAAATAACCCACATTTTGATAGATATAAGATGATATATAATTGATGATTGAAAATTACAATGCTTTGGCCTTTATATAGGCCTACTAATACCTTTTTATCGAAATGTTATGTCTTTTAATGTAAATGATTTAATTATTATTATTATATTATTATTATATTACTATTATTGATCATTTAATATTATGTTTGTTACATTTCCTTCCCCTTAAGGGAAGCTTTGTCCTCAAAGCTTATTTAGTGAAGGACTTATCAGTTATTCTTGTTCGTAACATCTTTTCATGGTCTTTTGAACCTGTAACTCTGATACTTGATGAAACAAGGCGATATAATTTTCGAATTCTTGAGTTGAGTTGTTGCATTTCTTGGGAAGTGATCCATCCGAAATTTACCTTAATCGGAGTTGTTTTCTGGTTTGATGGAATATAATTTTTTGTTTTGTGCTCCCAAGCAATTGGGTGATTTTGTCTTTTCTCTCCTTCAAAGTAGTTAGTTTGTTTATAGGAGTAATGTTGTTTATTTTCGTCTTGATTTTGTCGACTTTTATGATTTGGATGTCGATAAGGGCTCTTTGTAACGTTACTTTTCTTGTTAATGTTCATAGTGTCTTTCTACTTCTATTCTTGTGTATATCATTCTTTAAATGGGAAGACATCTTGAGCCGCGACTCGAATTGAGTTTGTAAATGTGCCTTTTAACCCGTCCTCTAACATTTTGTTATCATTCTGCATCTTTTTAATCATTTCTTCTTGTGATTTCTTATCATCTTCGAACCTCTTAAGTTGTTTTGTTAAATGCAAAATTTCTTCCTCTTTATCCAATAGTTTTCCTTCGATATCTTCATTTGATTGTTCTGCCCTCTTAGTACCTTTTAACTTCCTGATTTTTCCAATTAATGTCTTGTTATGGTTTCTTAACCGATATATTTCTTCAATGTTATTTGATGACGTGCTTTTGACTGATGTAATCTCTAACTTGTGCACCTTTTTAGTGTCGTTCTCTTTCTGATGGAGTTCTTTAATTTGTTGTTGAAGGCGACAATTCTCTGCTTCTTGGCATCTTACTTTTGTCTGAATTTGTGTGATTTCGTCATCTTTGTCCTTGATGATTTTGTTTAAACGTTTTATTTCTTCTTCTAAATCGTTATTGCTTCTATAATGTGATTCTTTGACATTTTTCAGTTTCTAATTTTGTCTTCAAGGTTTTGATTGTGACTTTTTAGATGTGATATTTTCTCATCCTTATCTGATAACATTTTTTGGAGCTCTTGTTTTTGACCTTTTACGTTACGATTCTCTTGTTCTGTTAAATGATTACGCAATTTTTGCTTCATATTCGCGATTTGAAGATCATTATTAGTTGCTTTATATTGCTCTAACTTGTCCAATGTCGCTTGTAGCTGCGACTTTACTACTGCATATGTGTATGTCATTGTTTGTGACTGTGTCTTCGCTTCAACTTTGTCTTTTTTTCTTTGACAATAAATGGTCTTCGACTTCTCTTCTTAAAACTTCTTTAATACTTTAATGCTTACAAATTTCTAAATCTGGGATCTTTTATTTGATGCCTCAGTGTTGCTGATGCAGAAAATCCACTGCATGGATCCTAATTCTGATTGCACCAGTGACTCCGGCTCACAAAAACGGTGAAGAATGAATATATACACTGCCACCTTTGTCTCACACTAGCCACAATAGTCTTTTCCTTTCTCTGCATACAATGCAGGCTCACATAGAGAAAGTTATGCTCAAAAGGCACTTGGATCTCCACGTTGGTTAACCTTTTGCTCTAGATTAACTTCTTTGTGGATTGTGTGTAGATTAGGTGGTTGGGAAGAATGATTGTTACCCTCCCCACCCAAGTTCAATTCTCACTTGCTCCTTGGTAGCCTTAAGACTTCTTGTGCACTTCTAGTTTTTATGTCCAATAACCTTTCAATAAGTAAATAATCTAATTAAGGTGTGAGTTGGTTTCTTGATAAAACCAAGAGCTGGTTTTATAAAACCAAGGGTTGGTTTTATAAAAACCTATACTATGTGTGGTTTTATAAAACCAAGGGTTGGTTAAATAAAACCTATGTTATAAAAACATGGGCTCTGATACTAATGTAATATCCCTATCCAGATATTCTCATGTTGTGATCGTGTCCAAATCACAATAAAACTAGTCAAGTGAATAGTCAACCAATAAAAAATAACTCCATTAGGAAAGAATAAATAATATTAAATATATATTGATAAGAGATGATTACATTACAATTTGATAGACCATTTAAATATGGTCTTATGTGCCTTTTCAATGGAAACGTACGTCTCTATCTATTAGATTAATTACATATCAATTTTATTTAATATTTGTTTAATTACTTTTATTTTATTATTTAATTATTTGTTTATTGATATGTTTATATATTATTTTATTTGTTACATGGCCTTCCTCTTCATAATACTTTGTCCTCAAAGCATTAGTGATGAAGGTTGTATTTTCATAAAACCATGCATGGTTTCATAAAATCATGTGCGGTTTCATGAATGCTATTCTTTAACTTTTTTTTCTTCTTCTTTTTTTCATTTTCTTTTCTCTTGTGGATGATTCTCTTTTTCCACTTCTTTGTAATATTTTTTTTCTTACTTCTTGTTCTCTTCTTGTTATATGCAACGGAAATAATTACTTATTTTCTCTCTTTTTTCCCCTTCTTGTATTCTTGATTTACGATTGTCTTTGAATTTTGCAGCGGAATAATATATTTTTGTTATTAATTTGATTTGCTTCAAAGTTGAATCTTCTTTGGGCCAAAAGCCTACTTTTGGACAAGGTCCTAGATTATTGGGAAATCCAAAAAATGATGGCCAAAAGCCAATGTGGATCAAAAGATCCTTAATGAGAGAAGCTCTGAGAATGGTTTGTGGCCAAAGGCTGGAATAAAGCCCAAGAAGGGGCCCTGATACCAATGTTATATCCATATCTAGATATTCTCAATTAATGTGGAATAAACCCACAATTTCTGAAATAACCCACATTTTGATAGATATAAGATGATATATAATTGATGATTGAAAATTACAATACTTTGGCCTTTATATAGGCCTACTAATACATTTTTATCAAAAGGTTATGTCTTTTAATGTAAATGATTTAATTATTATTATTATAATATTATTATATTACTATTATTGATTATTTAATATTATGTTTGTTACACACATGATGGATGACTGATTGAGATGCATGCACTTTTGAAATTCTATTTTCAACATCTTAAGACAACAAAAATCAAAGAGGAGTTTGGCTTTTTGAGATCCCAATGGCAACCTTACAGAGGATGAGGTGGGAATCCAACATTTTTTTCAAGAACATTTCCAACGGATTTTCACCTTAGTAAGTTTTGATCCCCTTCATGTTACCTCTATAAAGCTTGTTAAATAAGTTGTCCCTTGGAAGGTAGAAACCTTTGAGAAAATGTACCTTTCTAGGGAACTAGAGTTGGTTGAAGTGGAAGCAACTATGGAAGAGCTCAGGATTGAAAAATCTTGAGGATCTGATGGCCTTATGGTGGAGTTAGACAAGAAAATGTGGCATGCGGTTGGCCTCACATATTTGAGACTGTATCAGGATTCGATCTAAGGTGGTAGTATGGGGAGTTTGTCAATTCAAGGCTTATTAAAGTTATCCCTAAAGGTGTTTAAGGGGAATTGATAAGAGGTTGGCATCCTATTATCCTCTTTAATGTCTCTTACAAAATCCTAGCCACAACATTTGCCATGAGGAGTGACTTATTAGTTTCTTGAATAGTCCAAAGGAGAAAACTATTAAAGATAGATTGAAACGGTAAAAACCCGTTTACTGGTACTATTGGAACCTCCACTTGTGAAAATATAAATAATTCATGAATAAGTAGGTAATATGAGTTGATAAAAGTTGATATGAAAAACATGATGATGTTACAATAATAATGTTGCCCGAATATATAGGCATACATGATGACTATTCACCTGAGGCCATGTCCCTTAGTTAATTTAATTTTTAATGTTTATATTATTTATGATTTTATTATTTAATATTATATATATATATTTTATGTTACATAAAATATTATTATCCTCTTAAAATATTATTTTATCCTATTATTTTCTTTAATGTCTCTTACAAAATCCTAGCCAAAGTGTTTGCCACGAGGAGGGACTTATTAGTTTCTTGGATAGTCCAAAGGAGAAAACTATTAAAGGTAGATTTATCCTCGTTAATTTTTAATGTTTTGATCCCCTTCAGGTTACCTCTATAAATCTTGTTAAATACGTTGTCCCTGGGAAGTTAGAAACCTTTGATAAAATGTACCTTTCTAGGGAACTAGAGTTGGATGAAGTGGAGGCAACTATGAAAGAGCTCAAGATTGAAAACTATTGAGGATTTGATGGCCTTATGGTGGAGTTAGACAAGAAAATATGGCATGCGGTTGGCCTCACATATTTGAGACTGTATCGGGAATCGATATAAGGTTAATTGTCAATTCAAGGCTTATTAAAGTTATCCCTAAATGTGTTTAAGGGGAATCGATAAGAGGTTGGCATCCTATTATTCTCTTTAACGTCTCTTACAAAATCCTAGCGTTTTCCATGAGGAGTGACTTATTAGTTTCTTGGATAGTCCAAACTTGAGAAAACTATTAAGGGTAGATTGAAACAGTAAAAACATGTTTACTGGTACTGCTGGAACTTCCACTTGCGAAAATATAAATAATCCATGAATAAGTAGGTAATACGAGTTGATAAAAGTTGATATGAAAAATATGATGATGTTGCAATAATAATGTTGCACGAATATATATGCATACATGATGACTATTCACCTAAGGGCATGTCCCTTAGTTAATTTAATTTTTAATGTTTATATTATTTCTGATTTTATTATTTAATATTATATATATATATATATATATATATATTTGATGTTACATAAAATATTATTATTCTCTTAAAATTTTATTTTATCCTATTATTCTCTTTAATGTCTCTTACAAAATCCTAGCCAAAGCATTTTCCACGAGGAGTGACTTATTAGTTTCTTGGATAGTCCAAAGGAGAAAACTATTAAAGGTAGATTTATCCTCGTTAATTTTTAATGCTTTGATCCCCTCCATGTTACCTAAAGCATTGCCTAATCGGTACCCGCCTCACGTCAACTAGGCTATGTTAATAGTTTCCAGTAAAGTGTTAGATAATCTATGCCTTTAAATAGCTTCAATCTCTTCTGTAAAACGTCCAAGGTGAAGGGTAAAACAAGGTTAAGGTCGCACGAATTCAAGCGATCCCTTGGTCTTTTCATTCCACCAGGAGGGCGTAGCCTGAAGTAGTTATCGGCTTGGGCTATTCCAAGTCTCCATTCTTCTGTTTTAGTTGGAGTTGTTGAGTTTTTTCTAGGTTCAAAGAGTTTATTAAATGTTTGCTATTTTGGTCCTATTCCATGGGTAAAGGGGTACATGTGCAGTTTTCCTATCAGATCCGACATGCATAATGGGACTTACATAACTTCCTATGTTGAATGACTCGAAAGGTATGGCTGTGTCTGTTATTATAGGGAGGGGTAGTAAGGCAAGATGTTTGGAGGTTGTAGTAAGGGAAGGTTGTAGTTTGGCAAGGTCTGGTTAGAGGGTGATAGGTGAGGTCATAGATTCTTCGGTAATATCTAAACGTAACGAACTTATTTTTTCATTTGCTACTATTATATCAGTTAAAATGTGAAAAGTTATTTTACCTCTATAATGCTTGTTAAATACGTTGTCCCTTGGAAGGTAGAAACCTTTGAGAAAATGTACCTTTCTAGGGAACTAGAGTTGGATGAAATGGAGGCAACTATGAAAGAGCTCAAGATTGAAAAATCTTGAGGATCTGATGGCCTTATGGTCGAGTTAGAAAAGAAAATGTGGCATGCGGTTGGACTCACATATTTGAGATTGTATCGGGAATCGATCTAAGGTGGTAGTATGGGCAACTTGTCAATTCAAGGCTTATTAAAGTTATTCGTAAAGGTGTTTAAGGGGAATTGATAAGAGGTTGGCATCCTATTATTCTATTTAATGTCTCTTACAAAATCTTGGGCCAAAGCGTTTTCCATGAGGAGTGACTTACTAGTTTCTTGGATACTCCAAAGGAGAAAACTATTAAAGGTAGATTTATCCTTGTTAATTTTTTAAATTTTTGGGAAGGTCTTTCGTGGGCTTAGGGTCCAACCACAAGCTTTTGTTTTTGAAAATTGATTTTGATAGGGCCTATGGCAAGATTGATTGGAACTTTATCCTTAACATGATGGATTGGTTGGGGTTTGTGTTGAAAAGTTAACCGAGAAAGTTGTTATTCATGTTCAGATGCCTAACATGAAGGTGCTTTTTCAGTATAGGCATCAGGGGAGGGTAGAGGGTGAGATGCACTCTACCAAGTGTCATGAATCCAACAGTGGATGCATGTAAGTAGAGTTTTCAGTGTCGTTTTCCTTATGCATGCAATGTTTTTAATTAAAAATCATGCAAAAGCGGGATTTTTTCATGCACTCATATTAGGGTTTTGGAAACCCTAATCAGTTAGTGAGTTTATATAAGGAGGCAAGAGGTCACCGGAAAAGTTTGATCAGTATTTTTAGCAGACATTGATGAGAGAGAGAGAGAAGGGAAAATTCTCTGTATGCAAAGGGGGGGCACACTCATCTGAGATAGATTGAGGGCATCCTCCTAAGAGAGTGAGGGTGCATGATTTCTAGAGAGAGAGAGAGAGAGGCCACATCACCTAGTGTGTGAGAGACATATTATGAGATTTATGTTATAACACAACTTGTAGTTTCCCCTAAAGGATAATTGTGTATAGAATGGTAGAGGAGCCAAGAAACTAAAGAGGTGACCTAAGAAGGCCTCTATCCCTGGATGGATCGGCTGCCACGCTAATCGAGGCACTCTTTGCTTTATGCCACCAAAATCCCTAGGTAGCAAAGGGGGAGACCTTGATTTGCTCCCGACCGGAGAGATCTAAATCCAACCACCAGATCAAACTATAAACCTAGAATACGTAAGGTGATGGATATGTGAAACCCTAGATCTAGAAGATGAAGTCACTAGAGGGGCTATGCTTGGATTGAGAGGCTTACGACAAATGAGATATCAACCCAATATGTTTGATTGTAGTGACTTAGAGTTTTAGATGAAGGTCTAGGATCTAGGTGCCAGTACAAATGATCAAATATTGTTTCCTTGGGAAACATGATCAAGGTAGAAGCACCTGCTTGATATGACTTGATGATAGATATGACTTGATGAGGTTAATACTTTCAAGCACCCGCTAGATGTGACTTGATGATATATATGACAACATTAACACACACAAGCCAAAATTGGATCCTGAAACAACCCAACAGACAACAAATCCAAGGAGGGTGAATTGGTTTGAGATCAATGCTTAGGGGAAAAGGGCAGATGGAGTCCTCTAGGGGTGATGCCCTAGGGAACCCACCTGGGGATAAGCCTTAAGGTTAAAACTCAGAAAATGGATCGTCGCGATTTTGAGTTATTAGACCTAGAGAATTTTTATATTTTTAGAAGTTAGGGTTTTAATGCAATTTTCATCTAAGACTAATGGATAAATTGACAAAACTAAAGAGAAGCTATTGCAATCACTTACTTGATGCTCGTAGAATAATGTCGTATCGTGAAGACTAGCCCCAACAAGATCAAATGAAGACTTCAAGTATCCATGTCCAAGAAAACGACCAAGGAGCCAAGTGCGTCCTCCCTATCTTGCATAACCAAAGAATATTCAATCCGAAATGCAAGATAAGATGGATGATAAACAACAAGAGACAAATAAATAATGAGAAAATGGTCATGAGACAAATCTACTCCTTGTTCAAAACCCCAATCTGAGAGAGAGAAGCAAGGTGAGATTCCTCTACAAGTGTGTTGATGTATTTGTAACTTTGGAAGATATTCACTTGTATATTGTATTTGTACTTTATTGTATCCCCAACAGAGATGTATTATTCCTCCGATTGGAAGTGTCATCAGTTGTACTTGCATGTGTCGCAAGTTATATTGTAAGTGTCGTAACTTATACTTTATGGGTTATTAGACCACCTTGATGGGGTCGACCCTATATGAGTCATGTGGGTTAAAGGGTTATTAGACCATCCTAGTGGGGGTCGGCCCAGTCAACATTATGTTAAGTGGTTAAGTTAGGGTCGACCTAGATAAAGTTAAACGACAAGTGAAGTAGTGTATAAATAGAGAGTGTGTCTCTCTCATTTTACACATTCTATTATTCACTCTCTTCGCATTAGTGAGAGAAAGGAGGAGTGCGCACAAGTGGAGGAGGATTAGCTGCTGAAGATATATATCTCTTGGGTTTGATCATGGTGATCCTTGTATTGATGCTTATTTTATCTCTGAGGAAGTTGCGGGGTTTTTCACCTTCTTGGTTTTCGCCGGTGAAATGTTTTGTGTCTCTTGTCTCTTATGCTTGATATGCTGTACATGTTGTTCTTTTAGTTAAGATCCTAGATCTATTGATTTGAATGATGAAAAAATAACATGGTATGAAAGCTAGCCTGAAGGAAGGCATGGTATGGCATTTTTGACACTTGTTGCACTTGTGACAAATTGGAAGCTAGGGCTTGGTATGGTAAAAACCAGTCATCGTGGAATTTTCGCTATAACTCAGTTTTGGCGAAGGTTCAGGATCTGAAACTTCTACTGGTCGAAGATGAAATGTCCATGTACCTTGTGTCCAAAGGATAGCCTCAGATTCATTGTACTTTGTGAGATATTATCCGTACAAGTTAGGGTTTCTTCCTCTTCCAGAATGCAGTCCTAAATAGGTGATCTAGGAAAAAAGGTCATATCTCGGGCTAGGAAGCTCCAAATGGAATTCCGTAAAAATCGATAGTTAGGGCATGGACTGTACCTTCACAGGTCCAGGTTTCAGAGGCCGAAGTTGAAATAGTGACACATGGAACTCCGCACAAGTTCACTATCCTGTTTCATCCCATAAACATGTCACGTAGCGACATTTGGCATATCTCTCTCTCAGAAAATCCATTTGAGGTCAGACCTGTGGGGTTGGAAAGATGACAGGTTAGGATAACAAAATTTGAAGTTTCATACCCTTTGGATCCGAAATTTCAGAGATACATCAGAAACAATATGGCATATATTTCTGTCCAAACAGAATTGGATTCTAAGCACCTTCATTTTTGGATCGTCATTGCTGTGGGAAATTAGGGTTTCGGAGAAAGTTGGAATTTTTGAAATATGAGACCACGGCTGGATGATACTCATCAAAATCGAAATTTAGAGACCAAGATCGAATTTTTTGGTCGGGCAGAACCTCGAGCATCATCAAACCCTAGTTCGGGATTTTGATCGGTAAGGTGGAAAATTAGGGTTTCTGCAAAAGTTGAAATTTTTGGAATCTGTGACCATGGCTGGATTCTCCTCAGAAAAATTGAAGTTTAGAGCACAAGATCGAACCTTTTGGTTGGGAAGAACCTCGGGCATTATCAAACTTTAGTTCGGGATTTTGACAAGAAGATCCGAAAGTTTAAAAGTCAATTTTGAGGGGTCAAATTTTGGAGATTTCAAAATTGAAGTATACCAGCTTGATCATCTCAGCAATGCACATCTTTTCATCCAATCATAAGTTTGAAATTCAAAATTTGAATTTTTAGGGTTTCTCTGACCAACCCTAATCCAGCTCCAGATCCAGTTTCAGAAAATCAAAGTGGATTGAACTAATCCTAGAAAAAAATGAATTGGACACCTGCATAAGTGAAGATGTTCCAGTGCTAGAGGGAGATGAGGCTAAGACCTTACATAAGAATGTTACAAGAAATCTCGACAGGTATGACTTGAGGAGATATAGGTATGTTTTGAAATCTGTTCATGATTAAGTTTATGATATGTTTGTCTTCATATTATTATTATTTTTTTGTTGGCAAAGTGGTGGAACCTCCTTGACTAGCAAGTTTGCCTTTGGCTAAGTTACCACGAACCAGGGGCATCTAAGCCGTCAAAATCACCTGGGGATCGCACCCGGCCTGGACCGCACCAACCCTTAATATGGTTGGATTTTTTGGTATCCGCGGGATTAGAACCGACGACCTTTCTGCTTAGGGGTGTCTTTACCATACCCCGCCACCAACTGTTCTACATCTCACGGATGTTTGTCTTCATATTATTGAGGTTAGTACAATATTGATTAAGTTTAGACTTGTCTTATCACCCTAGTAAAAGTATGAATGCATGTGAATAATAAAAGACATTCTTTAATTAGGGTTATGAGACTTATGCTTGTACTAATGCGCTGTGGTGTTGTATGAGGATGATCTTATCCGCTAACATGAAAGGTACATCAAGAAAGACAAATCAAGTACTAGATCAAGAGCATATGACTATGGTGACATGAAGACAAAGACTTATACATAGTCATGGATCACATAGAAGCTCTACTTACGAGGTATGTATAACTTGGTTCTACAATTGCTAACTTATGAGATATGCAAGTTACTAGCACAAGTCATTATGAGGGTATGTTAGACATAACTAGCAAGCATGATAATCCATGTATGTTTTTCCTATATCAAGTTAGAATCCTACCTTGTGTTAGGATCTTATGCTTTTGTATGAATGATAATGATTATTCTTGAAGTTAGAAGTTTAAGTAATCAAGGGTTTATGCATATTATGTTTCTTACTTTGATTGATGATATGACTAACTAGAAGAGTCCTATGGTCAAATAAGAATATGCATGAGTAAAAGAAGTCTTCCCTGAAACCTTGAATACTAACGCTTATTACCTATGTATGAAATGATAATGACCATACATAAGATTATTTAGAATCATAATGTTTTGATAGTATTGAGATTATACTAATGTATGTATGGTTATGTACGAGATTTTGAGGATAACACAATGGTGACACTAGTGCACACTTAAGTATGCATAGTGGTCCAGGATGGAATAAGTTTAAGGACAGATAATCCAGGAAGCAAAGATCAAGAGGGAGCTCACTCTAGTAGTTCCTGCACGGAAGCAAAGATTGAGAGGGAGTCCACCCAACAACCAAACAAAGATAAGTATTTGAATTGTTATTTCCTGTATATATGATTACTTAAATGATGTTGTTTAGTCATGTACATACTTATGTTCCTAGATTTATGATGTGTATTATGCATTTTAGAAAAGTTGCATTAATGAACAAGATACTACTAATATGCAAGTATTGGGTAAGTGGCCCATGGTACTATACAGCATTCCATTGCTACTTATCTAGAATGAAACCTCTTTGCTAACATGTTGGGAGTTGTGCACACTCTTAACAATGTTCTGGTAGAGATGGAAGGCATCTAGAAAGTTACGGGATATGGATAAATGTTGTATTGAAGCATTGGCTAAAATAATTGCATGACTGTACGACATATGTCTTTATGCATAAGAATTTGTTTTGAAAAACTATGAGAAGTTTCTAAACATGCAATTGAATTTGACTTGTAGGAAAGATCGTGTACAATTACCTACAAAAGAAGGACAATGACATTTGTTCCAGCAATGAAGTTCACTATCTATTGAAGATATTGAAGAATCTGAAGTTCCCAGGATCCGGGATGCAGTAATGGAAGGATGCCATGATCGAGGAATACCAGTCGATCATAAAGAATGATGTTTGGGATGTGGTCCCGAGACCAGAAGGGAAGTCTGTTGCGACTTCCAAGTGGATTTATAAGATCAAGCATGATGTAGATGGAAGCATAGAGAAATACAAGGAAATGTTTGTGGCTCGTGGCTTCTCCTAGAAAGAGGGGATAGATTATGAAGAGACCTTTGCTCCTGTAGCCAGATACACTTCCATCAGAACAATACTTGCTTTGGCTGCAGTGATGAAGTGGAAGATTCACCAGATGGATGTCAAGACAACTTTCTTGAATGGTGTAGTCGAAGAGGAAGTGTATGTGGAGCAGCCAATCGGTTTTGAAACACATGACAAGGAGTCATATGTGTGCAGATTGAAGAAAGCCTTGTATGGTTTGAAGCAAGCACCCATGACTTGGTATGGTAGGATAGACAACTTTCTATCCAGCTTGGGATTTACTAAGAGTAAAGCAGATTCCAACCTTTACTACAAGGTTGAGGAAGGTAATCCCGTGATACTACTACTGTATGTGGATGACCTGTTTGTTATAGGTGCGGATGGGTTGATTGCCGACACCAAGAGGAAGCTTGCTGCCCTGTTCGAGATGAAGGACTTGGGATGATGCATTACTTTCTAGGCATGGAGGTGTGGTAGATTACAGATGGAATCTTCCTTGGACAAGGGAAGTATGCAAGAGAGATCCTGAAGCGGTTCGGGATGATGGACTGCAAGGCCATGGCCACACCTATGGCATCGAACCTGAAGCTTCTGTGTGATGGTTCATATGATCTGGTTGATGTCACAGTGTATCGTCAGATTATTGGGTCCTTGAAGTACTTGACGAACACGAGAACGGATATTTGCTTTGCGGTGAACACATTGAGCCAGTTCCTGATGGATCCCAGAGGTGTGCACCTGGTTGCTGTAAAGCATATTCTGAGATACCTGAAGGGTACAATTGATTATGGGATCAAGTGTGATGCGAATCAAAAGTTTAACCTAGAGGGTTATGTTGATTCAGATTGGGTAGGCAGTGCTGCAGATAGGAAGAGCACTTCTGGGTGCTGCTTCAGTATAGGATCAGGTGTGATCTCTTGGTTTAGCAGGAAGCAGTCCTGCGTAGCACTAAGTACAGTCGAAGTAGAGTATGTTGCAGCTTGTTCGGCTAGTTGTGAGGCAGTATGGATTAGGAAGATACTGTCTGAGTTATTGGATTTCCCGTTGGATTCTATTGGTATATTTTGTGACAACCAGAGTTGGGTGAAGTTGTCTGAGAGCCTGGTATTCCATGATAGGTCGAAGCACATCGAGATCAAATATCACTATATCAGGGATATGGTGCAGAGAGGAGCAGTGAAGCTCTTGTATGTTGCGACAGATGAGCAGGTTGCAGATGTGTTGACGAAACCACTAGCTAGAGTGAGGTTTGAGTACTTCCGAGAGAGGCTTGGTGTTCTTCAGATTGAAGACACTTCGAGGAGGAAGTGATGGGACACATTTGCAGGAGCCATTCCAAGCATGGTGATAGGAGGATCCTTCCATGGCTGTGGATGTAAGCGCTGTGTGATGAGCATCGGGACGATGCTCTAGTTCCTGCTTTGTATATGCATCAGTTGGATGCTTTGTATGATCAGTTGGATCATGTATGATGATATGCATCAGGACGATGCAGTGACGATGATTAGGATGATCATGTGTGATGAGTATCAGGATGATACTCTGGATGATATACATCAGGATGATGCAGTGACGATGATCAGGATGATCATGTGTGATGAATATCAGGATGATACTCTGGATGATATGCATCACGACGATGATCAGGATGATCATGTGTGATGAGTATCAGGATGATACTCTAGATGATATGCATCAGGACGATGCTATGACGATGATCAGGATGATCATGTGTGATGAGTATCAGGATGATATTCTGGATGATATGCGTCAGGACAATTCTATGATGATGTATATCAAGATGATGTATGGTGAGTATCAGGTTGATACTCTGTCGCCATGGACAGGTTGTGCAGATGAGCATGTAAATTGACCTAGGAGATCATGCCGGTCGTGCTTCGGCACATAAAGGATCCTGTGATACTCTTTCGAGGTTTTGCTCTGGGAGGACATGTAATATTGGCCTGGGAGATCTTGCCGGTCGTGTTGCAGCACATAAAGGATCCTAGGATACTCTTTCGAGGTTTTGTCCTACGGCATATAATATTTCCCTGGGAGATCCGATAGGTTGAGCTGTGTGCTCGCAATCAGTCCTGGGATACTCTTTCAAGGTTTTGTGGTGACCACATGTAATATTGCCCTGGGAGATCTTGCCGATTGTGCTTTGGCACATAAAGGATCCTGGGATACTCTGTCGAGGTTTTGTGGTGGGGGTCACATGTAAGTTGACCTGGGAGATTTTTCCGGTCGTGCTTCGGCACATAACGGATCTTGGGATACTCTTTCGAGGCATTGTGACACACGTAATAAGTCCTGAGGATTCCATAGTATGGCCAGTGTTGATGAAGACCTACAGGAGGTGGGTCTACATCTAGCATGAAAAAGGGTTGGCTCTGTAGAACTTCCTATGACGAGAAGAATTCAGAGATAGCCCAGTGATCGAGATGACGGGTATAGCAGCAGTGATGATGATGCTCCATGATCCAGTGACGATGATCCAACTCCATAATTGAAGACGTGTGCCTATATGTATTGATGACTTGTGTCAATAGATTACCTTCCTAGTTAAGAGGGAGTGTTGATGTATTTGTAACTTCGGAAGATATTCACTTGTATATTGTATTTGTACTTTATTGTATCCCCAACGTAGATGTATTATTCCTCCGATTAGAAGTGTTGTCAGTTGTACTTGCATGTGTCGCAAGTTATATTGTAAGTGTCGTAACTTATACTTGATGGGTTATTAGACCACCTTGATGGGGTCGGCCCTGTATGAGTCATGTGGGTTAAAGGGATATTAGACCACCCTAGTGGGGGTTGGCCCAATCAACATTATGTTAAGTGGTTAAGTTAGGGCCGACCTAGCTAAAGTTAAAAGACAAGTGAAGTAGTGTATAAATAGAGAGTGTGTCTCTCTCATTTTACACATTCTATTATTCACTCACTTCGCATTAGTGAGAGAAAGGAGGAGTGTGCACAAGTGGAGGAGGAGCATGCTGTTGAAGATATCTATCTCTTGGGTTTGATCATGGTGATCCTTGTATTGATGCTTATTCTATCTTTGAGGAAGTTGCGGGGTTTTTCACCTTCTTGGTTTTCGCCGGTGAAATGTTTTGTGTCTCTTGTCTCTTATGCTTGATATGCTGTACATGTTGTTCTTTCAGTTAAGATCCTAGATCTATTGATTTAAATGATGAAAAACTAACAAAGTGTGCCCTCCTTCAAATTGGCCTCCCTGCTGCAAATAAAAAATGGATCCACAAAATATACGATAGATACTTCAAAGATATAACAATGCAAGAGAATACTAGCATTTAGTCTCCACATCTCACATTCAACTATAGAAACACAAGAGTTTGATCACAAAAGCTTTCTTTATTTCCAGTAATCCAAAGCCAAAAGTACCTTTACAATGAGGGGGTCCTCTCTCTTAAATAGATCTGAGAGAGACCAAAACCCTAACCACTTTTTAAACGATTGGTTGAGATTAAAAGATATATCATATATCATCAACAGTGTAGATCTTTCTACTTTTAATTACATGGATCAATGACTAAGTCAAAAGAGGGGGGCGCACTTTTTCCCAAGGACACCCTAGGAGGGGCCAAAATGATATAACGACATGATACATCATGGGCTAACAATGTAAATGGGTCAGTAGGGGCATAAATCACCCTAGGACTCAACCTTTTACAATAATACAATAATATGACATAATAACACAATTGATCAATACATGAAGTGTGCCCCATAGGAGGAAGACGTCCTCTCTAGGACAATATATCATCATGAAGAAACATCACGGATGAAGCCAAGCCATGTAATATGCATCTGGAGCCATAATGTATCATGAAAAATCATCCCCATGCCATTTCCTTTCCCACAATAGCCAAATCGATTTTCGTAGTACACGCTATGGTCATAAAAACTACTGGTAAAATAATCCCGGAGAAATAAAATTGCCCATAACTCACTGCCAGGTGCCCGGTGCACAAAACTAACTCCACAGATCAATCTTGGAACATAGGAATATGATAACGATGACTATTCATGCCCCACATCAAGCCTATAGCACCCTAGGTGAAAAAGGCATATCATTGCCGAGTAATAAAAATGGCCACTGCAGTACAAAGTGATAATAATCACTGCATCTCAGAAACTGTGACCATATGCTACAAACTGAAACTGCTGGAGGTATTCTGGAGTGTATGGAACACAAATAATCAATATGGAGCTTTGTAGTCACTGCCTCGGGAACCTTGTTGTTCAAGTCAAACTGGGTTTGACCAAGTCAAAGTACCCAAACTAAAGGTAGAGCAATACTCTGGAAGATCCTGTATGCATGTAAGATGAACAATGCTCACAAGTTTAAGTTAGAAACCATACTAAAACATGAAGTACATGACAGTGGTTAATATAATCAAGACAAAATATACCTGTGTGAGAGAAACCATTAAGTCTTTCATGAAGCTCCCTGCATATGCTTGCTCACAAACTTAGATAGATTAGTAGGATGGGTGAGGTGGAAAACAAGCGGCTGAGGTAATAGGAAGGACTTGTAACTTCGACATTGTAATATCTCAGACATAGGGGAACAAGGGAAACCATTTAGACATATGCTAGACAGAGAACACTCAGGGAATGGCAGTGCCTCACAAATGGGTAGAGTGTTTGGACTGCTTCCTATAGAATATAGACAAGAAACCTTTGCATTTACATTGTTTTTCAGCATTGCACTTTTACATTTAACATTGACATTTAGCATTTAACATAAGATCAACTTTCGCTAGCCATCCTCCAAAGGCAGGTGCCCCGAATAGCCTTGCAGGCCTCAAATAATGACTCGGTATGACCTCCATTTCCCGCCACCGTCCATAGGTGTGATGGAGTGACCACGATGTTTCCCTGTAGAGGAAAATGACCTTATATCATACAAATGATGAGTGAGTGTCCTTTGGAAACTGACTAGCTACATAAGACATTTCATTTGCATTTAGTGTTTAGCAACACTGTTTTCGTTGACTTTTGCATTCGTTTAGATAATAGCATTTAAGCTCCGATGCATTAGTTTCTAAAACCAATTTTGTTAGGAGAACTTGTTTTCAATAACTATAAGAGAACAACCCTGTGACCAAAGGCTACACACTCCAGAGTTGAGACACAAGGTAAACATAGAGTCATATCTGACGAAGAGGTCTAAGTGGGGGGAGTCCTTGAAATCACTAGTCGAAGTACAAGTTGGGATAAAACTAATAAATGGAAGAGACGGGTGAATGGAGAAAGTGATGGGTGATGCCATAAAAGAAAATAAGGTTAAGTCCATGTGAAGTAAGGGATACAAACAAGCATATGTAATGACCTTACACTAGGGACTCTATAACCACTCATCACACAGGCTATAAACCATAAAAATCAGAACGCCACCGTCAGTAGACATGCATAGTCACAATAACTAAAATAAACTACAAAGAAAATGGAACATCTAAATGCAATACACATATACCTCTTCTCAACCATATACCTATCCTTGAACATATTTGCATCCAATCATCATCACTGGCTGATTGCTCTGTACTGAATGGACCATGGCTATACCAAAATCATCTCAATGGGGTCATGCAAGCTCAATCATGACAAGGGGGAATACTAATACTACTGGCTCAATACAAATATAGATCACATCGAGAAATATGCGCATCTCAACCACAGGATTGGCTCAATGGATTGAAAAAAATTAGGACTGCATCATGGTAACCCCAACTAAAATGTATGTGATAACAATTCCTTCAGAGATTAATGAGCAATAGAGAGAGGGGCACATTCTTGAGAGGGGCACATTCTCTAAGGAGGAGAGATCATATCTAAGACATATATGATGTGGTTATGGAGGATCCTTCAGGGAGGATGATACTGCTCTAGTATTTGATAGGATTCTTGTCACCTACCCAATTTCTGAAATTATTATTTTATTGGAAAAATACTTTATGTTAAATTTTAATTGCAAAGTTTTGTAATTATGACCAAGTTTGGTCAAGGATGAATGTAATTATTGAATTATTATTATTTCATAAATTAAAGTAGGAGACAAACACCCAAGGGAACAGTTAAATGAGTGTTCACTTACCCACTAGGAGGAATGGAAGCTGTTGGAAGGCATGGAACATATGGTAGCAATTGCACTTCACCACTAGCTGTTGGTTATGGGACAAATACCCCTACAAATGTGGCATTATCCCCCAGGTGGAGGGAGTGAGCAGGCAGCTCATTTAATGACCAGTTAACAACTGAAAAGGCCTATGCAGCCTACATAAGGCAAATTCGAATTGAGCAGGCAGCTCTTACACAATATTTTCTGCAGAAATATTCTTCATGTGCATCAGGTGATGAATAAGAGATTCGAATAGGGAGGCTATGTGAGTGCATTGTAAGTCTGCAAATTATTCTGAGGAGAACCAGAGGTGTTGGTACAGGTCCCTTTGACTACTAAGTCTTTAAGACTGAATAACTATTATTACTGCAAGTTGAGGTCCTAAGCTTCTAAGTTTCTTACTCCTGGTGGTTCAGTGAATAGGCTCGGGGGTCCTAAGGCAAGTAAATTGGCTGTCTTCAGGAATTGGTTGGGTGGAACAGACTCCTTGGGCTGTTTGTTTCTCTACAGTTAACCAGGTTTTACTGTTCCTATTTTGTTTACAATTCAATGTTCTGTCTAGTAGGATTTATCGAACTCTGTTTTATAAAAGAATTTATTTTATTTCTGATTTATTTTCCATAACTGCATGATGAATTCTGTGAATTATTGATTCGAAACCATCTTTATATTTTTTTACATGCTGTTATTTGCATCGTACTCTAGTATAGAGAAGCAAAATAAATAATAGATGAGAGATAGGCAGATTTCCATTTGATTGGATAAATAATTATAGTAAGTGATTTGTTTGCCATTCTGACCTATATCTAAACATAGTAAGAATTTACTGTATAAGCATTGACAGTTTTATAGGATTCTTTTGTTATTTCATAAAATATAAATATAGTTTAGTTTCTGCACAGTCATGTATTTTCCTCCTATTTCTATTCAATCAAGATAGCAAACAAATGCAATTAAAATCATACTTATCATGTTTCCCAAGTAATAGTATTTTCCAGGGTTCGTTTCACAGTTACAAGAACTAATCAACTTATAGTTTCTTGATCATCATACATACTTAAATTCTACATGAGTTTCCTATTTGATTTCATATATTAATTGTTATTGTAATAGTCTCAAAAACTAATACATTACAAACCCTAACTATGTATTTAAACATCGTATTTTCTTTCTCTTTGGATTTTCTCTTAACAATTGTAAAAATAAATATAATAATTTCAGAAAATCATTACAAGCATTCTAGCAATAGAAGTTGAGTTACATTATTTACACCCAAGAACATTGTAGAACAGTGCTATACAAACTTTAGTATTCACTTTTTATTTCATAAAATCTAAGGTTTCCAGTATTCGTTTCCTATCATCTTTTCAAACCGAAAGTGAAATTTTTGATTTCTTTGTTCAATTTTGACATTCATATAATTTCAGGATCAAACCCTAGATATATCCTTATACATTGAAATTCGTTTCTAAGTTCATCTCAAAACCCTACTTATCGACTCTTGAATTTTATTGCAAAAACTTTTCAACTGTAGTAAACCTTATTGTAGATTTCACATAGCCAAAAACATAAGCTTCAAACTCAGCACAAAATCGGGGCTAGAGTTCTAACAACCCTGCCGAAGGCACATTCGATTTTAGAAACATTATCAACAGCAAAACAACATTCTACAGCTACAGTTTAAAATCGCACGCATCCATTCTTCAAACGTAGATTTTGAGTGCTAAGTATCAAACCATTGTATTATAGAAATAACTGTACTGAAACCCTGTATAAACAACACAGCTTTTGCGAATAATCAAAACCATGTCTCATCTCAAGTCTTATAACTGACAACCATTCTTTCGAAGATTGCAAAGCTGTACTATGGCCATAATGCCTTGACAAAAGAAATACATTTCACAACGCAGACTTGAAGCCTCGTTAAAACAAAGCAAAACCTAACCTATACATTAACTTTGCCTACAAATTAACCTAACTCGTCACTGGGTTGTTATCAACATCAAAACTGAGGACTTATCCTCTTTACAACTTGTTTAAGCAAAAAATTAAATACGACCATCACTCCAGTTAAGGATTGCTTTTCAACTCTCGTGATTTTGTTTTCACCATGCCAAAGGTACCTACGAGGGTTTTATGAACCACCGAGGCTTACGAGGAGGGTGTTGCAACATCCTCAGCCCGAGTTTAAACATAGCAACCCTCCAACGAACTTAACCTGCCAGTTACATTTTGATAGATTAAAATTTGAGAAACGCAGCAAGAATTTTCAGTATTACAGTGTTATATTTACTGTCAACGAAAACTTACCTCACTTGAGTGTTCTTGGCTTGAGTCTTTCCGCACCAGCAGAACGACAGAGACTGTTCATAGCTGCAGTATCAATATGATTCAATTATTGGAACCACTGTAAATGCTTAGAGAAACGAGCTTCAAATGAATTCACTAAACCAAACTATCAACAGAACATTCCCACAGTCACATTGACTGTGCCATAACTCTTTTCTCACAAAGAATGAAAGCCTGAGACTTTTAAACATTCTCTCACAGGTCGTAGGTTCGAAACCAAGGGAGGAGACCTCGTAATAGTAAACCCCAAAACCCTACATTACTGCAATACAGTCGACTCTCCAAGCCTTACCATGAAAACTCGAAATGAATGCCGAAAAGCACTTTCGTGCTACTTACCAACAAAAGACTAGGGTTTCTCCAAAGCCCTAGATCTTTCAGAGATCAACGGTAGACTGTTTTCCAACAACGCACAATGATATCCAAGCCTACTATTGCAATCAATACTGCATTAATTTGATTCATCTAACATGTTGCCAACTCGACAGACCAATGCCTATTACATAGCACAACTCAACATGGTTTGGTACACATTGTAATTTTCCATCACGTGGAAACCATCCAACTAAGCCTCCACCTCACCCTGTAGTAAAACAACGTTAATGCTTAGGTTGATATCGATAATTGGAAGCCTTGCTAAGTACCAAACTTAAATACCCTGTCATGATCAAATCTTTACAGTGTTAGACTATAGTTTACATTTTATATTTGTGTTATCAAAGTTTGTATAGGCATCGTAACAATAGTAGTATATGTTAATATCATCACATCAATGCTCAATCAATATAGTTCCGAAGGATTGAATACTTGTTTCATATTATGTATGAATACATAGTTTTTATGTCACATTACATTTCCATTTTAGTGATATATCGTGATATTGTATTGAAATCCAATAGTAACATAATAATAGTTAATATACATAATGTTTGAATATATATTTGCATAATTACCATATGCCACATTATATCATCTCTATAGTAGGTGTTTAGACCTTAGGGAAAAGTCTATTTGGTTTCATGCTTTAGCCATGCATTTTTAAATCATTGATAAATATGAGACTTAGGAATATTCTAAAGTCCCGTTGATACAAAAATATATTTTGATAGTCTCATTTGAATTAGTATAAACACTATTTCCTTGAGATTTCAAATAGAATTATAAATGGACAATTGTAACACTGTTTTGATATTTACAATAATAGCAACATAAACACATTTGACGACGTGATTTCAGTACTTTGGAACATTGTAAGCCATCTTGAAAATAAGGATAGGAACCAAAATATCCATACCTCCAGTAAACTTGTTTTGCATAGAAATACTTAGAAATGATCACAATACAATGACGTTACTCTTGAAAGAATCTTGTACTCTAAATTCTTGCTGTCGTAGGAATTCTTACCTGTTTTTCTGAACATGAGAAAATAGAACTCAAATGCCTTAGCTTAACATAGCTAAGTAAACCCCAGGGTACCTCGTAGGATCCCTTTGACATCAAAGAAGCAAACTGTCAGCACTCCTTCAAAATTTCACTTTAGTACAAACAATGCACAGTTTATAATCACATTTAGAACTACTGATCTTATTACTTTGGAATTACAGTTAACACGAAACTTTTCAGTGTCGTAAGTATGTTAAAAGAATTATGACATGTCGCAATATTTAAATCTCTTTAGCTAAAAAGATTCATTAATTAATTTGTCTTTTGCTTAATGGCTTAACTAATCATCGCTACTTTCTTAAGCATTTATTACTTCCGCAATAGAAATGATAACATTTAATGCTGTTTTAAAAATTTTAAATTTTTATGAAATTATCGGGATGTTACATGTGGTATCAGAGCTTATGTTCGAACTCTAGGCCTGAAAAATGTCCAAGAACATGCAACAAAAATTTATTACAGCAGAAAATCTTACTAATTAAAATTTAAACTATTGTGTTTTACAGGAATTATTTTAAGTTACAGGTATGGAGAGCTCAACTGAACATGTAGAAGACAAATTTCAACCAAACAACCATAGCTCGGGACAACACTATGCAGAAGAAGGCCACAGAGAATTGAATAACAATTCGACAGAATTGTTACGTGCGTTTCGGTAATTAAAGGCATAAATTAGATCTGTGAAATAAGACAATGAAAGAATTCTGAAAGCACAAGAAGAGTTAAACCAAGTGCTGTTTGAACAGTGCCCAATTGATGAGCAGGGGAGAGATAATGAAGATATCTCCAAGGCTGAGGATCTGCCTCATAGTAACAAAAGTAAGAAAATGAAAATCGATGATGTGAACAGTAGTTCAACATCATCAGGAGATGTTATTGAAACACGTAAAAAGAGACGTAAATATTCAAGCGATAGTAGTAAAGGAGATTACAAACCCAGGAAGAAAATCCATAAAGAGTATGAACATATTTCTGGGGAGTTCAAAAAGATTAGACCTCCAACTTTCAATGGAGAAACTGAGAAGGGCGAGACAGCTGAAGCATGGCTGTCCGGTATGAAGAAATATTTCCAGATTTATAACTATTCAGAATCCTTGAAAGCAAAAATGGCTATATATAACTTGACCAGAAAAACGGATATTTGGTGGCAGGACATTAAAAGAGTAAAGGGTATCAAGGATAAAGATGTAAACTTGAGTACTTTTAAACGATATTTCAAGAAGAAGTTTTTATCTGAACAGTACTATGAAGAAAAATCCAAAGAATTCTACGATTTAAAGATGGGAAGTATGAACATGAAGGAAATGAACAATAAATTTATGAACTTGTTGAGATATGTGCCATATCTCGTGGAAGAAAAACCGAAGATTCAAAGATACTTGAGTTGTCTACCTTTCAATATTATGGACACAATCGAATATGACAGTCCAAAAACCTTGGAAGAGGCTATGAGAAAGGTAGTTTTCTATTATGACACTAATCGGAAAAGAGAAGGAATGTCAAACTGGAAAATTCATAAGCCCAACAATTTTGAGCTGAAAAAGAAAAATTTCAGGTTCAGTGGGAATTCCAGGTTCCAAAAGAAAAAATTTCAGAATCGAAATTTTCAAGGAAATAATTTCAGAAACAGTCAACAACAGAATTCTACAACACCCAGAAATGCTCCCAATAATACCAGGACCAATGAACAAAAAACACCTATCAAATGTTTTGAGTGTCAAGGTCCTCACTATGCATCAGAATGTCCCAAGAGGAAGTAGACATCTAACAACATCCACTCTATTCAGACTGAACCTACTATTGGAGACGTGGCAAGGGAAATGCCTAGAATTAATGCAACACTTGACAACAAGCAAGCAGATCATCAAATCTTTATGGTAGAGATTGAAGGTATGCTACAAAATCATCCTGTTACTGTTTTAATTGACCAAGGTGCTAGCTTAAGTTATATATCACGAGATATTGTGGAAAGTCTTAAAATGAAAACATAAAAGTTTAGTAAATCTTGGTTAGTTAGACTAGCAACTGGAACAAAGAGGAAAGTATCAGATTTTGTAGAGAGTTGTGCTTTATCCATGAATCATTTACAGACACAAATCAAGTTGAATATTTTACCTTTAGGATCCTATGATATTATAATCGGAATGGACTGGTTAGAAGCCCATCATGTCATTTTGAACTGTTATGAAAAAAGTTTTACATGTTTAAATGAAGGAAAAACTGTAGAAATAAAATGTATCCCAAGAAAGGTAACCCTTAGACAGATTTCAGCCATGCAAGTTAAGAGGGCAGTTAGGAAAGGATGTCAGTTGTTTGCAGTAAATGTAGTAAATGATGAGTTTATTTGTAAAGAGGACAAACTGAAATTAGAAGACATACCTGTCCTAAAGGATTTTAAGGATGTATTTCCTGAGGAGATTCCGGGATTACCTCCTAAAAGAGATTTAGATTTTACCATCGAGTTAATACCAGGAGCAGTACCAAATTCTAAAGCTCCATACAGAATGAATATACTGGAATTAAACGAATTGAAATCACACTTGAAGGAACTGATTGATAAGAATTATATAAGACCTAGCGTGTCTCCTTGGGGAGCACCTGTTATATTTGTTAAGAAGAAAGATGGGACCCTAAGACTGTGCATAGATTATCGCCAGCTTAATAAGATGACAATCAAGAATCGGTATCCATTGCCCCGCATAGATAAATGTCTTTAGCTAAAAAGATTCATTAATTAATTTGTCTTTTTCTTAATGGTTTAACTAATCATTGCTCCCTTCTTAAGCATTTATTACTTCCGCAATAGAAATGATAACATTTAATGTTGTTTTAAAAATTTTAAATTTTTATGAAATTATCAGGATGTTACAATTCCAGAGCAGAGGGATCGAATACTTGATCATTCAGAGAGGGGCGCACCTTAAGAGGAGTGAGGGAGCACTTCTAGAGAAGGGGCACACTTCAAAGTTTGAGGTTGCAACATTTCTTCAGTAGGTGAGCAGAGACAGTTAGAGATCTTCGTCCAAAGATTGGTTGAAGCCGAGATAAGAGATTAGACAATATAGAGTAGTTGGCACATATCCCCAGAGCAGAATTTGTAGCTGCATGCAGATCTAGGGATTATCCTTTTAGGTTTCTTTACCCATATATTTCTGATTGTACTACTCTTATTATATGCTCTGGCTCGAGATTGAAGAAATCCCTCAATAGCTGGTTTTTACCCATTGGGGTTTTCCAGGATATATTGTTGTCCATTGTGTGATTGATGTAGTTATTGTGTTGATAAGTATATTCCACTTGCTCTGTTCTATAAGTATATTGCATTCATTATTCCTTCTCAGGATTAGATAAGTTGGGTTGTGTTATGCATGAGGCTTGCTGTGAATTGAGGCCAAGTTGGGATTGATATTTCCAGAGCGAGTAGTGACCTTTGAAAATGATCAGTTTGGTTCCTTCTATCCCATACAAGTAGAGACTCTTTTTGTGGGCCTTGGAGAGGGTTAGTGTACTGGATGGTGTACTTTCATATATTATTATTCTTCATCGTTCATTTTATGAGGCCACTCTCTTGCTCCCTATCTCTGTGTTATTGATTGCACCGAAGAGGCACATTCTACAACCCAGTAGGGGGATGTGTAACTTCTTCTGTGCTCATCCTACATCTAACACGTGTCCATTTTAAAAAATAATAAAATATTATAAAAACTAACATGTCGGATCAAATTAGATTTAAAACATTTACGACGACATATATATAAAACAACACAAATTAGATAAATTAAAATGCTTCCTAACATTTACACTAAAATGGAGGTGGTTTGCACCTCGAGAGTTGATCCCTCTCGACACTTGGTAGATCCCCTTTTAAGATGGATCTATGCTAGTATAGATTCTCTGGGCTATTTTTTGGAGGTACTCAAAGTGCAAGGGAAAATTGTTAGGTTTTTGTTGTTTCTATGGGCATGTTCTCCATTAACCATCAATTTTTGTCTTTTCCTATTTTTGAGCATTTTTATGTTTAACAGTTCTATTTATAAATTAGTGTTGTTTGGTTCATTAGTGATTAGTTATTAGTGCATTATTTTTTATTAAATAATGAAGTGTGCTTTGTGTGTGGCCACCACAAGGAGTGTGCTTGGCGTGTGTTGGTATTTGTCTACCTATCGTTGGAGTGTGCTTGGAATGTGTTTGCGACATAAAAGAGTGTGCTTGGTGTATGACCACCACATGGAGGAGTGTGCTTGGTGTGTGTTGGAACGTGCATACCTATTCTTGGCACATGTGGGGGACATTATTCAAAGAGTTACATAGAGGAGTGTGCATGGAACTTATCCATCACATGGAGGAGTGTGCTTGGCATGTGTTGGTATGTGTCTATCTATTCTTGGCACATGCGTCGTGGAGATACAGTTTTCAATTTTTGCATGCATGGAACCCTTTCTTATTCTATAAAAAGAGATGGAGGGAACATTTAAATAACATAAACAATCATAGTAATTATTCTCAATGTTAATGAGAACTTATATGATTGATTCCGTATATTTTTGGCTTGCTAGTTTTGATTTGCAGATTTATTATTTTTATGATCTACAATGCACTTGCTAGATTGATCTAAAATTCTGATATGAAATGTCTACACTCTTGATCTAAAATTATGATACACAATATATACACTCTTGATCTATACTTCTATGATTTTAGTATTTGAAAATTTGAAGTTTTGATTGGTGTTTCTTACCGTTTTTAATTTCAGCTATAGAGAAAAATCATTGAATGCAGATCTGCTATCATGAATACAAAAAAATAATATGGCATTAACGTTGTAATGATGAAATTATTCCATCCAATGAATGGAGAAGGAAGCTACCCATGAGAGGGAGTTGACATTGAAGGATTTCAACTGGTGTGATACTCAACAAGCTTCGGTGGTTGGAGTGACCCATGCTTGAGAAAGTCACAAGGACCTATGAGAGGTTGAATTATTTTTATGCTTGTGAAGGTTGAATTGACTTCTAAAAGGTCATTGATTTTTGTTGGGCTATTCTTTTATTTGAGTTGTCATCTAAGTGATTGTAGGAATGATGAATTTTCGTATGTTAGGTTTTAGAGAGTGTGATCGATTAGAAGGAGCCTCCAATTTCACCCCTTGGAAGTGTAGGTTCCAAATACTTATGAAGGATATTGATATCCGGGGCATAGTCCAAGCTAAAGTTACAGTTCCTATCAATCTTAAAATATTATCTTAGTATGAGAAGAGAGTTGCTAAGGCGAAGAGGATTCTTTTGGAATCTGTGAGGGACCACCTGACTCCTCACATTGCAGAGAAACTGGCTATGGAAATGTGTGAAACTATGAAAATTCTATATTAAATTGTCAATATTTCTAGGAAGATGGTCTTGAAGAACAAGCTCATTGAAACACACATGAGTAATTCAAACACCATGGCAAATTACCTTATGAAAATCATCGAGTAGAAACAAGGCATGGGACAATATTTCCCTGAAGATAAGAGGACCAAGCCCTTTCATTTATCGGGAATGCGAGGAAAGATGGAAAGAAAAGGGGACGCATGAACGGTAAGGAGAATGAGACAACTTCTTCCGATCATGGTACTAAGAACCAAAGTCATATGATGTGCTATACATGTTAGAACAAAGGGCACTTTGCTAATCAATGTTTAGAGAAGAGAAAAGGAAAAGGTAATCAACAACATAAGAAATTTGTTGGGAGTGTATATACTTTAATTGGAGTGGATGAGTTGACATCCAAGCTTGAAATCGCCTTCTCTATGGTTTCATAATTTTTTACCAATCCCGCCTTTGGTGTTGTTTGTTATGTGAATAGATTAGCATGATGGTATATGACATTTGACAAGAAAATTTCTAGCAAGTTTCAAGAACAAGATGTGTGGCATACAAGTGGATTTGGGTGATGGTGCTACATATCTAGTGATTGGAATTTACATCATCTCCTTTAGGTTGCCTTAATTGATTGTCTCAATTTGCATGATCTTTTTGTGCCAAGATTAAGAAAGATTATCCTTTCTATCTTTAACTATTATAGATATGATCTATATAGTTGAAGTTAATAGTTAGCAGTGCACTATAAAAAATTTGAGCCAAAAAATTCCTCTATTTTTGGCCAAAGGAGTTTGTGAAGGAAGCCTTATAGGTTCCTTGCTGATACTACAAATTATGAGGATTTCATACATGATAGTGGTATGTTGTGCAAGTTGTGGAAAAAAAATCTTGGTCACTTGCACTGTTGAACTCTTCCTCACTTGAAATACATGGTGCATGGATTGCTAGATTTCAAGATAGGGTAGATCTGTGTGTGCAAATGAGGTGTACTTGATAAACATTTTAATATTTCTTTCCATCCAGGGAGTAGAGATAGAGAGATATTTTCGAGTTGATACAGTTTGATGTATGTATGCCTCTTCCTTCCTATTTGCTGAAAGGTGTTTTGTATTATGTTTTCTAATTGATGATTCTTCTTGGAAATCCTAGATTTATTTTATGAAAACTAAGGTTGAAGGATTCAATAAATTGTGAATTCAAAGTCTTGGTTGAAAATCAGACAAGATAGAGGGTCAAGGAAGGGGAAGATAATGGAGGAGAGTACACCTCCAAGGAGTTTGATTCTTTTTGCAAGGAAGTAAGGATTGAGAGGGAGATTATAGTTACATACATTCTACAACGAAATGGGGTCGTTGAATGATAGAACAATTCCACCATTGTAAAAACCAAGCTCATGGTTCATGACATGGACTTGCCTACATGTATTTTGGTATAAGCCTGCAATATTGTCATCGAAATCTTGATCTGGTGTCAATACATGACTTTGGAGGACAAAAACATTAAATGTTGCTTTCATTGGTGAGAATCCACACGATTCTCATTTTTGTGTATTTGGTTGTCTACTTTAAATCTATGTTCCTAATAAGAAACAAACCAAGTTTGAGCCCTCAAGTATCAAGGGAAATTTTGTTGGATATAGTCAGACTTCCAAATGTTATCCACAACAAAATGTAGTGGTAAGCAGGGATGTGAAGATTGATGAGGATGGGTGGTCCTTAAGTCACAAGAGCCTCCTATAGTGATTGAAGGTGGTGAAAAATTTGTCGTTCTAGATTAGGATATGGATTTAAAAGACTAATCGGATTTCAATCTGCAATATTCGAGCTAATTAAAAGATCCCTCACTAACTTGTAGTTCAACTAGAAATCCCATATGCCCCACAATTGAAATTTCTTGAGAAATCAAAACTGAAATGCAAATTCATAAATTTATCCTAAACTTTGAGGTTCCTCATATCTATTTCATGTGAACTTCTAGTCTCATCGTTGAATCCAAAATATAAATTATGATATTATATATTTAACTTCTTCCAAACTAATTGCACAATGTATCCCAACAAAATAATCGCCAAACAAATGTACTTCAAAGGAACATTGTTTCCAGACCTTAGGTCACACATCCCATCATATAACATATCTGAAAATTACTTATTACAACAAATTTATTACAGCCATAAATATTCCCACTTAGCTTCTATTTGTTTGTCAAATCATTAACACAATTTGTTCATTGTTATGTTGAATTAACATGCATAACAAACTCTAGAAACTACTCAATCATCATGAGAACATATGCTGAAAATAAGATTTGTAAGTACACGACTTTGTTTGATAAACATGGTATATCCACATAGTTCAAACACCTTAGGGAAATTGTTCACACAATTATATCAAAGCTTAGTACACTAGTATATTACATCGTTAAAACCATCAAAGAGGGAAACGATCCATGACCGCAACCATTGCGGCCAATTGATGCAATATCTTAATGCAAAAGGAAAATATTTTACATATGATTTTCTCACAATCGATTATCAACAAATGACCCTCCATGTTATTTAAATAGAGATTATGGACCAATAGAGTGTTAAGCCACACATCAATATAGCAATTAGTATTGAGGATAAAATGAATTGTTGGATCCCTTTATGTCTAGAATATAATCATGACCATCAGATTAGATATTGCAAATGCATTTTAAAGAAACACACTTTACTTATAGACACATTAGATTAATATTGTCTTAACTGAATCTTAATTGAATAATATCTTAACAACTTAAGAATAAATTGGGATAGGATTTAAGGCTTTACAAAGGTGATACAATAGGGGAAGGAATGAGGTATTAGAGCTTGTCCCCACTTAATGAAAAATTATTGAACCCCTAACATAGATCAAAGTTTAGAAAATTTCACTTCCATAAGAGACTTTGTGAAAATGTTTGCAACTTGATCATATATTGCAAAATGATACTTCAAGAATGCAATCTTGAATAAGCCTTATGATGAAGTGCATGTGTAGCTCAACGTGTTTGCTGTTTCGATGTTGAATTGTATTTTTAACGAGTTTAATGGCATTATGAAATTGTCACACTAGAGCGTGGTCAAACAATATTGCTTTAATCCAAACTCTGAAAGGATTGATTGAAGCCACAAGGCATCTTGACTTGCATTAATTGTTGCTTGATACTTTGATTCTATAGAAGAAATAGAAAGGGCTTGTTGCTTACAAGCCCAAGTGACGGGTCCAGAACCAAGATTGAAAATATAAATTCCATTAAAAATTCGATAAGTGAGGTTTCCAACCCAGTCACAATAAGTGAAATTGACCAATAAATAAACCCCTCGAACTATAATGTATCCCAAAGTGAATTGTACCTCGAATATATTGAAGTATCATTTTTGATGCTTTACAATGGCTCTCATGCGGTCTTTGCATATATCGAGCATCAAGACCAAGTTCCAATGTTGCCGAAGCGTGGGAGTGAAGCGGAAGCGGGAGCGGGAAGTGGGAGCGCGGGTGCGCATTTTTCAAAAAATGGTCGGAAGCGAAGCATCTCGGAAGCGTTTATATATATATATTAAAAAAACATGTAGAATACCAAACTAGATGCAAAATTTATGAAACATGTATGTTTGTGCTACTTCCAATATATGAAATGCCATCTAAATTCCATAATTCATGATTCCATTATAAACATACAAAGTTACGAATTGAAAATTGAAACACATTTTACAAATACAAATACAAACCATCTAGATTCTATCAATTACAAACATACAACCTTTAGAAGTTAGAACTTAGAACCATATAATAGGGAAGTAGTGAAGTACATCATTAACTTATGGAAGTACATCATTAAGTAGTAAAGTACCAAATAGGGAAGTACATCATTAAGTACCAAAATTCAAATAGTTTTGTTTACAAAAATTGGCTATCTACATGTGCCATGAAGCATAACTAAACTGATCTATGATTTAAAATTTAAATCCTATCTAGTAAACTGTAAAATGTAAAAACAATTTATTTCTCCTAGTTCCTCCTTCCACCGCCACGATTGCCTTGTGAGGGTATGCGTGGTGGTAGTGAAGATGAAGCATGTGTATCTGGATGTGACTATGAAGGTCCTTCTAAAGCTGGAGTTCTAGTTAAGGGGCCACATCCATGGGACCTCGCACTGTGACTGGATGGAGGTGGCATCTCAGCACGCTCATCCTCATCCAAAAGAGCATTCTCCAACTCCTCCAAAACCAATGCTCCATCCTCCAAGTTCTCCTCCTCTGGATTGTAGTCCCACATCTTATTTGATTTGTTTATAGTTGGATACGCACAGTAATGCGACAACAATCGCAAGTTGTAATGCACATAGACCAAGGTCTTTGCTCGTTGTACATTCAACCTGTTTCTTTTGACATTGTGGATGAAACTGTATGTGATCCAACACCTCTCTGCTGAAGAAGTGTTCACCACCTGCAAAAGCACCCTCATTGCCATAGATTGTAGTTGTGGGAAACTAGTGCCATGCATGTCCCACCACGCCAGAGAAGGAAAATTCCCTTGATCTCTAACTGCATGGTTGCTCCCAAAGGCACCAGTGCAACTGATGTATTGGCTCAACTGTAGCCGAATGCTATCACACTCCTCAACATTTGGGTACAGTTTTTCCAATGCTTGCATATAACCAGCTTGAACCTCTAGATCTTGGTGTGGTTTTCTCTTTGCCTCACCACCTCGTGCTGGGGTTGAAAGCCATGATATATGATAGTATTTTGGTGTAAGCACATATGATAAGGCATGTAGTGGAATATTAAGCTTCTCCCACCGTTTTTCCACCTCTATACGGATAAAATCATACAAATTCTCATCTTTAGGTTGAACAATGTCCTTAATTTATCCTAGCATAGTGTCCATTTTCTCATACACCTCCCCAATTACCGGTCTATCATAATCTGCAAACTGAAGCATGTTATAAATTGGCTTGGTGAACTGTAAAACATACTTGACTCGTGACGAAAAATAGCTATTAAGAACAATTTCCTTTGCTGCATCCATGCCATCTCTATCAGTGCTAATTTCATCCCACTCATCACTCATCACCATAGCACCCAAATCCTGTCTTACCCTCAATAGGTGCCTGAAGGTGAGGAAATAGCTACCAAATCTAGTCTTGGAAAGCTTAAGTAATTGCAACTTAGAGTAAGTGCCATAAAATGCATTGACCCTTGTATGCCTGGTGATAAATTTAATGAGTCTCTTCCCTCACTTGTACAAATCATTTATCCATGTGCATTCTTTGTGCTTGATAATATCATGCATTAAAAGGTTCATTGTGTGCACCAAACAACCGGACCAAAAGATGTGAGTATATTTCCGCTCAATGATTTTTCCTGCTCCTTTACATTTCGTTGCATTATCAGTGATTACTTGAATCACATTAGTATGACCAACCTCATCAATACTTTTCAGTAAGATGTCTGCTATGTTCTGAGAAGAGGCCATGATTGATGAGGAGTCTTGCGCTCCAAGAAACACTGCACCAATAGACGAAACACCAAGCATATTTATCAAATGTTGGTTTCTAACATTTGTCCAACCATCAGATACAATGGATACCCCAGTATCTTCCCACCCATCTGTAAACCGTATAAGAGCTCTTTTGAATTTTTCTTTTTCCTTGTCAAGTAACACGGTTCTAGATTTTTCATACCCAGGGGACTTATATCCAACAGGTGTTTTGTTAATGGCTTTAACCATGGCATGCCAATAAGGGGAGCGGAGAACATTGAGTGGCACCCCACATGCATAAAGAAACCTCACCACTTTTGCATCCACATCGTCCTTGCCAGTAATATCAAGGAAATATTCTATGGTTCTCTTACTTCCACTACCAGTTGAGGACCTTCCGCCAGGTGAAGTAGGAGATGAAAATGGGCTCCCAAATCTAGAAGAAGCATCAGAGTGAACCTTTTGTTTTTAGCATTCGTTCTTTGTGCAGCTTCCTCTATCTTAATGTAGTTTTCTCTCTCTACTTGTGTTATCCTGGGGCAAATTGTAATACCAAGGGACCCTTTGTTATCATCACTGTCTAACACCCAAAAAAGATGCCTCCTCACACGGGTGTATGAACCTTATTTGGATGACAACCATGTGAGCATATCCACTTAGAGGTTCCACCACCTCTTCCCTCCTCAATGTTTGTGACAAACCTCCACAAGGGGGTTAATGAAGCTTTGCCACTATCAGCTTCAAGATCACCCTCTTCACCACCCTCCTTTCCTTCATTCATTGGGTCACTATGAGAATGACCACTATCTTCTTCTTCATTCACATGTCTATTCCAAACCAACACCATGAGAACAAAAAATGGAAGAAAACACCACAAGAACAACATTTTCTTCAAGTTTTAGATGGACAACCTGCAATAGAATGAGGAGGAAGAGGGAAATGGGAAAATGTAGGAGAAGAAACAAATACAACAATAAACAATAAACAAACAAGAAATTTTGTGAACAATATTGAACAAAAATACACATTGGGCATACCTATTTTGATCTCCTCTGATTTGCAAGAAGATGGAACCCTTTGTTGTCTCCTCCAATCTCTCTCAAACCCTCTTCAAGCTCTCCAACTTTGCTCCAAGCCTCCAACACCAAGCCAATACCAAGACTCCAAGAGATCATTCCCTCTCCACTCTAACTCCAAAATGAAACAATGAGGAAGAAAGAGGGGGATATTTTGCCTTATCTCCCCTCTCTAACCCTAAAAACACCCTAGGGACCACCCACATAGCCAAAAAACAAAAAAACAAAAAACAAAAAAAAAACCAACTTTTCGGCCATTTCCGCGGGTTCGACGGACTCCCCCAGGAAGCACTCGGGGTTTGATCGGAGTTTTCTCCCCGAAGCACGTCCAGTTCGTTACCGAAGCATTTTTCCCAGAGCTCCGAGCGTGTCGAAGCGAAAACGCTTCCGATAGTGGCAGGAATCAAGATTATTTTTCCTGAAGCGCGGTTCGATTTTTGGAAGTGAGGTTCGGAGGACGCTTCGGGCACGAACTTGCCCAGAGCGCGGATTTGACCATGGAACTGGGGGGGGGGATGCTTCAGCAACTAGGAGACCAACAAGAAATGAGATATCATGATGTGTATGAGTCAATTACAAAATGCTACCAATTAATTAATGAAACAAAGTGGCATCTAATTTGGGTGTAGTACATGTGGTAGTAAGTTTGAATCTAGTCTGTAAGGGAGATAGTGTTGGTTTACAATATTCCATGTGAAAAATAGTGAAGAATGTCATATGCATACTTAGAATGGGAAAGAGTAATTCCTTTCTTGGTTTGCAAGAATTGGAGACCAATAAAATAATGCAAATATTCTAAATCTATCATTTTAAATTTCTTCTTAAGGTTGGATTTCACATAGGTTAAAATTTTGGGGTCACTACCAGTGAAGATAAGGTCATCATCTTAAAGAACAAGTATTATGAGATGGTTTTCTACTTTCTTGGTATATAAATTGAGGTTAGAATGACATCTAGAAAAGCTAATGTCAATAAGAAAGTTATTCATTTTAGCATACCAAGATTGAGGAGCTTTCTTAAGGCCCTAGAAAGATGTTTTAAGGTGACAAACAAGGTTGAAGTCATTCCAAACATAACCAATAAGTTGTTCCATGTAAATTTCATCTTGCAAATCTCAATGCAAGAATGTCATTTGACATTCATTTGATGGACCTCCTATTTATATGAAGTTAAAAGGGATGAAAAAAGGTAGATGGATTTGATTTTGGATACAGATGCAAATGTTTCATTATAGTCAACCCCTTTTACTTAAGAGAATCCTTTGGCAATTAACCATGACTTATATCTTTCAACACTTCCTTTTGATGTATACTTAGTTCTATAGACCCATTTACATTTGATAAGTTTTCTTCCTTTCGAAATAGGTACAAGGTCCCAAATATTGTTCTCCATTAAGGAGTAATATTCTTCATTTTTTATGCATCCCAATTTGGATGGCCATAAGCTATTCCATATGTCTTTGGTCACGAGTCTATGAAAATTGAGCTAAAAGAGAGGAGGCTAGTTGGAACCATGAACACATACGACATTGATATGTAGAATCACTGACAAGATCACAAGTCACTTCCCATGTTGTATGGACCCATTTAAGAAGTTATGGTGCTGCTGTAATTTCATTTTGAATGGACCTAATTGGAGGAAGGTGAGTATGAAAAGGTGGATTTTCATCCTCATTGTCATCATTTGAAGAATAAGGAACTAGAATAGGAGCACTATTAGAAAAGTTGGGAATAGAAAATGACACATTCATTGAAGATGGTTTGTAGGTCAAAGATTGCACAATTGTCAAATTAGGCATGTAGGTAGAGAGATTTCCATCAAGATTGACATCTCTCATAATAGTAATTTCATTGGAATGAGGTTGAATAAGTTTAAAACCTTTTACATCTTTAGCATATATCCAACAAAAATGCACTTCTCACTCTTAGGCTGTAATGATTTCATTTTTTCATCAAGAATGTGAGTTCATTCTTCACTACCAAACACATGAAAGTGGCTTACATATGCTTTAGTTTTACTCCATGCTTATACTAGTGTTATATATTTTGAAGCCTTTGTCGTAGTGCGATTTTTTTTCCAATGAATAACCTTGCAGAAAACCCTCCGAGTCCTTCCCCATGATTCATGGATGGTAAACAAGGTAAACCGTCGACCCTAATTATGGAGCCTAACCTCGAGGGGATCAAGAGAGTTGAACTCGTGACCTCCCCAAATTTGGGAAAATAGATCTCATGTTTGGAAGATTGAGCTAACCCTCGTGTCTAATTGTATTTGTGGGAGTACGATTTACTATGTAATTGGAACACTTAATGGTTTCCGCTCAAAAATTAGGATTTAACCCCTTAGATTGGATCATGCAATTTTCCATTTATTTTAATGTTTGATTCTTTCTCTCAACAACACCATTTTTTTGTGGTGTATATGAAACAATATGTTGCATTTGAATGTCTCGTGCAGTGCAGGGACTTGTAAATTTGTGTTAACGTATTTGCTTCCATTATTTATTCTTAGCTTCTGAAGTTGATGCCTAGATTATTTTCCCTAAGATCACAAATTCTAGCAGACATAAACAAAGATGCAATATGTTCAAAATATTCGGTTTTTTCCGGACCATATAATTCTCTTCCTAATGCTTTGAGAATGTGGTCATCTGCATCTCGAGCAGTGAACATTTCATCTCTTGCTTCTTGAGGAAGGCACTGCCACCATTCATATGCCAAACCTAACAGGCTTGCTACTAGCTGGACTAATTGCCGAGACATTATATTCTAGTCTTGAGTCCTTTTGTAAAGAAACCATTTACTTAGCAACTTAATGGCTTTCTTAATTTCATCCCTTGTAGGCAAACACATGTAAAATATTTCACTATTAGTTTTTAAGAAATAAACTCAAGTGCATCTAAAAAGTCATCAATGAAATTTAAGAAGTACTTGAACCCAAAGGAAAGAAGAAAAAGGAAGTGGTTCATACAAATCACTATGAACAAGCTACAAAGGGGTCTAGGCAAGCCGAGAGGCATGTTTATCAAAATTGTCATGACAATGTTTGTTGAGAACACAATCTAAAAAAACGCCATATATGCAAGAAACAATAGAAATATTAGTGACCATATTTTGATTACATAGTTGTTGCAATGAGTGATAATTTAGATGACCAAATTTCTTATTCCAAAGTTTACTCATGTCATTGCTATGGACATAAAAATTGATGGAAGAGATGATGACCCAAAGTAGTTGAATATATGTAACTTGGTATTACCATCAACAATTCTAGTTGCTAGGACATGCATATGACCCTTTGAATTTTTGATTGCAACTTGGCAATGTGAAAATTCTATTGTTGTACCTTCACTTGACTGAGTGATTTGATATATTGATAGAGGGTTGAAGGAAGACTTGGAACACATAATAAGCCATCAAAATTTCCGTAATCTAGTTGAATAGCTCTAGGCCCTACAACACTAAGAGCATAAATTATGGCTTTATACTTATCCATATGATAATATTCTCTAGCATTAATAAGCTGTTGATGTATTTGTAACTTCGGAAGATATTCTTCTATGTATTACACTTGTACCTTATTATATTCATGATGGAGATGTATTATTCTGTAATGTCCCTTATTTGGAATTTTATTAAAATGGCAATTTTCCACTTTTTTTCCCTTGTTCGACCTTTGACTAGTTTTGATCTCTAGGTCCCAAATTTGCCCCAAATGATCCCAAATCTTCTGAGAAGGTATATGAATGATATTAGAACATAAATATGTGTTTCAGGGATGCCTTTGGACCTTTAAAATACTTCTGCAAATCCTCTTTCAATTCTGATCAATGTAGGTAACTTTACTAGTGATTTTCCTTTGACTAGTATTGGTCTCTAGGTCTCAAATTGACTCCAAATGCCTTCAAATCTTCAAGGAAGGTGTATGAATGATATTAGAACTTGAATATGATGTTTATGGATGACATATGGCCACCAAAAGACCTCTGCAAACTCTCTTAATATTCTGGACCAATTATGCAATTTTACTAGTAATTTGGGGTTCAAATCCCCCTGGGGTAAACAATGAAAATGGCTTCCCAAATGCCTCCAAACCCACTCAAATTTATGAACAGAGGTATGTAATGTGTTAAGTATGTTATTAAAGTCTCATATGCACCATTAATGGATTATTACAACTGTTCTCACCCTCTCCCATTCGACTGCAAAAATCCCCAATTCGACCCTTGGGGAAATGTCACTATTTCACCTCCCAATGCAACTAAATTGAGTAAAAATGCTTCAAATGCTCAAGTACAGTACATGAAACTTGTAGAAGACATCCATGGCAGTATATTTATCACAAATATATCAGAGAATCATCCATTCATTCGAAATCATCATCAACACATTGGCTCACAACAAGGTAGTGGGGAAATGGCATTGTTCTTCCATTAAAAATGAGATTTATACATTTCTACTTGGAATTTCGACCTGAAACTTTTTGGAGATGAAGAACAGAGTATTTACTTCATATTACAAAAGAAATGGGGCATTAAAAGCTTCCCCAAAGAGTACAATAGCTCACCAAAAACGCCCTCCCTCAAGGATCAAGAATATGCCATCAAAAATGGAAATGGTTGAAGGAGTGAGCTGCAATAGAAGAAACCATGAGCTGCCCTGTAGCTTACACCTGCAAATAAAGACTCCATTAAAGCTCCAAATGAAAGGTCTGAATGGCCTTTCCAATTACCAACTTGGATGGGAATCTTTCACCCTCGAAATTGGCTAAGGCAAGAAACTAGTCATCCACTAGCTCTCCCTCTTCACAAATGCAATTGCAAATTCTACAAATGATCAAAAGCTGGTTTCATTCTTTGTTATTGACATTTATAAAGTTCTAATGGCCTCCATGGGTCGAATTCCTTCCAAGAGACTCATGCCAACTCAAGTTGGGAAGAGATTCCAAAGAACGCCACTTGTACAACAATTCCTAGTCTCCCACTTCCACCAAATCACATGTGGAAGCATCTTAGCTGCCCTAACACCCTTGAGCGCCCTCTTGGAGTCTATTTTTAGCCCTGACATGTCATATATGTCATATGTCAGCCCTCAGGTCTGATTTGTGTCATAGGTGTCATAGCATCTTCATCATTGTTGTCATAGAGCTAGGGAATCTAGCCCAAGTGTCTCACTAGCTCCAAATTGCCTCTTCCTCTTCCATGGGAGTTACTCTTCCTCTATATTTCGACCTTGGATGAGTTATGCCATGAATAATACCTTTTGGACTTCCCCAATTATGTTACCATTCACCTTGAATTCGAATTGGTGAGAGAATGATGCCAAATGTAGTGGGGAAATCTAGCCATATGTGGGTCCCACTTCCTCCATGTGTCTTCATCATGAAATGCCACTTTGATTTTCACTTGTATATATTTATTTATCTCCTTTATTAAATATTTATGCCACTCTAATGTTCAAACATCATTTATTATCCCCATTATTCCAAATCCCAAAGCTTCCACCCCAAACCTAGGAAACTAGTAATTTTCCTCCTTGGCAATTATTTGACCTTTAGCATCAATTTGACAAACTCTAATGAATAAAGCCAATGTGATTAGGCCATTGTGACCCAATACCAAATTTGGGACATGACATATTCCTCCAATCAGAAGTGTTGTCATTTGTATTTGTAAGTGTCGCAACTTATATTTGATGGGTTATTAGACCACCGGTGTGGGGTCGGCCCTAATTGAGTCATGTGGATGGGTTATTAGGCTTCCTTAGGAAGTCATCCCTGTTAGGTTATTGGCAGGTCAAGTCAGTGTATAAATAGAGAGGTTGTGTCTCTCATTCTATTCATTCACTCACTCATCCAACTCGCATTAGTTGAGAGAGGAGTGCGCACTAGTGGAGGAGGAGTAGCTGCTGGAGACATCTATCTTTTGGGTTTGATAATTGTGATCTTGTATTGTGGCTTATTCTATCTTTGAGGAAGTTGCGGGGTTTTTCACCTTCTTGGTTTTCCCCGAGGAAACTCTATGTCTCTTGTGTTTATGATTGTTATGTTGTGCATGTTATTCTCTTAGTAGGATCCTAAGATAATGTTTGAATGAAATTATCGAAAAATGAACATGGTATCAGAGCTGACCTAAGAAGAAGACACTGTGCAGCTGCCGAAGCTAGGGATTCTTAATTTTTGGGTTTCTCGCCCCAGACCATCAAAGGCAAGAGGCTAGGATAAATCTCCTTGGAAGGGTGCATCTTTCCGTCGAGACAAAATTCAATTCTAAGCACTTTCAGTTTTTGGCCTGTCACTACTGCGAGAAATTAGGGTTTTGAAAAAAGTTGGAATTTTTGGAATCTGACACCACGGCTGGATACCCCTCAAGAAAATCGAAGTTTAGAGACCAAGATTGATTTTTTTGGCTGCACAGAAGGCCGGGCTTCATCAAACCCTAAATCAGGATTTTGATTGGAAAGGTGGAAAATTAGGGTTTCTGCAAAAGTGGAAATTTTTTGAATCTGTGACCATGGATGGATGCTCCTCAGAAAAATCAAAGTTTAGAGCACAAGATCGAACTTTTTGGTTGGGCAGAAGACTGGGCTTTATCAAACCCTAGTTCGGGATCTTGTCCAGAAGATCCGAAAGTTTCAAGGCAATTTTTGAGGAGTCAAATTTTTGCATATTTCAAATTTGAAGTACACCAGCTTGATCAACTCAGCAAGGTGCATCTTTCCATCCTTTCAGAAGTTTGGAATTCAAAGTTTGAATTCTTAGGGTTTCTCTGACAAACCCTAATCCAACTCCAGATCCAGTTTTCAACAAATCAAGTGGTAAGACCTAAATAGTTTATTTCCATTTGATTTTCTCATTAAGATGTCTCACCACACCAAGTTTGAGGATAAGCTTGAAGGAGCTGACAACTTCCGAGCATGGAATTATAGGATTGGGTTAATCCTAGAAGAGAATGATTTGGACACCTACATAAAAGAAGAGTTTCTAGTTCCAGAGGGAGATGAGGCTAAGGTCTTACACAAGAAGAACTTGGTCAAAGCCAAGAGGATCATTGCTGATTCTATAAAATACCATCTCATACCTCATGTGTCTTCCCTAAAGACACCTAAGGAGATGTTTGACTCTTGGACTAAGTTGTTTGAAGGAAATAATAGAAATTGGAAGATGACTCTGCGGAATCAATTGAAAGGGGTAAAGTTCCAGATTGGAGAGACCATCCAATCTTACTTTACTAAGGTCTCTCAAATCAAAGAACAACTTGAAGCTGTGGATGAAGTAGTGGAGAATGGAGAAATTGTCATGACCATATTAAATGGCCTACCTAGGTCATGGGAATCCTTCATCCAAGGTATTTGTGCTAGGAATAAATTGATCTCTTTCAATAGACTATGGGAGGAATGCTCACAAGAGGAAGCTAGGCTTCTGGCCCGAGAAGAAAAGATGGGAAGTGAAGACCAAGCCCTCATAGCACACACTAAAGGAAGTAAGTTCAAGAGGGAGAAATATTATAGCAAGAAACAACATCACTTCCATCAGAAGAAAAAAGATCTCTCCCGTGTTCGATGCTTCACTTGTGATGAGAAAGGACATTATTTCTCATAATGTCCCAGGAATAAACAAAGCTTCAACAACAATAAGAAGAAGAACAAAAAGAAGAGATATCATGCTCATGCTGCTGAGGATGATGAACCTCCTAGGAAGAAGACTAAGGTAGAAAGTGAAGACTCTTCAAGTGACGATGGATATGTTCTAATCTATGCTCTCACAGGTACTATTTCCCATGGGTGTGATGATTGGCTTATTGATAGTGGGGCTTCCAAACACATGAATGGGTTTAAAGAATCCTTTATAGATCTATCTGAACATGAGTCACCTCATAAGGTGAAACTTGGGGATGACTACCAATATCCTATAAAAGGGAGTGGTGAAGCCTTCTACAAACTAGACTCTGGGAAGTATTTAAAGACGCAAGATGTTCTATATGTACCTGGACTCAAGAAGAATCTTCTCTCCATATCATATTTGGATGCAAAAGGGATGAGAGTTGCATTTGTGGATGGCCAAGTACTTATGTGGCCTAAAGGTAAGACCATTGATGATGTAGTAGTGATTGGAGAGCAAGAGGGAGGATTGTACAAATTGAAGGGACAACTTGAACATGCCATGGTACATGAATCCATGGAGCCAAGTGAAATTTTGCATAGAAGGCTTGCTCATGTGCACTATAGGGCACTACCAATTGCAAGCAAAGCAGTAGAAGGTCTTCCTAAAATCCAGTCAAAGCATGAAGGTGTTTGCAAAGGATGTGCAAAAGGAAAGAACACAAAGAAGGAATTTCCAAGCAGTGAAAGCAAAGCAAAAGGAATCTTGGAGATTTTCCACTCCGATGTATGTGAACCAATGTCATCCAGTTCTTTGAGTGGGTATGTATATTATGTTTCTTTCATTGATGATTTATCTAGGAAGACTTGGGTTTATTTCTTGAAGAACAAAGATGAAGTGTTTGATAAGTTAAAGGAATTCAAAGCCTTGATAGAAAATCAAGATCTTTAGATCTGACAATGGCGGAGAATTTACTTCAGGAGACTTCAAGAAGTTATGTAGTGATTCAGGGATTAATAGGGAGTTGACCACTCCCTACAATCCACAACAAAATGAGGTTGCAGAAAGGAAGAATAGAACAATCATGGAAGCAGCATGGGAAAATCTTCATGACCAAGATCTACCCATGCACTTATGGGCAAAAGCAGCAAGAACAACAGTATATGTACAAAACAGAACACCACACAAGATACTTGACAACAAGACACCAGAAGAAGTTTTCTCTGGTAAGAAACCAGAAGTCAGCCATCTCAGGATATTTGGCTATCCAATATTCACACACATTCCAAAATAAAAGAGGACAAAGTTAGATACTTTAGGAAAGAAGGGTATATTTGTGGGGTACAGTGAAAGCTCGAAGGCTTACAGAATCTACTTTCCAGGATTCAAGAAGATTGACATCAACAGGGATGTGAATTTTGATGAAAAATCAGCTTACATCAAATCAAGGAAGACACTCGTTGAAGACTATTAAGAACCAAGAATACCCAGAACACAAGACACCACTATGAATGAAGCAATACCAGAAGTGAATTGTGAAATAGAAGATCCACAAGAACCTGTAGATACACCCTGTGAGAAGAACTCTCACAAGAGGAAACCTGCATGGGATAGAGAGCTCATTCAAGATGCAGAAAGATATGGTATTCCAGAGGAAGAACACAGAGAAAGGAAAAGGACAAGATCGCACACCAGCTATGTTGCCTTACTCTATGACATTATGAACAAAGAACCTTCCAGTTATAAAGAAGCTGTGGAAAAGAAAGAATGGAAGGATGCCATGGTCGAGGAATACCAGTCGATCATGAAGAACGTTGTTTGGGATGTAGTCCCAAGACCAGATGGGAAGTCTGTTGTGACTTCCAAGTGGATCTATAAGATCAAGCATGCTGCAGATGGTAGCATAGAGAAATACAAGGCTCTCGTGGCTTCTCCCAAAAAGAGGAGATAGATTATGAAGAGACATTTGCTCCTGTAGCCAGATACACTTCCATCAGAACAATACTTTCCCTGGCTGCAGTAATGAAGTGGAAGATACACCAGATGGATGTCAAGATAGTTTTCTTGAATGGTGTAGTCGAAGAGGAAGTGTATGTGGAGCAGCCACTTGGTTTTGAGACATATGACAGGGAGTCATATGTGTGCAGATTGAAGAAAGCCTTGTATGGCTTGAAGCAAGCTACTAGGACATGGTATGGCAGGATAGACGACTTCCTGTCCAGTTTGGGATTTACCAAGAGTAAAGTGGATTCCAACCTTTACTACAAGGTTGAGGAAGGCAATCCAGTGATACTCCTATTGTATGTGGATGACCTGTTTGTGACAGGTGTGGATAGATTGATTGCCGACACGAAGAGGAAGCTTGCTGTCGAGTTCGAGATAAAGGACTTGGGTATGATGCATTACTTTCTAGGTATGGAGGTGTGGTAGAGTGCAGATGGAATATTCCTTGGACAAGGGAAGTATGCAGTAGAGATCCTGAAGAGGTTCAGGATGATGGACTGCAAGGCCATAGACACACCTATGGAATCGAACCTGAAGCTGTTGAGTGATGCTTCATCAGAGTCAGTTGATGTCATGGTGTATTGTCAGATGATTGGGTCCTTGATGTACCTGAGGAACACGAGACCAGATATTTGCTTTGCGGTGAACACCTTGAGCTAGTTTTTGACAGATCCTAGACATGTTTATAAAGTGCCATACGCAGAGACATATTCACTTGATTCCATGTCTTGAGTCCAGGTACATATAGAACATCTTGCGTCTTTAAATACTTCCCAGAGTCTAGTTTGTAGAAGGCTTCACCACTCCCTTTTATAGGATATTGGTAGTCATCCCCAAGTTTCACCTTATGAGGTGACTCATGTTCAGATAGATCTATAAAGGATTCTTTAAACCCATTCATGTGTTTGGAAGCCCCACTATCAATAAGCCAATCATCACACCCATGGGAAATAGTACTTGTGAGAGCATAGATTAGAACATATCCAATATCCACTATTCTCTTCTTTTTTCAGATCCTAGACATGTTCACTTGATTCCTGTAAAGCATATTTTGAGGTACCTAAAGGGTATGATTGATTATGGGCTCAAGTATGATGCGAATCAAAAGTTCAACCTGGAAGGTTATGTTGATTCACATTGGGCAGGTAGTGCTGCAGATAGGAAGATCACTTCAGGGTGCTGCTTCAGTATGGGATCAGGTGTGATCTCTTGGTTTAACAGGAAGCAGTCCTACGTAGCAATAAGTACAGCTGAAGCAGATTATGTCGCAGCTTGTTCGGCCAGTTGTGAGGTAGTGTGGCCGAGGAAGCTACTGTCTAAGTTATTTGATATCCTGTTGGAGGCTACCTGTATCTTCTATGACAACTAGAGTTGTGTAAAGTTGTCTGAGAACCCGGTGTTCCATGACAGGTCGAAGCACATCGAGATTAAATATCACTATATCAGGGATATGGTGCAGAGAGGAGCAGTGAAGCTCCTATATGTTGCGATGGATGAGCAGATTGCAGGTGTGTTGACCAAACCACTAGCCAGAGTGAAGTTTGAGTACTTCAGAGAGAGGCTTGGTGTTCTTTATATAGAAGATACTTTGAGGAAGAAGTGATGGGACACATTTGCAGGAGCCATTCAAAGCATGGTGGTAGGAGGATCCTTCCCATGGCTGTGGATGTAAGCGCTGTGTGATGAGCATCAGGACGATGCTCCAGTTTATGCTATGATGATGATCATGATGATCATGTGATGATGATATGCATCAGGATGATGTTGTGTATATGATCAGGATGATGTACTATATGATGATGATCAGTATGATCATGAGTATCAGGATGATACTTGATGAGTCCCCATTTCAGGTATTTGATAGTTTCTTTTCCCACCAGTAAAGCACAAGAAAGGTTGTAAAAATACACTTGTTAGTGGGAAAATGATTTACCTTAATTATTTAATGAAGTGTTTAAAAGATTATTTCTGTTATGTTTTGAAAAGCGTTGCTATGAGCTATTTGCATGAAAAACAAGGTTGAATGAGCAAGTGTAGGTGTACTAAAGGATAACGCATGAATCAAGTGAAGAACTGGAAGAACATCACCAAACTCAACACCTTTTTCCTGATCTGTAGAGAACGAACTCCTGTTCAAAGAGAATCGACAGTTAGACATTTTTAATAGGTTAAGCATTAGGATTTTATAAATATTGACCTCTCGGGTAGCTAGAGGCCCCTGTTGCTATTTTGAAGAATTATTGTTTTGCGTTTCAGACTATCAAGACAATTGGGTTACAGACCTGGTTTTAAACTATGCAGTTTCTATTTTAAATAAAGACTTTATGTTACCTACGATTCAGCATTTATAAGTTCCTTTCACTCCTGAGTATGGGTTGGAGAGGGCCCCTCTAACACGTAAGTAAGGAGGTCTTGTAGTACAGGTATTTCTCATTATGTGTTGTGCATTGTTTGAATTTATATTGCAGATGAGAGTATTCTAAATAGCGTCTAAATAACATGATTTGATTTTTGTAGTAGTTGAACACTTCTGATTCCGTAGTTCATTACAACGCATTCTGTAGTATGATAAAACTGTGTCTATAGTCCTATAGCAACATTCTGCCAAGGGATAATTAACACCCATTTCTCTATGTAATTGCATTTACTTCTGAAGCAACGATCTAGATCTTCAGCCTATGTATTCATTTCATAATTAGAACTGCTTATAGAGATTGATTTCTTTTAGTATTTATTGGTTACATGATGACATTCACTCCTTAATGATTTGATTAAAAATTGCAGCATTAGATAATGGCATTCTGAATTTAGCTTTAGCATTAGATTATGTTAGATCAGACTTTGAGTTTTATGCATTCGATTTACAGTAAGTACCCCTTAAATTAAAGATCAAGCTTTCATTATTTTAGAATAGATCTGTTATAATTCCAACATTCAATTCCATAGTATAATTTTTATTGTTTTCAGCAAGTTAATTCTTAAAAATAGATTTATTGTTTCCTACATTCAAATTCTTAGCCATAGATTTCATGCTTTCAGTATTTGAATTTCTTAGCATAAGAATTTCTCCTCCATAGATTAAACCATCATGTTTACAGTTCATTTAATCTTTTTTTGACAATTCCTTAAAAACATTGATACAAACACCCAACTTCGACAAAGACTATCCTAGAGAGCACATATAGTGCCAGTACCTCTAAAGTTTGTACGTCACCTGGTTTGATAATTAAAGTAGGCTCCTAGTCTAGCTTCCCTCATTAGGCATCCATACTTAGAGCTCACCACTTTTTTGTGCCTTGCTGGGGAGGTACTAAATCTTTAGGAGACATCTTCAAAAAAAAAAAACACACATAAAACATGGAAAACAAAAACATAAATTTTTTACCAATGAATGCCTCGCCGATAGAGGGATATGTTTGGATGATTTCTGCCTCAGCATCATATGAGTGAAAACGGTAATAACAGTTCTGAAAATTCTCAGTTTGAATTTATAAACTCTGAAAATGACTCCACATACGATCCAAATAGAGACAACTTCTCTACTAGCTCCAGCTCAAACACCACTATGGAAGACGAAGAAGAGGAACCTAGGGAGCTGTTCACCTTCCCCATTAGCATACCTCTTGGAGATGCTAGGATGAAGAATATCAACCCTAACAATTTACCAAACTTCCATGGATTGACTTCAGAAGTTCCCGACACATTCCTGTTTGAATTTGAGGTAGTTTGCAGATCCTTTGATTACACTACAGATGCACAAAAGGTAAGACTTTTTCCCTCCACACTGATAGATTTATCACTTAGGTGGTTCATGAGTTTAGTGGGAAATAGTATTTTTAGTTGGGACCAGATGAAACAAACATTCCTATAGAAATACAGGGACTACTGTAAGGCAAAAGATACCAGGGATGAAATATTTAGGATGCAGCAGGGAGGCCGTGAATCCTTAGAAGACTATGCCCAGCGTTTTCAGCTCAGCTACAAACGAGCTAACCATTGCACCCTAGAACCAGAATCACTGAAACTCGTCCTTCTTAGAGGGATAAAAGAAGATAATTTTGAGATCTTAAACCTCTTAGGAGATGGAGACATATTTCAAAAGACTTATGAACAGATACTCCAGATCTTCAAAAACCATTCTAGGTCTAGGAAAAGCAAGAATGGGACAAGAGATTCACATCCACCCATAGGATCCTCATCATCTTCAGGACCCAATCTTACAAAATTTGATTTAGGAAACCTGTTAGATGATATGAAGACATACATCTTACAATCTATGGCAATGCAACTTGATGCGCTTTTGATAAAAAAGAAGCAGGATGAAATTAACCAAGCCTTGGCAGTATTCTGTCCTCATTGTAGAAAGAAACATGAGAAAGGGAAGTGAACTTTAAACACCATAGAAGTATGTGGTCTCTGCACTAACGACCACTCCACTGATAAATGTCCCCTCTTACCCTCATGTAAGGCTGCTATTCAAGATCCAGCAGCTGAAGGAGCAATAGAATAGCTCTGTTTTATAAATCAAAGGAGGAGTAACTTTGTTAGACCATATCAACCTAGCAATCAAACATACTATACTGAGGGTCAGCAAAATTGGAACTCTATACCAACCCCTTGGAAATCATAGCCAAATTAGAACCAGTGGCAGCAAAATCAACAAACCTATCAGCCAGCCTATCAACACCCATAGGGGTTGGAAATCATAGCCAAATCAGAACCAGTGGCAGCAAAATCAACAAACCTATCAGCCATCCTATCAACACCCATATTACCCACCATCCTACCCTCCATACCCCCCACCTTTTTCCCCAACAAAAAATAATTATACAAATCAATACCCCCACCCATCCAATTGGAGAGCCCCTTCACAACAACCACTTATCATGCCACCCCTACCGAATCAACCACCCCCAAGACCTCCACCAATACCGGCCCAACCCATCCCAAACCCTAATAATAACAGACCTCCACAACAACAGCAGGCTTATAATGCATATATCACACAATTCCCTACCTATGTCGTAGACACAATAGAAATAAACGAAATAAACATCAGATCGGGAAAAACGTTGCAAAATACATCAACACAGAATATCCCACAACCGGAAGCTCAAGAGCAAACAACATAACACTATATTCAGCACCCGGATGAACCAAATCCTCCAGAGGAAGAAACCCAACCACTCCCATGAAACAAAAACCCTCTATTTCCCGAGAAAATTATACGAAGTACAAAAGAGGAAGAAGAAAATGCAATTTTAAATGAATTAAAACACTTAAGCATCCAAATCCTGATTTTGCAAGCCATAAGGGATGTGCCCATCTGTAACAAATTTATTAGAGAAAATTGTCTGAAGAAACCTAGGAGGAGGAAGTGTGACCGACCAATAATAAATGTAGTAGGACAATTGGCTAATTTAATGCTGGGTATTATCATTAACCCTAAGTATCTTGATCCAGGAAGCCCTGCAGTGAACGTCACCATCAATAGAAAATAAATAAATAAAAGCCTAATAGATTTGGGAGCTGCTATCAACGTCATGACTAAGGAAACCATGATATACCTAGGACTCCAATCATTAATCAGACCAACAACTACAGTACTCCAGCTAGCTGAAACATCCACCGTGAAACCCGAAGGGATGCTCGAAGACATTATGATCAATATTGAATCTTGGGAATACCCAGCTGATTTCATAGTAATTGAAGTCAAAAGCAAACTTAGTGGTTATCCAATCATACTAGGTAGACCTTGGTTAGCAAATGCGGATGCTTACATAGGTTGCTGATCAGGGAATATGACTATCACCAGTGGACATGACAGGAAGAAAATAACAATCTACCCACCATCAAAGAAATATTCAGATTTAGAATATCAAAATTGGACTGATGATTATCAGGACACACCAAATCACAACCTGCGACCTATCCTAACAATTGATGCTGCACTATCACTAAAAGCAATAAACGAAGATGGCCATATAGATATATTTATACAAAATATATCTTCTAACAATCATGTTATTGAAGAATTTTTTTCCACAGAAACAGGTGACAGTTCAAAACAGAACATGGATGAATTATGGACAGAAGTACTAGAAGAACAAATTGAAAAGGTAAAAATAGTGGAAATTCTGCCTCGCAAAACAATCAACATAAATTCCAATTTGAAACCAGCGCAAGAAAAGAAATTAATGAAGATACTAGTAGAACAAAGTAAAGGATTTGCATGGACATATGCATACATGAAAGGAATACATCCTGATATCTGCAAGCACTACATTTACATCAAAGAAGGTTCTACTCCTATCAAGAAACCACAAAGAAGGCTGAACCCTGCATTGAAAGACATAGTCAAAGTGGAACTACAAAAGTTATTAGATGTAGGGTTCATCTATCCAATATCTGACAGTGAGTGGGTCTCACCACTGGTTATAGTACCTAAAAAAGGAGGCAAATGGAGAATTTGTGTGGACTACAGAGAGATAAATAAAGCAACCAAGAAAGATCACTTTCCTCTTCCATTTATAGATCAGGTGCTAGATACATTATTTGGAAACAAGTATTTTTCATTCTTAGACGGTTTCAGTGGGTACAACCAAATTTTAATACACCTAGTTGATAAAGATAAGATGACCTTTACATGCCCATGGGGAACTTATGCCTATAGGGTTCTACCCTTTGGTTTATGTAACGCCCCAACAACATTTCAAAGAGCCACATTGAGTATTTTCTCTGATTTTATAAATGACAAAATGGAAGTCTTCATGGATGATTTCACACCTTATGGACAAAACTTTGAGCAGGCATTGAACAATCTTGAATTAGTATTAAAAAAATGTATTGAGATGAGCTTGTGCCTAAGCAATGACAAATGCAGGATGTTAATGGAAGAAGGCATCGTTCTAGGAAATCATATATCACAGAGGGGGATAGAGGTTGATCAAGCAAAAGTCTCAGTAATCAAAACGCTGCCACCACTTGTCAAACAAAGGGATGTGAGAAGTTTCCTTGGACCAACAGGGTACTACAGAAGGTTTATTGAAAATTATAGCAGAATTGCTGCCCCAATGTTTGCACTTCTCACAAAAGACAATGAGTTCATATGGACAAGCAATTGCATGACAACATTTGAAAATATTAAGGAGAAAACAATCACAGCACCAGTACTCCAAGGACCAAACTAGGAAATTCCATTTCACACCCACACATATGCATCAGATAAATCCATTGGATCTGTGCTTGGACAAGAACGAGACAAGAAACCCTATGCCATATACTATATAAGTAAAAATTTATGGGGCAGAACTCAACTACACAATCACAGAGAAGGAATTTTTAGCAGTCATACATGCAATCAATAAATTAAGGCATTACATCACAGGATACCAAAGTTTTATCTACACTGACCACTCAGCAATCAGATATCTTATGAACAAGCCTAATACTAGTGCTAGAATTATTAGATCGATGCTACTTCTACAAGAATTTGACATTACTATAATAGATAAACTAGGCAAGCATAATGTTGTAGCCAGCTTTTTGTCAAGAGTCACACATGGACAAGATAATGAATTGGTTAATGATAACTTCCCTGATGAGCACCTTTTTGCCATATCAACAAGAAGCCCATGGTTTGCTGACATAGCAAACTATTTAGTATCGGGGAATTTTCCAGAACATTACATTTATAAAGAAAAGACAAAGGTAATAAGGCAAAGTGCCACATACACATGGATAGAGGGCATGCTCTTTAAACAGGGACCAGATCAAATACTTAGAAGGTGCATTAGGGAAGATGAAGCACATGACATAACGCATGCCACTCACAATGAACCCTGTGGAGGACACTATGCTGCAAAAAGGACAGCCTACAAGATCTTGCAAACAGGGTATTATTGGCCAACACTCCACAAAGATGCTTATGACTATGTGTCCCACTGTGATGACTGTCAAAGAATGGGGAAGCCTACACAAAAAGAAAAAATACCTCTTCATCCACAGATCTCCTTAGAAGCATTCGAGAAATGGGGATTTGACTTCGTTGGTCCAATCAACCCACCATCAAATCAAAAGAGCTACATTCTAGTATGCACATATTACCTTACAAAATGGACTAAGGTAGAAACACTTGTTGCAGCAAATGAAAACAATGTAGCAAAATTTTCCACTGAGCAAATCTTCCACAGGTTTGGTGTCCCAAGGGAACTAGTTTCTGATCATGGACCACAATTTACATCCAACTTAATAGAGGACCTACTGAATAGGAATAAGGTTAAGCATAGACAGTCCTCTTCATATCACCCTCAAGGAAATGGTCAAGGTGAGGTTACCAACAGAGAATTAGAGAGGATTCTAACAAAGACAATCCAACTCCACAAAAGAGATTGGGATGACAGATTAAGTGAGGCAGTTTGGGCCTATAATACCACATGGAAGACAACAATAGGATTCACACCTTATGAATTAGTATATGGAAAGAAAGTCATGCTGCCAATTGAATTTGAAATAAAAACACTAAGAATTGCAACAGAGTTGAACATGGAACTATTAGAATTACAACAAGAACACATTCTACAATTGAATCAATTGGATGAGCAATGCCAACAAGCACTTTCCCACACAGAAATCATCTAGCAACAAAGAAAGAAGTGGAATGACAAGCACCTAAAGGATAAAAAGTTCAGGGAAGGTGACTGGGCACTACTCTATGATTCCAGGTTTCACACATTCAAAGGAAAAATAACAACAAGATGGCTAGGACCTTACATCATTGAGCATATATATGAAAATGGAGCAGTCAAGATTATTACAATAGATGAACAACAATTTCCCATGATAGTGAATGGACATAGGCTAAAACTTTACAAGAAACCACAATCAAAGGATGATTTTACATGGGTACTCTACCAGCAACAACTGATGCTGATAGAGAATATGGAATTGTATTGAAAAAATGATGAAAAAAAACACAAAAAGAGAAAAAAATGAAAAAAGATGAAAAAATAAAAAAATAAAAAGGAAAGAAAAGAAAGAAAAATAAATATAGTTGAATGAATAACAGGCCAAATTACAGGGCCACATACATAACTATGAAGATGGAGCATTAAAAAATGCAAAAAGGAATATAAAGCAAAAGAAGCATCAATATGCAAGCGAGCCAGAGAAGTATCAAAACATCCAAAGCAATCACGCGAGCGTGGGAATTATCAAACATCCACAACAATCAAGCGAGCCAGACATGTATTCAAAAGAGACAACAAAGATATCAACCACTACAGTAATTAACATCACATCACATTTTTCAATCAAATCTGCCATATCTTCACGAGAGCCTGCAATTTATTCAAGCGAGGCTGCCATTTATTCAAGTGAGCCAGACATTCATCCAAGCATAGTAGCAAGCAATCAAATTCACGCAAAGAATCATCACAAAAGTCAAATAAAAATGGCATGAAATTCAAACAAAGGCGATACACCAAAATCCAAACAAACCAAAAGAAAATGCCGACAACGCACATAACTACTGACATGTCGAAGATTACTACGGATTACACCAAATCTACTACAGCATCCAACACGCATACAAATCAGCCTTGATCGTGAACTCAGGTACGTTAATAAAATATAACAAGGTAATCTCTGAACATTTTCATTTTATTCTTAAGGTCAAATCATTATCCCCAAAACGGTTATTTTTTAAGCTGAGGACAACTTTTCGCTAAAGTCTAGGGAAAGGTTCAGATTACAAAATCATGATTGCACACACCCGTCATTTTAGCAAATGATGAATCTGCATATAACCACCATACTTCACAATAATCGGAGCAGAAGTGCAAAGTACAAGCATAAAGCAAAATGAAGAGCTTGATTATGGAAAGAAATGGATCAATCAACAAGTACAACAACGAATAATAAGGATAAGTGCAGAAAGACAGTTAAGTAAGGTTGCATGATCGTCAAAAAAGGAGCCAGGTTTTGCAAACAAAAACCTCTCAGAACTTTCCAGAAGCAAGCCATCAGAAGTGAGTGTGGTCGCGCAACAAGCAATTCAACCGAGCCTATAGTTAATCCAAACCAATGAGGTAAAAGCCACATCCAAAGTTGGTTTTTGATTGATTTTAGAAGAGATTTTAAGATGACGAAAGGATTCAAGAAAAGCGAACCAGAGGAACACAATGCTATTTTTCAGAACCCACGAATCCTAACAGTCATTTGCAGTGCGAATTGGATGCCTTTCATCTTGGGATTGAGAGGATACAATGCAGGGGTGGCTATGGAATTTGCAAGAAATTTGAAACATATCAAGGATGAACAATTCATCACCCGAGTGAAGGGGTTACGTATTAAGGTGGATGAAGATGTGATTTCCAAATACACTGGTCTGCCAATGGGCCTGCATTGGGTCAAGGACGACAGTGAGTCAAACCATGAAGCAAAGAAAGCGTTCTTCGAAAGAGGGGAGGCCTACGATGAAGATAAAAACAGAGTCAAAAGGCTCTCCATGCCTGCACCGTGGGATGAAATGGATGCCATTGTCCAGAAATATATTAGATGCACTGGTAGGTTGAGCTACATCCCCATTTTTCATTTTCGATTTCTAGAACTATTGAGGCACAGGACCCATCATACACCAAACAAAAACATTATTATTCCATACTACCTGCTCCAATCTCTAGCAGAAATGAGCAAGAAGGTGATTAAAGGGAAGGAGGATGTTTTAGCTCATCATGGGTTGATCAAACTAATTGTTTGTGAGGAATTAAAAGCACAGATACTATATCTTTCTTGGGAAGAATTTGTGTTGGTATCTGCTGAAGTTGTTCAAAGAATGAAGAGCACACCCACAGCTGGCGTACCCCTACCACCAGGATCAATGAGCAAAAACATCTCTACATCAGGGGTGAAGAGGAAAATTGACCTGGACAGTGTGGTTGATACCCTGGTGAAAATAAAGCATTCATGGGATGACTCCCCCAAAACAAACCTAGGGATTCCTTCCAGTAATCAAGAGCCAAAGAGAAGAAGTAAAAGGTTCACACAAGCATCCAGAATCCGAATTAACAAGGAAGAAAGTAGGGAACCCAGTCCCATAGTTCAAACTGTGTCGGATGAGGACGATGATATTTGGGTCGATCAGGAGGATCCCACTACAGAAGAGGAGCAGGATGAACTAGAGGAGCATGATGAGCAAGAAATGCAGGATGAACAAGAAGAATAGGAGGTAGAAGAAGAATAGAAGGAACAAGAAGAGCAAGACAACCTCCAGGGGGACCCTCCTGAGCACCATGAAAACCCTGGGGTTGTCAATCAACTCGCTGAAGCACGGGAGGAATTAGAAAATCTCAGAAAGGAATTGGCAACATTGAGGATTGGATAAGGAAGCTAGCCCACATCACCCCTGTTTTCATCTAAAAAGACACAAATCCTAAAAATGAATCATGCAGGGGAGCTAAGACTGGTGGAACAGAGAAATTCAACACTTCAAGAGAAGTTGGCTGAGGCACAAGGGGAACTAGCCAAAAAGGACCAGGAAATTGTTCAACTAAAGCATGTTTTGGCTACTACCACTAAAATATACTGTAAACTATTGGAGCACAGGCCACCTTCAGCAATATATGCAGTTTACCTACAAGAAAAGTGGGGCAAATTCTAGCTCCAAAGGTTGGCACAGGGACTCCCAATAGAAATCGAAACAACCACGGAATTTGTGGATGCATCTATTAAAGCGACATAGTCAGAGAAGGACCAGCTCAGTGAGTTTTTCCTACACAATTTTGTAGCTCCTAGCTTTCCCAACTGATCGCCAAACCCTTACATGGGCGATTTCCAGTTAAGGGCATTATGTTCTTGGATGAAAAATGAAATTGAATGAGCTCAGGACTACCACATTTATGTAGTAGAAAAATGGCAGACCCCATTATGGATCAGGGAAGAGGCGACTCACCCTGAAAGAATAATCTATGACCATAGAAATCTCACCATAGATGAGGAGCTGATCGCGATTCTCCTTGATAAACAACAGGAGGCTGTGGTTCACTTTGATCTTCCTCTTCAGAGCACACATAAGGATTTTCATGAGTCTATTGATGAAAGATGGCGCAGAGTGGCAAATGACCTGAAAATAAAAGAGCTTCACTCCCCTGCTAGACTTAAAAATGCTCTCGTAAAAGCTATTAAAAATGCTCTCGTAAAAGCTAAGCTCTATAGGGAGTCATTGATAAAGAATCAACTTAGGTGGATAGGGATGAGGCTAAACCCCCCATTCTTCCTTCCTTTGGTCATTAAGGAATAGGTCAATGAGGAAGAAGAGAGGAGGGCATGGGTCAAGGAAGATCAAAGTATGGGCTACCACAAGCAGTCAGGGACCCCCAAGGTGGTAGCATGGGACATCAGAGACATCATCAGAGAGCAGAATATGTCACCCAAGGATGGGTGAATCCTTCAAGCAAGGAGGAGATGATGAGTCCCCATTTCAGGTATCTGATAGTTTCTTTTCCCACCAGTAAAGCACAAGAAAAGTTGTAAAAATACACTCGTTAGTGGGAAAATGATTTACCTTAATTATTTAATGAAGTGTTTAAAAGATTATTTCTGTTATGTTTTGAAAAGCATTGCTATGAGCTAATTGCATGAAAAACAAGGTCTAATGAGCAGGTGTAGGTGTACTAAAGGATAACGCATGAATCAAGTGAAGAACTGGAAGAACATCACCAAACTCAGTGCCTTTTTCCTGATCTGTAGAGAACGAACTCCTGTTCAAAGAGAATCGACAGTTAGACATTTTTGTTAGGTTAAGAATTAGGATTTTATAAATATGGATCTCTTAGGTAGCGAGAGGCCCCTGCTACTATTTTGAAGAATTATTGTTTTACGTTTCAGACTATCAAGACAGTTGGGTTACAGACTTGGTTTTAAACTATGCAGTTTCTATTTTAAATAAAGACTTTATGTTACCTACGATTCAACGTTTATAAGTTCCTTTCACTCCTGAGTACGGGTTGGAGAGGGACCCTCCAACACGTAAGTTAGGAGATCTTGTAGTACAGGTATTTCTCATTATGTGTTGTTCATTGGTTGAATTTATATTGCAGATGAGAGTATTCTAAAGAGCGTCTAAATAACACAATTTGATTTCTGTAGTAGTTGAACACTTCTGATTCCGTAGTTCATTACAACGCATTCTATAGTATGATAACGCTGTGTCTGTAGTCATGTAGCAACATTCTGCCAAGGCATAATTAACACCCATTTCTCTATGTACTTGCATTTACTTCTGAAGCAGCGATCTAGATCTTCAACCTATGTATTCATTTCATAATTAGAACTGCTTATAGAGATTGATTTCTTTCAGTATTTATTGGTTACATGATGACATTCACTCCTTAATGATTTGATTAAAAATTGAAGCATTAGATAATGGCATTCCGAATTTAGCTTTAGCATTAGATTATGTTAGATCAGACTTTGATTTTTATGCATTCGATTTATAGTAAGTACCCCTTAGATTAAAGATCAAGCTTTCATTACTTTAGAATAGATCTATTATAATTCCAACATTCAATTCCATAGTATAATTTTTATTGTTTTCAGCAAGTTAATTCTTAAAAATAGATTTACTGTTTCCTGCATTCAAATTCTTAGCCATAGATTTCCTGCTTTTTGTATTTGAATTTCTTAGCATAGGAATTTCTCCTCCATAGATTAAAACATCCTGTTTATAGTTCATTTAATCATTTTTTGACAACTCCTTAAAAACATTGATACAAACACCCAACTTCGACAAAGACTATCCTAGAGAGCACATATAGTGCCAGTACCTCTAAAGTTTGTACATCCCTTGGTTTGATAATTAAAGTAGGATCCTAATCTAGCTGCCCTCATTAGGCACCCATACTTAGAGCTCACCCATACTCCATAGATAGATTGTACAGGTAGCATGTAAAAGATCCAGAGAGATTTGATAGTCTGTGCTCGGATGCTCTTTCGAGGTTTTGCTATAGGTAGCATAGAAAAGATCCTGGGAGATCCGATAGTCTTTGCTTGGATGCTCTTTCGAGGTTTTTCTACAGGTTGGTCGTGGAAAGGTTGTGAAGGTAGCATAGAAAAGATCCTAGGAGATCCTATAGTCTGTGCTATGACGCTCTTTCGAGGTTTTGCTACTAGAGGCATGTAATCAGTCTTGGAGATTCGGTAGGTTGAGCTATGTGCTCGTAAAAGTCCTGGGATTCTCTTTAGAGTTCTTGCAGGTTGCAAGACACTCTTTTAAGGTTTTGTATAGCCACATAGAAAAGATCCTGGGAGATCCTATAGTCTGTGCTAGGATGCTCTTTCGAGGTTTTGTGGTGGTATTCACTTAGAAAAGATCTTGGGAGATCCTATAGTCTTTGCTAGGATGCTCTTTCGAGGTTTTGTGACGGTCACATGTAAAATATCCTTGGAGATCCTATAGTCGGTGCTAGGATGCTCTTTCAAGGTTTTGTTGACGCACGTAATCGGTCCCGAGGATTCCACAGTATGGCCAAAGATGATGAAGACCTACAAGAGGCTAGGCCTACAACCAACATGAAAAAGGGATGGCTCTGTAGAACTTCCTATGATGAGAAGAATTATGAGATAGCCCAGTGATCGAGATTTCGATGTATAGCAGCAGTGATGGTGATGCTCCGTGATCCAGTGACGATGATCCAAGTCCAGAATTGAAGACTTGTGCCAATATGTATTGATGACCTGTGTCTAGAGAATACCTACCTATTTAAGAGGGAGTGTTGATGTATTTGTAACTTCGGAAGATATTCTTCTATGTATTACACTTGTACCTTATTATATTCATGATGGATATGTATTATTCCTCCAATCAGAAGTGTTGTCATTTGTATTTGTAAGTGTTGCAACTTATATTTGATGGGTTATTAGACCATCAGTGTGGGGTCGGCCCTAGTTGAGTCATGTGGATGGGTTATTAGGATTCCTTAGGAACTCAGCCCTGTTAGTTTATTGGAAGGTCAAGTCAGTGTATAAATAGAGAGGTTGTGTTTCTCATTCTATTCATTCACTCACTCATCCAACTCGCATTAGTTGAGAGAGGAGTTCACACTAGTGGAGGAGGAGTAGCTGCTGGAGACATCTATCTTTTGGGTTTGATCATTGTGATCTTGTATTGTGGCTATTCTATCTCTGAGGAAGTTGCGGGTTTTTTGACCTTCTTAGTTTTCCCCGAGGAAACTCTGTGTCTCTTGTGTTTATGATTGTCATGTTGTGCATGTTATTCTCTTAGTAGGATCCTAAGATAATGTTTGAATGAAATTATCGAAAAATTAACATAATCCACCCATTAGAATAAAAGTAGATGTTGCATTGAAGGAAAAACTAGAAACATAAAGTGCATGGCCTTCATAAGAAGAGTTAGTAGAGGAAGAATTAGAATTGATGTTGCACTTCATTTCCGTTTCTAAATCTTCAATTTTATTGAAACATTTAGCCTGAGATGACACCATTTTTCCTACAAAAATTATAATGTCTTTAGTCTTGTTGCCTTTCAATTTAGTTTCTTTATCACCTTTGGGAGTAGGAGGTTTTAATTTTATCCAGATATCATTACTCCTTCTGGATAACCCTACGATCTCAAGCAGTTTGAGTCTCTATAAATCAATAATGCAATAAATAATTAAGAATAAAATGCTATAGATCTCTTAACACTTTTGACAATGAAAGCACAACAATCACACAACACCGGATGTACCCTGGAAACCCCAAATGGAGAAAAATAGCTATCCGTGGGACTTTGTTCTATCTCGAGCCAAAAACAAAAGGAGAAGAATACGAGTACATACAATGTTACCTCAGAAGGAACAACCAAACCTGATTGGATCAAAACCCTAGATCTGCATGCAACAAATGATGCATGCACAGAGAAAATGTTCCCTAATCTGTCAATTGGATCTGATCTATTTGAAGGTAACAATCTGTTGGTATTGCCTCTCTCACAACAATGCTCCGATCTGATTTTCCTATGAAGAAGGCCAACTTATCTATTTGGTGAATGCAACCTTCCTTTGCATGGAAAAGTGCACCTCCCTATGGATGTCAAATTATCATATTGAATAAAATCTCAACAGATATGAGATATGATCGTCACAGTCCTTACTCAAACACTGAGGCAAGGATACTCCAAAAGTCTGAGCTTCTCAATCGGTTAATCAGATCCATAACAAGATCCTCTCTCCTTTGGTAATGCGCCCTTCCATCTCTTTGAAATTTGTCCTCCTCAATCTACACAGAAACCAATCCGATGAACTCTCTCAGTCCACAAAAATGGGTTCCAAGTGCCTCTGGTTAAGTGGTGTTTGATCCATCTCATACCACCCCACTCTCCCTATTGCAGAAGCTCCTCTCTCTCTCTCTCTCTCAGAAAGTTACCCTCTACATGCACTAATGCACCCTCCTCACTCTTGATCTCTCTCTGATTAGTCAACTGAGCAACCTCATCTGGGGACCTCCTCCCTCTATATATAATGTCACTGATAAATTAGCTTTACTAAAAACCTAATATCCATGCATGAAAAAAATCACTATTGCATGCATCTTTTAATTAATAAATGTACAGGCAAATCTCATGCATGCATGAGGCAAAACACCCCGGAAGGTACACATGCATCCACCAATGGATTCATGCCACTGAGTAGAGTGCATATCACCATCTACTCCATCCTGATGCCTATACTGCTGATTTACCTCTATGCAAGGCATCTGAATCATCGAGGACATCCCGAGATACCACTATCTCTAACACTCCCTCTTATCGAGGGAAGTCCAACTGCGATGCCTGGATCCAACAAGTCCCCTACTACTGACACCGGCCCAACTGTCATGCCTGTCACTGCTTCCCTTTGACCTGAAGTACCCTGATCAAACTCCATCAATGTGGCTCCGGAAGAATCCCTCTGATCAACCACTGACTCTGTCACTGAACTCTGATTCAGACTCCCTTTGAATATCTGCTATAACCAAGCACCCAATTTCCTATCAATCGGATCTACTACCCTGTAGGTAAAGTCCCAAAGTATCTGAGCTGACTCAACTCTCTCCTGAGCTAATTCCATCTCAGTCATCTCGTACCAGCTCAATATCCGATTGGTACCTGTATGAGGATCAATCTCATCCATCTGATATGACTCCAAAGTCTCACTCCCCTATGTATCATCAACACCATGAGCATCTCACTCATCCATCAGATAAAATGAATCACTCATATGATCCTCATCATCATGGTGAGCATCTTGCTCACCCATATGGTGAAAGGACTCACTCCTCCTAGCATCATTCCTGATGTGAGAATCTCGCTCTCTATCCCTCTTTGAATATGAAGAGGATGCACTCAATCAACCTAATGTGCCAGATGTGGGATGTCCCCAAACCAAGTACTCACCATCGATCCTGTGACCCATCAAGACTTGATCAAATACCTATGGATAAGTGAATATCAGATCCCTCTGGAACACCACTGAGTAATCGAAAACACCCAATCCTACCATTGAGAGTATACTCCCTCTCAGTCCTGGAATGAACAACACTCCTGATACCTCCATGATTTCTCCAAGGTCAAGTAGAAAATGAACTCTATCCACTCATGTGACCAAGTGATCAGTCCCATGCACATCTCTAATCATCTGCATAGGTTTGTGCTCAAGAACGAGGAATTCATCTCGCATCCTGGTCATGTGACTACACTGCATGAAATCAACTCTCCATCTCTCGTCAAACTGGATCTCTGGTTGACTACTGTCATGGCATGACATAACTGAGGCTAATGAGAACTCCCTCCCAAACCTAGATGTAAATTCATCCAACTCCTCTACTACTACCAACTGCTCATCCTTTTCCTGTTTACCCTTCTTCTTATGTAGACACTGTCCCACATAGTGTCCATACTCGTTGCAGGAAAAGCACTTGATCTTGCTCGGATCCTTCTTCTGTTTGAACCGTTCTTTCCCTTTTGCTGCAAGTGCCACATCTTCCTCCTCAGGAATGAAGGAAGATGATCCATGAATATAGACTCTCCATATCTCTTCTTGGGTGAAATCATCCCACAAACAATCCCACTTGGGAAGGTTCTCTCTAGCAATGATGGATTGGACAAATACTGCCCATGGCATGGTCATGCCATTCAACGCTTTTCGAACCAAATCTGTATCCTCAACCTTCTCACCCACAAATCCTAACTCATCCCTTACCTGAGTGATCTTGGTGAGATATATGGACATGCTCTCATCCTTCCCCATTTTTATGCTTCTCAGTTTCTCTCTGAGTACCATCTTCCTGTTTGCATTAGAACTATGGTACAAATTGGTTAAGGCATCCCACATCTCATATATGTTGTCTTTGGATGATACATGTGGGATAACATGGCTCTTGATTGCATCAAGGATGATCCTCTGGGATCTTATGTTCTTTTTATCATATGCTGCTTTGGCAACTGCATCTGATGGAACTGTGACTGGATTTGTGGCTGTGCTCTCCACAACATCCCACAGTTCGCCCTCTTTCAATAAGAGCACAATCCTTCCCTCCATGCACTATAGTTGGATGCCCCATCCAACTTGTCCTCCAATCTCAAGCTAGTAGCCATAACTTATGAACTGAAAAATCCACAAAGCGATACAAGAAACTCTCTTGATCACAGATCTGGCCTCCTCTCGCACAGATCTGATAGATCTACCTCAGATCTATCCACCTAGGTCACAGATCTAATTGATTTGACCTCTATCAAGCATATATGGTGTGATTTTTCTCCCTGACCCTTGCCAGGGCTCTGATACCATGTTAATTTTATCCAAATATCACTACTCCCTCTAGATAGCCCTGAGATCTCAAGCGGTTTGAGTCTCTATAAATCAATAATGCAATAAAGACTTAAGAATCAAAGGCTATAGATCTCTTAACACTTTTGACAATGAGAGCACAACAATCACACAACACCAAATGTACCCTAGAAACACAAAACGGGGAAAACCATCTATCTGTGGGGCCTTCTTCTATCTCGAGCCTAGAGCAAAAGGAGAAGAATACAAGTACATACAATGTTTCCTCAGAAGTAACAACCAAACCTAATTGGGTCAAAATTCAGATCTGCATGCAAGAATTGATGCATGCACAGAGGAAATGTGCCCTAATTTGTCAACTAGATCTGATATGTTTGAAGGTAGCAATTTTTTGTTACTGTCTCTCTCACAACACTGCTTTGATCTGCTTTGCGTTGGAAGAAGGCAAACTGATCTATCTGGTCAATGCACCCTTCCTCTGCATGGAAAAGTGTGCCCTCCATATGGATGTCAAGTGCTCGTACTGAATCAGATCTCAACAAATATGAGCTTTGATAGTCACAGTCCTTTCTCAAACATTGAGGAAAGGATATTCCGAAAGTCTCAGCTGCTCAATCATATCCAGAACAAGATCCTCTCTCCTTTGGTAATGTGCCCCTCCCTCTCTCTGGAAGTCCTCCTCCTCAATCTCTACATAAACCACTCTGATGAACTCTCTCAGTCCACAGAACTAGGTGCCAAGTGCCTTTGGTAAAGTGGTGTCTAATCCAGCTCATATCACCCCACTCTCACTATTGTAGAAGCTCCTCTCTCTCTTAGAAAGTTGTCCTCTGCATGCACTAATGCGCCCTCCTCACTCTTGACTAATCTCTCTCTGATTAGTTAAGTGAGCAACCTCATCCGGGGACCTCCTACCTCTATATATAATCTCACTGATCCATTAGGTTTACCAAAAACCTAATATCCGTGCATACAAAAAGTCACTTTTGCATGCATCTTTTAATTAATATCTGTACATGAAAATATCATGCATGCATGAGGAAAAACACCTCGGAAGGTTCGCATGAATCCACCAATGGATTCATGCCACTGAGTAGAGTGCATCTCACCCTCTACTCCATCCTAATGCCTATACTGTTGATGTACCTCAATGCAAGGAATCTGAATCATGGAGGACATCCTGAGATACCACTATCTCTAACAGGAGCTTGCTGAGAGGATTTGAGAACCTAGTTTTGTTTGTGGTTACGATGATGTTGCTTCCTTGGATGCTTGGATTTATCCCTCTATTGTGCCAGTAAGACTTTGTTAGATATACTTGCATTGTTGATCACTCCAAGATGTGAGAGGTTATCTTGTTTTCTAATCAAAGAATCACAAAAACATCGAAAAATGACATTTCATAAGTAGCCCATAGTGCTAATTTGGTGGCGTGAAAAGTAGATACAAACCATAATGGGCGTTTCCATATTGCTTAGTAAGAATAACACAAATAAGTTGGTCATCCTTATTTTTTATCTTACATTCTTGAAGTAAAAGCCTAAGTGTTTTAAACTTAGATAGAAAATCTTCAATGTAAGAGAAATCGATGGGATTTAAAACAACCGATGTTTTTTTGCATTGGCGGGATCGAATACGATTATATTTACCAAACATGGTCTCCAGTTTTTGCCAAGCTACATTTGGTTTCTCAATTCCTTAAAAGTGAAACTGTAGATCAATGGATATTGGAATTCGAATTAATCCATGTGCTTTTTCATTTTTATTAATGCTTTTGAGCTTCCTTGATGGTCTCTTATGGGAAACTTCTTTTCCCAAATTAAACCGATAAATTCCTCTACTTTGTAGTAAATCCTCTACACATGATTTCCATGAAAACGAGTAAAATTGGTAAGTCGAGGATCTGTGGAACTATCCATATTACAATATGTAGGTAAGATGGATTCAGAGGAAGAAATCGACTATTTAGATGGAAAGCTCTTGAAAAATTAGGCAGTTAAAAAATTGGCATTGTAAACTGACTTTGAATGTCAAAGTTATACCCTTTTGGATAAAGGCATAAACAATAAAGTAGGTGCCATGTGACATGAATATATTGGTCCGTGTGGTGATGGGTGTACAATGAGGTTGCTAAGTAAAAGCAATTCCCCTTTCTTCTTTAATTTTTTTTTCTTATAATCTCACTTTTACAAATAAGTTATTTTTATAATGTAAGTGAACCACTTTTATAAATAAGTGAGAATTAATTTTACAATGAAGTTACCTTATAATTTAAAAGTAAGATACTTTATAAGTGATTCACTTTTATGATTTAAGTGACATTCTCTTTACAATTAAGTTATCTTATAACAAATTGCATTTTTTTTTCAAACAATAATTTTAAGAAAGAAATACTTAACTCAAAACCTATATTTTAATAAAGTAACTCTCGACCAAGTGAGTTAATGCAAAATATATAACAAATGTTAGAAATAAAAAGTGAGCATTTTTTTTGAACTCTTTGCCGCAAAGTGCATAGTTGCCTTGAAACCCTTGTTTTTACATGTTAAAAAACTTTCACACACTAACACAAAAAACAAACAAATTCCCAGTTCTTTTCGAACAAAGTTATATGTTAAATTTCGATTAGCGTACCTCGGAAATGCAACTTTTCTAATTTGTTTTTGATTTTTCGAAATTGCACAAGGCATAGGGAAAAGATCATATGCAGAAATTAAACACTTTCGACTTTGTCTTTGATTTTCTAAGCTCGCGCAAGGTGCATGAAAAAGAACACACAAATAAAAAAATAGATCAAACTAATAATATAAACTGAAAAACCAAATTGAAATATTAAAACAATATGAAAGGGACTTAAAGAATAAATTGAAATTGTATACCTTCTTATATAATAAAAAAGGTTGTATATTGGGAAACTAAAAGACCTTTTTGAGAAAAATGAACAAGGATTCCAACTGAAAACAATGCTCAAAATGTAATGGAATGGTTATCTCAGCCCATAAATGCTAATAAACAACAAAATCTAGAAGTTCTTTGGTGCATGAAACAACATAGGTTCAATATCTCTATCAAGAATGGAAGTGGGTCTTCATAGGGGTTTTGATACCATGATAAATGTGCTATATCCACATAGGTCGAACACCTTAAGACAACCACCCATACAAAATAGATCAAAGATCAAGACACTAGTGTCTTATGTGATTAAACCCTCGAAGGGAAATAGTCCATTAACCCAACCAACATAGCCACTTGAGGCAAGATATTAATGCACAAGGAAAGCATTTTACATATTAGTTTCTCACAATCGATGATCAACAAATGACTTTCCATTCTCTTTAAATAAAGATCATGGACATCAAATGTTAATCTAGAAACAATAAAGTCATTAGCATCAAGGAGAATATGAATCATTAGATCACTTTATGTCTATAATATAATAGTGATTGTCAGAATCAATAACTACATATGCACACTAAAGAAACACATCTTACTTAAGACACATTAGACAAAGTTGATTTTACTAACTTCTATATGTCGAAATATCCTAACAAGCTTGAATAACAAATAATTATTCATATATACATAAGATGAAGTCACAAGTACATATCGACAACTTATCCCAAGATGGTACAAAATAGTCCTTCAAGCTTATCACAAGCTAGGATTTCTCTACTGCTTTTTAAACCCTAGGTATGGAAATTGTAACAAACCTTAGCCGTCAACTACTCCTAGCTAGGGTTCATTCCCAACCAAATCTAGTTGCTCCACCAAAGATATACAACAAGCTAGCATACACATCGGCAAGTCATCTTTGGCATCTATACTTGCATGACATAATTGTACAAGATAAAACAAGATAGTCTTCCACAATGTTCTCCACAATTAAGCAATCCAATTAGTACTAGGGTTTCCAATTCCACAAAACCCTAGTATTACTACTCAAACTTGCACTTAAGCAACAAAGTTCCAACAATGGGTGCAAGCCTAAAGGTAATTCAAGATATGTTGTATATTGTCACCACAATAACACCCTCTCTCACATTAGGACAACTATTCTCCACAATTAAGCAATCCAAGTAGTACTAGAGTTTCCAATGCCACAAAACCCTAGTATTACTGCTCAAACTTGCACTTAAGCAACAAAGTTCCAACAATGGGTGCAAGCCTAAAGGTAATTCAAGATAGGTTGTATATTGTCACCACAATAACATCCTCTCTCACATTAGGCCAACTATTCTCCACAATTAAGCAATCCAAGTAGTACTAGAGTTTCCAATGCCACAAAACCCTAGTATTACTTCTCAAACTTGCACTTAAGCAACAAAGTTACAACAACGGGTGCAATCCTAAAGGTAATTCAATAGAGGTTGTCTATTGTCACCACAATAACACCCTCTCTCACATTAGGAAACCTCTCCTTCGACACAAGGGGCTATCCTTAGAATAATCTAACTAAATATATGCAATGGAGGTTCAAGGTGATATGAAGAGTTAGTTTTAGGAAAACATAAATTCTAGTATAGGAAATAAAGAGGATGGAGGATCGAGACTAGTGCTTATCCAATTTGGGAAAAATGGATGCAATAAAGGAAACTAAGAGGGATGAAAATACTGTGAATGGGGTCGATGACGAATACTATTACAACATGCAAAATCTTACCTTTTAATGAAGAATAATATTGTTAGAAATAAGGGTTTGTAGGCCCTTAGAAATGTGTTCTACTTATGCACATGTTAGAACAATAAGGAGAGATTTTACCTTTAGCCGAAAAACACAATGCTATTGTTTAATGAAATTCCATAAAATTAATGATTCAATTAGTAAGTAAAAACAATAAGAAGATAAATAGATAGAACCTTATTCAACCTCCTTTCTTGATGACATAACCAATTTATATGAAGCCCTTATTGCAACATGATTATTGATGTAATTTATAGAAATATGTATTCATCAATATGGAAGAAAATGGAAGCCACACAAACATAAAAGCCCTTACAATCACATTCACCTTCATAAATTATTCAATTAGGTTCATAGGTAGGATCTTCCACAAAATCCAACTATCCATTACAAGTGAGGTAACTCTCTTTGAATAGAGTCTCTAGCTCACCATAATAACCTCCAAGAAGATATAATAAAAAATAACCATTTTCTATATCCATGGTCTTCTCTAAGGAATAATGATAAAGTATACTTGGCAACATCTAGATCCCCAATTTCCATTCTATAGATAATTCTAATAGAATATTTGTGGACAAGTCAACCAAACTCCTCAAATCTAGGTGTTCCTCTTCTTGGTAATTACTTTGTTAATTATGCTTGATGCCTTCTTGACCAAGGGCATCCTCTCTCAATGCACGTGCCAACTAGGGCACTCTTATTCGTTGATGGATACTTTGTTCCCTTCCTTGTTTGAGGTAATGAATAGATGCCATAAGTGAGGTTCTATGCAAAGTGGGCTCTTCATCCCATGCTTAACCATCTCCTTAAAATGTGCATCTCATGTGGAAATATGCAGCATAAGATATGTCTACCTTGAAACATGTGCAAAGGGCATGGAACGCTCCTAATAAGGCCTTTTGCAGAGTAGAAATAAGGTTATGCAAATGGGTTACTCCTTCATTTAAGGTTTGTTAGATTATTTCAAGGTTGGACACTACTTCATATAATGCTAAAACCACGCTAAAACTGCCTTGAATTCAACCTTCTTCTAAAGTATCCTCTCAACTCATGGCCCAATAAGATTCATACTTCACTCAATCTTGGTGTAATGCCCTAAAAAAGACGCACTCTACCTGTTGTGTTAACACCTACATTTTTTTCACCTACGTTGTCACTATCCCCATCATACACACACATTATGACCGTACTTCAATTCCACCATTTAAACCTTCGTAAAAACCAAAAAACCAAAGTCAAATTCTAAAAAGGGCTAATTTACAAATTATATTGCTAAATTACCTAAAAAATAAATTAGCAACATTTAGCCATGACTTGTTTTTGGAAGTTTCTCCTTTTTCACACTCAAATTAAAAAAGGAATCTTGGAATAATCCTTATGAAAAGATCAGATTGGAAAGTAGGATCAACAAGGAAAAAAAGGAAAAAAACAAGTCAAAAGCCACAAATCAAGGACCAAACAATTAGGTAAAAGCTAAAAAATAAAAAAGGAAGGTCTATCCTCATCCTCAAGCTATCCATTGTGCCTATAAATACACTACCAAGGACCCTCATTTGACATAGAACCTGTCCACTCATTGCCTACACCGTTACTCTGCCGAAATCTCCATCTAATATATAAAACTCCCTTGAGCCTTCATATTTCACCATTGTTGGAGATTTACACTTTGTGACGAGTAGGGAGAACACCAGGCTATTAGGAGACCAAGAGCATCCTTCTTCAGAAAGCTGCAGGGGCCCCCGTCACTTCTACTATGAGGTAACCCCTAGTTCATGTACAACCCAATATTTAATGGAAATAAATCCATTCTTTGATTCATCCAATGCGTGTGTTAAAGAATGTATCTGATGTTAGATTATATTTACTTTATTGTTCTTAATCTTGTTTACTTGCATGTTTAGTGTAGTTTTTAAATTTTGTTTGTTAGTTATTATATTTTCCTTTCTTTAGTTGCTACTGAGGTTTCCATAAAAATTAGTAGGTTCCTTTTGGCACATTCTGGTTTGCAAAAACCAACAATAGTTTTGGCAACTCCATTGGATTCGATTTCTATCGATAAATAGTTATGTTCGACCATCTTTTCCATTTTTTTTTTCTAGTTTGTCTTGCACTGTTTTCTTGATTTTTTGTTTGTCTGCTACTACCTATTAGCTTAGGATAAAAAACCATCTTCGAACTACCTTCCCGGACTCTTCATGCACTCTGTTTATTGATTTTTCCTTCTTTCGGTTTGGGTCACACCTGTTGGCTTCTTAAGTGTGACCCAGGTCATGCCTTTTTACCCTTTAAGTGCAACCTGCACACTTTTCTCTTCAAAAAGTGTGACCTACCCATTTTTCCTAAGTTTTTCACTCCAGTCGCACCTATTTGTTGGTTTTGTGCAATCCAGGTCACCTTTTTTTCCTTGATAAGTGCAACTTACGACCTTTTGACTGTCTTTCAGAAGTTTTCATCCCCCTGGACCCTTTGTCCACCAATTTCCCTTTACATATATTGCTTTGATTTTTCACCCTTTGTCTGTTTGTAGTCCCTTTTTTGCTTTACTTGCGACTATTTGCTTGTTGTAGCTATCCTTTGATCAGCCTTTGTCAAACTCTATGGCGAAGAAAACAATTCTTTAGTATTTGTTGCTTGTTGAGTTTGTTTTAGATCTATTTAGGATTGGTTTCCTTGTTTCAATAATTTATGTAGTGAAAAATAATTGCTTCTTACTTCGAAATTAAATGCTGAATTTTGGTCTTGTTCATTATGGAATGATGATTGCATGAAAAATTGATATTTAGTACTGTGTATTTCCATTTCCTTTCAGCACTTATTTTCTTAGTACTACATGCTGTACACACCACATGTGCACACATCCCACACCCTAATTTAACTCAAGCTTGGTTCATGACCCCAAGCGCAGTATCTTAAAATTAACCTTAACTCAACAAATCAAAACCTCACTTGAGGACCAAAAATAATTTTGTTTCTAGAGTAGGACACTGAGGATAGGAATCCAAATAATTCCCCTTCATTGCTCATATCTGAGACATAGAGGTTGTCCTATTATGGAACCAAAATTCTCTAGTACTTGATATACAAATGAGACCAATTTGTGGGGGGGCCTCTCGTTTCATGAGGGTAAGTGGCAAGAATGGAACCAGAAGGTTGGGTGGTGCATTGTCCCTCACTTAGTTCAGAAGATCATCCAGATCGTTGTCTTGAGACTGAATATGTTGGTAACCTTTCCCAACGTCTCCCGAATGAGGTAGACTAGAGATTATTTTCTTAGGTATCTTACCTAGATGCCACCCCCTTCGGTGGGGGGAAACCTAGGATAAACATATTTGGATATGGCCCCAGCTCTATAACTGTCCTTTTGATATTCACTTGCCAAGTCTGGATAGGATTGATTCCCCTGTTGCGGTCTAGTAATTAAGCTAAGATCCAATTTGGTTACTTGCTTCTTTTTGTCGAATGGGGAGGTGATGAACACATAGAGGAAAATATTCAAAGAATATTACATTGGTGTTTTTGTTTATGACTGAGTAGATATATGTTAGGATTAGCGGGTATTTTTATTTTCTAGGGTTATTGCATGTTGGTTTTTTTCCATTTTGTTGAGCTCACGTCACATTAGATTTTTTGAGCTTCATTTTGGCTTGTTTTCCATTTTGTTGCACTCACCTACTACACACTCGACTGCATTAGTTTTTTTGAGATTTTACTGATCATATACCTACACCTCTCTTAATTTATACTTAGTCAGTATTGATCATACACGATACTCTCGAGGGATTCAAAGTGAACCCCCTTAGCTTGGTCCTCTAGGTTCTACGGTTCGCTCCACAACACCATCATCCAATTTAGACTCCTTATAGTCAGGATCATCCATACAAATACACACTAGTAATCCCATGGCTACTAGTCGAGGTACAACTGGCGGCATAACTGTTGCAAGCACCACTACCAGAACCATTGGTTGAATCATCGGTGGAGGAACCACGACAAACACTATGACCAGTAGCATGGCTAGTCCCTGATTTGGATAGACTAACCAATGAACCAATTAGACACATCCCAATTAACTGTTAATTTTATCGAGAGATCACTACCCCTCTGGATAGCCCTGAGATCTCAAGTGGTTTGAGTCTCTGTAAATCAATAATGCAATAAAAAATTAAGAATAAAATGCTATAGATATCTTAAAACACAATGAAAGCACAATAATCACGCAACACTGGATGTACCCTGGAAACCCAACTATCTGTGGGGATTTCTTCTATCTTGAGCCCAAAGCAAAAAAGAGAAGAATAAAAGTACACAAAATGTTACCTCAGAAGGAACAACCAAACCTGACTGGGTCAAAACTCTATATCTGCATGCAACAAATAATGCATGCACAAAGGAAATGTGCCCTAACTGTCAATTGGATCTGATCTGTTTGAAGGTAGCAATCTGTCGTTAATGTCTCTCTCACAGCATTGCTCTGATATACTCAGCCAGAGAAGAAGGCCAACTGCTAGATCTGGTGAATGCGCCCTTCCTCTGAATGGAAAAGTGCGCCCTCCTTTTGGATTTCAAATTCTCATATGGAATCATATCTCAACAGATATGAGATCTGATCGCCACAGTCCTTCCTCAAACACTAAGTCAAGGATACTCCAAAAGTATCGGCTGCTTAATCAGTCAATCGGATCCAGAACGAGCTCCTCTCTCCTCAGGTAATGCGCCCCTCCCCTCTCTGGAATTCGTCCTCCTCAATCTCTACAGAAACCACTCTGACGAACTCTCTAATTCCATAGAACTGGGTGCCAAGTGCCTCTGGTCAAGTGGTGTCTGATCTAGCTTAGATCACCCCACTCTCCCTACTACAAAAGCTCCTCTCTCTCTCTCTCTCAGAAAGTCTCCCTTTGCATGCACTAATGTGCCCTCCTCACTCTTGACTGATCTCTCTTTGATAATTCAACTAAGCAACCTCATCTGAGGACCTCCTGCCTCTATATATAATCTCATTGATCAATCAGGTTTACCAAATACCTAATACCTCTGCATGGAAAAAGTCACTTTTGCATGCATATTTTAATTAATAACTGTACATGCAAATCTCATGCATGCATGAGGAAAAACACCCCGAAAGTTTCGCATGCATCTGCTAATGGATTCATGCCACTGAGTAGAGTGCATATCACCCTCTACTCCATCCTGATGCCTATATTGCTGATGTACCTCCATGCAAGGCATATGAATCATGGCGGATATCCCGAGATACCACTTTCTCTAACACTCCCTCTTATCAATGGAAGTCCATCCATTGATTCCTGTGTCTAAAAATTCCCCTGCTGCTGATATTGGCCCAACTGTCCTGCCTGTCACTGCTACCCTCTAAACTATAGTACCCTGATCAAACTCCTTCAATGTGGCTCCGGAAGAATCCCTCTGATTAACCACTAACTCTGTCACTGAACTATGATTCAAACTCCCTCTGAATCTCTGCTATAACCAAGCACCCAATCTTCCATCAAGCGGAACTACTGCCCTGTAGGTGATCTCCCTCTGTCTCTTAGCTGACTCAAATCTCTCTTGAGCTAGGTCCATCTTAGTCATCTCATACCAACTCAATATCCAACTGGTACCTGTATGAGAATCATGCTCATCCATCTGATATGATTCCAAGGAATCACTCCCCTGTGTCTCATCTACATCATGAGCATCTCACTCATCCATTAGATAGAAGGAATCACTCCTTTGATCCTCATCATCATGGTGAGCATCTCACTCACCCATCTGTTGAAATGACTCACTCCTCCTAGCATCATCTCTACTATGATAATCTCTCTCTTTATCCCCCTCTGACTCTGAAGAGGATGCACTCAACCAACCTAATGTGCCAGACGTGAATTGTAATCGAACCAAGTAATCACCGTCAATCTTGTGACCCATCAATATTGGATCAACTCCCTCTGTATAAGTGAATATTATATAGCTCTGGAAAACCACTAAGTAACCGACATCTCCCAATGCTACCAATGAGAGTATAGTCCCTCTCAGTCCTGGAATGAAAAATACTCCTGATACCTCCAGGATTTATCCAAGGTAAAGTAGAAAACAAACTCTACCCACTCCGATAACCAAGTGATCAATCCCTTGCACATCTCAAATTATCTGCATAGGTGTGTGTTAAAAAACGAGGAATGCATATCACATCTCGGTCATGTGATTGCTCTACATGCAGTCAACTCTCCATCTCTCATCAACCTGGATCTCTGGATGAATACTATCACGCCCTGACATAACTGAGGCTAATGAGAACTCCCTGTCAAACCTATAGGTAAAATCATCCACCTCCTCCACTGCTGCCAACTACTCATCCTTTGCCAGTTTATTCTTCTTCCTAAGTGGACATTGTCCCGCATAGTGTCCATAATCATTGTAGGCAAAGTACTTGATCTTGCTTAGATCCTTCTTCTATTTGAACCATTGTTTACCTTTTGCTGCAAGTGCTACATCCTTATCCTCAGTCTTCATGCACATGCACATGCCACATGCATATATCATGTACATGCATCATGCAAGACCTCACACACATGCATATCATATACACATGCATCATGCATATATCATGCACATGCAACATGTAGCATGCATATCTCACGCATATGCATCATGCAAGACCTCACACACATGCATATCTCATGCACATCTATGTAGTAACACTCCCTTTTAGCGAGGAAGGTACTTCTGGAGAAGCATCCACCAGGATCAAACACATCATATGCTGCTGCAACTACTATCTCTGAATTGGAAGGCTTCCTGAATACATCTGCTGCACTCTGATATGAATATCTGCACTCCTCCTCTATCAGTGTCATCTTGAGAGAAGCATCATGATCTCCCTCTGTCACTGATACTGAAACTATATCCAAGGTCTCCCTGGACCCACATACAGGCTTTCACAACAACCTGTATTTTACTCTCAAGCTAGTGGCCATAACCTCTGAACTAAAAACACACAAAATTATACAAGAACCTCTCTTGATAAGAGATCTGGCCTCCCCTTGCACATATATGATATATGTATCTCAGATCTATCCACTTAGGTCACAGATCTAATAGATATGACCTCTATACCAACAGATATGGTCACCCTCTCCATATATGAGTGTGATTGTTCTCCCTGACCCTTACTGGGGCTCTGATACCATGTTAATTATATCCATAGATAACTACTCCCTATGGATAGCCCTGAGATCTCAAGCAGTTTGAGTCTCTGTTAATTAATAATGCAATAAAGACTTAAGAATCAAATGCTATATATCTCTTAACACTTTGATAATGAAAGCACAACAATCACACAACACTGGATGTACCCTGGAAACCCCAAATAGGGAAAACCATCTATCTGTGGGGATTTCTTCTATCTCGAGCCTAGAGAAAAAAAGAGAAGACTACAAGTACATACAATGTTATTTCATAAGGAACAACCAAACCTGACTGGGTCAAAACTCTAGATCTGCATGCACAGAGGAAATGTGCCCTAATCTGTCATCTGGATCTAATCTATTTGAAGGTATCAATCTGTCAGTACTTCCTCTCTCACATCATTTCTATGATTTGCTCAACCAAGGAAGAAGTCCAATTGATAGATCTGTTAAATGCGCCCTTCCTATGCATGGAAAAGTGTGCCCTCCCCCCTAGATGTAAAATTCTCATACATAATCACATCTCAACATATTTGAGCTCTGATCGTCACAATCCTTCCGCAAACATCGAGGCAAGGATACTCCGAAAGTCTCAGCTGCTCAATCGGTCAATCAGATCAAGAACGAGCTCCTCTATCCTCAGGTAATGCGCCCCTCTCCCTCTCTAGAATTCGTCCTCGTCAATATCTGCAAAAACCACTTTGATGAATTCTCTCAGTAAAAAAACTGGGTGCCAAGTGCCTCTGGTCAAGTGGTGTCTAATCCAGATGAGATCACCCCACTCTCCCCACTGTAGAATCTCATCTCTCTCTCAGAAATTCACCCTCTGCATGCACTAATGCACCCTCCTCACTCTTGACTGATCTCTCTGTGATAAGTCAACTGAGCAACTTCATCCGGGGACCTCCTACCTCTATATATAATCTCGTTGATCCATTAGGTTTACCAAAAACCTAATATCTGTGCATGTAAAAAGTCACTTTTGCATGCATATTTTAATTAATATATGTACATGAAAATCTCATGCATGCATGAGGAAAAAACACCCCGGAAGGTACACATGCATCTGCTAATGGATTCATGCCACTAAGTAGAGTGCATCTCACTCTCTACTCCATCATGATGCCTATAATTCTGATGTACCTCCATGCAAGGCATCTGAATCATGGAGGACATCCCAAGATACCACTATCTCTAACATTAACCCCCTTTGCCTACCAAAATACCTAATCAGACGTTCCAATGTCTGAAGGGAAGGTTGGGAAATACCCCTAGAATCACATCATGTATTTCCATTTATGGTGTTCCTCCAACTCCATAGTGGATGCTTCTATTAGATTGAATTTATTCCAGAGAACCCTCACTAGGGTTGCAACCAAGTGGTATATTGAGCAACCACATGGGGCACATTCCAATTTTGTTTCTCTAGTCTCTACATTCCTACAATTCTTTCAATTTCCCGTTCGATATGATGAAGGAGTCAAGATTATCCTGTATTGTCGTCAAAATTTCGCCACACAAATTATGAACCATATCCACGAGTGGTGTCGACGATGTAGTATTTGTAATATTAAGCTCGATGATAGGATATTCTTAGATTGGTTTCTTAAGTCTCTCCTCCCCCCTTGTTACCACTCATAATTTATCCTTTGGTTGTGGAAGGATAATTCCAAGGTAACCTTTTTCAAACCAATCTTTAGGAGGGAAGTTGGATTCTTTCCTACCATAGAGGGATCTCTCAATAAATAAATGCAAAGGACAAAAATATTTTAAAAGAAAATTTAATAGTGCAAATGGATGAAACACAAGGATACCATTGGGCATGGAGTCAAAATCAAGAATTTTTAAGAGTCTAGGCAATATAATTTTTTACTAAGGCGGGATAGTTATTCTTTTACAATCAAGTTCTTGCTTTTTGGTGGTAATAGAAGAAAAATGAACAATCCATTAACATTGGGAACCAAATAAAGTTGAATCCAATATTAACGTTAGAGGAAAAATTTATGGATACTTGAGTCCCATGAACCAGAGCATAAGAATATGAATTGTGACCCAATATAATCTCATTCAAGTATGAAAGATAACACAATGAAAATAAGTAACAGAGATAACATTCACGTGAGAAAAAGGAAATACAAATTGAAAAAATAACAACACGAGAATCTTTGTTCTGAAAAGTTCTACTCGACTCTGCAAAATTTCTATTAATATTTGAAAATGCTCAATACAAAATAAGTCTCATTCTCATAGGTTTCAACCTTGATTAAATTGCAAAAGTATGCATTTATACATGAAAAGCTCATTGAGAAAAACCTAATTGTTTGTTTTCTCAAAATAGAAAGCTATAACTACTTATTACATCTTTTGGGCTATATTTGTCAAAAATTAAGTCTTCGTAATCTTCAAAATGTTGGGACATTTTTATGATTTCTTCGTTAGATTAAACTTTGGCATAAGTCTTCATTTGGACAACTGTCTTCATTGATGTAAATTGTACTTCATTTTTCCATACTTTTCGACTGTCTTCCATTGCTCTGTGGAAGGAATTTCATAACTTGTCATCTCTTTAACCAAAACTTTCATTTCCACATGATCCACATAATATATAGGAGGTAATTTTGATCCTATCATTGTGAACTGATTTAAAATATTGAATTCTACTGTGAGCTTATCCATTATTACCTTCCCTATTAAATTTGAGTCATGCCTTCAAATTTTTGATGATCCATTGAATTTGGAACAATGAAGCCTTATACTCATTTTGAGAAATTAATTTGTTTTCTCCATCCCAAAAGGAAGGGAGCCCTTTCTGAAATAAATTTGTAAACAAGTTTTTGAAAGAATTAGCTCGCTGCATCATTTGGTTTTCCTTTTCCTGGACATTTTCAACATGGTGATGTTTCCCAATGATCATTTTATCCCAATTTATAACTGCAATTCTGTTTTTAATCATCAACGCCTTCAAATCATCCTCTGATAAAGTATTTAGAAAATCAACTGTGTTGTGGGACATTTCTTTTGGTTTTTTGTCCAGAGTTTCTTTCATGACTGTGGAGCTTTGTGTACATTCATTTATCATTGTTTCCTTACTCTTCATAAAATTCAGACATGGTCTGAATTTTGCATCTTCATCTATTATCAAATCCTAGATCAAATGTATGGAACCTTGCAATGGAAATTGTCCTGTAACCTGTGAAATTAATTTATCATTTTTCTCAAGCAATTCTTTATTTTTATTTTCAAATTCTTTTTTCTTTTCCTCTTTTTTTCTTTCTTTCTGAATTTCTTCACTCAAATATTTCTGATTTTCTACTTTCAATTCCTTAATTTCTTCTTATTTGAGACTAAACTGGGACATAGCTTGAATTAATTTTTCTGTACTTGTTTCTACATTATTTTTCCCCGTTGATTTGAGCTATAAAACCAGATCTTTCTTCCCCCCAACTTACTTGTTGTTCTGTGAATTTAAGCAATTTTGCTTTACAGTCATCTAACTCCCGAGAGAGAGTTTCTCTTTCTTGTTCTGAGACTGTTAATTCAGATGCCCGAATTAACTGTGTAGTTGGATTTTAAGCTTCTTTTTGAGTAATTGAATTTTACTTTCTTTCTCGATCAAAATATTTTTGGTTGCTTGTCCTTTATTGGGCTCACTATCCATTTCCACTAAATCAACGTGTAACTTCTTTATTTGTTGTTGGTGAGCTTTATTTTTAGTCTTTTTTTGCTTTAGTTGGGTTTCTAATCTATTCACTGTAGATTGAAACTTTATAATATTCAAAGTAGCTTTCATCAAATTTGTGTAGATCACTTCTCCAGTTTTCCCATGCAAACAAATTTTATCTGGAACTGGTATTTTTTGCAAATTTATTTTCATTTCAGTGACTTTTTCATTAGAATCCATAGCCAAATTTAAAGTATTCTTTGCATGATCTCTAATAGTTTTCAATGAGACCTCTTTATCTGATATATGTCTAACTTTAGGAAAAAGCTTATTGGCTTTTTCAGAAGAAGCCTTTTTGTCTTGACCATACTTGATATTTATACTTGTCACTAGAATCAAATCCTTTTGCTTCAACAAAATTTTATTCTTGTACCTGGATAATTGGACCTTGAATTTCTTCCTTCTTCTTTACCTTCTTGCCTCCCATTTCAATCATTTCGTTTCCTTGATCTAATTTAAGTTTTTTGGTTGCTCCTTGTTCCTCTACTTCCATGTCTGTAGTTTCAGAAATATTTCTTTTACTAGCAACCTCAACTTTGCTAGGAGTGGGCACTAGCATGGATGAAAGTTTTGCTAATGCATAAGGATTCGATTGTAAGTTCTCATAAAAATCTGCATTTGTCTCATACTCTAAAAGATTAGCTTTCTCAACTAACCCTTCCACCTCTTGATGATCAAAAGCCTTGCTTTTATTTTGTTGTCTTCTTTGTGATATTATATGATGTGGATCATAGTTAATACCTGAAGCCTTCTTGAATTTCATTTCTTGTAAAAGTCCTTCTACCACTGGGAGAGCACTTTTGTTTTTAACAATAAATGGACCAAATTTCAAAGGGAATCTAATATCATAAGCCTTTTTAAAACTTAGGAAATGCTCATTTTCCAAAATAACCTTTTGTCTGATAAAATCCAAAGAAAATACCCTTGGGGTTAAAAAAGCAGGTAATATATATGGTTCATGGACAAAACCATAGAGTTTAATAATAGTATGTTCCTTCAAAAGGAACCAATCACCAACCTTCTTCTTTGGACTAAACTGCAACATATATTTCATATTAGGCAACACTCTAGGCAACTTTTCTTGAAAAATAGTTATGTATACCTCTGCCATTATGAAATTCATATAATTGAATATACTGTTTTCAATCTCAGTTGTGAAAAATGTCTTAGGGAACTGTAGATTTTATTCATTAGAATATATATTTTTTTTCATCACGTAAGATTGAAATCTAAAATGCTTTGTCGTGTGGAAATTCACTACCTGAGCATGGATATTCTCAGCTAAGAATTCATCAAATTTAAGGCAAGAATACTGACCGGACTCATTTTCAAATGGAGGGGAACTCAACCTAAAAAACAAACTTAACATGATTTTTGAGACAACTTTGTCATCATCTAACCCTAGAAACTGGTTGAATAATGAAAGGACAAACTGTGAATTTTCGTTGAAAAAGGTAATGTCCAAGGGAAAATGTGTATTATCAATTGAAATATCAGGTTTGAGGCTTTTCGATAGGAAAGTTTGTTTAATTTCAACTACAGAATGTCTATAGAGGTCAATCAATTTTTCTTCTGCAAAATCTTCAGGGTTCTTAGAAAAGGACGATGAAACTTCTAATCAATTTCTAACAACTAAGGAATTAACTGGACAAAATATTTTTTCTATTTTTGAATCCATAATGACTCTTTCGGCTTAGGGACAGTTCATTGCACACCAGGAGACAAAATCCAAGAAATTTAGGGTTTGTTTATGACAAAATAATAAAAACAAGACCTATGAACATTATGTATATCTATTCCCTACTTCTGTAAATCCCTCAACTTGTTCTTAATATCATTGACCGACCCAATAGACAAAATAGTATAAAAAACATCTCCCTCTCTTTCCTCTAGTTTGTAAAATTCTTTATTTTGAAGTTCCAATTCACCTTGCTCTTCCATTTTATAAAATACTTAGTTGTTTCTAAGAAATCAGGGGCCTACTTGGCAATATGTGACTTGGAAAGGGTTGCTCTGTCGGCTTCCAACTGTGTGCGGGATATCCAAGTCATCAAGCGTGAAATGAAAAATGTCGTGTCTTACACGTGCTTGTCCCTTTATAACCCCCAGCAAAGTGGTTTCAAAACCATGTGAGGTGGTTTATTCCTACCGCTTTTAAACCAACGAAATCCTCCTGTGTCGACATGTGGTAAGTGGCTTTAGATTTCGCTACCGCCTAACACTTCCATCGTCTGGGCTTGTTCACGGTGCGAAATAAACGTCAACCATTGATCTTCCACCTATTGATCATCATCTGTTGAGTATTTCCTCGCCTTATCCCTTGCCAACGGTCATTTAACCTATTTCCCTCACCGTTATATAACCTGCATATTTATTGAGTAGAATTCTTATCAACCATAGATCTTGGCTATGTTTAAATATGGAACATTGATTTATGAAACCTTTGCAGAACACCCTTTTATCCTATTTAAATCTGATTTCACTTTTACCATCACGTTCATATGGGATGTCTCCCTTTGGAACTTGGCGCTTACCTCTTTTTTGCATTTCCTCATTACTTCTAGGTCATATGAAAACAAGTCATAGAGACACAACCTTATCATCTTGCTTGTATCATTCAAAATATTTTAACCATACCAGAAAGCACTGTGTCAACAACTGGCTCCAACTGGGGATGCTATCCTCCTAGTGAGGTAGCAAAGAACCTCGCAGACCAGTGCCACTTATCATTTCTTATTTCCTTTTTCCTTGTATATACAAAATTTAGAAAAACAACAATATATATACAATTTATGTATTTAATTTCCTTTTATTTTATTTTTAAGAAAGGTAATGTTTGAGGAACCTTCCATTTACAGGACTTCCTCCAACGAATTCCCCATTTTGATCTTGCAAGATGAAAGTATTGTCTCCTTGATATTCAGTAATAATATATGGACCTTTCCATAATGTTCAAATTTTCCATGATTATCTTCATTACTAGCATCCCACTTCAAAACCAAATCATCTATATGGAAATCCCTTTCTTTGATCTTCCTATCAAATTTTTTCTTCATTTTTTCTTGATGTACTTGAACTTTGTCATATGCTTTTTCTCTTATCTGGTGAACTTCTATCATCTAATTGATCATTCTCTATATGCGATTAGTTTCTTCTGCTTCTTCCTGCAACATATTCATGACTGGTAAACCTAAAGAAACTGGAAAAATAACTTATGTCCCATAAACCAACTAGAATGGTGATGTGTCAATAACTCTCTTTTGTTCTTATTATGTTTTCCCATAATGCATATTTAAGTTTGGTATGCCATGCTCTTTTATTTTCTTCCAACAACTTCTTAATAATCCTTACCAAACTTTTGTTTGAAGATTCAACTAATCCATTTCCCTGAGGATAATAGGCTGTTGAATGATTTAAATGGATATGATATTTATGACAAAAATTTATCAACTTTTTTGACTTGAAATCCTGTGCATTATCTGTTACTATTCTTCTAGGAGATCCAAATCTTGAGGGAATATTATCTTCTAGGAAATTAAGGATAATTGCGTCTATGGTGCCTCTACTGAAATTGGTTTTAAGGGTAAAGGAAAAAGTTTCATTTTTCCATAAAAAAATTGGCATTCATGACAAACTGTAACTTCTTTATAAACATAAGAAAATATAGTAGGCCAATAAAAACTTGCTCTCAAAATTTTATTGACTTTTTCTTTCCAAGAATGATGACATCCACACACTCCTTGATGAAATTCTTTGATGATTTGTTGTGCTTCATTTTCAAGTAAACAATTAACAAAATACCTCCTTGACCTTTCCAATATGAATAATAATTTAGAATACAAATTTTGTTTCCTTTAGTTTCACAGATCTTGCTCTAGTTTTGCTTAATTCTAGAGGTGCCCGCAAATTCTGTAAAAAATAGACAATATCACTGTACCAAGAAGATCAAGAAAAATATTTGAGTACATACAAACCTAGAGTTAGCTCATTTGAAATATCAGAAATGAAATTTATGTTCAAAGAATAATAATTTGACTCTGTCATCAAATTAGCCAAACCTTTTCCTTTAATTGACTTTGTAGGTTTAATTTCCAAATCATATTCCAATAGCACAACAATCCATTTAGCTCTTTTTCCTTCAGGATCTGGTTGGGTGAGAATATATTTAACAACAATAGTTGGGACATAAGCAACTGTATGTGAATGTAAAATATAAAATCTGAAATATTTAATGATTTAATCAATGCATATTCTTGCTTTTCCATGATATCATATTTTAACTCCGCATCTCTTAAAATTTTACTGAAAAAAACAATGGGATGTTTTGCATTCTCTTGTTTCTTTTGTAATAACACACTAACTATAATATGTTCTTAAGAAAAAGAAAATATAATGAAATATTTTGAAAATTCTGGGATGATCAAAACAAGTGCTTCTGTCATTGATTTCTTGATATCACTAAAATCTTTCTTAGCTTCTATAGTCCATTTAATCTCATTATATTTCCTCAACATATTTGTAATATTCCTCAAAATTTCTGCAAAACTTGGAACAAACCTTCTTAAAAAATTTACTCTCCCAATAAAAGACTGAATTTCCTTTTTGTATCTTGGTATTCCAATATTCTGAATAGATGTCACCCTGTCATGATCAATTTTAATAACATCCTTAGATATTATATGGCCTAATAATTTACCTTCTTGCATGGAAAAATTAGACTTTTTGGGATTTAAAGGTATACCAAATTTTCTGCACTTCAAAAATACTTTCTCAACGTGTTTTAAATGATATGTATCAGATTTTGAATAAACTGTGATATCATCCATATATATTACTACAAATTTGTCCTTTTCTTCAGCAAATGCAATATCCATTGCTCTTTGAAATGTTGCTCCTGCATTCATCAACCCAAATGACATTTTTGCATACATAAAAGTTCCCCAAGGTGTTGTGAACGCTGTTTTTTCCTGATCTTATGGGAGAACTTTAATATGATTATATCCTGAAAAACCATCCATCATGGATATTCTTTATGCTCCAATAATTTTCTGTAATATATGGTCCATTTTAGGTAAGGGGCAATTATCTTTTAGAGATACTTTATTCAAATTCCTGAAATCAACACATAGTCTTATTTCTCCATTCTTCTTCCTGACAGGAACCAAGTTTTCCACCCATTTTGAAAATCTTATGGGAACGATAATTTTTGCATCAAACAACTTTTTAACTTATTTTTCAATTATTGGGAGTAGCATGGGATTTATTCTTATGAGTTTTTGCTTGAAAGGTTTCTCATGTGGCTTGATAGGAATTGTACGCTGAATAATAGATGTGTCATATTCTTTTAAATCTTCATAACTCTATGCAAAAACATCTGAGAAAATTTTCATTAATTCAATATCTTTACCTTTTCCTTATGATGGCAAATTCTTTGAGAGTTGGTCCATTCATTGCTAAAAACAAAACTGTTCTCCCAGTGGTAGAATGACTTTTGCAGGAAATGAAATTCAAGAAGGATTCAAGTATTAATTATGATCCACATCATATAATATCACAAAGAAGACATCATAATAAAAGCAAGGCTTTTGATCATCAGGAGGTGGAAGGGTTAGCTGAGAAAGCTAATCTTTTAGAGTATGAGACAAATGCAGATTTTTCTGAGAACTTACAATTGAATCCTTCCGCATTACCAAAAATTTCAGCCATGCTAGTGCCCACTCCTAGCAAAGTTGAGGTTGCTAGTAAAACAAATCTTTCTGAAACTACAGACATGGAAGTAGAGGAACAAGGAGCAACCAAAAAACTTAAATTAGATCAAGGAAAAGAAATGATTGAAATGGGAGGCAAGAAGGTAAAGAAGAAGGAAGAAATTCAAGGTACAATTATCCAAGTACAAGAATACAATTTTGCCGAATCAAAAGGAGATGATTCTAGTGACAAGTATAAATCACAAACTGATATATATATCAAGTATGGTCAAGGAAAAAAGGATTCTTCTGAGAAATCCAATGAGTGTTTTCCTAAAGTTAGAGATATATCAGATAAAGAGGTCCAATTAACAACTGTTAGAGATAATGCAAAGAATACTAGTTCCAGATAAAATTCATTTGCAGAGGAAAACTAGAGAAGTGATCTACACAGATTTGATGAAAGCTTCTTTGAAGATTTCGAAGTTGTGATCTACAGTGAATAGATTAGAAACCCAACTTAGTCAAGAAAAGACTGAAAATAAATCTCACCAACAACAAATAATGAAGTTACACGTTGATTTAGTGGAAATGTATAGTGAGACCAATAAAGGACAATCAACCGAAAAGATTTTGACTGAGAAATAACGTACAATTCAATTACTCAAAAAGAAGCTTAAAATCCTAGCTACATAGTTAATTCAGGCATCTGAATGAACAGTCTTACAACAAGAAAGAGAAACTCTCTCTTAGGAGTTATATGATTGTAAAGCAAAATTGCTTAAATTCACAGAACAACAAGTAAGTTGGGAGAAAGAAAGATATGGTTTTATAGCTCAAATTGATAATTTGAAAGAGAAGCAAGCCGGTGCAGCAAAAGAAAGTTAAGGAATAGGGAAAAAGAATGTAGAAACAAGTACAAAAAAATTAATTCAACCTATGTCCCAGGCTGTTCGGATATCCACATCATCTTTTTCAGGATCTTGCATGCAATTAGGGTTTGCATGCAGAATCTAGGGTTTGCATGCACCTGCATGCACTGGCATGCATCCCAGTCACCAGTTTGATGCCTCCAGCACCTTAGCCACCTCATTCTAGCACCCGGGAGCCACTTACTACAGATTTTTATCCCTCCTAGGCTGAAAGGCACCCACTTCTCACCTGCTGCCAGAGAAGGGCGCACTTGTTCACCTACCACTGCAGTTCCACTTCAGTTACATTCAGTTAGCTCCGATTCTCCCTGATTTGAGGCTAGTTTCACTCCCGACTGACTGTTTCACTTTCGTTGGAACTCCAGATTGACTAGATGACTTGTTCTGACTTCAGTTAGCCTCCCATGCGCCCCCACTGAGCCTCCCTCTCCTTAATCAGTGCTACACACTTCAGTTACACTTATTACACTCAGTTAGACTCAGATTGACACCTGGATGACTGATTCTTGTGCATTGATGACCACCACCGATTGATGATGAGGACTCCTAGTTGGAGTCAAGCTACTCCATTCAGTGATTCGAATGGCCTACTTAGTCAATTCGAATTGCTCATTGACAGAGATTGTATTCTATTGTAATTCATTCACCCTTACTGGGATATTGAGCACTGTTGCATGTTTTGCACAGTTTTGCACCATATTTTCTATGTTCATCTGTTGTGATTGATTTACTTGTTCATTAGATCTGCTGTGACTAATTTTACATGGTATCAGAGCCATTGCAGGGACAAGATCTCTTTTCTACAGGTGTTTCTACAAGAAGATTTGACTGAATTGCTCAAATTGCAATAAGTTTTGGCATGAGATATCTCAAGGGCATTCGCTCCTGTGCATGCAAAGCTTAAAAATACTTCCAATACCACTCCAGAAGCTTGAGTTTCCACATAATTCCTGGATCTGATACATTGGACCCATTCAACATTGTTTGATCTCCAATCCCAGATGTGATGAAACTCTAAAAGGGTGGATTGTTCGACCTTACGGTTCTTGGTTTGATTGTGATTTGCAGGTTATCAAGCTCCTCTCTTGCATTCGCTATACTGTGCATGCAAACTCCTCTTTTGCATTCGCTACTCTCTGCATGCAAGCTCATCTACATCAGTTTGACTCGCTCCTAGCAATGGAATACTCTTCTTCAAAGCCTATCCTCACCCCATTCAATTATTTTGATTGGAAAGATGATATGGAGATCATATTACGTTCAAAAGGTTACTACCGAGTCACTCTTGGTCTTGAATTGGAGCCAAACAATGTGTCAGATCGAACCAAACACTACAACAACCTTGATGAAGCTTATGGTCTTCTTTGTCTCTCCATCTCCAAAGATCTTCACTTCCATCTCAGCGGATTGAAGACTCCAAAAGCTATATGGGAGCAACTTGAAACACTATTTGGCAAGCAGGATGAGCTTAGGGCTTTTCAATTAGAGAATGAATTGATTGGCCTTAATCCTGAGAATTTCGAGACCATCAATGAATTCTTCACAAAATTCCAGAACTTGAACTTGCAATTGAAGAACAGTGGAGTTATCAAAGAGAATAAACAATTGATCCTCTCCATTCTAAGCAAGCTTGGGAAAGATTATTCGGTATTTGTCTCTACTTTCAATTCCGGTCGGCTAACTACCCCGAATTGGAAGATGCCTACCTTGAATGCCTTCATTGAGTAAGTCACAAAAGAGCATGACAAGTTGATTCAAATGGGGTCCATAAGCTCCAAAGATTCATCCCTATATGTTCAAGGACCCAAGATCTCGAATGGTAAAGGAAAGCAAAAGAAGGAGAAGCCCAAATTCGAGCCTCACAAGCAAAAAGACAAAGGCAAGCAAACGGATGCACCATCCAGTTCGAAGTTCAAGCAAAAGGGCAAAGAAGGTAACCAAAAATCTAAATGTACTTATTGTAACCGTGGCTTTCATCCCGAAAGTTCATGTATGAAGAAGACTATAGATCAAATGGCCCTCCTTTTGGAAAAGAACAACATAACCCTTCCTGACGGTGCAAGGAAGAAGGATAGGAATGATGATCATGAAAGAGGACAAGCACTCATGGCAACGGTTTCGAAGCCCACTACTCTCTTGATAGATTCGGGTGCATCAAATCATATGGCTGCAAATATTGATTCTTTTTCCTCATTCGATCCAAACAGCTCCATCCCCATCCATTTGGGAGATGACTCAAAAATTTCTTCAAAGGGCAAAGGTACGATTCATGTAGAACATGGAAGCTTTCAGAATGTTCTCTATGTGCCTTCCTTGGCTTCAAATCTCCTTTCTGTGTATCAAATGACACATACTGGTGAACCAAAGCAAGTTACATTCAACCCTAATACAGTTGAAATTTCTGATATCAAAAGTGGAAGACTAGTTGCAGTCGGAAAGGCAAATCACACTGCAAAATGCTATGAGTTTTCACACTTTATTCCGCTTGCAAAGCCCACTGCTCTTCGCACACATGGTAATGAGGTTAGTAGGATTTGGCATGAAAGATTTGGACATCTTAATTATAAGTATTTTCTGCTGTTATCAAACAAATCCATGGTAGATGGGCTTCCACAACTCCGTTCCTCGAAGGGAATATGCACTGGTTGCATCATTGGGAAGCACCCCGAGCACAGATTTGACCGCGGCAAAGCTAGCAGAGCTTCTACTATTTTGGAATTGATCCATTCTGATATCAGTGGTCCGCTGCCCCATATGTCATTAAATGGTTCAAGGTATGTTTTGACATTTATTGATGATTTTTCCCGCTTTACATGGGTATTCTTTCTCAAAAACAAGTCAGAAGTGCTTGGAAAATTCAAGGATTTTAAGGCTTCTGTTGAGACCACCACTGAGAGCAAGATCAAAGCTCTTAGATCTGATAATGGTGGGGAATATATAAAGTCCGAGTTGCTACAACTTTGTGCCCAAAGCGGAATTAAGATCCAACATACAGTTCCCTACACACCCCAGCAGAACGGTGTAGCGGAAAGGAAAAATCGGTCACTGAAAGAGATGGCTACATGCATGATTGAATCGAAAGGTTTGGCTGCAAATATTTGGGCTGAAGAAATCAATGTTGCTGCATATATACAGAACCGTGTTCCACATTCATCCGTGAAAGGTATGACTCCTTTCGAAGCATTCTTTGGTCACAAACCGGATGTGTCAAATTTGAGAGTTTTTGGCTCTACTGCATGGGCTAGAATTCCTTCTGAGAAGAGACGAGCTTTGGATCCACAAAGTATCGAGTGCATATTGATAGGATATGGGGAAGAATCAAAAGCATATAAACTCATGGATATCAGATCTAAAAAGATATTCATAGAGCGCAGTGTGCAATTTGAAGAACCGCTTCAAGAATTGCAACTAGTCGAGGAGAAGACTGCCGATTCACCGCCTTCACCAGAAGAAGATCCAAGCAGTGATAATGAAGGTATGAGTTCTGATATTTCTGATATTGTATAAGCATATGATGATCATGACATATCAGGTTCGGAATCCGACCATTATGATCCTCCTCAGTTACCAAAGTGGGCCCAAAACACTCTACATTCTGCTGGTTCGAATCTTGGAAATCCTGCTGATCCGAGACGAACAAGAGGAGACTTTCAAAGAGCAGGTATGGCTCTTTCTATTGCTGATCCATTTCTTCTTGAGATTTGTTATTTGATGGCTGGTTCAGATCCTACATCATACTATTCTGCTCATAGAGATCCGAGATGGAAAAGTGCCATGGACGAAGAGTACAGTTCTCTTCAAAAGAACAACACATGGGATCTAGTTTCTCTTCCACCTGGAAGAAAATTAGTGAAGTGTAAATGGGTCTACCGTACTAAAGTTGCTGCTGATGGCACTATCAGCAAATATAAATCAAGGTTGGTGGCAAAAGGTTTTTCCCAAGTCCAAGGAGTGGACTACACTGAGACCTTTGCACCGGTTGCAAAGATGGATTCCATCCGCCTTGTTTTAGCTATTGCCGCATCCAAGCACTGGGAAGTGCACCACATGGATGTGAAGAGTGCATTTTTACATGGAGACCTTGCTGAAGAGGTCTATATGCAGCAGACAGAGGGTTATACATCAGATCCATCATTGGTTTGTAGATTGAAGAAATCTTTGTACGGGTTAAAACAGGCCCCAAGAGCTTGGTACGCAAAGATGGACTCGTTCCTTCTTTCTCAGAATTTCCAAAGGTGCAAATCTGATCCGAATATGTATCTTCAGCGAGTTAAAGGTAATTTGTTGGTTATTTTACTTTATGTAGATGATCTGCTTATTACTGGTAGCACACTTACTTCAATAAACAAGCTAAAATCTGCCTTAAATCTAGCTTTTGACATGAGCGATTTGGGCTTGTTGAGTCACTTTTTGGGCTTGGAGATAGCTCAAAATTTTGATGGGATCACTATATCTCAGCAAAAATATGCTTCCGACCTATTATTGAAGTTTAATATGGCTGAATGTAAGGCATCCCCATTCCCATTCCTCTCAGGAATCAGTCTCGAGGAGGGAGATTCCACACCGCTTGCAGATTGCAGTATGTATCGACAGTTGATTGGTTCACTACTTTATTTGACACACTCACGGCCTGATATCTCATATGCCGTGAGTGCCGTGTCAAGATATATGCAGCAGCCACATGAGCTTCATTGGCGAGCAGCCAAGCGGATCTTGCAGTATGTGCAAGGTACGAGACAGTTTGGCATACATTATGCTGCAGATTCTGAGCTAGATTTCATTGGTTTTACTGATTCAGATTGGGCAGGTGATAGCATTGATCGGAAGTCCACTTCCGGTTATGTTTTCATGATTGGTCATGGTGCTATTTTCTGGTCCAGCAAAAAGCAAGCATCCATTGCACTTTCTTCAGCAGAGGCAGAGTATCGAGGGGCAGTCAATGCCTGCATTCAGGCAGTTTGGTTGCAGGGTATTCTTTCCGAGTTTGGTTTTGGTGGCACTAATTCGACTGTCCTATTTTGTGACAATCAAAGTGCTATCAAGATCTCCACAGATCCAGTTCAGCGGAAGAGGACCAAACACATTGAGATTCATATGCATTACATTCGACAGTTGGTGCATGACCGCACCATCATTCTGCAATATTGCCCTACTGATGAGCAAATTGCAGACATCTTCACCAAGAGCTTCACTGAGAAGAAGTTCTCTTACCTCCGTTCACTGTTGGGCGTGAGTTCCATCATGGTGGAGACAGATTGATTCATTATTATGCTTTAGCTTGAGGGGGGGCTTTCTTCCCACTGGGTTTTCCCTCTTTCCTCACTTAGTTTATTTTCAACATTTTTTGGATTATTGTATTGGGGTGACCCTTGGTCTTAGTTACCAGGGCCCCACATTATTTTTGTTGGCACATCATAGTCTAGCTTGAGGGGGGGTGTTTGGATATCCACATCATCTTTTTCAGGATCTTGCATGCAATTAGGGTTCGCATGCAGAATCTAGGGTTTTCATGCACTGGCATGCATCCCAGTCACCAGTTTGATGCCTCCAGCACCTTAGCCACCTCATTCTAGCACCCGGGAGCCACTTACTACAGAGTTTTTTCCCTCCTAGGATGAAAGGCGCCCACTTCTCACCTACTGCCAGAGAAGGGCGCACTTGTTCACCTGCCACTGCAGTTCCACTTCAGTTACATTCAGTTAGCTCCGATTCTCCCTGATTTGAGGCTAGTTTCACTCCCGACTGACTGTTTCACTTCCGTTGGACCTCCAGATTGACTAGATGACTTGTTCTGACTTCAGTTAGCCTCCCATGCGCCCCCACTGAGCCTCCCTCTCCTTAATCAGTGCTACACACTTCAGCTACACTTATTACACTCAGTTAGACTCAAATTGACACCTGGATGACTGATTCTTGTGCATTGATGACCACCACCGATTGATGATGAGGACTCCTAGTTTGAGTCAAGCTACTCCATTTAGTGATTCGAATGGCCTAATTAGTCAATTCGAATTTCTCATTGATAGAGATTGTATTCTATTGTAATTCATTCACCCTTACTGGGATATTGAGCACTGCTGCATGTTTTGCACAGTTTTGCACCATATTTTCTATGTTCATCTGTTGTGATTGATTTACTTGTTCATTAGATCTGCTGTGACTAATTTTACACAGGCCAGTCTCAAAGAAGAAGAAATTAAGGAATTGAAAGTAGAAAATTAGAAATTGAGTGAAGAAATTCAGAAAAACGAGGAAGAGAAAAAATAACTTGAAAATAAAAATAAAGAATTTATTCAGAAAAATGATAAATTAATTTCACAGGCTACATGACAACTTCCATTGAAAGGTGCCAGACATTTGATCTGGGATTTGATAATTGCTGAAGCTACAAAATTCAGACCATATCTGAATTTTATGAAGAGTAAGGAAACATTGATAAATGAAAGTACACAAAGCTGCACAGTCATGAAAGAAACTCCGGACAAAAAACAAAAGAAACATCCCAGAACACAATTGATTTTCTAAATAATTTATTAGAGGATGATTTGAAGGCACCGATGATTACAAACAAAATTGAAGTTATAACTTGGGCTAGAAGGATCATTGAGAAACATCACCATGTTGAAAATGTCCAGGCAAAGGAAAACCAAGTGATGCAACACATTAATTCTTTCAAAAACTTGTTTAGAGATTTATTTAAGAAAGGAATCCCTTCCTTTTGGGATGGAGAAAACAAATTAATTTCTCAAAATGAGTATAAGGCTTCATTGTTCCAAATTCAAATGGATCATAAAAAATTTGAAGGCATGACTCAAGTTTTAACAGGGAAGGTAATAATGGATAAGCTCACAGTAGAATTAGAGATTTTAAATCAGTTCACAATGACATGAGTAAAATTACCTCCTATATCTTATGTGGATCATGTGGAAATGAAAGTTTTGGTTAAAGAGATGACAAGTTATAAAATTCCTTCCACAGAGTAATGGAAGATAGTCGAAAAGTATGGACAAATGAAGTACAGTTTACATCAATGAAGACAGTTGTCCAAATGAATAATTATGCCAAAGTTTAATCCAACGAAGAAAGAAAAAAAATGTCCCAGCATTTTGAAGATTACGAAGACTCGATTTTTGACAAATATAGCCCAAAAGATGTAATAAGTAGTTATAGTTTTCTATTTTGAGAAAACCAACAGTTAGGTTTTTCTCAATGAGATTTTCATGTATAAATGCATACTTTTGCAACATAATTAGGGTTGAAACCTATGAGAATGAGACTTATTTTGTATTGACCATTTTCAAAGTTTAATAGAAATTTTGCAAAGTCGAGCATAACTTTTCAGAACAAAGATTCTCGTGTTATTATTTTACAGTTCGCATTTCCTTTTTCTCATGTGAATGTTATATTTGTTACCTATTTTCATTGTGTTATCTTTCATACTTGAATGAGATTGTATTGGGTCAGAATTCATATTCTTATGCTCAGGTTCATGGGATTCAAGTATCCATAAATTTTTCCTCTAAAGTTAATATTATATTCATATTTATTTGGTTCATAATTGTCATGTCCCAAATTTTGCATTGGGTCACAATGGCCTAAGACCGTTTTCCATATTCATGAGAGTTTATCAAATTGATGCTAAAGGTCAAATAATTGCCAAGGAGGAAAATTACTAGTTTCCTAGGTTTGGGGTGGAAGCTATGGGATTTGGAATAAGGGGGATAATAAATGATGTTTGAACATTAGAATGTAATAAATATTCAATAAAGGAGCTAAATAAATATATACAAGTGAAAATCAAAGTGTCGTTTGATCAGGAAGACACAAGGAGGAAGTGAGACCCACATATGGCTAGATTTCCCCACTACACCTGACATAATTTTCTCACCATTTCGAATTCAAGGTGAATGGTAACATACTTGGGGGAGTTAAAAATGTATTATTCATGGCATGACTCATCCAAGGTCGAAATATAGAGGAATATTAAATCCCATGGAATAGGAAGAGGCAATTTGGAGCTAGTGGGACACTTGGGCTAGATTCCCTAACTCTATGACAACAATGATGAAGATGCTATGACACCAATGACACAAATAAGACCTAAAGGATGACATATGACATATATGACATGTCAGGGATAAAAATAGCCTCCAAGAGGGCGCTCAAGGGAGTTAGGGAAGCTAATATGCTTCCACATGTGATTTGGTGGAAGTGGGAGACTAGGAATTGTTGTACAAGTGGCATTATTTGGAATCTCTTCCCAACTTGAGTTGACATGAGTCTCTTGGAAGGAATTCGACCCATGGAGTACATTAGAAGTTTATAAAATTCATGAACAAAGAATAATAGCATCTTTTGATCATTTGAGAAATTTGCAATTGCATTTGTGAAGAGGGAGAGCTAGTGGATGACTAGTTTCTTGCCTTAGCCAATTTCAAGGGTGAAAGATTCCCATCCAAGTTGGTAATTGGAAAGGAAATTTAGACCTTTCATTTGGAGATTTAATGGAGTGTTTATTTGTAGGTGTCATATACAGGGAAGATCATGGTTTCTTCTAGTGCAACACACTCTCTCAACCATTTCCAGTTTTGATGGCATATTCTTGACTCTTGAGGGAGGGTGTTTTCGGTGAGCTCTTGTACTCTTTGGGAGAGATTCTCATGATATATTTATGTTTTAATATGATTAATATACTCTTTTATTCATATCCAGAAATTTTCAGGTTGAAATACCAAGTGGTTATTTGTAAAATGGATTATTAATGAGAAAACAGTGACCATTCCCCCACTAGATTGATGTATGCCAATGTATTGATAATGATTTCGAATGGAAGAATATTTATATGATATATTTATGATGTATGGACTTCAATTGATGAGTATTACAAGTTTCATGTTCATCACTTAAGCATTTGGATCCATCTTGCTCAGTTTTATTTTATTTGAAGAAGATTTCATGCTATTTCCCCCAAGGTCGAACTAGTAATTTTTGTTGCTGTTTGGGAGAAGGTTAGAATATAATTAATAATTGATTAATGGTTCAAATGAGACCTAAATAATTTCCCTCAGATATACCCTACCTCTGTTCATAATTTTGAGTGAGTTTGGAGGCATTTGGAGAGTCATTTTCAGTACTTACCCTGGGGGGATTTGAACCCCAAATTGCTAGTTAAATTCCATACTTTGTCTAGAATCTTAAAAAGTTTGAAGAAGTATTTTTATGGTAATAAATAATATATGAACACAATAATCAAGTAAAAGTATCATCCATACACCTTCACTGAATATTTAGAGGCATTTGGAGCCAATTGGAGACCTAGATACCAATACTAGTCAAGGGGAAATTACTACTAAAATTCCCTACATTGGCCAGAATTGAAAGAGGATTTGCAGAAGTATTATAAAGGTCCAAAAGCATCCATGAAACACATATTTATGTTCTAACATCATACATATACCTTCTCAAAATATTTGGGAACATTTGGGTCAAATTTGAGACCTAGGAATCAAAACTAGTCAAAGGTTGAACTAGGGAAAAAGTGAAAAAATTCCCATTTTAATAAAATTACTAACAAGGGACATTACAGTGGTATCAGAGCATGGTACTTGAACCTGTGTATTAGGTACATACATTCAATAATAATTGGCAGCCATGTCTTACTATTATGATGAATCCGATGAGTACAATTCTTACGAGGAATATGCATATGCTTATGAGCAATATGAAGCAGAATGTGAATGGTATGAGGAAAATGTGCCATCATGCAACACTTCCTACAATTTCAGGAGAAATGAAGATTATTATTATGAATTTAAATCTGATGAAGATGAGTGTGTCACACCAACCAAGGATAATTCTATGAATGAGTTACAAAGATGGAGAGCAACATATAAAACCTTGCCCCCAAAATATAAAAAATACCAAGAATATCTTGCTTTGAGCAAAAATACACAAAATTCCATGTCTTTTGAGTACTATGTTGAACATATTTTTGCAAATAGGCCCAAAAATGAAGATGTGGAGTTAGTAAAGAAAGGTTTATGTCCTTATTGTAAAGAACCTTGGAGAGAGTATCATATATGTGTGGGTGAAATGAGGGTGAGTGAAAAGCTCAATGAAATATTTGAATTTTCTGCGAAGGCATGTATGTCCTACTTGAGGAGAGTTTTTGGGAATTCTTCAAAAAGAGATTCCAAATATACTAATCCTAAGGAAAACAAGGGGCAAAATGCATTAGCTTGCTTGAAGGAGAAAAGGGAAGAGACATCACAAGAGCATGAAGAAGATTCTATTGAAAATATGGAAGATCATTTCGAGACACCTTCTAGCTTAGACATGAACCAAAGAGCATCTATTGATGGATGCTTAAACTATGAAGGATTACCTATTGATGGGTGCTCACACCTCTATGTTGGTGACATAGAGATCACTTTTGAAAGTGTTGCTGCAAGCCCAAGTTCCATTAAGCATGATAATGAAGACCTTGTAATAGTTGAAGAATAACCAAGATCAAATTCCCCATCACCACTTGAGTTTCATGAAGTTGGTCCAAGCAAAAATGAAGAAGATGAGGAGGTTCATTTGCAAGAGCCTCATTTTCTTGAAGGGTCCTTTAAGATGAATGAAAAGAAGATCCAAGAGTCCCTCAACATTCTCCATGACACTCAAGCATTGGTGTCAAATTCTTGTTGGAGAGCTACTTCATTGGAGGAAACATCCTTCCTTGAAGACATGGAGAAGATTCAAAGAGAAATGTGCCACATCAAAGGTAATTTCATGTCTTTTATTTTTGATAGAAACCATTTGTTTGAGCTTAATGAATTGTTACATGATGCATACTTGAAGAATAATGAGTATAGTCATAAGCTCACAATTCAAAATGAGCAACTTCTTGAAAAGTTGCAAGATACTTATTTTTCCTCCTATGTTTCAGATTGTCAAATGGTAGATTGTTTGGAGGATTCTAATGACATGGTGGATTATGAGAAATGTGGAAAATTGAATGTGCTTGATGTGTTTGAAGATGAACTTGAAGAGATCCAAACACTTGATGTGGTGGAAGAGGAACTTGAATTGTCTCTTGATGAAGGTTATGCAATTTTTAAAGAAGAGCATGATTCCTCTACATTGGAACCAATCTATCACAAGGGTTTCACACTTTTGAAGGAGCTGCATGATACTACCCATATGAATCCTTCCCATGATGAAAATTATGCCCTTTTTGATCATTTGGGTGAGTTAGTTAATTCTCCTACATCCTACAATTCCATGTTTTGCAGCATTAGTCTCAATGAAGAATGGGTGAAAGGGTTCTTTTTAATGGTGCCAGATGAGGAGTATGGAACTCCTAGATTTACTTTTTATGATGATATGGTTGGTGAAAATTCTTAGTCACATTTGTAGCAGAATCCTTTGTTACTTTATGATGATGCACATCTACATGGATGCACCTATGATATGCATTTGAGTCACTTGAAGACTCATAGTTTTTCTTGCTCAACACTTGATTCATTTGATGTTGGAGGAACTTTATCCAACACTTGGGTGAATAGATTTATGATTGGAGAACATTTTTGTTGGAAGCCACATACTTTGTTATATCTTTATGATTCTCACATTCAAGGATGTATGGGTGAGACTTCTTTGAGTCATTTGAAGTCTCCTTGTTTTTTCTGCTCATTATTTGGTTCATACATGGATGAAAGAATACATGGCTGAATATTTTGATGCATATCACATCCTTTTGGAGCAGCATATAGGACATGAGATCCTCACCTATGTCATTGTAGAATATTTGATTGGTCACTTGAAGCTTGTATGCACTTGGAAAATGGTGGTCTACTTGCTTGGAGGTATAAGCACTTTCATGATTCTTTGATGAAGCACCTCCTTGATGTACATTTTCATTATGTTGTTATGTACTTTGATGATATATATTTTGTACTCATGATGTTTGGAAGAATGCATACAATAAAATGAGATCCAGGAATCCTCTTATCTGATGGTATGGGTTGGAGAGCACTCCTAATTTTTGGGGTGCAGTACAAGCAATGGGACTCTAGAATAATTTTTGTCTCATTGGTTTCAATTTTTTTGGGGAAACAAGCAGTATGGGAGATGGATTTCCCACTTAATAAAGTGATTTTTATAAGAGTAGTGCAGAAACAAGCATGGTTTTTCCTCTCTAAAATATTCATGGAATCTCGAAGACTCAAAGTTGGGCAACTCAGTGGCAAATTCAAAGAATTATACAGAAAGCAGGTTCTTCAACACCCATGTTTGAAATTGCTTGAGGACAAGCAATATTTGGAAGGGAGGATTTGTCATGTCCAAAATTTTGCATTGGGTCACAATGTCCTAATCCCATTATCCATATTCATGATAGTTTATCAAATTGATGCTAAAGGTCAAATAATTGCCAAGGAGGAAAATTACTAGTTTCCTAGGTTTGGGGTGGAAGCTTTGGGATTTGGAATAAGGGGGATAATAAATGATGTTTGAACATTAGAATGGAATAAATATTTAATAAAGGATATAAATAAACATATACAAGTGAAAATCAAAGTGGCATTTGATAAGGAAGACACATGGAGGAATTGGATCCCACATATGGCTAGATTTCCCCACTACACTTGACATCATTTTCTCACCAATTCGAATTGAAGGTGAATGGTAACATAATTGGGGGATTGAAAAAGGTATTATTCATGGCATGAATCATACAAGGTCAAAATATAGACGAATATTAACTCCCATGGAAGAGGAAGAGGCAATTTGGAGCTAGTGGGACACTTGGGCTAGATTCCCTAGCTCTATGACAACAATGATGAAGATTCTATGAGACCAATGACACAAATCAGACCTGAAGGATGAAATATGACATATATGACATGTAAGGGTTAAAAATATACTCCATGAGGGCACTCAAGGGAGTTAGGGCATCTAATATGCTTCCACATGTGATTTAGTGGAAGTGGCAGACTAGGAATTGTTGTACAAGTGGCATTGTTTGGAATCTCTTCCCAACTTGAGTTGGCATGAGTCTCTTGGAAGGAATTTGACCCATGGATGAAATTAAAAGCTTATAAAAGTCATGAACAAAGAATAATAGTATCTTTTTATTATTTTAGAAATTTGCAATTGCATTTGTGAAGAGGGAGAGCTAGTGGATGACTAGTTTCTTGCCTTAGCCAATTTCGAGGGTGAAAGATTCCCATCCAAGTTGGTAATTGGAAAGTCCATTCAAACCTTTAATTTCTAGATTCAATGGAGTGTTTATTTGTAGGTGTAAGCTACAGGGTAGATCATGGTTTCTTCTAGTGCAACAAACTCTCTCAACCATTTCCAGTTTGATGGAATATTCTTGACCCTTGAGGGAGGGCGTTTTTGGTGAGATCTTGTACTCTTTGGGAGAGCTTATCATGATATATTTATGTTTTAATATTATTAATATACTCTTTTATTCATATCCATAAAGTTTCAGGTCAAAATACCAAGTGGTTATATGTAAAATGGATTATTAATAAGAAAACAATGACCATTCCCCCACTAGATTGATGTATGCCAATGTATTGATGATGATTTCGAATGGAAGAATATTTATATGATATATTTATGATGTATGGAATTCAATTTATGAGTATTACAAGTTTCATGTTCAACACTTAAGCATTTGGATCCTTCTTGCTCATTTTTATTTTATTTGAAGAAGATTTCATGCTATTTCCCCCAAGGTCGAACTAGTGATTTTTGCTGCTGTTTGGGAGAAGGTTAGAACATAATTAATAATTTATTAATGGTGCACATGAGACATAAATAATTTACCTTGTAAATCCCCTACCTCTTTTCATATTTTTGAGTGATTTTGGAGGCATTTGGAGAGTCATTTTCAGTACTTACCCTGGGGGGATTTGAACCCCAAATTGCTAGTTAAATTCCATACTTTGTCCAGAATATTAAAAAAGTTTGAAGAAGTATTTTGATGGTAATAAATCATCCATGAACATAATAATCAAGTAAAAATATCATCCATACACCTTCACTGAATATTTAAAGGCATTTGGAGCCAATTGGAGACCTAGAGACCAATACTAGTCAAAGGGAAATTACTAGTAAAGTTCCCTACATTGGCCAGAATTGAAAGAGGATTTGAAGAAGTATTATAAAGGTACAAAAGAATACAAGAAACACATATTTATATTCTAACATCATCCATATACCTTCTCAGAATATTTGGGAGCATTTGGGGCAAATTGGAGACCTTGGCATCAAAACTAGTCAAAGGTCGAACTAGGGAAAAAAGTGAAAAAATTGCCATTTTCATAAAATTCCTAACAAGGGAAATTACACTAATGTTAATGGATTGTTTATTTTTATTCTATTCCCACCAGAAAGAAAGAACTTGACTGTAAAAGAATAACTATTCCGCCTTTGTAAAACATTATTTTTCCTAGACTCTGTTTACCTTTAAAGATTACTGATTTTGACTCCATGCCCAATGGTATCCTTGTGTTTCAACCATTTTCACTATTAAATTATATTTTAAAATATTTTTGGCCTTTGCATTTATTTATTGAGAGAGCCCTCTATGGTAGGAAAGAAGCCAACTTCCCTCCTAAATATTGGTTTGAAAAGGTTACCTTGGAATTATCCTTCCACAACCAAAGGATAAATTCTAGGTAATAACACCCCCATTTCCAAATATGTGGCCTCTGAGATCCCGCAAAATGAGGAAGAAGCGATAATAAAATTTTAGCAATTCGACCTGATATATATGCAGTTTGGCTATCTATATACCATCATCCCAGATTCCCCTTGCAGAGAGACTCCTCCTGGAGGGACCTGCTAGGGGAATCCCATGTTGCGGATGGTGTTAATGGCATTGTCGCTTCTCAACCCATTCCCTATGTACCTTACCCTCCCCCAATAAAAAATTATGCATACAAAAATGTTCGCATTGTAGTGTGTCTCCATCAGGGTCAAATTTCCACTTGGAGATAAGGCCTAGATTTATCACGTGCCTCATCACACTCAGGAACTATTACCTCTTACTCAACTCCTACCTCATCCCCCCATGTTCATGGGAATTCATGTAGTGGAACCATGTGTGTCAAGTTTTCTACTTCCTTTGTGTCCCTTTCGGCCATGAACCCATAGTATCCTTTTTTTGGTCTGCCTCCATTTTCCTCAGTGCAGCCACACCCTGCTAATCCTCCTTTTTTACAAGGGAAATTGTTCTCCCAACAGAACGTACCTACACAAGTTGAGCCCTATATTCAACAAAAACAACCCAAGAAAAATAATCGAGGAAATAATAAGGGACAACCCAAGAAAAATAATCGAGGAAATAATAAGGGAAAAAACCAACGACAGGGAGGTGGAAATTAGCATGCAAAACCAACTGATAACACTGGTACGAACCCCGTAGATCAAGACCCTCATAGGACGCCTAAATAGGCCAACAAATCTAAACTAGGTATCAATCATCTATGTTTTTTATGCAACGTCTATGGATATTACTAACATCACTATCCCCATTTGGCTAAAGGTCGACATCTTTGGGATGAGGCCAATCTACGAGAAGCAACTGTTGCCCCTCACACGCAACTCAATCTACCTCCACCTCAACCCTTTCAACAATCCATGGTGTTACAAAACCCTTTACCATCTCAAGGGGTCATTTTAGAAAAACCCATAGTGACCTATAACACTCCACCCGCTTCCTTTTGTCAATCACCTGATTCAGGAGTGTAGCATATGTGAAAATCCTCACAGCAGATCTAAGAGATGATGTATACCTCACAAGAAAGTAATTGATTAAGCAAGAAAATAGAAGAAGAGTGGTCAATGCAGTATAATGATCAACATAATAATAATACAATAGAACTCAGATAGAAGCAAAAATACTTCACACACACTAAATTATTAATCACAAATGGACATATAAATAATACAATGCATGAGGATTCGAATGCCTAAGGTGGCAATTCGAATTAGCCTTTATGGAGTGATCAAAGGATCACTAGAGTGTCATCGGAGCACAACTAGTAGTCTATCTCATCATCGGTGGAGTCATCAATGCACAAGTAACTGTCAATCGCCAGTCAAACTGAGTCTAACTGAGTGTTGTAGGTGTAACTGAATGTAACTGGCACATGGAGACACTAACTGAATGAAGGAGGATCAGTGGAGGGCGCATGAGGAGCTAACTGGAGTCAAAACAGGTAGTCATGTCTCATCGGAGGTCAATCGGAGTGATAACAGCAGTGAGGAGTCAGTCTGGCCTCAAATCAAGGAAAGATTGGTGGATAACTAAAGTAAACTGGACTGGTAGGTGAGAAAGGTGCCCTTCTCATGCAGTAGGTGAAAGGAGGGCGCATGATAGGCTAGGAGGGTTGAAACTAAGTGGAAGGAAGCTACGGGGGCTAGCTAACTGAGGGCTAGGTGTTGGGAATGATGACTGGAATGCATGCAAACCCTAAAAGCGCATGCATGACTGAAAATGTAAATGATCAAAATACTGGTGGGACTAGGATGGAGTATAGGAATATCCTAATAAATGAAGTAAACTGGACTGGTAGGTGAGAAAGGCACCCTTCTCATGCAGTAGGTGAAAGGAGGGCGCATGACATGCTAGGAGGGTTGAAATTGAGTGGAAGGAAGCTTTGGGGGCTAGCTAACTAAGGGCTAGGTGATGGGACTAATGACTGGAATGCATGCAAACCCTAAAAGTGCACGCATGATTGAAAATGTAAATGATCAAAATACTGGTGGGGATGGGATGGAGTATAGGAATATCCTAACACACCCCCTTAATCCATCCTGGGCCCTGGTAACTAAGACCAAAGGTCACCCAATACAATGAATAATAACAGTCAATAAACCAAGGAAGTGGGGAAAATTTCATGGGAAAAATACCAGCCCCTCAAAACAGACTGTAAGACACACATAAAAACTAAATGCTCCAAACTTAAGCAGGTGTGATGCTTGGTCATATGTATGGAGGTATATTCTTCTTGGTAAGAAGTGGATCATGCTCAAAAAGCATGTGCTTGTACTTGCTCTTCAGATCGAATGTGATGAGAAAAAATCCAAAAGTATGAGGATGATCCTTGAACCTGTGATTCGAATCAGTTGAGGTAGGATCAAAAACATGAATATGCAGATAGTCTTTTGTCTTCTCCTTCGAACCATCATGGGTGAGATTATGCCAAAAGGAACCATCAAAACCATGATTTGCATGAGAAATTATCGCAAGCGAATGGCAATGGCCATATTCTTCAATAACCTTCTGAAAGCATGGAATAATGATCATATAGTAGTAAATAAGAGTTGATTGCTTGAGGAGAGCGAATGCATTACCTCCAATAGCTGATTTTACCTCCGAAATATCATGTGATCATGATGCAAAACAACAGACTCTGGTGCAAGAGAGGATTTAGGACCTTCTGCAATATCTAGAGTGTGAGCTGGCATAGAAAGAGAAGAAAGTTGGAGCATGAGTGTAGAATCTGCAAGTTCTTTGTGGACAACTTCAATATGAGATGATACTTGTTCATGATCTGAGAGACCATCAAGGGGAGCGAATGCATCACTGGACTTGCTCTCGAAGGGGTTTGGACCAATCCCTTCATTCTGTCTGCCAAATATTTCATCCAGGTAGGCCCATAGCTCTTTTGGAGATTCAACATCATCAATGAATTGATGTACCAAGCATCGAGACATAGCAAGCATCATGGTTCCCATGGCTCTATCACCATTATTTAACCATTCAATCTTTTCTTCAGAATATTCAAACTCTCTCTCAAAACAATAATCAAAGAGACCATTTCTCTTCAAATGTGCTATCATCTTTGGTTTCCATTCATCATAGTTGAATGGAGAAAGAGGATCATAGTTGAATGGAGGAGGATAGATTTCTTCTGAATACATGGAAGCTGTAGAATACCTGCAAAAACAATAGAGAATATCCGGAACTGATACTGCTGCAAAGATGCAGAAACTACTGCAACTGCTGCACTCGAAATCTTGGTAATAACCTGCAAAAAACTCTCAAGAATGGAGATAAACAATACTCTCAACATGCTCTGATACCATGTGAAAATCCTCACAGCAGATCTAAGAGATGATGTATACCTCACAAGAAAGTAATTGATTAAGCAAGAAAATAGAAGAAGAGTGGTCAATGCAGTATAATGAGCAACATAATAGTAATATAGTAGAACTCGGATAGAAGCAAAAATACTTCACACACACTAAATTATTAATCACAAATGGACATATAAATAATATAATGCATGAATATTCGAATGCCTAAGGTGGCAATTCGAATTAGCCTTCATGGAGTGATCAAAGGATCACTAGAGTGTCATCGGAGCACAACTAGTAGTCTATCTCATCATCGGTGGAGTCATCAATGCACAAGTAACTGTCAACTGCTAGTCAAACTGAGTCTAACTGAGTGTGGTAGGTGTAACTGAATGTAACTGGCACATGGAGACACTAACTAAATGAAGGAGGATCAGTGGAGGGCACATCAGGAGCTAACTGGAGTTAGAACAGGTAGTCATGTCTCATCGGAGGTCAATCGGAGTGATAACAACAGTGAGGAGTCAGGCTGGCCTCAAATCAAGGAAAGATTGGTGGATAACTGAAGTAAACTGGATTGGTAGGTCAGAAAGGTGCCCTTCTCATGTAGTAGGTGAAAGGAGGGCGCATGACAGGCTAGGAGGGATGAAACTGAGTGGAAGGAAGCTCCGGGGGCTAGCTAACTGAGGGCTAGGTGTTGGGACTGATGACTGGAATGCATGCAAACCCTAAATGATGCATGCAAACCCTAAAAGTGCATGCATGAATAAAAATGTAAATGATCAAAATAATGGTGGGACTAGGATGGAGTATAGGAATATCCTAACAACATATCCTTATGTTGTCTTTTGAAGTTAACCTTCAAACAAGATGCAACCATTACGATTCCGATGCCAAAACTAATGCTACTGACAAGGCCATCAAATCGATTCCTATTGACCACTCTTTGCAAATACTTAGACCGATCACTAACACAACTTCTAAAGTCCCCAAATTCCCTTTGTGTCATGTTGCAAACAATCCCATGATTGGAGCCTTTTTTACTCTACCCACTCCCCCATCGACCAAATATTTTTCATAGTTATGCGCCATTTATTATGATAAACCTATGGATAAACCCGCGACTCAACCTGTGGATCAACCACGACCCCAAATCCAACCCCAACCACAGTCCTAGTCGCAACTGTTATCAATGCCTAACCTAGTGGGAGATACACCTATATATACAATCCCGTTCTTGTTTCCACCATTGGGATTTGTTAGTATGCTTGTGATGGAAACTCTGAACCTTCCAGGATTGACATTAGGCATCCCTGTTTGGTACCTACCCCCACCAAACCCACCATGACCCCACATGTTGTTTTAACGCCTGTGCAACCAATTGGTACTACCAATCATACACCTCCCGGTATACCCAAAGACGCATTATCGACGCCCCCACCTCCTCCACTTAAGCAGTATGGGGGAAATACCATGAAGGCCATGATGATGAAAAATTCAAATAAATCCATGAACCTACCACTGAAGGCGTCAGCTTGAGCACCTCCTCCTTGCACTATGTGCAACATTACGGGTCATGCTACCTAGAATTTTTTCGAGAATCCTATCTTGTGCACTCATCTTTAGACATTAGATGATGATCCCAATGAGAACATTGCAGTGATTCATCTACCTGATCTTCCAAATCCACGTAAAAATTCATTGTGCACCAACCACCCCTTGTGCGGTTTGTGGCCTCCATGGCCATTTATCCCACCACTGTCCATATATTCCCGAATACCGATCTATAATAGATGACTTGCACTAACTTTTTGTGGATTCCCAAGTCACCATCGTCGAAGAATTCCACCCCCTAGCATCCTCTTCAAATGAAATGAAAAACATTTGTTTTCTTTCATCTTTTGATAAACCTTCCATGTCCTTGAAAGATGAAATTCCCTCTAATATCTCTTGCCGATGCTTTCTAAGTGACAAGGATATACTCAAAGCATTAACCAAGCCTGATTTTCCTTGGGATGATATGCACCACCGTGAGTATTTCATCCCTGAGGTATCTACTATGCCACCTTAAAACCAATTCTCAGTTGATTAGAAAGACTTTATCCCTCACAAAAATGTTGATTGGTTCAAAGATACGATCCCTGCCCTTGAATCCTTTGAAGAAGGTAACAAGGAAAACATCTCACCCACCATTCAGGTGGATATTTCCATTAAAACATGAGTTACTGAGAACATCACGCTAGTCGAATCTTGCAATTATGAAGAGGTGGCCACTTTCAAATCCCTCTTTAAATATTTTTGTGATTTCTTCGCTTGTTCATACGCTGAGATGCCTAGTATTGACCCCACCATTGTCAAACATCACATTGACACAGGGATTGATGTTGTGCTCATTTCCCAGAAATAGAGACCAATCCACCCATCCAAAGCGTCAGTTGTTATGGTCGATATTGAGAATATGCATAATGTGGGTTTTATATATCTGATTGCCTATATGATTTGTGTCTCTAACCTTGTTCCCATGAACAAAAATCAAGGCACCATTCGTGTGTGCACTAATTTTCGTGATATAAATTTATCATGTCCAAAAGACAACTACCGACCCCATTTATTGATCAGATTGTCGATTCTTTCAGAGGCCACAAAATTATTTCCTTCATAGATGGATTTACTGGGTACAATTAGATTCAAATCCACAAAGAGGATTAGTACAAAATCGCCTTCATCACCCCGTGGGGCACTTTTGATTACCAAATCATGCCATTTGGGCTCAATAATGCTAGAGAGGCATTTTAGCGAGCCATCACTTTCTATTTTCATGACTTGGTTCACATCATCCTTGGTTACTTGGATGAACTCACCGCTCGGTCCAAGAAACAATCCCAACATTTGGAAGACCTTCAGAAAGTATTCTTTCGATGTTGTACGTATAACATTCACTTGAACCTTCTCAAGTGTTTTTTTTTGCGTTCCTACTGGCGTTTATTGGGATTCATTGTTTTCGAGAAAGGGATCATTGCCGATCCTATGAAGGTCCAATATATTACGACCTTCTAGCAGCACGAAATTTGTTCCAACTATATATTATCCAAGGCAAGGACAAATTCCCATGTCGATTAATCCCAGATTACATTACGAGAGTTCATGGATTCTTACACTTGCTTCACACTAACATCCCTTTTGTTTGGGATGAGTAGGCACAAGTCACTTTCAATGCGTTAAAACAAGCTCTGTCTTCTGCTCCCTTGATTTCTCTACCAGACTTCACGGAATTCTTTATGCTTTACATTTTGGCATCCGAATATTCCATCACTAGAGTACTATTCCAAGAGGACACTTCTCATCAAGAGCACATGATATACTATGTTAGTCAGAACTTATATAGTCCACCCCTTCAATACCTGCACGAAGAAAAAATGACCTTAGCTGTCTTTTTTTTGGTTCATAAGTTGCGCCACTACATTATTCTGAGTCAATCCAAATTTGTTTCCGACTCGAACCCTATGATATACCTCTTGATCTATCTCCTTGTGCAATGATACATCTCTAAATTGATCGTTATCCTTCAAGAGTATGATCTTGATTTCGTCACGCCCAAGAGTACCAAGGCATTAGCTTTGGCACAACTCGTTACATACTTTCTATCTTTGTCTACTCCATCCTTGATCACCATCAACTTTCTAGATGAACATTCTTTCACCATTTCTTCTAACGATCCATGGTATGGGGATACTCTTGTTTACTTGCACACTCAAAATTTTGTCCCTCTCCTTCGTCGTGACAAACAACGTCACATCCATCACCAAGATCATCGATATCTACTCATTGGAGATGTCCTCTACCGACCCGGTGTTGACATCATTATGAGGTGATGGCTCACTCATGATGAGGCCAAAATAGTCCTTTATGAATACCACAGCGGAGCTTGTGGTGGACACCTCTCCGGGATGACCACCACCCAAAAAATAATCCGCACCAATTATTTCTATCCAACCTTTTTTACTGATTTTCTGCAGGAGAGAGATAGTCAAGCACTGTCGCAATTGCCAACTCTTTTCCCCAAAGGAAAGGAGACCTCTCGCGCCACTTCACCCATTTGTTACCGTTGGTCCCTTTCTGCAAGTGGGCCATCAATTTTATGGACTACAACCCTAACTCATCAGGTGGCCACAAGTACATCATTGTGGCCGTTGATTATTTTACCAAGTGGGTTGAAGCTCTACCGACGTTTAATTTCCTTTCCAAGACAACGACTTGATTTTTCTTCAACCATGTTATTGCTCGTTTCAACGTCCCTTGCCATCTAGTGTCTGATCACGGTAACAATTTTGAGGATGTATTTTGGAAATATCTCTCAACCCTTTTGATATTTGAGCATCAATACTCTTCCTCATATTATCCGAAGGTAAATGGCGAAGTTGAGGCCGTCAATAAGATCCTCAAAACCATGCTCCAAAGGATGATGGATAAGCACAAATCCAATTGGCACCACATGATGTTTCTATACTTATGGGCCTATCGAACATCTAGTAAAACCGTGACCAGTTTCACACCTTTTCATTTGGCTCACGGAGTGGAATCGATCCTTCAAATTGAATGTCAGACCCCAACCCGACACATTTCCATTGAAATCCTTACGGATACATCCCCTTTAGAATCGTGCTTACTTATGCTTGAACAAGCAAATTAGGATTGCCGCATCGCTATCTAGATGATCGAAGTTACCAAGCATTAGTCAAAATCCCATTATGATGCGAACATTCGTTCGCATACCTTTAAGGAATGAGACCTGGTCCTCATCTATGATCAAGCCCATGATAAGCTTAGGAAAGGAAAGTCTGAACCTATGTGGTAGGGCCCATACATTTTTAAACATCGTCTTGGAAAAGAGGCATACCTCCTTGCCGATTCCGAATGTCGCCTCTTGAACAACCCCCACAATGTGTTGCACCTCAAGAGATTTGATGCATGATTTCCCTGAACCCTTTGCTATAGCATAATATAGTTTTCACCTTTTTTTTACACCTTTTTCACGCAAGATCGTCATGATTTGTTTCCATGATTGATGACATATGGATATTTTGTATCCTATTCACGTCGGCTTCACCAATGGCACCAGTAGATGGTCTTTGAATATTGCTTCAGCTGCATGGGTATTATAATCCCCTTCATTTGAATTAATCCATATCGACATTGTGCATTGGTGCAACCACCAATAACTAGGATAAATACGATGCCGTGATCAGTATTTTGACCTTCACTCTTCATATGAATATCTATCACATTTGTGTTCTTCTAGATTCTCATCTGCTTGTCACCTAGTTGAACAATTGTTATCGGGTACGTGATCCATGCCTATTTAAAACATTCTTGCGTGCGAGACAATTGCTTAGAATTTTTGAGTTCATTTATTTCATGCATATTCCAATATGTTTCAATACTATTGTATAGAAAATGACCAATGACATTCTAGAGTGGTACATCAATCATCAAAGATAGGAAATAAATCATCCATATGCAAAATAATATAATTTTGCGTCACATGTAAATAAACATCACATAAGCATCATCACATAAAAAAATAAGAGTCTCACATAAACCCATAAAATGTGAATCCATGTGCATATGTATATAAAGTCATATCATACTAAAAAACGTACATTCCTGTCTACATAGAGGATCCCCAACATATTCCTCAAAAATAATAACGAGTACATCAGTAAAAAATCCCCATGCTCACGACATTGGGTGCATCTCAACCAGTTTTCTACTAGTCATTTGAGTCGCTTGCCTCCTCCTCTATCTCCTCATCAGTGCTCTCATCATTTTCTAGGGGCACATCACCCCACACAATTTCTCTCACAGACTGAATAGATACGATGATCTGTTGCATGGTGGATCTCCAATCGAGAGCAACTTGGTAATAGATAGCAATCAAATCATCATCCAGGTATTTCCAATCGTCGTTAGCAACCCCCTAAAGAAGTCAATCGATGTTGATTCGTAGTGACTCTAGTGTAACCTCGGTGATCCAGCGTCATCCATGCCCAAGGGATGGGGGATCTAAGACCTCAAACCTCCCTCTGCGTTGCTAATATACTACTGAAGTTGTGGCTCGATAGCTGCACAAAAATATGACTAGTCATTAGTGTCTATATCATATATAAAGCCTAGCTAGCATTTATGCTAGTATTATAAAACTGACTATACACCAAAAATAAATGCATATGTACTATTAGGGACACATTCCTAGACTTAAGGATGAGGTAACTTAGGGTCACCCTTGTAGTCCATGTCGGTGTAAGGGTAGTCTTCAATCACAACAGGAAGTTGGCGCCACTAGGTAAGCAAATCTTGAGTCAATAATTTTTCCACTAATCCACCTCCCTCCCTAATAATCATTTCACACCATTTCCGCATCCTGGGCTCCATAGGTCCTCCATCATGCAATGTTACATGTGGTCATAGTGTCGGTACCCACTCGAAAAATAATGAACAAAGGAACGATGGAAAACATAAGTCACCTCCTAGCCGAATCACTTGGTTCAGTTCTTGTGGAACCATGGTTAGGAACACCTAAGCCCATCCAAAATAAGTAGCCACAAGTACCCTCTCCAACATAAGCATCTATCCTCCTGATATCTTATGCGACCCACTAGATCCGAGTACCTGTACCACCGCTTCCGTAATCGCTAGAGTATCAAGACTCTCAATGTTGCATAACATGATGGAGGAAGAATGGACCTCTACAGAAAAATAACAATGACGATCAAGTATGTCATGCATCGAAACATCTCATGGACATTTCGACAGAGTATCCCTGACCACCCCTAGAATCGAGAGTCCGATCACAAAGTACACTTCCTGGAGGGTAAGCTCGAATCACTCACCTTGCACCATATATACCTTTGCATCGTTCTCCCAAAAATCTATTAGCTTGTTCAAGAGTACCTTTTCACTGCACATCAACGATTTCTCAATGAAATTGAGAATACCATGTCTTACCAAGCTATCCTTTATATCTTGGTCACCATCGATCTCTTATCAAATATCACCCATGTCACACTCTCTCCAGTTGACCCGAGGCATCCTACATTCCCACAATGCATCCAGATTATTTTTTTTTCTCTGAGAAAATCACCTTTTTCCCCTTGGGTCGCATCTTTTTTGAAGAAAAAGGTGACCTAAGTTGCACTTGTTCAATAGAACAGTGCGACCCATGTCACATTTTTTCCTCAAACAGGTGTGACCTGAGTTGCACTTATTGTCTGGACTGGTGTGACCCAGGTCATGCCTATCTCTTAGAAAAGTGTGACCTGGATCTCACCTTTTCCCTCTAAAGGTGCTACTCGACCTCAAAACCCCGATGGGGTTTGTAATGTCCCCATTCAAATAATTGCATAGTAAGACAATCCCATCAATCCTACTAGTTTCCTAGGTTGCATGGGCACATGTGGAATTGTAATAAGGAAGCTAATGAATAATGTTTATACATTATAATAGTTCAAATATTTAATAAATAGGTTGAATAAATAAATTCAAGAGAAACTCTAGGTGGAAAATGGTTTTGAAGACATATGGAGGATGTGGGACCCACACTAGCTTGATTTCTCATTGCCACATGGCATATATCTCTTTCCATTTCGAATCCATGAGAAGGAAAAAATTATTGGGTGAGTTGGTAAGTTCATACACATGGCATTGATCATCTTAGGTCTAATTGGGATAGAATGGTAACCTCCCTGGAAGAGGAAGAGTCAAATTGGAAGCTTGTGGACACTTTGGCTAGATTCCCTAGCCCCTATGAAAACAATGATGAAACATCTATGACATCTATGAAATATTTCAGATCTGACTTCTGACATATGACCATTATGACATGTCATCCCCAAAAAATAGGCTCCAAGAACGCTCTCATGGGAGTTGGAGAAGCCAAAGAGGTCCCTACTTGAATTGGGAGAAGAAGGAAGGTTGGGAACTAGGGAGACAAGTGGCAAAGGTGGAATATTTCCTAAGTGGAAATATCTAGAAGATAATGGGAGGAATTCAAACCATAGGAGGATAAGTTTGGTTATAAAATTCAGAAATAAAGCATGAGAATGGATTTTGATCATTTGAGAAAAATTGCATTTTTGAAGAGAGAGCTAGTGGATGACTAGTTTCTTGCCTTAGCCAATTTTGAGGGTGAAATATTCCCATCCAAGTTGGTGTTTGGAGAGGCCACTTAGGTATTTCATAGAAATTTAATGGATTTTTTATTTGCAGGTGTAAGCTACAGGGAATTTCGTGGTTTCTTCTAGTGCAGCACTTTCCCTCAACCATTTCCAGTTTTGATGGCATATTCATGCTCCTTCAGGGAGGGCGTTTTTGGTGAGCTCTTGTACTCTTTGGGAGAGATTCTCATGATACATTTTTTATTGTAATAATATTAATTTAATATTTTCTTCATCTTAAGAAAGTATCAAGTTGAAATACCAAGTGGTTGTATGTAAAAATGATGATTATTGAGCAAACCATGACCATTTCCCCACTACATTGATGTATGCCATTATAATGTTGATGATTTCGAATGAAAGAATATTTATCTGATATATTTATTATGAATGGAAATAAATTTATAAGTGTTACAAGTTTCATGTTCAGCACTTAAGTATTTGAAGTCATTTTTGCTCAGTTTATTTGCATTTGGAAGAGATTTGGTGCCATTTCCCCAAGGGTCGAAATAGGGATTTTTGTTGTTGTTTGGGAGAAGGTTAGAACAGATTCAATAACTGATTAATAGTGAATATTAAACCTTATTAATGTCCCTTAGACATCCCCTACCTATTTTCTGAATTTCAGATGGGTTTGGAGGCATTTGGAGAGCCATTTTCAGTATTTACCCTGTGGGGATTTGATTCCCAAATTGCTAGTTAAATTCCATACTTTGTCCAGAATATTAAAAAAGTTTGAAGAAGTATTTGGAGGGTCATAAATAATCTATGAACCTCATATTCAAGTCTTAATATCAGTCATACACCCTCACAGAATATTTGGGAGCATTTGGATCAATTTGGATACCTAGACATCAAAACTAGTAAAAGGACGAAATTGGGGAAAAAGTGAAAAATTGGGAATTTTAATAAAAATTTAAAAAAGGGACATTACAGGTTTTTCTAGGGTCCGATGGATGCCTAAAAAACAAAAATAAATGGAAAAAATGAAAGAGTAAGGTGAGATCCGTAACCTAGAAGTTTGATAGTCCAACCATAAGAAATCAACACTTATTTCCTAGGTCCCTCCACACAATCTCAACAATGTATAATGAAACTGACATGTCATAAGTGGGACCCTACCCTTTTTATAGTTCAATTGGTCCATACCTTCTTCCGACTGCTTTAGAGTCATCCGACGTCTATTTTTCAAATTGTTCACACTGTTGAAATCAGAATTATGTGCTCTCCTAGTCTATGGGGATTGTTTCCATGATCATCGAAATTTTTTCAGGTCATTTTTGGGCCCTCCTTGTTTTGCATTCCATCACACAAGACATTTTTGTTTGTATATCTGTATATTATATTCAAGTTTCAAACACACATTTACGCCCAGGTATCCTTGTTTTGTGTACAATTACAGGATATAGAGGCCTTTATTCATTCCCGGCGACGACCACCCCTACAGTTATAACATCTTAAATTGGCATATAGGTAATCATCTCCAAATAGTATCTTATGCATGGATTTGATTTTCCCCGTTTATGCCTGTAGGACCCACCTTTTCCTGAATAAGTGGCCCTGCCTAACCACCTTTGCATTTTCCCTTGCTCAGCAGTAGAGACTACCTATACATGGGTGATTGTTTAGTACCTGTTGCATTTGACACCCATGTCGTTTATATCCCCTTAGGATCGAGAGTATGTGCAGTATGATATACTAGAGTGAAGACGAATAATTACTTTCACACTCTCACTTGTTGGCCCAACCTATGGAACCCCAAACTGATGACCATCATGGCACTATGTTGTTCTTAATGCACATTCATGATCCCTCCTCCTCATCCATACTGCAGGTCATTATGCTATTTTTCTACCAGCAATATTCCCACAAGGAGGTTCCCACTAGTGTTTTACCCCACCATCAGAACATTCATCTTCTTCCATATAGTCATTTCAACCAACATGATTACACACTTACCTCCTTGCCTGGCCAGTTTTCTTACGGAGAGTGCCTCTCTCCTTAGCACCAATGATGCAACAATGTTTTAAACACCCACTTTTTCCCGATACACTTGTATATGGGATCCTACGATTATGAAGTACAGTTCCACATTTGATCTTCAATACCCCTGCAATGGAGAAACTATTTGAAAAATGGTTCTTCTTAGCACTCCTGTAGATTGCATGTGATACCTTATTTATGAGAGCATTCCTGCCTCACATTTGTTCAGAGTATTCTGCGATGAGTCACCCTTTGAGTCACAATGATGTCATCAATCCTCGCCTCTGAGTGTCCACAATTGCAGTCACAGTTCCTGGTATCCCAATTTTGTCCCTCATCGAGATTAATTTCACATATGCTTCCAGGTCAACCATGTCATCATACTCTGAAAAAATGAAGTTTGGGTCCCTATTACTCATTTTACCTCATGTCCCCCAGCAGTGTCTTAGTCCCATGTCCTGTTACATTCACTTCATGGTTGTATCCCTCATTCTCTTGTTAATGAAACATCATCTCATTGTCAGTTATAGGTGTCCCTTTGTCAACGTCAACACATTTATTCGAGAGGATAGACCTAGAGGTCCATGTACCTTGGCCCCATAAACCTCAATGATGATCCCCATGAACCACCTGAGGGGAGACCTCAGTTCCCCTTAGAATGGTTGTTTCTCATGTTATCCACATAAGCTAAATCATCGCATTGATGAGATTCGTACATGGTATTGAGAGGATAGACCCAAAGGTCCTTGTACCTTGGAGTCATAAACCTCATTAATGATCCCCTTGAACCACCTGAAGGGAGAATTCAGTTCCCCTTAGAATGGTTGTTTCTCATGTGATCGACATCAGCTAAATCATTGCACCAATGAGATTCGTATAGGGTATTGGTTCTTTCATTATTTGGTCAAAGACCTCGGATGTCCTTTGAATCTAGCACATTGGTGAGTCTATTGGGAACCTTTTTAGCATTATATTCCTTGTGACATCCGGGATGCATTGGAAATAGTCATATGCTTCCTAGTGTATCCAGTTTTAGATGTAGTTCATTGTACGTGTGAGATTCAAATTCTAGGTATTTGAGTAATTACAGTTGTTGGGCCCCTTGAGACCCAACAAGGCATTAGATATTGCGATCTTAAATTCTTTACGAATGCCATTGTTCCAGTTAATTTTTTTTAGATCAACCATGGTTGGGCCATGATATAGTCCAGTTTATTCAGTCTATCATTGGGCACTTATATTTCACATAACAGTCATACATGTATTGATTAGATCCCCTCTAGGCCTAGATCCACTTTATATTTTTATACATTGATAGGAGAATGGGAATTCCAGACTCATCCATATATTTCAGATTATATGTACCTCATCCATGTTGAGTGTTGTATCTGCAGGTAAGGGACCCTGTAGTCCCAAGGAAGCACATGCTTCCTCCGACATGGTATTTGTTATCCACACCACCGTCACATTTATCAATTGAAAAAGAAGATCCTATGATGTATGTCATCCATATGATGAGATACCGACCTCACACATCAGGGGGAAATATGTTAACACCTACATTTTTTGCACCTACCTAGTCACCATCACCAACATACACATACATTATGACCACACCATTTCCACCCTTTAAACCTTGGAAAAACCCAAAAAACAAAAGTCATATTCCAAAAAGGGCCAATTTACAAATTATATTGCTAAATTACCTAAAAAATAAATTAGCAACATTTATCCATGACTTGTTTTTGGAATTTTATCCTTTTTTACACTCAAACGAAAAAGGAAACTTGGAATAATCCTTATGACAAGCTCAAATTGGAAAGGAGTATATACAAGGTAAAAATAAAAACAAGGAAAAAGCCACAAATCAAGGAACAAAAAAGGCAAAAGACAAATAATAAAAAGGAAAGCCTATCCTCATCCCCAAGTTCTCTATTGTGCTTAGAAATACACTACCAAGGCCCCTCATTTGACATAGAACCTCTCCACTTATTTCCTGCACTATTACTCTAATGAAATCTCCATATGATATTTGAAATTCCCTTGAGCATTCATATTTCACCTTTGTTGGAGATCTGCACCTTGTGACGAGTAGTTGGAGAACACTTGGCTATTAGGAGACCATGAGCATTCTTATTTAGAAAGCTGCAGGCCCCCCTCTCACTGCTACTTTGAGGTAACCTCTAGTTCATGTGAACCTATTATTTAATGAAAATAAAGCCATTCTTTGATTCATTCAATGTGCGTGTTAAAGAATGTATCTGATGTTAGCTTTGATTTACTTTATTGTTCTTAATCTTGTTTATTTGCACGTTTATTGTAGTTTTGAAATTATGTTTGTTAGTTATTAGATTTTCCTTTCTTTAGCTTCTACTGAGGTTTCCATAAGCCTTAGTAGGTTCCTTTTGGCACATTCTGGTTTGCAAAAACCAATAACATGTTGGCTACTTAAATAGGTCTAAACATGGTACATTTTCTACTCTATGACAACACCCTTCATGCCATAGAAAATTTGTTTGAGAACAAATTTGTGATATCCTAAAAGATGTTTATTTCATGCTGCCATACCATTAATGAAAATTACCCTTATATTCCAGAGTAGTTCGCTTCCTAAAGCATGCCTCACCTTTAGGGGTTACGTCCAATTGTCCCTCAACTACAACACATGAGTAGGTGTGAGAATTATGCATGAAAGGCTCCGAGGCAATCCTCAAGACATGAGTACGTATGACCATCATACATGAAAGTATCCTATACAATCCTCAATTCAACACAACATACGAGCATAAATATCATCAAAATAACACATAAACATGAGCTAAACTCAATCATCATCTTTTCCGTCTAAATACATAGTCATATGAGACAAAAATAGAACCAAAATCACCTAATTAATTCTCTTTTATTTTGAATCAACCACAAAATAAACGACAAAAGTTACCCCAAATAGGTATATAAATACTTGTCATCATCAAAATTCAACATAAGTTGGCCCCAAGCATCATAGACATAGGTTGGACACAAGAAATTGACATAAAGGACATTAATTGAAGATTCCCTTCAACAATGTTTTAACACTGGTAACCTAAGAGTTATGACTAGATTTAGGGCCAAATCCACCCTTATTTCATAAATTGCTCCTATTCAGTGCTGGAGTAAAAATTGAAAAAATCATTAGAGCAAATTTACGGTCTAAAATGGGCCTCATAAGAATACGAACCACCTCGTAAGAAAACGAGCCACCTCATAAGAAAAGGAGCCAATGAATTCAAGAACCAATAGAATTTCAATAAAAGAGTCAACCATAATGGTTTACATGGCCTATTTGACATAAGAAAACTACTTTTTTAATTAACATTTTCAACATATCTCCTTGTCGTTTTACTCAAATTTCGAGCATGAGCACCCATTGGATGTAGAATTCAGTTATGCATCCAACGAGTACCCACACTGCATACTTTTGAGGTACCCCATCCCCCCAAAAATGATAAATACATTAAAAAAACATGTTACTAGATGCAGAATTGAATTCCGCATCCAACGAGTGCTCCCGCTCAAAATTTGAGTAAAATGACAGGGAGATATGTTGAAAATACGAAGAACAATGATAGTTTTTTTCTCTTTTCCTCCAGAATTCATAAATATTATTTTATTGTTTTAACTATTATTTTATTATTTTCCTTAGGAGGCCCATTTTAGACCTCAAATTTTCTCTAATGGATTATCCTTGTTGAGTAATGTTTTGCTAGTCTTCCAAGAACCCTGTAGCAACAATAATTAGATCTTGGCAAAATCTTTCAAGAATCCTGTCCACATCCTCCTTGATGCCATTGAGTGCATCAAACATGTCTAAACCAACATTCCCTTTTGTTGTAGAAAGATTTATTATTTTTGTTGTTCATATGTCCTAGATACCTCTCTTCTTCTCCATGCCTTTACTACCGGTTTTTGGGATTACAAGTACAACAAAAGTTCCACTAATGTGCAATAAGGAGGCCACTCATGTTTGGAATACACCTGAAAGAACAAGATGGAAAATCATGTTGGGTTTGATTCTATTATCAGAGATATTGAGCCAGTCCCATTAATGCCTTCAGAATACTCATAATGAATGATTGATAAGTACCCTTTTAGTGCTAGAAAAATAAAGGTCATTGTTCCTTCCTATAAGTATTTGTGTCATTCTACAAGTCTAAAAAAGTACTAGAAGAAAAGCTATACATATGGAAAAGATCTACCTTAGAAATGTGCCTAGAAGAATATGAAATAATGCTGAAATTCCTTAGTGATTACACACTTATTTAGCTAGAAAGGTTTTCTCAAAGTGCGCAAGGAAAAATGAGCTCATTCCTTTTCGAGAAGAAGTGTGAGCTTGATCTTGTTAATACTCTTAACCCGACAATGCCAATAATAACATTATGTCTATCATAAAAAAATTATTTACCTCTATCCCAATGTCCTTCATAGCTATATTGTATTGTGGTGTGATATCTCTATTTGTATCTCTCTATCAAGATAGAAAACCTCAAGTACAAATTACAACATTACTTTTCAAACTCATGGGGAGTTTTCATGATCCCATAATAATTAATAGGAATTCCATGGTAAATATGATGGAAGTGTGCCTCCATAGAGCGCACACATTGGTGATAAGTAATGCAACCACCCAATTGAAACTCAAACATATCCAAAAAGTGTGAGTGAATTCATTACTTCTAATGTTGTCAAAGCAACTGAAGATGGCAATATTATTGTGCAAATAATGTCTCTAAATACTCAAAATGCAAATGCATCTGAGTAATTCCTAGTCTTATTATCTCACATGAACCATAAGAACAATAACTTCCCTTCCTCCTTTAAGGTTTCTCCCAAAACTTAGGGAAAACCTTAGCCCTGATTCCTTTCTTTCATCAGCAAAAGAACCCTAGTGCACAATACAGGAGTGAAAAGTACAATGAAGGAGTACAAATGAACCATAGAAGTTCACTCTAGCTCTCACATCTCTAAGACAAGAATCTCTCCTCACTTTATATACATGCTTAATAAGGAAGGACAACAATAATAAAGTGTACGAGGTCCAAAAGTAAAAAACTTAACTAATCACTAGATAGATCCACATGTGAAGTTCTCCAACTTTAAGGTGACACATGTTAATATCCAAGTAAGAACTTCCAACAAGTAAGGGTCCCAATGTGAGTGCTCCATAAGAAAGGTGCAACGCTTCCATCTAAATGTCTCTAGTGCTACCTCCTAAGCCATGTGCTATTTTGATTTCAACACACGTCCATGAATGCTTATCAACCCAAGCATCATCAAGTCAAGCACATGTATCCATGTAAGAAACCAAGTGGACCCATGCTACCTAAGGCTCAATACCCTCCCCTTAAATGAACCAATGTTCTGGATCGAAATAGGTTCTCCTCCTCAGAAAGAAACCATGCTTTCCATGTGCAATTTATGAAGAATGTCACCATGCCATGTATGAAAACAACCTCATAAGGAAGTGTGCTACTTAAGCATTAAGTCAAGTTATATAAATCCATGAGTAAATTATCTCTAATGTTTATGTTCGTTAGATACAATCGAGACTGGTCATCACACCATGCACTCCATATCACATGAAGCACCGCTAAGAACAGTGTAAATACTTTTAGAGTAACCCAAAAATATAACTCTCTCTTTATGAGAAAATTGTTTTCTCAAACACCAATGTTATCCCTTTACATTTTAACTAAATCCATCATCTTCAAATCTGAATTTTCTATAGTCTCAAAATGAATCATTAGCCCCTGGAAAGGAATCGTGATCCAAGTGTCACTTTCCTCCATTAAGGCATCACCACTCACCTCCTCTATGGTGTTCTTCATCCTTGAAACTTAAAACAACATAGGATACAAAAAGATTTAACATGCAATAAACCATAATTTACAATGCATAACAATAAATATTAGATAGTAGAAAGATAAATATTGTTGGAAATAAGTCTTATATTATGAGAATAGATTCTAGAAACATTGTTTAGACACCTCTTAATGTTGGGTGGCCTTTCACTTGAGAAGAGATCTAATAAAATAATTCTCGAAAAAACCATTCATAGCCTTATATCTATTTAAATAGGCTTCCCATATCCATAACCCTACTTACTTTACATATTCCTATAATTAGTTAGTACCAACATCCTAGTGGGTCTTAATTAATAGAGAGACCCTTTTTACATTGATTGTTTACTACTAACTACTTGTCCTTATTCCAAAGAGATGGCCACATACATTACATGACTAACCCCTAAAAGTAAGGTGGGTTAGAGTAATACCCTAACATCCCCCCTCCCCTTCAAAATTAATGTCCTCAATGTTGAAAGTGTGAAAATTATTGCTGGTTCCCAAGTGGCATCTTCTGGCATCATATCTTTCCATTGGATCAAAACTTATTTCATTGTGCACATGTACAAATGTCGTTCCTTGGAATCCAAGACCATTGTCGACTGGAGCTAATGGATCCTCCCTCATCCAATTACAGCAATCCAATATGCACTTTACAATTACAACCCACCACTTTTTTCATGCAAGAGACGTGAAATACTTGGTGAATATTGGAGTGATCTGGTAGAGCGAGCTTGTAGGCCACTTGTCCAATGCATTGGAGGATTGTGTAGAGTCCATATAAATTTGGATCTATATGTTTTTGGAGATGAGACTTGAGGTATGTTTGTTTATAAGGTTGGAGTTGAATAAACACTTGATCCCCTACTTCAGGGAGTGCTCAGATTGATGCTAATCTTCTTGCTATTTCAATATGTTTTGAGCCATAATCAGATTGTCTTTAAGGGTGCAACAAATAACTTCTTTGGTGCGAATTGTGTTGTCCATCCCATGAATCTTGGAGGTGACTGGAAAATAAGAAACCAATGATAAGGGATTTTGGACATACTTTGGTTCATATGGTGTCATCTTGGTGGAGCCATGATAAGTGGTATTATACCACCACTCGACGAGAGAAATTCTTTAGGCATAGTGGTGTGGTTTGTATAAGGAAAATCATCACAAGTAGGTTTCCAAAAATTTAATATTGAACTCTTAGGTTTGACAATCCATTTGGAACCAGTGATAGGATGTGCTGAGATTCGAATGGGTACCCTGAATTTTAAATAAATCCTACCAAAAATTGCTTGTGAAGGTATAGTCCCGATCATATGTAACAGAAGTTGGCATGCCATGGATCTTAAAAATCTAACCCATGAGTACTTGTGCCACCAGTGAGGGTGTAAAAGGTTGCGGTAAGTAAAAAAAGTGAGCATACTTGGTCAAAATATCAACTACCACCATAATGACTATTTTATTGCTTGCCTTAGGAAGTCCCATGATGAAATCCATAGAGATGTCCGTCTAGTTATAGTTGGGAATTGGAAGTGTCTACAAATCCCTAGGTGACTTCATGGTGTATCCCTTATGCCATTAGAAGGTTTCATAGGCTACAATAAATTTTTGGATAGTTTTTTCATGCCTTTACAAAATAATGAGTGCTTAATTATTTCATAGGTTTTATGAAATCCAGAGCGGCTTGCTATTGGTGATGAATGTAACTCCTCTAGGATTCATGGTTTTAAAGCCAAATTTGATGTGAGAAAAATGTGCTAGCCATTCCTAACATGGTTTGATGAGGTGGCAAACTATGTCCCGAGCTATCCATTCCTAACATGCTTTAGTGATCCACCCTGGAACCGGTAAGGACAATGTGAAGAGGGAACCCTCCTCTTCAAATTACCAAGACAAAGCATATGCCACCCCAATGTTACAACCCTTCTTATATATGACCTCATAATAATATCCTAGCACATTTGTGACCCATTTATGTTTCTTTGGTGAGGACAATTGTTCTTCTAGGAAATACTTGAGACTATGATGGTTTGTCTTGATCTAGAAACACCATCTGATTAAATATGGTTACCATGTATCAATGTTATGAAGGATATCCATCGTTTATTTTTTGTAGGTGGAATTTTCCACATTCCACTCATAGAGCTACTTACTAGTGAAGGATCATGGGTGTTCGTCTTGTAGTAAGACCATTCCCAGGCCATGGCTAAAGGCATCACATTCTAAGACAAAAATCTTAGTGAAATATGACATGGCTAACATAGGTGCAGTGCACATAGTATCCTTTAGGATAGGTAATGCCTACTCTGCTTCCTCATTCCAGGAGAAAGAATTCCTTTTTAGCAATGTTGTAAGAGGAGATACAATCTCCCCATAATTTAGCACAAAATTATGGTAATATCTAGTAGGTTTGAGGAACCCTCTCAGTGTCTTGAGATTTTTGGGGCAGGACCAGTTCTGCATAGATTTCACTTTCTTAGGGTCCACATGTACACCATCCTCACTCACAATATGGCCCAAATATTCAACCTTAGTCACCCCAAAAGAAAATTTGGAGTGTTTCACAAATAACTGGTCATATTTTAATAATTGCAAGGTACGATCAATTTGCTTACCGGTGGCTTTCCCAAGTGGTGTTGTAAACCAAGATATCATCAAAGGAAATTAGGAAAAAATGGTGGAGGAAAGGGATATCATCTTGTTCATGAGGTTCTAAAAAGTGGATGGGGGTATTTCATAGGCCAAATAGAATGACTAAGAACTCATAATGAACCTCATGAGTGCAGAAGGTTGTTTGGGTATCTCCACCTCTTTCATCCAAATTTGATGGTATCCCAATCGAAGGTCGAGTTTGGTGAAGAATTTGGCTCCATTCAACTCATCTAAGATATTATAAATGACAAGAATAGGAAATTTATGTTTAATTTTTAATTTGTTGAGAGCTTATAAATAAGGACACATGCACCAAGCACATTCCTTTTTTAGGACCATAACCACCAACACGATATAAGAGCTTGTTCTGGGACAAATGATGCCAACCTCCAATAATTCCTGAATAATTTTTTAAATTTCATTCTATTGTGAAAAAGGGTGGTGATAAGGGATTGACTAGTTTGGATTAAAGGAATACCATGGTCATGTTCCCCATGGGATGGGGCTAAACCCTTTGGTTCCTCAACAACCTGCTGATACTGGGAGATAACTTATTGAAATTTAGGGTGAATATTTGGTGTGGGTGTTTCCACGACTTGGATGGAATTGAGTTTATAAATAACACATGAGTGGCCTTTCTTCAATAATTTTTCCATACGATGGGATGAGGTAATTTTGGGAGAGATAAAGGAAAGTCCATTGAGGTGATGTGTATGCCCAACCTGATTAATGTTGATAGAGTGTGCCTTGAAATCCATGGTGACATGACCTAAATTCCTGAACCATTAGATCCCTAGAACTATATCTCAACCACCCATGTTAATAGAAAACATATGTGTTTTGAGATGGTAGTCACCCATTTGGAGTTTCACATTTTCACAATGAACACCACATTTCTTCATACCCCCATTGGCTATCATAATTTGGAAATTGGATATAGGGTTTCCACTGTCAACTAATACAATGAATTTCTGGTGCTTCATGCAATTCGATCAATTTCAATGTATGAGGTGTGGAGAAACCAGGTAAGACATGGAGTGAGATTTGGGGTTTCTCCTCTTGTACTGGCATAAAATGAGCATATTCCAAAGGGGGCATAATATCCTCCACATCAGGTTCCGATAGAGCCTCCATGGAGGTTTCCTTAATGGGATCATGTGGGGATTCCTTGATTTGAAATAGTTTTTTTTCTTTGAATTTATTCTCTCATAAATATTTTTCATAACAGTTGTAGCAAAACCTAAGTCACTGAAGCTTAGCCATCAAATTTGGGGTCAACTTGTGGATTCGTAATGACTTGGTGGTGGAGTTGCTAGGATTAGGACCCATGGGAAACACCGTGCAAGTGGGAAATGAAGGGAACTTGGGTTGAGCATTGATCACTAGACACCTTCTATGGATATATCACATGATTCCAACCAAGTGGAGGGCCACTGCATAAAAACACGTGCATGAATTGCCTCCTTGAGGCCACTAATGAAACATTCTAAAAGAAATCAGATAAGCCTTTTGTGTGGATTTCCAATTGATTAAATATTGTAATATTGTTTAGAATAATTCCAATCTATTGCAATCTAGTCATATTTCCCAAGTAGTGAGTGCCACAGTTAAAACACTCAGAAATGATCTTCACAAATTGGCTCCAAGGGGCATAACACTGATAATATTTCTATTGCAATTGCCACCATTTCCATCTTTCAGAATCAAAATATTTAATCCTAATTTTTAAGTGATGTAGGTCATCCTTAAGTCCATGGAGGGGAAAATATTGTTCCATTTGGGTAACCCCAAGGATCAAAGTCATCAAATTTGCACATGCCATTCTTTGGAAAGCAGTCCCATGAAGTTTTAACCTAAAAGGAGTGAGGTCGTGTTTATGGAAAAAGAGTGTGAGCACCTGTTTCTTCAATGCCAAATCCTTCATAGGTGGGCTCCTCGCGTTTTAGAGAAAATCCAACATGTTGAGTTATAGCATCAATCACTATCTTGTCATTCACCCTATTTCTTTTGATCTGGTCCATTAACTGCTGCAATGACCTATGCATGGATTGCAGGACTTCCATGTCAGTTTGAAGGTTTTGGGGTTGATTTTGGTTTTTTGCATCCATGTTTCTCTAGTTTTTTTGGTTTCTGTAGTTTCCCTGGTTTCTTTGGTTGTGGGTGTGTACCATTGGAACTAAAATGTATGAGTGTTGGGTGGAACTGAAAGGTACAAGTGTTGGGTCCACACAAAAGGGTTTTAAGAGAAGTAAATTAAAATAATAAGCACAATGCAAGGATTTTGTGGAGATAAGTCACAAATAAGGGTTTCCGGGACCACCCAAAAAAGCTTGTTAGAGATATATATAAAAATGATCAACATGATACAAGGATTATTTTGAGACAAGTCTGAAATAAGGGTTTCCAAGAGTCTGGTAGGACTATTACTCCTAATTGCAAATTGCTGCACTAACAAAATTCCCAAATTGATTATGGATGCAAAGATGTAGGAATTCATTGGTGGCCCCACAAAGAATCTGGTTATTACACTGCATTCTCTAGTATAATTTCTCAATTTTGTATGAATTAAAAGAGATAGACATTGCACTAGTGGGTTGTAGGAATTAAGGGTCTCTAGACTTCTGAGGATAGAGGATTGGCAAGTGCTATAGCTCTCTAATATACTTGTGGGGTCCAACACTAATACTCAAACAATTTTAAGGGCTCTAGCAAATGAGGCTGGCGGTGCCCTTAGATGTACTAATTGACTACCTAGGTACGTGAGAGTATGTTCGAGAGTGCCGTGCTCAATATAAATATAGAAACAAGATGATTTATTGGATTATCTACAACTAGTTTTAGGTGACCTAAGGGACTTTCAATATTCTCTAGGGTACATGGAAGTGAGATTCCATGTGTTGGTGTTGTTTGATGTGGTACTACTTGAATGGTTACCAACATAGGTTACAACGATGTCCAACAATTGTACCAACTGATGGCACATCATGACTAAGTACCAATTGTATTCTCTACACATATGCTTCCCCAAATTCTGTTTTACCTGCTAAAAGACATATATTTGTGGTTATTTAAAGACACTAGAATACCTCTCTATCACAAATTTTTTTTCTCTAAAAATATTGGAGGCATGCTAGCTCAAGAAAGTGACTTTAATACTACTTGTGGTGTTAATTATCCTTGAAACTTAAAACAACACATGATAAACAAAGATTTAAGATGCAATAAACTAGAATTTGTAGTGCGAAACAAGAAACATTAAACAATAGAAAGATAAATATTGTTGAATTATGAGAATAGATTCTTGGAAAAATGTTCATGTGGCTCTTAAGGTTGGGTGACCTTTCACTTGAGCTCGATAAATCCATTCATAACATAAAATTTCTTTAAATTGGCTTCTTAGATCCAAAACCCTAACTACTTGACATGGTCAAATAATTAATAAGTACCAACTTCCTAGTGGGTTTTAATTAATAGAGAGATCCTTTTTACATTGATTGTTGACTACGAACTACTTGGACTTATTCCAAATAGATGGTCTTATATATTACATGACTAACCCTTAAAGTAAGCTGGGTTAGGGTAAGACCCTAACATCCTCAAAACTACTAGAAGGATCACAAATGGAAGTGACTAACAAAATATGGTTAGTATATCTTCTAGGAGGTATATTTTCCCTCATCAAAGATCTAGGTGCTTCTATATTCTCTTGTTCAACTTTCAATGTTTGAGGAAGCTATCTTGGATTTCCACAGATGAAGTAGAGGGTAAGGAAGTATCCTTCCTTATTATCTCTTCCTTCAACCACTGAAGAAGACACCTCTAGTTTATAGGACCACACAACCTCATCAAAATTCACATATTTCCTTACCACATTTTTTCACTATGTTGGAATGTAAATTTTGTAAGCTTTAGTAGTCTCACTATATCCAATAAAACGAAATACTATCACAACTTCTCGAACCTATCCCTTGCTAGGGGCTTGACCACTCGTGAATATGAAGGAAATAACCATGGACCATTAACAACATGCCAAACTCAACATACTTCATATCAATTCCATGGGATAAAATATTTAGACACCACATCATGAGTTGTTTAGGTATTCTTATAAAGATGATCACATTGATCAATTCTATCAAAGCCACAATATTAGATTTTTTCTCAAATCTCAACCATATTAAAATACAAATCTTGTTTTGCAAACAACAACCCACACAATGTCTCTAACAAACTATAAAACATGGGTATCTCATCCATGCACCTCAAAATCTCTAGCAATTAAAGCAAAACCCTCAAAAAGGTCAATTTCCTCTTTCCAAGAGAATCCTCTGGTAATTGGAGCAAGAATCTCATCAAGGTCAACTCCCTCTTTCTTATAGGGTCCAAAAACTCTATCCCAATCAAATCTCCCATTAGCTGTAAGGTTGGAATAAATCATTGATTTTTTAAGAGGTTTTGAATCTATTGCATGGAATCTTGGCATGCATGCTTTGCATATGCCTCCTTAAAACTAGACGTTCACTCAACTTCCCATTGGTATGTATAAGCACCAGAGTATCAAAATATAACATGTAAATGCCACCATCCCACACACCTCTATCCTAAGTCTTAAAACTTGCCAGACTACAATCATTTATAGTGCATCTATGTTTTCAAATGCAACTCTACATTGAAAATCTATCATACAAGAAATTGAAAGAAGTGTTTTCTTCAAACCAAGAATAAACAAAAAATCATTCAAATCAAGAATATCACTTCACGACATTTGGAAGGAAATGGATCCCAATCACAAAATATGTAGAATCATCATCCAACTCCACTCTCATTCCTCCCTTTTCCTCTTGAAACACTGTTAACACCCAAAAAGTGCTCACTAGCTCATTTACCACATTATATGGCTCATTTGTCCATTTTCCTACCATTTTTCCCTTAAAATCCCACAAAATCCCATTAAAAAGCCTCCAAAAGGCCTAAAATGCCTCCAAAAGGCCACAAAACCACCAAAATAGCCTAAAAAAGGCTAAAAAAACCCCCTTTTCCTCCAAAAATAGCAAAAATCCCCTAAAAAGGGAATAAAAAATATAAAATAATGAGGAAAAGGAGGAAAAAACCCTATACAGCTGCCCAAAACCATGTGTTTCCTAAAACCATGGGTCAGCGCTCCACCACCAAAAAACTATAAATAGGTGATGGAGATCCTTTATTCCATATCCACAATCACAAGCACCCTTACTCTGCCAAAATCTCTCTCGAAACCCTAGTTCACCTTTTGAACTATTTTCACCTTGAGAGCCACCTTTGGCCCATCCCCAACATTGGAGAAGGAGAAAGGAGCATACTGAAGCTTGGAGCATCCTCTTGGACACTGCAAAGGGCTTCATCAACCTCTACATTAGAGGTAATATCAATATATAAAACCACTTTTGTATATCTTTTGTTTATGTTTTATGCAATGCTTTTGAAGTAATTTAATTGTTGTTTTAGCTTAATTAGTTTAACATACTGAACTGCTACTAAGGAGTCCATTCTCCTTAGTAGGTGCTCATTGGCACAAGCTAGGGGTAAAACCCTAGCTACAGTTTTGGCGACTCCCCTAGTTTTCGAATTTCTGGTTTCCGTTTTTTAAATTTTTCCTTTCGGCTGTCCCTTTCGGCCGCCGCATACCGCGTTTTTTCCCTCTGCAGTCGCGTCCCGACCGCGCCTTTCAGGCCTTTACCTGCGATCCGACCGCGGCTCTCAGACTGCTTCCGACGCCCTGCCGGCGGATTCAAGTCTGTTACCTGCGATCCGACCGTGGCTAATCAGCCTGTTTGCCGCGATCTGACTGCGCCTGTCGGCCTTTTTCCCGCGTCGCGACTGCGGCTTTCTGCCTCTTTCGCGCGTCCCGACTGCGCCTGTTAGCCCTTCTGCCGCGACCCAACTGCGTCTTTTTCCCTATTTTCCTGCGTCTCGACTGCGTCTGTTGGCCCGATAGCCGCGACCTGACTGTGACTTTTTCCTTGTTTCCTACGTCCCGACTGCCTCTGTTGGCCCGATAGCCGCGACCTGACCGCCGCTGTTTCCCTCAAACCCGCGGTCGGCCTGTTCCAAATCGCCACAGACCCGCGGTCTGATTTCTGCTCTTTTCCTGTTTTGAGCCCAGCCCCTCTTGCTGCAATATTTTCTACATTTGAACAGCCCCCTGTCCTACCTGCAGCCCACTTCCTTACAGCCTTACTGCAACCTAATTTCTGTTCCCTTTACAGAGTCTTTTTAAAATTTTAGTATTTTTAATTCAGAAAATTTTGCAAGTTAAACTTTCAATTTCCTTATTATTGATAGATTGGAAGTTGCCCCCCCTTGTGGCACTTCTATTTTTGGGTTCAACACCTCACGAGCACACACTCTGTCACATAAAATCAAGTGAGCCTTAAAAAGTACCTAATTAAACCAACATTCTAACCCCACTTGGGGAACACAAAAGAATCATTGTAGTTAGGTAGGATCAGGGGGATAGGCTTCCAATAACACCCCTTGGTTATTTCACTTGAGACATAGTTGTTGTCCACATAGGGAACCAAAATCCCCTAGTACTTTTTGGCACGGTCACGACCAGTTTATCAGAGGGCCTCTCCCTTAGGAGGGTTGAAGTCGGGAGACTGGTTCCGGAGGCCTGAGTGGAATACCGCACTCCATTCAGTAACCGAAGGGCTACCTTTCGCGGTTCGCGGGATATCTCTGTATAGGGGTATTGCGGTCAACGAACTAAACGACAGATTCACCTTTCTGGACGTGTCATGAACGGGGTATCTTAGTTGCCATTCTTCTAGGATTGACTACCCGGTATCCCTCCCGGTAGGGGGATATCATAGCCACTTGGCTTTCCTACTCATATTGTCTGACTTGGATTTCATCACCTTGCAGAGGATATGTTTAGTTGAGTCAGAATACTTTTAGCTAGGTGTTTGCATGCTCCTTTACCTCCCTTTGGTCTAGTGAGTCCACCATTTTTCTTTTTTAGGAAACCTGCTGCTTGTTGGTATTCTGACCATCTTTGTTGTTACTCCACCTATTGTAGCACAGCTGTTGCAGTGGGTGTTTTGAGTTGGTTGTTGGCCTGAGTGCCTTGTTTTTTTTTGCTCTCCTCCTGCACACTCGGTTGCATTAGGATTTTTTGAGCTGCTTTTATACTCACCTCAACCCACAGAGACTAGACACCATTTGTCACCATTGAGTCCCCGAGACATTCTCGGCGCCTCAGGGGCGAGCCCCCACAGCACGGTTCTCTTGACACCACTCGTCGTAGATTCCGATCATTGTCCGTTGATACCACTCATCACAGATCTAGAGCCTTGTCACTTGACTCCACCCGTCAGCGACGTAGGACTCCGTCACCAGATAGTGACGCCCCTTACTTTACCTCTGATTCTGACGAAGAGTCTGAGAACCCTATTTACACTGCCCCTACTAGCCCCATGGCTGGCACGACTTCCACTCCATTTGTCATAGGGACCATTGGTGGCACATCCACCACTACTACACCAGTTACTACACCTGTTTTTGGTATGCCCTCCATGGGGCACCCATCTACCGTTCCCCTCACGGTACCTATACCCACAGCGGGAATACCCATCCCCACTACATCAGTAGCTCACACTACCCATGGTGGTGCTGGACCATCCTCCACTACCTCAGTTCCCCCACTTGGGGGCACCACCCTAAATCTTGTCCCTCCACTTGGGGGCACTGGCCCCAACTTGGTCCATAGCACTACGGTGTCACAGCCTTCTTCCAGTTTGCCATTCATGGCTAGCCTCAACCTACCTGACCTGGCCAGATTGACCAACGATCCTATTCGACACGACCCTACATGGCCTCATATGCCTACCAAGCTCCCCTCGGACATCCCTAAGTTCGAGGGCAAGGCCGGTGAGGACCCACAAAACCACATCATGTCTTTTCACCTATGGTGTTCCTCTAACTCCATAGTGGACGACTCTGTTCGCCTCCGTCTCTTACAGCGCACCTTCACTGGCTCTGCAGCCAAGTGGTATATTGAGCAGCCTCATGGGACCCACGCCACCTTTTCTTCCCTGGCCTCGACCTTCCTGCAGTTCTTCCAGTTGCCTGTCCGCTATGACGCGGGCATTGAAATCCTTCTATCTTGTAGACAAAACACGGCTACCCATATCACGGACCACATCCATGAGTGGCGTCGACGCCGTAGCTTATGCAAGATCAAACTTGACGACCGTATATTCCTAGATTGGTTCCTCAAATCCCTTCTCCCTGTTATCGCTAAGGATGTAGCTTCAGAAAGACCCCAGTCTGAAGAAGAGGCCATCCTTAAGGCACAACAGTTCGACCTCATTTACGCCCAATCGGGTTACCTTTATACCATTATACCTGACGCCCCTCGCGGCGAGTCCTCCCAGCATGATGCGCCGGGGGCATCCCACGCTGCAGATGGTATCATTGGCCGTGTTTCTTCGCATCCCCAACCATTTTCTATAGCACGTCCTACCCCTGGCCCCGACCTGTCAAGGTCTACCTCCCAGTCTGGAGCAACCAACTCATATGCTCCCATGACACATCACCATTCCCATGGACCCTCATGTCCACCTCAGTGCTTCGGGTATACGACTCCTGCTTATGCTCCTCTAGTCGCCCCTCAGCCTTACTACCATCAGCAGGCTGCCCCCGCTCCTGCGCCTCCACAAGCCCAACCCGCTTATTATCCGCCCCAGGCAGCCCCTGCGGCACATCCTCAACCTGCTCCGCAGTCCTATCAGCAACCCCCTCAAGTTGCTGCACCTGCTCAGCCTCAACCTGCTTATCATCCTCCGCAGCCTGCTCCTGCACCTGCGCAACCTCAGAATCCACCTGCTGCCCAAGGGCAGGTTTACGCCCAACAAAACCCGCAGCAAAACCAGAATAACCAACGAAACCAGGGCCAACAGAACCGCGGCAAGGGCCGTAATCGGGGAAACAACCAACCTGCAGACCAAGCTGGTCAACCGGCTAATCCCCCTGACAACAACAATGCGGCCCCCGCTAATCAAAACCCTGATCGCCCGCCCAAGCAGGCTAAAAACCCCAATTTGCGAATGAACCACCCTTGTTCTATTTGCGGGGTCTATGGACACTATACCCATGCTTGCCCACACTTGGAGCGAGCTCGGCAACTCTGGGTTGACGAGGCCCATCGCTAAGGGCATGCGGCTCCCCAAGCGCCACCCAACCCCCCCCCAACCTCAACAACCCCCTTTGGTGCTGCAAAATCCATTACCGACCCAAGGCGTAGTGAACACTCAGCCGTTGGCTCCCCATCAAGCCAACACACCCCAACAACAACAGATCACTTACGCTGCTCCTGATCAACCCATGTTTGACTCAGGTACCCATCACCTGCTGATGATGTCATCTGCTGACGTCAACCTACAGACCCGTCGGAACCAATATGGCTCCACCTCTGAAGCCACTCCCACGGATAAACCTACTAACGCCCATCCCACCGATCAGGCGTTACGTATACCTCTGCCGCCCATAGACGGCGCTGCGAAAGCACCTCGTTTCCCACTTCGCCAAATCAACAATAACCCTAATGTGCGCGCTGCGTCAAACTACAACATCATAGACGACCTAGCCCAATCCCCCGCAGCCATGTCTGCGTTAGAAGTCTTGAAAAACTGCCCTTCCCAGTGCAAAACTTTACTGTCCGCCATTGGGGGGATTGACCCAACTGATTCGCATTTGATGGCATTTGATTTAGACCAGTCTGAACCACGCCTACCTTCCAGCTTAGCATTCCAAGTTACTGTCTCCGTTAGGAATCTTGTCATCCATCGGTGCATCATCGATGAGGGTGCCTCCACATGCGTTATGTCTACATTCGTATGGCAGAAGCTAGGATCCCCTCCTCTCCGGCAGTCCACCACTGCATTACGCGCCTACGACGGTCGTTCGGCTCAGCCCCAAGGCCTCCTACCCAACGTTCCCGTCCAGTTAGGTGGTAAAACAGTCCTTATTGACATAGAGGTAATCAATGCCCAGTTGGATTACAACCTTTTACTTGGCCGCAGCTACATGTATGCCATGCGGGCGGTTGCCTCTTCGGTCTTTCGCACCATGATGTTCCCCCATGAGGGACGCGTGGTTAAAATTGACCAGCTCACATACTATGATCCCAGTGCTCCCGCGGCACCTGAAAACGTTCTCCCCATGGTTGAACAACCTGTTTCTCCTGCCTCCACCTCGTTTGTTTCCTCTACGGGGCCTGGAGTCTACTCAGACGCGCCGATGACCTCCACCTTTCAATCCATTCCTCCCCCGTCATCTACGCCCGAAATGTCTGACTTATGTACCTTGTCCCACGACAACCTACCACCTAATACTCAACCACCCTTGTTTCCTAAACCACCATTGGTACCTAGCCACATTGGTGTTACACCGATCCATACGATCCCCTTCCTAGTCCCCCCATCGGGAGTAGTAAGTGCCCCAGTCATGGCTACCCTTAGCCTCCCTGGGATAACCTTGGGATTACCTGTATGGTATCTTTCGCCTCCCGTTCGCCCGCCGACACCCGATGTCGTCCTCCAGCCGGTGCAACCCATGACTACTACTACTCAGCCACCTCCCGGTGTCTCTACCCCTTCGACCTCCGCGACACCTCCTCCTACTCCCAAACCCACTGGGGGCAGAGGTCCACAACCTTACACTGCTGTACCACCGCCCAAGACAGTAAAAAACCCTCCAGTGTTTCGTGCTCCTCCCAAATGCTCGCTGTGTGACGAGTTGGGCCATGCCACTCACCAATGCCCACAGTTACCCGCATTACAGAAGCACATGCAAATGCTCGATGATGACCCCAACATCCCAACTATCGAACTAAACCCCACTCCTAAGCCTAAAGATAAGTCCCTATGTACCAACCACTCCTGCGCCATCTGCGGTATTTACGGGCACTATTCACATCATTGTCCCGATCTCCCGGATTACAGAGCGGCTCTCTATGAGATGACCAATCTGGATCTTGAGACGGCACCACCCACCATTGAGGAGATTTACCCCCCGGTCTCTCCCCCTTCCGAAGAGGTTAATATCATCTATATGATCTCTTCCACCACTACTTCAACCACTACCCCCCTCGTCAACCGATTTGACGACGCAAACTTTCCGTACTGACGAGGAGATTCTTGAGGCCCTAACTGCCCCGGATTATCCCTGGGATGACATGCACCACCGTTCCTATTTCATCCCAGAAGCGTCTTCCTCTAACTCCGCTACCCAATACGCGGTCGAATCCAAAGACTTCCTCCCCACCAAGGTCGACTGGTTCAAGGACCCTATTCCTGCTCCGGATGCCTTCGAGGAAGGTAACATGGCCAACATCTCACCTGTCATCCAAGTTGATATCGCTGCCCCAGGACGTGCCCCTGAACTCATCACTTTAGGAGCATTCTGCAGTAAGCAAGAGGTTGAGGACTACATACACCTTTTCAAAGAATTCCGTGATGTCTTTGCTTGGTCTTATACCGAAATGCCTGGTCTTGACCCTGCCATTGTAGAGCACCACATTGACACATGGCCGGATGTAACCCCCGTTCGTCAGAACCAACATCCTCTTCCTCCCTCAACGTTCCCAGGATATGCCCCTGAACTCATCACTTTAGGAGCCTCCTGCAGCGAGCGGGAGATTGAGGATTATACACAACTCTTCCAAGAGTTCCGTGATGTCTTTGCTTGGCCCTCTAACAGAATGCCTGGTTTCAACCCCACCATTCTCACACATCACATAGACACACGGCCAGAGGAACTCCATGTTCTTACTAAAACCAACTCTAAAGGCCTCCCTTTACGCAACCCCTATGACGGGTTGCATCCTACGGACTCTCTACCTATTGCATAACTTGCGACCTCATTGGTCTGCGTTGTACAGTGCTTTCTTTTTTGTTTTTGTTTTTACAAACCGTTTCCACCACTGGAATCAGCACGACGAGACCGTCATGATGGTCACCTCGTTGCATTATTTTTACCCTGTCATTTTTTACCCCTTTTTCAGACGCCATTAGTCGCCTCGGTTTGCGTGCCACATCGGCCGTTCTCCGTTTTTCACATGTTTCATATCATCGGATTCATTTTTTCGAGCTGGTGATGATGCTTGAGATCATTTCTCGCTCTCACCTCCAGATTTTCTGGGCATTTTTCAAAATGCCCCCGTCACCTCGGTTTGCGTGCCACATCGGCCGTTACCTGTTTTTGACATCCTTTATATCGCCGGATTCATTTTTCCGAGCTCGTGATGATGCTTGAGATCATTTCTCGCTCTCACTTGGTACAATTTCAACATTGTGTCCCAACACCTTGCTGCCTCGGTTTGCGTGCCACATCGGCTGCCATCGGATTGTTCCACTTTTGTACATGAGCCATTCACTCCTGTCACACTGCAAATGTTTCGTTATTTTGCCACCATTTCATCTACCCCGCAAGGAGGTCCATCAGTGTTCCCACCTACCCTCGTTCTTGGTCATCATTACTAAACCTTGATTGAACACTTCCTCCTTGCCTGGCCATTCCTTTTGTTCGGTATAATTTTATCCCTTTTTCGGGCCGGACAAGTCCTTTACGAAAAAGGCACTTAGGGAGTTTCCGTTAAGCTCTTTTCTGACTCCTAAAAGAATGAAAAGATCGCCGAGCAATCTTGCTTCCTTTCATGCTCGCTAAAGTACCTGAAAGGGCGTCTATCTGGTATAAGTTTAACCCTTTTCCGGACCTGGTAGACTAATTACGAAAAAGGAATACTCTAGTCACACCGGCTAGAAGAGTTCTTCATTGCATCCTTTTATGCTTCTTTGGGCCTTGGAGACTAAATCTACGAAAAAGCAACCCCCTGGAGTCTTCTTACTTGCTTTCAGACTCTCTAAAATTGAAAGCAACCACGAGCATACGCTGTCTTGGGCTCGTTAAATCCACACGACAGTACCATTCCATCATTTCAGAGTCTTCTTATCGCTTTCAGACTCCTTAAAATTGAAAGCAACCACGAGCATGAACTGTCCTGGGCTCGTAAAATCCACACGACAGTATCATTTAATCCACACACTTCTTCTAGTTCCTTAACCCATGAAGAAGTATCCTCCCGTGCCTCATGGCACTATGATCACTCATCTCGGCAGCACCCCCAATTAGGTCGCCTTTGTTCAGAGTATTCTGCAGTCTCCTGCCATTGTATACCAGCGTGAGTCTCCCTCAGCCAGTTATCCTCCCAGATCCATTACAGCTATGATCCCTTTCCCCTTAGTCAGTTTCATATGCTGCCAGATCATTCCCATTATCATACTCTGAACAAAGGAAGTTTGAGTCCACCCACTCTACTTGCCCAGTTGTCACCACCAGTATGTCAGTCCTGTCCTCAGTACTATCACACTACGGTTCTTCACCTCGCGCTTCTGTCAAGGAAACCTCATCGCCTTGATAGTTGCAGGTCTCCCTCTGTCGACGACAGCTCCTCTATTCCAGAGGATAGGCCCAGAGGTCCCTACGCCTTGGACTTATCACCATCTGTGGTAGGTGCCTACGGATCATTCTGAGAGGAGTCATCATTGCCTCTCTGAGTGGTTGTTCCTCGCATGCTCGACTTCAACACCTTGATCGCATCGTTGAGGATCGCGTAGGATTATTTCCCATCAGTTTCTAGTCGAAGACCCCGGATTTCCCCCGACTCTAGCACATTGGTGAGTCACTTCGGAATGCCCAGTTATATGTTCCCGTGGATGTCCGGGCTGCGTTGGCGATTGTATTCGGAAGCCATCCAGTTACATGCTTCCTTGAGTACCCAGTTTCAGTCCCAGATCAGTCCCAGTTCAGTGTACCATTGTGAGTATGACCCCAGTCACTATGATCCAGCAGCTCATCAGTTCCTTTGGTACCACACTCAGTCGCACTGTTGATTGTTCCAGTGCACCATTTATCCAGTTCACACATGATCCGCTCAGCAGTATGTCCCAGATTTGTGTCCCCTCTGGACTCTTATGATGTACACAGTGATCATGTATCTTACAGGTCCTCCTTTTTTCGGGCCTTACAGTTCTGTTTATGTATCTTGATACGAGCATGGGTATGCCCGCCTCGTCCATATATTGAGATTATTCCTCAGTCAGTATTTGAGGTCATGTATATTTCAGGTCCCCATTTTTTGGACCCCATTGTTATTGTTATGTTATATCCTGATACGAGCATGGGAATGCCCGCCTCGTCCATATGATCAGATGATTCCTCATCCATTATTGAGGTTATGTACTTTTAGTTCTTGCAGTTGTTCGGGATCGTTGTTCCGGGCTCCAGTTTGTTTCTTCTCTCCTATCCACACCCAGGAAAACCATTCATGACTTATGATGTCCATCGGCCATACGATGAGCTCCTGCCCTCGCACATCAGGGGGCAATCTGTTAACACCCAAAAAGTGCTCACTAGCTCATTTACCACATTATATGGCTCATTTGTCCATTTTCCTACCATTTTTCCCTTAAAATCCCACAAAATCCCATTAAAAAGCCTCCAAAAGGCCACAAAACCACCAAAATAGCCTAAAAAAGGCTAAAAAACCCCCTTTTCCTCCAAAAATAGCAAAAATCCCCTAAAAAGGGAATAAAAAATATAAAATAATGAGGAAAAGGAGGAAAAAACCCTATACAGCTGCCCAAAACCATGTGTTTCCTAAAACCATGGGTCAGCACTCCACCACCAAAAAACTATAAATAGGTGATGGAGATCCTTTATTCCATATCCACAATCACAAGCACCCTTACTCTGCCAAAATCTCTCTCGAAACCCTAGTTCACCTTTTGAACTATTTTCACCTTGAGAGCCACCTTTGGCCCATCCCCAACATTGGAGAAGGAGAAAGGAGCATACTGAAGCTTGGAGCATCCTCTTGGACACTGCAAAGGGCTTCATCAACCTCTACATTAGAGGTAATATCAATATATAAAACCACTTTTGTATATCTTTTGTTTATGTTTTATGCAATGCTTTTGAAGTAATTTAATTGTTGTTTTAGCTTAATTAGTTTAACATACTGAACTGCTACTAAGGAGTCCATTCTCCTTAGTAGGTGCTCATTGGCACAAGCTAGGGGTAAAACCCTAGCTACAAACACACTAAAGAGTTTCTTGTCACATGTCTCTATGCCCAACTATGCACATACCACCCAATACTCGACACAATGTTGGAAGATAAACACGAGACCATGGATAAGGTAGTGTCATTTTAGGGTGCTAACTCATCCATGTGTAGTACAATACTTGCACTACCCACAACTTGTTTATGTTGTTTGGCATTCTTTTGATTCTTCTATAGACATTTGTTGGCATAATTCCCCTCCTTGTGAAACCTAAAACATTTCACATTACTCAAAAATTTCTTACATTGGCTTGAATAATCCTTATAACCCTTGAAGTAACCACCCTTCTTGTGTCCTTTCTGGTTTCCCTTCCTCATCCCTCTGACAAGGGCTAGGTCCTCTACTTACTTTTTCTTTGCTAAACAATGTTATAACCTTATCTCTACTTGCAAAAAGTAATTCCAAAGTTGATCATGAGTAGGCGAATTATCATGAGCACAAAAACCTTGGACAAAGAGTTTCCAAGATGGAATAAACCCATTCAAGGAAATGGGAGACAACTCATTATCCTATACATTTTCCCCTATAGTAGTCAATTGATCTCTAAACCCTGTGATCCTATCTAGGTAGCTCATCACTGTATCTATGTTACTCATGTGGATGGATGCCATCTTGTTTCTCAAGAGCATCTTCCTATAGACACTTTCCCTCTAGTATATTCCCACCAAGGCATCACACATTTTCTTGTAGCTCGTCTTCTTTGCATTGTAAGTGATCAAGTGATCCTTCATCGTATCAATTATGGTTGTATTTTCCCTGGTGTCCTCCTTAGTATGAATGGTCAACCATTTTAGATATGTAGGCGCAACAACATTCTCAACATGTTCCCAAATTTCAATATCCTCCAATAGAATTTTCAATTGTACTTTCAAGGTGTAAAATTTGAATCACCATACAATATGTCACACTCTATAATATTGAGGGTAGTAATTTCTCCAAATATGAATCAACCTCAAAGCAATAATCACCAAGAAATTGAGTAAAATAATTCTCCTAGGATTCAAGTGTTTCTCCCAAATCACAATAGGGTTTTACACCCAAAAACCTATAATAGGTCAAGCACTTCTCCAGGGCATGGAAACTAAACTACCCAACACCCTCTTCACCAAGAAATGATCTTAGGAACCAACTTTGATACCATGTTGAAATATTGAGAATCAATTGCTCAAATGAAAATTCAGAAATTTCACCCCAACCCTGTAGTTCCCCAAATCTAATCGTTGTGAAATTTCATCCTTGGGGTTGATTCTTAAATATAAATAACAATAGTGTATATTTCAATCTATCCAACTAGTTACACAAAACAACCCAAGAAAATAAACACCAAACATATGTTGTTTCTAACCCTTAGGGTAAACCCAAACATATAAAAGATCTGAAAATTACTCATTACAAACATAAATTTTCCATTTAGCTTCTTTATGTATATCTAATCACTTAACAAAATCTGCTCACTATTATGTTAAATAAACATGCATAACAATCTTTGGAAATTACTCAATCAACCAAAATTACAAGTGCACAAAGTTTGGATAGAAAATAAAATCTTCATATACACATAAGATGAAGTTAGAAGTACATACCCACAACTTATCCCAATCTAGTACAAAAATATTCCTTCAAGCTTATCACTAGACAAGACTTCTCTAACATTTTCCAAATCCTATCTAGGGAAACCATAAAAAACCCTTGCCACCAAATACTCCTAGCTAAGAATCACTCCCAACCAACATTGGTTACTCAAACAAAGATCCACCATGAGATAACATACACATCATTAAGTTCTTCTTGGCACCTACACTTTCATCACAAAAGTGTATACGAGAGAACAATATTGTCTTCAACTATCTTCTCCAAATCAAACACTCCAAGTAGTAACAACGGTTTCTAATGCCACAAAATTCTAGTCTTCCTCTCTCATAAGAACAACAAGAACAATACTTGCTCCCTTTGATTCTCTAGGGTTTATCCCAAACACCATTTTCCCTTGTCTACTCGGAAAAAATACCAACCCTAATTCCTTGATTGCATCAACATGAGAACCTTATCCCACTGGACAAGAGTGCAAATTACAATGAATAAAAATTACAAATGAAAGAGACAAGTTGGATCTAGCTCTCACATCTCTAAGACAAGTATGTGATTATTAAATATGAAAAATAAAAGAACTTTATTCTACCATTATATATATGATAGTCGAGGGAGTCCAATAATAATAAAGTGGACAAGCCCCACAACCAAGAAACCTAACTAATCACTAGATAGGTCCACATGTGAAGAGCTCCAATTCTAAGGTGACACATGCTAAGATCAGAGGCAAGCACGCCCATTGAGTGAGGGTCCCAAGGTGAGCGCTCCACAAGAAAGGTGTCAAACACTACCCTTCAAAGTTATTTAATGCTCCAACACTAACTCCTAAGCCATGTGCTCCTCTTGGTCCGCTGAAACTCATTGAATTCTCTTAAACCCAACCATCCTCAAGTCAAGAACAAGTTTGAATGTAAGTAACCAAGTGGCCCCATGTTACTTAGGGCTCAATTCCCTCCCTTAAATGCCCCAATGCTCCTCCTCCAAATAGGTTCTCTTTTGAAGAAAGTAACAAATCCCTCCATGTGTTCCTCATGAAGAAATGTTTCCATGCCACATACAAAACCAACCTCCTCATAAAGTCAAGGTATAGCAATGCATCAAGTGTTCCACATAAGCATCAAGTCAAGGTGTAACGATGCATGAGTAAGCTATCTATAATGTATATGTCTGCTAATATACAACCAAGGGTAGTTATCACACCATTCAATCCACATAACATGAAGCACCCTCAAGCATGGTGTAACCATGTTCAAAGTAACCCCAAAATCTAACACCTACCTAGAGATTGCAAGATGCACATGAACAAATTGGAGCACCTAAATCTATGTTCCAGGTGATTCATCCACTTAAGAAGTTTCCTAATTATGTTGCATTAATGGCTTATATTCCCAAAGCATAGTCTTAAAATGTTGAGTATGCCACTAGAGAGTAGGTATGGCATGATGCAGTACAACTCCATTCTCAATAATGATGTTTGGGAGATAGTTCCAAGACCTACTAGGAAACCAATAATTGATTCCATATGGTTGTACAATATCAAGTGTGAAACTGATGGGAACATTGAATACTATAAAGAGATATTTTCTACTAGAGTATTCTATCCAAAAGAATGAGTTGAATATGGTGAGTCTTTTTCTTTCGTTGTTGGGTATACCTATGTTAGAACCATCGTGCCCTTAACATCTTGCCTTGATTGGTCTTTATATTAGATGGATGCAATGACAACATTCTTGAATGACGAGATTAAGGAAGAGGTGTATATAAATCAACCATGATTTTTTGAGATCCATGGGTGAGGGACCCATGGTTTTAGGTTGAAGAAATCCCTTTATGGTTTGAAGCATGCACATTGAGCATGATACACCAGGATTGATTAATATTCATCAAGGAGGAGTTTTCCAATACTTTTTTAGACTTTACTCTTTCTTTTCATTTCATAAGTCTGATCTACATTCCTTGGTCTTGTATGTAGATGGCCTTATAGGATATTTTGACCAGATCATTTTGTGGTGTAATGAGAAATTGGTTAGTGAGTTACATATGAAGGACATTGGTTTTCCTGCACTATTTCTTGGTCATATGGATGATTTCACGATTCAACATGAATCTATTTGTGAATCTATATGGTGATTTCTTCAACTAGTTGTGAAGCTAATTGGATTCACAAGTTGGTAGTGGAGTTGATAAAAAAGGAGACATGGGACTATTATTTATTATGATAATAAAATTTGCATAAGGGTCTCTAAGAATCCATTCTTTTATTAATTCTACAAGAAAATTGATATTGGGTATCATTTCTTAAGAGAGAGTACAAAAGGGAGCAAATGTTCTAGATTAGATTCCTATAGATTCATAGGTTGTTGACAATCTGATTGAGATAGAAGCTTGGTTTTGTGGAGAACATGTTCCTCAGAAAGGGAGAGTGTTATTTTGTCTATTGATTTGAGATTTTTCTCCATTAATGATATTTTTTGTTGTCTTTTTCTATTTTTAGGGTTTTTCTATGTTTAACAATGCTATTTAGAGACTAGAGTTCATTGGTGGACTAGTCATGAGTGATTTTGTAATGTCCCCTCCCATCAGACCAAGCAAGGGAGAGAACATGACACTAAATCCGTGCATCTAGCCCCATATACATTAAGTAAAAATCATTGATAATAAAAGACATATGCATATGCATATTGTAATTAAACATAGCGTAATTAAAAACATCTACATATCTAAAATAAATTCAAACATTTTCATGACAGACATTGAATAAATACATTGCAGGATTTAACACATGAGAGTACTTATCTTAAAACAAAGTAGTCCCGAGCAACCAGCTATGCAACTGCAACGTTCCACCCAACCATATCCTAGTTGTGCTTATCAATCTCTTGATACAACTGCCACCCTCGAGCTGGGCATGATTTCTACAAGGAAAAGGGAACAACAAACTCACACATAGCCAAATATACACCAAAATCAGCCAAGCCAATCGACGGTTGGGTTTATCAGGCTGCTAGGCAATGGAAAGGAAGAATTGCTAAGCTAGTGAGCTCAACCACAGAGCTATGGATACCTCTACAAGATCTATCCAGCTTGGTTCCCCACAATGCCTACACACCTGACTCAAGGAAGTATTCCCTTCACTACTACACAGTCCCTCAGGCCATACCTTCCAATTCAGTGTTGTTCAAGGTGTGCATAGAAGAGTAGCCAACCCTTTTGATCTTCTTGAGAGGTTATTTTCCCCACTAGGTTTATCAAGCCAAGTCAGGTCCACTTCCACTCCTAATTTCTTGCTCACAGTTCAAACTAAAACAGGGATGCACAAAACAACAAAAGTACAAGTGTTAGGCATGAAGAAAATGTTTTTTACAGTGAGATGCCCATAATGGGGTTTTTACCAGTTCAGGAAAACGTGGGCAACCAAAAATGAAAAGCTAAATGAGGAAACAACCCTGGGAAGCCAAATCGGTTTTCAGAAAAACGTCCATGGACATTCCAGGGAAAAAAAAACCTCCATAACAGCCCCCAATCGTGGTCCTCCTCTCCCAGCCACTGTGTAACACAAAACCGAGCTCCTAGCCATGGAAAAATGTAGGAAAATGATGAAAAACGTGATGGGGAGAGCCCAGCTAGTTCAGACTACGTGTGAGAGCAAAGGCCATGGGTCAAGAATGGATTTGGGCACCATTTCGTGGGTGTTTTCTTGCCCAAGAAGACAAAATACGATTTCCCAGGTTGATGGATTTCCCATACACGAAATTGGCTGCCATACCTCTCCATTCCCAAGGCATTAACTACCTCAACCAACTCTTGGAAGAATTAAATGATTGGGCGCATAAGCCAAAATGGGTAGTTGAGGGTTTATGGGTTTTCTCATTGACACATGGATTAACACCATTGGCTCAAGGGTTTGAATAATTTCCCTCCCTATTCCTTGTAAAATCATGCCCCCATCTCTTGTTGCATTTGCATAGCTAGTTGCATGCATTTCATTAAAATTCGTATTTACATGATGTCTGAATTTACATTGTGCATGCCTAGCACAAGAACCATAGGCATCTATTTTTAATTGTCGATACATAAAAACGCTAAATCAATGGTAGGGCCTTGGCCTTGAGCTCCTCACCATGATTAAATAGCAATATTTACATAATTTACGATTTAATGCAATGGTGGTCAAAATGGGGACGTTACAGATTTATTTGAATTCAAATAATGAATTGTGTGCTTGGCATATGTTGGTGTGTGTTTTTCATGTAGCGGCGTGTGCTTGGCATGTGGCCACCACATAGAGGAGTGTGATTCACATTTGTTGGTGTGTGCCTACCTATTCTATTCATATGTGGGGTGCATTACTTGAGGAGTTACATAGAGGAGTGTGCTTGACATATTTTGGAATGTGTTTCCACATAAAGGAGTTTGGATTGTGTTTGTGTGTGGCCACCACACCGAGGATTGTATTTGGCACGTGTCAACCTATAACTGGCATATGTGGGGCACATTAGTTAGGATTTAATTTAGTTTCTTGACATGTGTCCACCACATGAAGGAGTGTGTTTCATGTGTCTACCTATTCTTCACACATGTGGTCACATTACTTGGGGAGTTATACGAATTTTTTTGCATGCATGAATCCCTCTCTTACTCTACAAAAAGAGATTAAGGGTGCATTAGAAAATGAGTAATCATTGCAATTATTCTTTCAATGTTAATGATAAGATATTTCATTACTGCTACATATTTCTAGCTTTTTGGTTTTGTTTTGCCGATTTGATATTTCTTTGATCTACACTCCTCTTATTGGATTGATTTGAAATTATAATATGTAGTTTCTATACTCATGAGCTATACTCCTTGTTGGGTTAATCTTGAGTCTGTCATAGATAAAGTTAACCAACTTTGGTTATTTCTATTATGTACCCATGGAATTGGGAGAGATACCCATGGTATTCTTATGATGTAAGCCTATAAAGAGGTTGGTTTTACTCCATTGTATATTGTTTGGAACTTAATGATGGTCGAGGGAACCTATTGCGGTAGAGAAACACTCGGCCATGCCTTGGATGGATTTATCCAAGGGGCATATTGAATATCTTCTGTTGGTTTTACCCCGTAAAGGGGTTTCTAGGATAAATCATGGTGTCTAGATGTGCATGATGTTATAGTTTGATTTACTATTCTATATTTATGTTGTGTATAATAATGTTTACTGTGTCCATGGAACCAACATTTGATATCAGAGCTTGGTTGACAGTCACTCTCCATCGATTTTTGTCTGATAAAGTTTGGGTTACCTAGATCTACATGGTAGAATGAAGATTGAGTCATTGTTATGCGAGATTGGTTGAAGAATTTTTTTTTTTAGTCGCCTATATTTGCATGGTGGAGTGTGAATCATTGTGGTAAGATCCATTGGCGTGATGGGTCATCCTAGGAAGAAACAATAGTGCCAGTTCTGAGGTTTGCTAAAGAAACATGGAGCGTAGGTATACATATCTATTTTTCTCCTTGGAAGTTCAAAGCATGTTCTTTATGTGTACTCTCACGATAGTGCCAAATCAATGAAAATTTGTATGGTTCGTTTTTGGTCTGTGTTGTGTTTCTTCAACCATGGAGACATGGCGTGCATAAAGTTATTGGAAGAAGTGAATTGTGGTATGCATGATCTAGTTTGAGGTTATGTAAGATGATTCATAAGGTTCAAATATGAAGGGAGAGATTTGAGGTTGAAGCGATCGAAGTTGAGAAGAGTCGCAGATGGTCGACTCGGTGTAGTTGATGGAGAGGTTAGAGTCATGGTCTATCATAGTCAAAATCGAACTGTAAAATTGACAAGGGTGATCGACTAAGTATATGAGATGACCTATGGAAAGTGATTGAATAGTTAGTTGACGAGACTGACTAATCAAGTAAGGATATGGTTGATTGGTCGACTGGTTTGACTGAGGATATGGTTGTTTGGGTTGAATGAGTATTACAGATTGATCGAGCTTAATAGGTGCTTCAAAGATAGTCGAGGTCAATAATGATTGAAGATTCATGAAAGGTATACTGGGTATAAAATATTAGGTCTACTGAGTAGTCGTGGTTAATATTTATTGGGTAGTCGAATGATCGACTACACAACAAAGTTGTTTTGAATTCAGAGAGATGCCTATGTTGTTGAGAGTTAAACTATTGTGATTCTTGATGCAGATGTAGACATGATTGAGGAAGACATGCTAATGTCAAACAAGGAAATAATTTGGAGCAACATGAAGAGAAATCGACTCTAGAATATGGTGAAGTATGTAGTCGACTGTGTAGAGAAATCAACTGTAGCAGACAATGGAGTTTGTAGTCAATTGTGTAGAGAAATCGACTGGAGCATACGGTGGAGTCTGTAGTCAACTTTGTATAGAAATTGATTGGAGAAAACAATGGAGTCTTTAGTTGATTGTGCAGAGGGATTGAGTGTAGTAGATGGTGAAGACTGTGGTCGACTATGCATGTAGGTTGATTGTGTAGTTGATTGAGAAGTAGAATTCGAATACTTGGTTTAAGAGTGCTTGTTTATTATTGTATGAGCGTGTTGATGCTCAGGTAGATATTTTGTAATGAAATGTTTAATTAAATATGGAGTTGTAATCATTATAAATGGGCATATGGCTATAAGAATTATAAAGGCATGCGTACCCCTGTGTTAAATATGAAAGGGAGGGAAGCATGAAATATTCTCCGTTGATAAAATTGAGGGGGGAAGGGAAGGTGTCATTCCTAAGTCAATTTTAAGGAGGAAATGTTGCATTAATCTTGACTTGGTTATAGAGAAATTTAACCGACTTTGGTTATTTCTACTATGGACCCATGGTATTGGGAGATCCACCCATGGAATTCTTGTGATGCAAGCCTAGTTAGTTGTACTCCATTGTATATTGTTTGGAACTCATTGATGGTTGAGGGTACCCATGGCAGTAGAGATTTGTAGTTGAAGCAGTTGAAGTTGACAAGAGTTGTAAATGGTCGACTCGGTGTAGTTGATGGAGAGGTTAGAGTCGTGGTATATCATAGTCAAAGTTGACCTGTCAAATTGACAAGGGTGATCGAATAAGTACATGAGATGACCGATTGAAAGTGATCAAATAGTTAGTTGACGAGACCAACTAGTCAACTAAGGATATGGTTGAATGGTCAATTGGGTCGACTGTGGATATGGTTTTTTGGGCCGATTGAGTATTGTGAATCGATCAAGGTTAACAGGTGCTTCAAATATTGTTGAGGACAATAACGACCGAGGATTCATGAAATGTAAACTAGGTAGAAAAGATTAGGTCTACTGAGTAGTTATGGTTAATATTTATTCGGTATTCGAATGATTGACTACAAAACAAAGTTGTTTTGACTTCAGAGGGATGACTATGTTGTTGAGAGTTAAACTATTGTGGTTCCTGATGTAGATGTAGACATGATCGAGGAGTACATGATAATGTCAAACAAAAAAATACTTTGGAGCAACATGAAGATAAATCGACTCTAGCATATGGTGAATCTTGTAGTCGATTGTGTAGAGAAATCAACTGTAGCAGACAGTGGCGTTTGTAGTCGATTGTGTAGAGAAATCGATTGGAGCAAATGGTGGAGTATGTAGTCAACTTTATATAGAAATTGATTGGAGAAAACAATGGAGTCTTTAGTTGATTGTGCATAGGGATTGACTGTAGTAGATGGTGAAGAATGTGGTCGACTATGCATGCAGTTCGACTGGGTAGTTGATTGAGAAGTAGAATTCAAATACTTAGTTTAAGAGTGATTGGTTATTATTGTATGAGCATGTTGATGCTCAGGTAGATATTTTGTAAAGCAATGTTTTATTAAAGATGGAGTTTTCATAACTATAAATGGGCATATGGTTATAAGACTAATAAAGGCATGCATACCCCTGTGTTAAATATGAAAGGGAGGGGAGCATGAAATATTCTCTATTGATAAAATTGATGGGGGGGGGAAGGTGTCATTCCCGAGTCAAGTTTAAGGGGGGGAATGTTGGTTTAACCTTGAATCAGTCATAGAGAAAGTTAATCGACTTTGGTTATTTCTATTATGGACCCATGGTATTGGGAGCTCCTCCCATGGAATTCTTGTGATGTAATCCTAATTGGTCGTACTCCATTGTATATTGTTTGGAACTCATTGATTGTCGAGGGTACCCATGGAGGTATAGCCACACTTGACCATGCCTTGGATGGATTTTGGACAAGGGGCATAGTGAAGATATTCTACTGGTTTTACCTGGTTAAGGGGTTTCCAGGATAAATTATGGTGTATAGATGTTCATGATGTTATGGTTTACTTTACTATTCTATATTTATGTTGTGTATAATAATGTTTGTTGTGTCCATGGAAGCAACACTCCTATGTTTTTTTTTTTCAAAATATGAATTTTTTATTGGCATTTATTAACATTTTCAATTTCAGCTATTGGGTAAAATCTTTTAATATGTGACATGAATAAGAAAATTTAACATAAAGGATTTCTTTACATGAAGGTAACCAACTTCTAAATAGCCACTTTGTGGATGCCTTGAATTTGACATTTGAATTGACTTAGTAGTATTTGGAGGGTACTATTATTTTCTTGGATACTTTTGCAGACATATTGGTAGTGGATGTTACTGAGGAAAATGCAATTTTTTTCGCATTGACTAGGATGACTCTCCTAATTGGTTAAACCATGAATATTAACTTGTAGAGACCAGGGAGATTATTGATTATCCGAGCATTCCCTTTGGTATGCAAATTTTTGTTTTTCATTAATGGAGGTGGATAACAAATTTTAAAATATCCAGCCTTGGAGTAATATCTGTTGTTCGCTTATTGATAATTTTACAATTGTTTATAGAATTTAAGTATCAGGGCACATTTATTAATCTTCTTGTCTTCTCCCTTCTAAAGCAGCATATAAAGTGTTGGATAAAGTACCTTGAAGGATTATTTGGGGAAACCAAAGTGGTGGGGCGAAAGGGATTCCTTTGGTAGCTTGGGATATTTTCACTCTACCAAGGAATTAAGGGGATTGGGAATCCTAGATATAAGATCTCAAGGAGCCAATTTTGCTAGTAAATCGGTAGTATAGGTAGTGGATGGGGATTCTCTTTGGAAAATTTCATTCTGTCATCGAATTCACTGATGATTATTACATTTAGGGTATTAAAGGTCCCTTTCAATTTTGCAATATAATCAATAATACGAAGGCCTTTAGGATTTCAGGTTCAAATCCACTTCAAAGAGTGTGGGATGCATGGTAGATTTTATTTGAATTTATCACATGATAGTTTGAGGGGCCACAAGATGCCTTATAGCTTGGGTCAAGACTTATTTGGATGTTTCAATGTTCATGAGGTCATCTTGGTTTCTTAATTATGCTTGTGGGAAAAATATTGACCATAAAAGTTTTTCTCTATTGGAGGGATTAGTGGAGTCAGGGAATTGACAATGGCATAGTTGGATGTTTCAGTGTTCATGAGGTCATCATGGCCTCTTGATTATGTTAATGGGAAAAATATGGACTAGATAATATTAGTTCTATTGAAGGATTTATGGAATTGGGAGCATCAACAATGGCATACTTGGAAGGATCCAAACCGGGCTAAACAATGAACTTACTTAGACAAATATGTTTATGAGGACACTTGTAGAATGATTCTTGAACTATCTTTTTAAAATGCAACTCATGGGTCTAGTCCTTTTTGGAGAGACTAGAGGTGGATTAGTGAGAAACCCTTTTACATTTTTGTGGAAAAGGAGCATTATCATTGTGTATGATATTCCATTGTTGTATTACTTTTGAAAAAAAGGAAATGGTAAGAAATATGAAAGAAAGTTGGTTAAGGAGATGCCCACCTATTTGAAAATCTCACTCTTCTTTCAAGAAAAAAGTATGGGGTGGCTTTTTCTCCATCAAGGGTTTTCTTTTAAGACCAATTTTATAAAATTGGTGTTACAATAATTGCATGCATGTTTTGTGGCATGGATGAAACAATTGAATGCGTATTTTAGGGACGATGATTTTCCAAAATGTTCTGGGAATTGTTTCCAACTAAATTTAACATTTCCTTACGATCCCACTTGCTTGGAAAAGGTTCACTTCTAGGAGAGACATGGATGACTAGGTTCAATTGCAAATCCTTATGGTACATAGTTCGATTGTTCACTATTGGCCTTCTGTAGATATCTCGATGTAAGGTTACTTTATTTTCTTAGCCTAGGGGAATTTAAGCCTTTTAGGAAAGAGTTGGCTTTGTTGATTAAAGTGAACTTTGATTTTTATTTTTTTACTCGAAAGATGTTGACACCTTTCTTATATTGAGTAGAGGCTCATATGCTAGCATTTCTGGGTTCGCTAAGATGATATTTTCCTTCTAATTCTATTGTTAGATTTATTGCAACTATCTTTCTTCCATGATATAATGTATAATGCATTTTTTTGAAAAAAAAATATTAAAGCCTTATCCTAAGTCTGCTTATAAAGAACATAGACATTTTTTATTGGTTATTGAAAAATTATTTGTTAATGAAAAAATGGAATTATATATTGCAATGACTATAATGACTTATTATTTAATCATATCAAATCCCATTCTCCCATAGACACTACAATGGATTATAAGCATGATATAAGGTTTGCATGTAGAAAATAAATATAAGAATGTTAGTAGTGACATAAAAAGGTACTAAAGAAATTGTGAGAAAAGAGAGTTTATGCATTATCGTAATGAAGAGCCTTTCCATCAAGGCATGGGATAACTGGCACTCAAATCGCCCCACTTTTCCGGCGATTTGTTCCCTAGATCCAGTTATAAAAACCAACGGAATCATAGTTCCACCCCATTTACTGCGGAACTATGCCATGGAATTGTGCCCCTAGGGGTTGTGGCCCATTTTAAGACGACCCAGATCGTTGAAATTCCAAAAAAAAACTAGAAGAGGTGGAACTGTGCCTCGGCGGAAAAGTTCTCGTCGTCGGTCATCGGAATACCGAGGTGATTTGAGTGCCAGTTATCACACGCCTTCCATCAATGGTAGTTGCACCCAATACTAAATTTGACCTAGAATATTTGCATGCAGAAAAAACAATATAAGAAGCTTAGCACTTATATACAAAGGTACCAACATAATAGCAAAAAAAAAAGAGTTTATGCATTATGATAATCGCAATCCTTTCAGTCAATAGTAGTTGCACCCAACATTGAATTTGACATGGGGAACAATATGCTAGGGAGCATTAGTCACGTGAATGATTAAACATGGGATTGTTTGGATAAATATTTCAGCAATATGCATCACGTGAATGATTAAACATGGGATAATTTAGATAAATATTTCAACAATACGTACCATTGCTTAATGATGACTTTTTATTTGTGTCAACAAAATAATCCAATGCCCCATTTGTGATATAGATAACATGTAGGATTCGCAAGGAGTCTATGCCAAAACTTAGGGTTGGGGTATTTTTTAATGTAACCTTGTGTTTATTATTTTAATAGTGGAAAAAATGGCAAAGTCATTGTCATGTCCTCAATTTTGGCCTATGGAAAATTGGCAAAGGTGACTTATGCAAAATTCATAAAAAATTAACATGGTGGCTAAATTAATTAAAATTGCCTAAGTAAATTATCCGAAGGTCCAAAAATAATTATTAAAAGGATAATTATGCCACAAATAATTCTCAATTCAAATTATGGAGCAAAAATAATATTTTGGGAATTAATTGGGGAATATTTGCCCTAGTCAAATTGTAATTATGAATTTAAGTGGGAAATTAATGATTAAATTGGGTCAAAGGGTGCTCAAGGAATGGATAAGGAAGTTGGTTAGGATGGAATAATGACGGTGGAGAAAAGTGGACAAACTTGGATCCTAATTCTTAGGAAATGATAAGAAAGTAAATAAATTCCACTTTTGACATGGTGAGGTTCCTTAAATCTAGGGAATGAGTTGGGGAGCGCTTAAGACCACTTGATGGACATTTATGACCCAAGATAAGTGGGAAATAACTTATTCACATTTCCCAAGGAGACTAGCGTATTAAGGAAGGAAGTTGGAAACCACTTGCTACATGGTTGATGGTTTTGGGATGCCCATGGTATTTGCCACTAGTATTGACTAAGTGGACAAACTAATTTTGTTGTTGGTTTTCATTGGCACATGGTATTACTCTCTAGTATGGGAAAGTAATCAAGTTTTGGATTATTAAAGGAGGCAAAGGTGAAGGGGAAAAGGCATGCATTTGGATATTGTTGATTTTGATGGGAATATTAGGGCTACCTAGACTTGGGTGATGCTCCCCTGGTCAACAATTGGGTGATGTTCCCCTTCTATATTGTATCTCTGTAGCTAGTTAGATTTTCTCCAATTGGTGAAGTGGATTTGAGCATCCTACTCTTCTCATGGTGTTGTATTGATCCAATACTGATGTTCGGTTTGATTGTGCTACATGGTCACATTTTATGTTGGTCTTCTATATCTCTCCGGCAGTTGCTTCTTGTGATATTGAGATTCCATACTCAAGCTACCTCCATACGCTCGATTTCCTAGGCCAGTATCACATATTTTCTCTTTTTATTTCATGCAGGTGTATTTGGGGCTTCTATAGGGGATCAATGTTTATGCAGGGGATTGAGCCTATTGAGCATTATTATTTAATCTCCTCTTTGTATTCTCTATGCTTCTATGATTGTTATCTTAGCAACTATTTTGATGTGAATGGTCCATACTATTGATACTATCAATAAAAAATCTCTAGTTGTTCCCATATTGTCTCTCTCATTTTCCTATGTTGTCCAATGTGCACGTGTTTGACATATCTACATAAATTTGCTTAATTGACTGACTATTGCACTCCTAAGTGTCAAATTATATTTCCTAGAAGTTATCTAACATAAAATTGGTCATATATATTTCCACCCTTCCCTGTTTGGTCATGGTCGTACACCATTTGGAAGAAACTGGAAGACTAGTCTTCTATTGGTTCTATACTTAATACCCTTCACCCGAATTTTCGCAGATCAATTCCCGAGCCTCCCCAAGATTTTTAGTGGCACACCATTCAAAACCAGGAGTAGAGTATTTTCCAAAAAATCCTTGGGGTAGGTACCTTTCAGCCATTGGTTTATCCAATGGAGGCTTCCTAGGCGTGACAGACTCCAGAAAGTGCCAATGGTCAATATGCTAGGAAATCCATTTTTTCCCCAATGATATACATGAAGGAATGATGAAACTCCCATCTCTGTAAATATATGCATACCACCTACAACCATGTTTTTTAGATCCTCTGTCCTACTTGCACAAAATCATTCTACCCATGACCATCTTCATCACCCTTGCTCTTTCACTAGTCAATTTTGACTAGCTCTCACCGTTTCAGCTCCAACTTTCTCCCAAAAGGTCCAATTCACAAACCATAAGTTGTTGTAGAAACCTGAGACTTTTTAGGATCCATCCCAAGTGGTTTTAAAGAAACTTGAGTCTCCCACGTACTGTTTTGGGCCATTTGTAAATCGTTATCCCGAGTTGTCCTGAATTTCCACATTCAATCCAAATCACCCCCAATCACCTTTCAATCCATTCCAACTCTGAAAATCACTTTCTGAAGTCTGCACAAACCTGCATATGTCTGCATAAACCTTCAAAACCTGCAAAACATAGGTCACTAACCATTCCAAGTGTGCCCCAAGCTTCTTTCACCCTTGAACCTAACCCTCTTTGGCCTAGTTTTGCGTCTTTGGAGCTAGTGTGCCAAATCTCCGATTTTGGTACATTACAATCATTCAAAAAAATACCTATCTACATAATATTTTGTCATGTCCATTGAGTATTTTTGGATTATTCAAGGGAATGCATAAATTATGATTTCGTAATAGTTATACCAATTATCCATGGCCTTTAACCTCATTTTTAGTGTAACTATTAGGGAAGGAGACCTTTATATAATGTTTTTGGAATACTTTTGGTTTTCCCTATTCAATTTTCCATAAACAATGATTGAGTAGAATTGAGGGCTTTCAGCATGGTTTAAAATAGATCTCATAAGGAAAATAATACAATAGAGTTAAAATAATAAAATAAGAGTTATACTTGTTAACGAAAGGAAACAAAAAACTATTTTTTTCATATTTTCATGTTATCTCCTTGTACATTTACTCAAATTTTGAGTGTGAGCACTTGTTGGATGTGGAATTAAATTCCGAATTATTATTTTTTTTAAATGTATTTTGTGTTTTTTCTCTACCGAGAGCTTGCCAATAGTATGTTGAGTGCATACTCATTGGAAGCGAAATTTAATTCTGCATCCAACATTTAATTCCTTATCCAATGAGTGCTCACACTCTAAATTTAAGTAAATCTACAAGGAGATAAGTTGAAAATATGATAGAAAAAATATTTCTTTTACCTTTCATGTTATAGAGAGAGCATGTAAGATACCACTTGTGATTGCGCCGAAGAGGCGCATTCTATAGTCCAGTAGGGGGATGAGTAACTCTTTCCATGTTCATCATGGAGTTGACATGTGTATTTTAAAAAAATAATAAAATATTATAAAAAATAACATGTCAGTTGTTTAAAATGTTTACAACCTCATATATACAAATCTACACAATTTAGATAAATTAAAAAGTTTCCTCAACATTTGTACTCTAAAAAGGGGTTTACACGTGGAGAGATTTGATCCCTCTCGATGCTTGGTAGATCCCCCTTTAAGATGGATCTATGCTGGTTGTAGTTTATATGCGAGCCCAACATAACCAAGACATGAATGCCATGGATTAGGGTATTTTTTAAGGATTCTAATATTATAGTTAAGTATAGTATCCTAGGCGATTATTTTGGATTGAAAAAACATGTATATAGATAGGTAGGCGAATATTAAATATGAAACATGCAATTTACTACTAAAACGCGTAAATTATCGCGAATATTATGATAAAAAAAACATATTTTATGTAAATATAGGCGATATTAGAGACTAAAAATGACCAAATAGCGAATTTATTTTTTGAGAAAAACCCCCAAAAATAGCCAATTGGCGAAATTTCGCCCCTAAAAATTGCTCTGCCATGGATGGCCAAGCCATGCCTATCCATGGGAAGCCAAGCATGTTACACACTAATAATTTCAAGCAACATTTTGAAATTGGGTAGACTCGTGTTTGCATGCCTAAACACTCATTTGAGACGGTGTTTGTCACCTACCAAAATTTTGAGACTATTTATTTTATTTGCAAAAACATTATGTTAAATTATAATTACAAAGTTTTGTAATTATGACCAAATCTGGTCAAGGATGATTGTAATAACATATTATTATTATTTAATAAATTAAAACATGAGACAAACAGCCAAGGGAATTGTTAAATGAGTGTTCACTGACCCACTAGGAGGAATGGAAGCTGTTAGAAGGAATGGGACAGGTGTCGACATTTGCACTCCACCACTAGCTATTGGTTATGGGACAACAACCCCTAAAATTGTGGCATTATCCACCAGGTGGGTGGAGAAGAGCTGTTAGCTCATTAATGAACAGGATAACCCCTAAAAAGGCATAGGAAGCCTAGAGAAGGCAATTCGAATTGAGCAGGGAGCTCCATATTATTTTATGTAGAAATAATTCCTTAGGGTATCAGGTGATGACTAAGAGATTCGAATAGGGAGGCTAAGTGGAAGTGCATTGTGAGTCTGCTGAAATTATTATGAGAAGGAAACCAGAGGTGCTGGTGCTGGTCTCTTTGACTGCTAAGTCTATATGACCGAGTGATCTACATTGTTGCTGCAAGTTGATGACCTAAAGCTTCTACAAATTCTTCTTTCTAGTGGTTCAGTGAATAGGCTCGGGGGTCCTAAGGCAAGTAATTTGGCTACCTTCAGGAGTAGGTTGGGTAGAACAGGCTCCTTAGGTTGTTTGTTTGTCCTACATTTATCAAGTTCTACTGTTCTGTCTTATTTATTTTCACTGGAATGAATGAAGTTGTTTTATTTAACCTCTAACCCTTTTTCCTGGTTTAATAATGAAGACTTATTGACTAAAATGTTTAGCTGAATTGTTTATTCTGTTAAATTAGGATAAGAAATAGAAATTCATAATACAGGTATTTTAATATTTATTTTACCTACTGTCAGAAAATGAATATTCCATTTATGTATACAAAACTAGGGTTTATACTTTAGGACACCTACTTCATTTCAAAATACACATACTATGCGTTTTATTTATCATTTCATTCAAAACCTGTAAAGTACTATAAGCAAAGACACTTATCACAGTCTCTTAACATTTTTCATTTTCTCTCCTTACGGTACTTAGACTTTTTGAGAAATAGTTGTAATATCCACTTAGAATTTCTATGATATTTCAATGCTATAGTTTTATATAATTACACGTCATTTTATTACATTTAACTTTCCATGTATTCCATATTCTTATAGTACGAATATCTTTCATGTTTCAGTATCAGAATGCATTATCATATTTTTGAAACCCTAGATACTGATTACCTTCTATAACATTCATTTTTCTGCAAAAGAATCTATAAGACTAATTTCAACAATAACAGAGTTTGCAGAAAATTTTAGTTTCCGATTTAAAAACCCTAAGACTGTCATACTACCAGTTTAAGACCAAGCACTTAAAAACGTAAACTTCAAATCCTTACATCAGATTTCCAAACACATTATTATTGTTCAACTATCACATTTACGATAGCTATCTATACAAGACAAATTCAAACAAGAGGATTTTTTTTTTCAACCGTAATATTCATTTAAGTGAGGGTTCAATACCAAAAATGAGTTTTAACACCATTCCAAACTTTAACTTAAACAACATGATCACAGGATTTCACTTTTATGAAACAAGTTAGCCACGGCTCTCGGCCTAGTTCAACACTGTATTTTCTAGCCAAAATATCAATCTATATAAACATAGAAACAACTCAGAAAACTATTTTAAGTTATGTTTCATTGCAAACTCAGTTCCATATTACCATTCAAACAAAAATATAAGCATTGTAGCACATAACCTTCTATTTCACAGAAACGATTGAGCCCATGGCTCGCGACTCTCACCAAAACACTGTATTAATTACTCAAACATCGACTTAGTTAAACTTATATATTGCACAGAAACTATATGAAGTTTTCTTAACACTGTATTTCAATTAAAATCGACCGAGGGTTCATCCCTTTGACAAATACATCTGTAATAAGTTTACATTTTCAACAAGAGTTAGAGCAAAACGCTGCAGAGCAAAGTGTCAAGACAAGCCGAGGATTCCAACCTTCAGATACTTATCATTAGCTCTCAAAAATTACAAACACTGGCCAAAAACCTTGCCAGGAATCAAACACCAAACTTTCATCAAACATCAAGCTTCGGCCACACCGGACCAGGAGAACCTACGAGGAAATGAACCACCGAGGCTTACCAGGTGGTCGAGAAACATTCTCCCACCAAGCTTCAAGCAAGTGAACCTTCTACGAAGTACAACCTGCCACAAAAACCCACAAGTGGTTAAACGAGAAATTACAGAGATAAATATCGATACAATAAACAACACTAACACTTGTTAGAAAAACAGGATTGCAAAGCAATAAGAATAAACAAAAATGCAAATATAATCACACACACATTACAAGAGAGACACAGATATATCGTGGTTCACCCCAACTTGGGCTACGTCCACACTAAATTTTCCAGTCCTTATTATTATTACTGTACAACAAGGTGAAGGGATACAACCTGCAGCACAACCGCTGCACTTCCTCTTCACTGTCTCACATTCTCTCTCCCGATCTTAGATATCTTTACAATGCATAAAACCTAATACATCTTAACCCTAGCCGTGTTACAATGTCTTTCTTTTATAAGGGAAATACAATGGGAAAATACCACGGGTTACCCAAAACCATGGGCCCGAAAACTGGTGGCGAAAACTGTTAACACCCAAAAAGTGTTCACTACCTCATCTACCCCATTACATGGCTCATTTGTCCATTTTCCTACCATATTTCCCTTAAAAACCCTGAAAATCCCACTAGAATGCCTCCAAAAGGCCACAAAACCATCAAAAAAGGCTCAAAAAGGCTAAAAAACCCCTTTTTCCTCCAAAAATATCCAAAATTCCTCTAAAAATAGTAAAAACCCTCTAAAAAGGGAATAAAAAATATAAAATAATGAGGAAAAGGAGGAAAAAACCCTATACAGCTGACCTAAACCATATGGTTCCCAAAACCATGGGCCAACACTCCACCACCAAAAAACTATAAATAGGTGACGGAGACCCCTTATTCCATATCCACAGTCATAAGCACCCTTACTTTGCCAAAATAGCTCTTGAAACCCTAGCTCACCCTTGAGCTACTTTCACCTTGAGAGCCTCCTTTGGCCCATTTCCACCATTGGAGAAAGAGAAGGAGCAAATTGAAGCTTGGAGCAACCCTCTTGGAGCATTGCAAGAGCTTCACCAACCTTCACATTGGAGGTAAAATTAATACAAAAGCCATTCTTTACATCTTATTTTTTCTGTTTCATGCACATGTTTGGAGTAATCTATATTTCTGTTTTAGCATTTTAATTTACATTTACTGAACTGCTACTAAGGAGTCCCTTCTCCTTAGTAGGTGCTCATTTGCACAAGCTAGGGGTAGCACCCTAGCTACAGTTTTGGCGACTCCACTGGGTTTGAATTTCTGGTTTCAGTTTAATTTTTTTTTTAGTTTTCTGCAATAATTTCCCATTTTTTCCTTTCAGCTGTCCCTTTCGGCTGCCGTAAACCGCATCTTTTCCCTCTGCAGTCGCGTCCCGACCGCGTCTTTCAGGCCTTTACCTGTGACCCGACCGTGGCTCTCAGACTGTTTCCGGCGCCCTGCCGGTGGATTCAAGTCTGTTATTTGCGATCCGACCGCGGCTAATCAGCCTGTTTGCTGCGACCCGACTGCGTCTGTCGGTCCTTTTCCCGCGACCCGACTTCGTATTTTTACCTGTTTCCTACGGTCCGCCTGCCTCTGTCGGCCAAAAAGCCGCGACCTGTCCGCGCCTGTTTCCCTCAAACCCGCGGTCCGACTGCTCAGATTCGCCACAGACCCACAGTCTGATTTCTGCATTTTTTCCCTGTTTTTGAACCCAACCCCTTTGCTGCAATATTTTCTGCATCTGCACAGCCATCTATTCCACCTGCAGCCCTACTTCCCTACATCCTTTTCTGCAACATAATTTCTGTTCCCTTTACAGAATCTTTTTAAAATTTCAGCATTTTAATTCAGAAAATTTTGCATGTTAAAGTTTCGAATTCAGTATTATTTTTAGTTAGAAAGTTGCCCCCCTTGTGGCACTTCTATTTTGGGTTCATCACCTCACGAGCACACACTCTGTCACATAATTCAAGTGAGCCTTAAAAACTACTTAACTCAACCAATATTCTAACCCCACTTGGGGAACACAAAAGAATCTTTATAGTTAGGTAGGATTGGGGGGATAGGCTTCCAATAACACCCCTCGGTTACTTACACTTGAGACATAGCTGTTGTCCAATTAGGGAACCAAAATCCCCTAGTACTTTTTGGCACGGTCACAACCAGTTTACCAGAGGGCCTCTCCCCTAGGAGGGTTGAAGTCGCGAGACTGGTTCTGGAGGCCTGAGTGGAATACCGCACTCCATTCAGTAACCGAAGGGCTACCTTTCGCAGTTCTCGGGATATCCTTGTATAGGGGTATTGCAGTAAAAGGACCAAACGGCAGATTCACCTTTCTGGACGTGTCATGAACGGGGTATCTTAGTTGCCATTCTTCTAGGATTGACTACTCAGTGTCCCTCCCGGTAGGGGGATATCTTATCCATTTGGCTTGCCTATTCATATTGACTGACTTGGATTTCATCACCTTGTGGAGGATATGTCTAGTTAAGTCAGAATACTTTTTAGTTAGGTGTTTGCATGCTCCCTTACCTCCTTTTGGTCTAGTGAGTCCACCATTTTTTATTTTTAGGAAACCTGCTGCTTGTTGGTATTCTGACCATTTCTGTTGACACTCCACCTATTGTAGCACAGCTGTTACAGTAGGTGTTTTGAGTTGGTTGTTGGCCTGAGTGCCTTGTTTTTTTTGAGCTCTCCTTCTGCACACTCGGTTGCATTAGGATTTTTGAGCTGTTTTTTACTCACCTCAACCCACAGAGATTTGACACCATCTGTCACCATTGAGTCCCTGAGACATTCTCGGTGCCTCAGGGGCGAGCCCCCACAGCATGGTTCACTTGACACCACCCGTCATCGACACAGATCATCATCACTTGATACTACTTATCATAGATCTCGAGCCTTGTCCCTTGACTCCACTCGTCAGCGCCATAGGACTCCGTCACCAGATATTGACGCTCCTTACTTTACCTCTGATTCTGAGGCAGAGTCTGAGAACCCCATTTATACTGCCCCTAATAGCCCCATGGCTGGCGTGACTTCCACTCCTTTCTTGGTAGGGACCATTGGTGGCACATCCACCACTACACCAGCTACCACACCTGCTTTGGGTATGCCCTCCATGGGGCCCCCATCTACCATTCCCCTCACTGCACCTATTCCCGCAGCTGGAATACCTATCCCCACTCCATCAGTGGCTCACACTACCCATGGTGGTGCAGGACCATCCTATACCACCTTAGTTCCCCCACTTGGGAGCCACATCCCAAATCCTGCCCCTCCACTTGGGGGCATTGGTTCCAACTTGGTCCAACCCACTACTATGTCACATACTTCTTCCAGTTTGCCATTCATGGCTAGCCTCAACCTGCCCGACCTAGCCAGATTGACCAACGACCCTATCCGACACGACCCTGCGTGGCCTCACATGCCCACCAAGATCCCCTCTGACATCCCTAAGTTCAAGGGCAAGGCAGGTGAGGACCCAAAAACCATATCATGTCCTTCCATCTATGGTGTTCCTCCAACTCCATAGTGGATGACTCTATTCGCCTCCGTCTGTTACAGCGCACCTTCACTGGCTCTGCAGCCAAGTGGTATATCGAGAAACCCCACGGGGCCCATGCCACCTTTGCTTCCCTTGCCTTGACCTTCCTGCAGTTCTTCCAGTTACCTGTCCGCTATGACGCGGGCGTTGAGATCCTCCTATCTTGTAGACAAAACATGGCTACCCACATCATGGACCACATTCATGAGTGGCGTCGACGCCGTAGCTTATGCAAGATCAAATTAGATGACCGTATCTTCCTAGATTGGTTCCTCAAGTCCCTTCTCCCTATAATTGCTAAGGATGTGGCATCAGAAAGACCCTAGTCTGAAGAAGAGGCCATCCTTAAGGCCCAACAATTCGACCTCATTTATGCCCAGTCGGGCTATCTCTATACCATTATACCTGACGCCCCTTGCGGTGAGTCCTCCCAGCACGATGCACCGGGGGCATCCCATGCTGCAGACGGCATCATCGGCCGTGTTTCTTCGCATCCCCAACCCTTTTCCATAGCACGTCCTACCCCTGGCCCCGACCTTTCGTGGGATACCTCACATTCTAGGGCCACCAACTCGTATGCTCCTATGACACATCACCATTATTCCCAGGGACCCACCTGTCCACCTCAGTACTTCGGTCATGCACCCACCGCTTACACCCCCCCCGGTCGCACCTCAGTCCTATTACCACCAGCAGGCTGCACCAGCTCCTACGCCTTCCCAAGCCCAACCCGCTTATTACTTGCCACAGGAAGCCCCTACAGCAACCCCACAACCCACTCCACAGCCATATCAGCAACCCCCTCAAGTTGCTACACCTGCGCAACCTCCACCTACATATCATCCACCGCATCCTGCTCCAGCACCTGCGCAACCTCAGAATTCACCTGCTGCCCAAGGGCAAGTTTACGCCCAACAAAACCCGCAGCAGCACCAGAACAACCAACGCAACTAGCGCCAACAAAACCATGGCAAGGGTCGTAATCATGGGAACAACCAACCTACAGACCAAGCTGGTCAACCTCCTAATCCCCCGACAATAATAATGTGGCCCCTGCTAACCAAAACCCTAATCGCCCACCCAAGCAGGCTAAAAACCCCAATTTACGAACAAACCATCCTTGTTCTATTTGCGGGGTCTATGGCCACTACACACATGCTTTCCCACACTTGGAGCGATCTCGACAACTTTGGGTTGATGATGCCCATCGCCAAAAGCATGCAGCTCCTCAAGCACCACCCAACCCCCCGCAACCTCAGCAGCCACCTTTGGTGCTGCAAAACCCCTTACCAAACCAAGGAATAGAGAACACTCAGCCATTGGCTCCCCCTCAAGCCAACGCGCCACCCCAACAACAAATCACTTACGCCGCTCTTGATCAACCCATGTTCGACTCAGGGACCCACCACTTGTTGATGATGTCATCCGCTGATGTCAACCTCCAGACTCGTCGGAACCAATATGGCTCCACCTATGAATCCCCTCCCACTGATAAAACCACTAACACTCACCCCACTGATCAGGCGTTACGTATAACTCCACCTCCAATAGATGGCGCTTCCAAAGCACCTCGTTTTCGACTTCGCCGTATCAACAATAACCCCAATGCGCGCGCTGCGTCAAACTACAACATTGTAGATGACTTAGCCCAATCTCCCGCAGCCATGTCTGCGTTAGAAGTCTTGAAGAACTGCCCTTCCCAGTGCAAGACTTTAATCTCAACCATTGGGGCTATTGACCCAAATGATTCGAATTTGATGGCATTTGATTTGGACTAGTCCGAACCCCGCCTGCCTTCCACTTTAGCATTCCAAGTTTCTGTTTCCGTTCGGAATCTTGTCATCCATCGGTGCATCATCGATGAAGGTGCCTCCACATGCGTTATGTACACATTCGTATGGCAGAAGTTGGGATCCCCTACCCTTCAACAGTCCACCACTGCATTACGTGCCTACGACGGTCGTTCAGCTCAGCCCCAAGGTCTCCTAGCCAATGTCCCTGTCCATTTAGGTGGTAAAACCGTCCTCATTGACATAGAGGTCATCAACGCCCAGCTTGATTACAATCTCTTACTCGGTCGCAGCTACATGTATGCTATGCAGGTAGTAGCTTCCTCTGTCTTTCGTACCATGATGTTCCCCCATGACGGACGCATGGTCAAGATCGACCAACTCAATTACTATGATCCAAATGCCCCCGCTGCACCCGAAAATGTTCTCCCCATGGTTGAAAAACCTGTTAGTGGTGCCGCTACCTCATTTGTTTCCTCCCTGGGACCTGGAGTTTACTGAGACCCGCCGATGACATCCACATTCCAATCCATTCCTCCCCTGTCATCTACGCCCGAAGTGTCTGACTTATGTACCCTGTCCCACGATAACCAACCACCTAACAATAAACCACCCTTGTTGCCTAAACCACCATTGGTACCTAGCCACATTGGTGTTACACCTATCCATACTATCCCCTTCCTAGTCCCTCCCTCGGGAGTAGTAAGCGCCCCGGTCGTGGCTACCCTTAGCCTCCCTGGGTTAACCTTGGGATTACCCATATGGTATCTTTCGCCTCCCGTTCCCCCGTCGACACCAAGCGTCATCCTACAACCGGTGCAACCCATGGCTACTACCACTCATCCATCCCCCGGTGTCGCTACCCCTTCGTCCTCCACGAATCCCCCTCCTCCTCCCAAATCCACTAGGGGCATAGGCCCTCAACCTTACACTGCTGTACCACCTCCCAAGACAGTTAAAACCCCCCCCGTGTTTCATGCTCCTCCCAAATGCTCGTTGTGCGATGAGTTAGGCCATGCGACTCATCAATGTCCACAGTTACCTGCATTACATGAACACATGCAGATGCTTGACGATGACCCCAATATCCTGGTTGTCAAACTAGATCCAACCCCTAAGCCTCGCGACAAATCCCTGCGCACTAACCACCCCTGTGCCATATGCGGTGTTTACGGGCATTACTCACATCACTGTCCCGATCTCCCCGATTACAGAGCAGCTCTCTATGAGATGAACAATCTGGATCTTGAGACGGAACCACCCACCATTGAAGAGATTCACCCCCGATCCCACCCCCATCCGGGGAGATCAACACCATTTACATGATCTCTTCAACTACCATTCCCTCATCAACCGATTTGACGGCCCATACTTTCTGTACTGATGAGGAGATTCTTGAGGCACTCACTACCCCGTAGCATCCCTGGGATGACATGCACCATCGTTCGTATTTCCTCCCAGAAGCATCTTCTTCTAGCACGACCACCCAATTTGCGGTTGAATCCAAAGATTTCCTTCCTACCAAGGTCGACTGGTTTAAGGATCCTATTCCTGCTCCGGATGCCTTTGAGGAAGGTAACATGGCCAACATCTCTCCCGTTATCCACATAGATATATCTGCCCCAGGAGGTGCCCCTGAACTCATCACTTTAGGAGCCTCCTGCAGTGAGTCTGAGATTGGAGAGTACAAACAACTTTTCCAAGAGTTCCATGATGTCTTTTCCTGGTCCTATACCGAAATGCCCGGTCTTGACCCCGTCATCATAGAGCACCACCTTGACACCTCTAAGTCAAGGGGCATAATAGATTCCCTCGACCCTGGGATAGGGGGCATGATCAATCATTTTGAACCTTCCCCATCACATCTATCTCAGCACGTCAATGAACCCATTGTTCAAACCCACACATTTGTGATCCATAATCACAAACCCCATCCACATAGCATGGGGGAAAGTCATTAACCCTGCTCACTTTTTCACACTTGTGATCTCAACCATTTTTGAGGTCACATATCACTTGTAGATTTGATTTGATTTGATACGCATAGTTCTTTTCTTTGACCATTTCGGAGTCCTTATGACCTCCGTTTTTCGCACCATTTGCACTGCCGGATTCATTTTTCCACGCTCGTGATGATGCTTGCGATCATTTCTCGCTCTCACTACGACCAATATCAACATTGTGTCCCGACACCTTGTCGCCCCGGTTTGCATGCCACATCGGTCGTAGCCCATTTTTGACACTCTTTATATCGTCGGATTCAGTTTTCCGAGCTCGTGATGATGCTTGAGATCATTTCTCACTCTCACCTGGTACAATTTAAACATTGTGTCTCGACACCTTGCTGCCTCGATTTGCGCACCACATCGACCGCCATCGGATTGTTCCACACTCTTACTTGAGCCATTCACTCTTGTCATATTGCAAATGTTTCGTTATTTTGCCACCATTTCATTCACCCCGCAAGGAGGCCCACCAGTGTTCCCCCCCCTACCCTCGTTCTTGGTCATCATTACTGTTTCTTGATTGAACACTTCCTCCTTGCCTGGCCATTCCTTTTGTTCGATATAATTTTATCCCTTTTTTGGGCCGGACAAGTCCTTTACGAAAAAGGCACTTAGGGAGTTTCTGTTAAGCTCTTTTCTGACTCCTAAAACAATGAAAATATTGCCGAGCAATCTTGCTTCCTTTCATGCTCGTTAAAATACCTGAAAGGGCGTCTATCTGGTATAAGTTTAACCCTTTTACGGACCTGGTAGACTAATTACGAAAAAGGAATACTCTAGTCACACCGGCTAGAAGAGTTTTTCATTGCATCCTTTTATGCTTCTTTGGGCCTTGGAGACTAACACACGAAAAAGCAACCCCCTGGAGTCTTCTTATCGCTTTCAGACTCTATAAAATTGAAAGCAACCACGAGCATGAACTATCCTGGGCTCGTAAAATCCACACGACAGTACCATTCCATCATTTCAGAGTCTTCTTATCGCTTTCAGACTCCTTAAAATTGAAAGCAATCACAAGCATGAACTGTCATGGGCTCGTATAAATCCACACGACAGTACCATTTTCCACACACTTCTTCTAGTTCCTTAACCCATGAAGAAGTCCCCCCGTGCCTCCTGGCACTATGATTGATCATCTCGGTAGCACCCCCAAATCAGGTCACCTTTGTTCAGAGTAGTCTGCAGTCTCCTGCCATATTACACCAACTTGAGTCTCTCTCATTCCCGTCACTATCCTTGATCCATTACAGCTATGATCCCTTTCCCATTAGTCAGTTCCATATGTTTCCCGATCATCCCTGCCATCATACTCTGAACAAAGGAAGTTTGAGTCCACCCCCTCTACTTGCCCAATTATCCCCCACAGTTTTTCAGTCCTGGCATCAGTACTCTCACACTTCAGTTCTCCACCTCGTGCTCCTATCAAGGAAACATCATTGCCTTGCTAGTTGCAGGTCTCCCTCTGTCGACGATAGCCCCTCTATTCCAGAGGATAGACCCAGAGGTCCCTGCGCCTTGGACCCATCACCATCTGTGGTGAGTTCCTACGGATCATTTTGGGAGGAGTCATCATTGCTTCTCCGAATGGTTGTTTCTCACATGGTCGACTTCAGCACCTTGATCGCATCATTGAGAATCGTGCAGGGTTTACATCCCTTCCATTTTTGTCGAAGACCCCGGATTTCCCCCGACTCTAGCACATTGGTGATTCACTTCGGAACGCCCAGTTCTATGTTCCCGTGGATGTCCGGGTTGCGTTGGCGATTGTATTCGGAAGCCATCCAGTTATATGCTTCCTTGAGTACCCAGTTCAGTTCCAGTTTAGTGTACCATTGAGGTTATGGCTCCCAGTCATTATGATCCAGCAGCTCATCAGTTCCTCTGGTACCCCCGTCCGCAGCACTGATGTTATTCCAGTGCACCCATTTTGTCAGCTCACACATGGTCAACCCAGCAGTATGTCCCAGATTTGTGTCCCCTCTGGACCCTTATGATGTACACAATGGTTCTCTATGTATCTTATAGGTCCCTCTTTTCGGGCCTCACAGTTCGTTTTATGTATCTTGATACGAGCATGGGTATGCCCGCCTCGTCCCTATATTGAGATTCTTCCTCATTCTTTGTTTGAGGCTATGTATATGTTAGGTCCCCATTTTTTGGACCCCATTGTTATTATTATGTTATATCCTGATACGAGCATGGGAATGCCTGCCTCGTCCACATGATCAGATGATTCCTCATCCATTATTGAGGTTATGTACTTTTAGTTCTTACAGTTTGTTCGGGATCGTTGTTCTGGGCTTTAGTTTGTTTCTTCTCTTCTCCACACCCTAGGAAAACCATACATGACTTATGATGTCCATCGGCCATACGATGAGCTCCTGCCCTCGCACATCAGGGGGCAATCTTTTAACACCCAAAAAGTGTTCACTACCTCATCTACCCCATTACATGGCTCATTTGTCCATTTTCCTACCATATTTCCCTTAAAAACCCTGAAAATCCCACCAGAATGCCTCCAAAAGGCCACAAAACCATCAAAAAAGCCTCAAAAAGGCTAAAAAACCCCTTTTTCCTCCAAAAATATCCCAAATTCCTCTAAAAATAGTAAAAACCCTCTAAAAAGGGAATAAAAAATATAAAATAATGAGGAAAAGGAGGAAAAAACCCTATACAGCTGACCTAAACCATATGGTTCCCAAAACCATGGGCCAGCACTCCACCACCAAAAAACTATAAATAGGTGATGGAGACCCCTTATTCCATATCCATAGTCATAAGCACCCTTACTCTGCCAAAATAGCTCTTGAAACCCTAGCTCACCCTTGAGCTACTTTCACCTTGAGAGCCTCCTTTGGCCCATTTCCACCATTGGAGAAAGAGAAGGAGCAAATTGGAGCTTGGAGCAATCCTCTTGGAGCATTGCAAGAGCTTCACCAACCTTCACATTGGAGGTAAAATTAATACAAAAGCCATTCTTTACATCTTATTTTTTCTGTTTCATGCACATGTTTGGAGTAATCTATATTTCTGTTTTAGCATTTTAATTTATATTTACTGAACTGCTACTAAGGAGTCCCTTCTCCTTAGTAGGTGCTCATTTGCACAAGCTAGGGGTAGCACCCTAGCTACAAAAACAACCCCAAAAATTTTCCTCAGGGGCTACGCCCCCGAACCCCCATTTTCTCGGGGGGAGGGGGGGGGGGGGTCGACCCCCTAAGAGTCAACCCTGGATCATAACCAAAATTGGGGTACAGACACGGCTGAATCATCATCTATGAGACTGGAAGATCTAGCTCCACAACCAAAAACAATTTGAGTTGAGACATTACCTGTGTAATGCAACTTCAGAGTAAGAGACACCTTAAGAAAACGAGAACGACAGAGCCATCTATCAAACACAGAGAAGAGGGTTCCAGTTTCTGAGAAACGGTCTATCCTTGCAAGAGAATCGAACCCAGGTTCTAAGAATACAGAAGACTCTGGATTCTATCTTTAATACTCCATTCAAGACTACATGGTGGCTCGGCTCTACAAGAAAAACAACACCTGAAACTTTTAAGTTTGCCTAGCAGGTCAAGGGATCGAACTCGAGGAAGGAATCCTATGAACTACAACTAACCAACCCTACATTGTTGTAGGCGGTCGACCTCTCTTCCTTACCACTACCAAGTGAAGTGAAGGTCGAAGAAGCACTTCAACGATACACATTACGAAAAACTAGGGTTCCATTTCAAAGCCCCAGATCATATGAGATCAACAATGGAGATGATGCCAACCAGGCACGTCGAGAATCGGGCAACATCCACTTTTAATACCATATTTATTATCACATCCACCATGATGCCAGCTCAATAGACCAAGGGACAAAGCATTATACAGCTTGACGTTTTGCTACAAGTTTGTAAACTCCTTCACGTGATCTATAGCCATGAAGGCATCCACGAAGACTTCCACTCAATGTAGAAGGCAGGTGACTTAAATGCCAAGACTGGGTTCGATAGTCCGCCAGCATGATGATATCAAAACATTCAATACCCTGTCATATCACATGTCAATGCCAATACTTAGGGTTACAACGTATAGTTTATTTCATTTCCAAATGTATTGATTGTAGAATGCATAGTTATTAGGTTTGCATAGTTTACCAAATGACTTCATGTCTTTGTAGATCGCATTCATAGTAGGTATTCAAATACTTAGTGTATAGTTAGAATTCCATAGTATGCACATCGCAACATTGTTCACATTGCTATTTCTATTTATAAAGTTACATAGCATATTACAAAGTATAAATATTAAATTAGAAATGTTTAAATCCTTTAGTCTTGCAAATTCTCATTAGTATCATCATAATTATGATGATAATATTATAATAACCTTTGCTATATCAGTATGATTCTTCACAAATTATAAATTGAGAAATGTATACGCTAATATAATCTCAAGTTAATCCACGTATTTAAAATAATATTTGTTTCATGTTCTATAATATAGAGAATTATATAAGTTGAAACATTCACGATATTACCACTCTTGCAAAATGGAGAAATGATGACAGGATCATAATAGCACTTATACATCGTAATCTAGTACGTATTTGAGAATTCATATTGTAAGTATCTTTTCTTTGACTTTTCACTAAAGAGTCTAGTGTAGTTACTAATAGTTACGACTTCTACGACTTGTAAGTATGGTCAAGGTAATACTTACAGAAATAGGACAGAGATGCATACCATTAATAACTCTCTTACATGGAAGTACTTAGAGTTATTATAAAGAATTGACGGCTAACCGAAAACATAATTAGAATTTCTTGTAACATTTGAAATTGTTGTAATACTCTTACCTGCGTATCTGCACAAAGAAACAGGTTCAAATGCTTTAGCTAACATAGCTAAGTAAACCTCGGGGTACCTCGTAGGACCCCTTCGTAATCATCCAAGAGCAACTGTTAGTACTTTGTCAAGAAAACTTTATCACAAGATAAACATATTTACAGCATATAGATTACATTTAACACAAGCAAAACTAATGTCGTATTTTATGTTAAGAAGTATGAATTATCGTTATCATATTTTGTTATTAGTTAAAAGGATTAGCATTTATTTTATTTCCACATTAGCACGTACAACAATTATTGCTACTTTAAAAATTTTAAATTTTTGTGAATTTTCGGGTTGTTACAGTGTTCTCTGGAAATGTTTATAAGTTGGTATTTGCGGTCATTTAAGGGATACTGTTTGTTTCTTAAATATAAAAGCTGTATAGAATGGATATAGAAAATTTAAAATCCATTTTTAGCTATTTTCTCATAAGCTACATGGATGATTATTAATGATAGGAAATCCACTGATATGAATCTGGAACAGGTGGATATTGATTGGATCATCTCAATTTTAGATTTTGAAGTAGTGGATGTTCAGGAATGAATCAAATATTTGGGTTTTGTGCTAAAACCAAATGACTATTTGAGGAGGGATTTGGCCTGGTTGATTAAGAAGGTTGAGAAAAAACTCCAGATCTGGTGCAATAAGTGGATAACATGTGGGGGAAGATTGATATTGTTAAAATCAGTATTGGAAGCAATTCCTATTTTTTGGACCACTTTAGCTTATGTGCTAGTGGGTATCTTGGAATAGATAAGGAAATTTTTTTATAGTGTCTCATGGAAGGGGAATACAAATGGTAAATCCTATGCCAGGGTATCTTAACTTGCTTTTTCTAAAGATCTTATTTAAGGATGGGGCTAAACAATCCTAATTGTTTTGCTAAGGCATTGGTGGAAAAGGTGATTTGGAGAATTTTGAAGAATGATGGAATATGAGTCAAAGTAGTCTACTAGAAATATATATACCCCCTTACCATTGAGGAATGGTTCAAGACACGAGAAAAAGCCACTAGAAATGTATCATTAATGTGGATGGATCTTCTAACAACTTTTGATTTGATAGGGTCTTGGTTAGAATGAAGAATTGGAAATGGAAGAAGTTTGTAGATAAGATATGATCCATGGATTGGAAGTACATCTCACAGGCTCCCAGATCATATGAATGGTGCTCTTAGAGATCAAGGAAAGATTTTTTCTGTCCTAGGCGGGGGACATAATTAATACCACACTATAGAATTAGGTTTGGTTAAGTGACGAGGATTGGATTTTCAGGAAGGTGATAAAAATATATGGAATAGATACATCAAAAACCTCCAATATTGTCACATTCATTTGGTAGATAGAGGGGATAATTTGGTTTTGTCTAGGAATGAATATGGAGGGTCCTACATACCTAATCTAGGTTACAGAGTCTTGAGAGAGGAACATGACCACCCTGAGGCGCCTTGGTTTATTCAAGTGATATGTAAGCTAAATTTCCCATTAAAAATTAAGTTGTTTATGTGGTTGGTCTTATACAAGAAAGTACCTATTTGGGAGGTAATGTTAAGGAGGATCTGGATAGGACTAGGCAGGTGCCCCTTCTGTATGGAAAATAATGAAGATATAGATCATATATTTCTCATTTTTCCATACATTAGGAGTATGTGGATCCATGCTTCATAGGTTACATGGATAAACTTCATCTGGAATGGATTGCATCATTAGGAAAGTTTCAAAAATTGGATAAAAAATGATTTATATAAAGAGTACAAAGCTTTACTAGCCTTAATGATTTGGGGGACTTGGCCATCTTTGATGATATACATATGGCACCAACTCATTATGTCACCAAATTTTTTCCATCCTTAGAATATTTCCATAGAATGGGGACACCCAAAGGTTAGAAGGGTGGTGGAAGAAGTGATAAATAGATCTGGCATTTGGGCCTATTTTGACGGTGCATCTCAGGGAACTCCTTCCAGGGAAGGTGTAGGTGTCTCAATGTATCAAACATATCATCATTGGTATAAGTTTGCAACAGGTTTGGGGCATAGTACAAATAATTGTGTAGAATTGAAGGCTCTAAAGCTGACCATGTTACTAGCTCTTTTAAAAGGCATTATGCAGCAACACGTCTCCAGAGATTTGAAACTAGTATTGGATTGGATGAGGTTGAAAAGAGCAACAAATAACATATTCTTAGTATCCATTTATGACAAATTGATACAACTTTCAAGTCTATTCCAAAACATTAGTTTCCAACACATATACCATGAGAGGAATGTACAGTTTGACCAATTATCTAAGTAGGGTCTACATATGGAAGAGGTCATTTGGTTTCAATAAGAACACATCAATGACAATATTATGGAGTTGGATGGTCCATTTACCATTAGAGAAAATGGGACTCACAAAAACATCCTATGCATGAGTTTTTGTCCAGATGATAGAATGGAACACCAAGATTTTAAATATATAGATATGTCTTTTAATGTTATAATATGTTTTGCGAAAAAAACAGGTTAATATCTTTCACATATACTCAGGTGAATACATTTTTTAGATGTATTTTATACTGCAGTTATAGTTTCAGGTTCATTTTTGAAGTCATGTTTTATGACAAAATACTGATACATGAAGAGAAATTTTGACAACGCACTTATATTCCTTTGAACAACGTGATTTGTTATAATATAATAAATTGTGAATATTTTTCCGAGGAAAAAAAAATTGTATAGACAATGTTTATAATTGTGTATTTGAGATCATGCAATGCAATGCTAACAAAATTTCTCAAATAGTTATAGGGAGGATGTATCTCAAAGCAATTGGCCATGGATTGGGGACCACATAAGAGATCGCATTGGTGGAAAAGGAGCATGGGGATTATAGCACCATTATACATTAAGTTAATTGGCGTGCAAAGAATCTTTATATGAATATTCATTGCCACTTTATTATTTTCCCTACGATCTACCATTTATCTCTACCTACCTCTTCATGGTTGTTGATGTTGTACATTGATAAAAGAGGAGGCTATGTTCACACTATGAAAGGTGTTGAGGGAAATGTATTCACTAAATACAATGTAATTCATAAGGATTTCTACTTCATTGAGTCCATGCCCGTGTAAACTACTTCCAAGTTAATGATGATCACTGCACATGTTTTCTATTATCCAGTTCATGTTGCTTTCTTTCTTTCTTTTTATTGCATGGAAAATTTTGTGAGGTTTTCGGAATTTAACATGACATAATGACTTTTCTAATAAGTCCACGCTCCAAAAACATATCTAGGTTATTAGTATGAAAAATAATATAATTTTGGGATTGCAGAGTTACAATGACATGAAAATACCTTGGTTCACACATAAAAGTTTTTAAGTTTTACAATAATGCTAGAAATTGAATGAAAGTAAAAAAATTACAATAATGTGCTATGAATATAAAATATTGTATTTAATTAATCAAGTAAATTATTCATTAGTTTAATTGAAGGGACGTAACCCTTCTTAAGAATGCTCAAACCTTATAAAAGGCGAGCTATTGTAAAGCATTAAGCATCTTATCAATTCAATATAATATATATCTTATTCAATATGGATCTCGCGTCCTAGTTTTCTGCCGCATTTGGTATCAGAGCGGAACGCTCCTTCGTCCTAAGCTCGAATTCGGCTCACATTCAGAGCGGACTCGCTCCTCCTCAAGTGAGCTCGGACTCGGCTCATCAACTCCTCCAGCGAGCTTGGATTCGGCTCCTCATTCCACCCTACACCACTCCCACACCTGCACCCTCGTCTCTCTTCCCGCCATTACCATATACCCGTCGCCCATCCACCTCGTTGCTCCACCACGCAGACTACCATTCCTCCCCACCTGCTTCTCCCGCGCCCTTCACTTCACCGCACTGTTTTTCCTCCGCTGCCACAGCGATACGCCTCCTTCACCTTCGCTTCACGCCTACTGCGTCCACGCCCTCCTCTTCTCCACCGCCCGCACACCACTCTCTCACGCCTACCTCTGCCTTCCGCCCTTCATCCTCCCGCCTTTCATATTCTGCCCTTCATCCTCGCGTCTATCCCCACTCCATACACCCGCCCTCCTGACCTGCATACTCCTTCACCCAGCCTCAATTCCTGCGCATCCTCCCTCCTTCACTCCAGCGCGCACCTATTCCACACTCCCTCCATCCATCCAAGCTCGCTCCCTCGCTAACGCCTCCTCCTTATCACCACCCCCACTCGTTTCTTTACCTTGCTGCCCACGCATCCACCTGCGCACTCATTCATTCAATCTCCACGTAAAACCTAATTTTAATAAAAATTAAATATTATATAAATGTGTTATATTAATATTTAATTCTATTAAAAGTTACAATCCAAGTTATAAAAAAAAAATATTTAAATATAATAATTATTATATTTAATTATTTTACCCAATATAATAATTATTGTATTTACAATAATTCTTATTAATTAATTTAAATCCTACCAAAATTGGGTCCAATTTTTCACCACCACACCTAAGAAGCATGACGACAGAATTAAAAGCCCAAATGGAGAAAATAGAGAAGGATTTCCGAACCTTCAAGGAAATGACCACCAAGAGCCAAGAAGCATTTAAGAAAGAAATTAAAGAGGAATTCATTCAAGCAATGGAGCAGAAAATGGACGACAAGTTCGACATTATGAGCAAGGAACAAAAAAGGTTAGACCAAAAAATGACGCAGAACCATAATACATTAATGGAGATGTTACAAGAACTAATGCAAAAAAAAGACCAAGGCGGCAGTCCAAATATGCTAGATGCCTCATCTCATATTGTCACACAGGAAGAACTTGCCAAGAATCAAGAAGAATTGCAAAAAGAAATAAAGATTAACAATGCGACGCTTAAGCAAGAGATAGAAACAAAAGTACTGCCAGAGATGGAGGCACGATTAAACATCCAAATAGAAGCTATCAGTAAGATAGTAGAGAATAAAAAAGATAAAAATCACCGCCAACAACGAAGCAGTTCAAATATGTCACTTACGTCATCCAGTAGTTCCGATCTACCATCAAAACATAAAGCAAGAGGGAATCAATATCACCCTTACATAGTGTACCCACCTAAGGCAAAAATAGAGTTGTCGAAATACAATGGAAGTGAAGACCAATGCGTTGCTTGGATAAACAAAGCAGAAGAATACTTTGACATTTACAATATTCAATCTGACGAGGAGAAGGTGAAATATGCGTCAATGCATATGGAAGGGTATGCCTATAATTGGTACCTTTGGTGGAAGAGAGACAATTTTTCCTACACCTGGAACTTGTTCAAAAATGATTTTTTTAATAGGTTTCAAGGAATCAAGGAAGATGAGTTTTTCAGTAAACTTACGAGATTACAACAAGTTGGAAGTGTTGAGGAATTCACACATCAGTGGGAATCCTTGTCGACACGAGTATTTGGGTTGTCTGACAAACAAAGACTCAAAACCTATTTAGGAGGTCTTAAACCGTACCTCCAAAAAGAGTTAAAGTTACACGACATACCTAACATAGAGGTAGCAAGACATAAAGCAAAAGCTGCAGAACGCAAACTGGAAGGAATAAAAACAAGAGGCGATAACCATTATCGACAAGAAAAAGAGACACAATGTAGGTACTGTGAAGATACGTGGTCACCCGGCCATCAATGCCACAAAGCTCAATCATATGCCTATGAAATGGAAAATAGACCAAAGCCATCTAACAGTTACTCGGATAATAGAAAGAAGAAGAAAAACATATGTCGTCGATGCGGTGATGATTGGATCCCAGGCCATAAATGTAGGAACAATCAGACAATACAGTGCAAAATCATCAATGGAAAGGAAGTGCAAGTCTCTACACAAGAAATTGCGTCCGATTCTAATACCGACACTGAATCTGAATGAATGACGACATTAGGAAAATACTCAAGCTTTGAGGACAAAGCTTTCCAAAAGGGGAAGGCAATGCTATGAATATAAAATATTGTATTTAATTAATCAAGTAAATTATTAATTAGTTTAATTGAAGGGACGTAACCCTTCTTAAGAATGCTCAAACCTTATAAAAGGCGAGCTATTGTAAAGCATTAAGCATCTTATCAATTCAATATAATATATATCTTATTCAATATGGATCTCGCGTCCTAGTTTTCTACTGCATAATGAGGCTAAATTGGATAATTTCCTAAGGTGAAAAAATAAAGTATACTTTATCCCAACCCCTATTAGAATAAGGCAAATTTAAAATTTAAGAATTTCCTTTTAGGAATTAAGTCATTATTTTTATCAAAATTCGAGGATGAAATAACAAGCCTTGCTCCACTCAAATACCAACCAACACCATCATTTAAAATTATAATATTCAAGTTTGTTAATAAGTGGAAAATTTTTACCATAAATTTGGATCATGGGGAAAAAATACTCCTACAACTCTACCGCATAAGCACCTACATCCCCATGCGCCTTAACTATGTGAGGGGACTTCTCCCACCAACCTCACATAGGAAAATAAATGATTGGGTGAAGGAGGTAAAAGGAAGTAGTTGGCTCATTCAATGAACATGGAAGCAATGGGATTAGGTTTATTGCTAACACTTGGTAAATAATGATTCAACCTCCCATAGATCCCCTCCCCCACTTTCTCTCCTCTTTAGTGGAATCATAGCCCCTTTGGTGCATTTTATGCAACCATCTTGGTCCATTCATATTATTTATCAGCATAATATTTAAATTGCATTCTAATTAGCTTGATAAGCCATTGGTGTTGTTCAAATAAGAAAGCATTTACATAATGGATTTAATATATATTCCAAGGGTCAAACTGGGATTATTACAATCTGCTCCCCCTTGGAACAACACCATCCTTGGTGTTTTCTCAAAACTGGAACAAAAATGGGTATGGCTCTCTCATGGCATCCTCCAACTTCCATGTAGCCTTATGGGGGCCAAATTGCTGCCATTGCAACTTTACCTGCCTGATGGCTCGATGTTGGGCCTCCAACAAATTCCCTTAAAATTTGCAAAAAAAGTAAGGGGCCCCTGTTTAAATTTTGTAAATATTTGGCTTTCAACTACTTTTGATTATGTTTGTTAGATTTTAGTTGATAGTTTAATTGTTTCATTTCCTAGATCCTTCGTTTTCTACACTTTTCATTTATTTTTCCTAAGGATTTGGTGATATGATTAATCTCTTTCGATTTGGTTTATTGACTTCTTGGTTGTTAAACAATGACGATATGCTTTTATTTGAGGTTTTCTAAGTTGATTGTGTGCCTAAGTTTGAAAATATTGAGTTATTTTGATGTTTCGATAGTCTCGTGAAGATTTGGTTTTCAATGTATCAATGAATTTTGGACATTTTGGGTGATCTAAATGTTTTTAGTGAATGTTCAATAATTTTATGATTTCCATCCATGTCTTAAAGAAATGTATATCAAGGTTTGAAGAAGAGATCATACTTTTTACAATTTGAGCCAAATATGGTATTTTTTCCTGATATTCTTTTTTTATTAAAAAGGAAAGGCTGCTGCCTCAGATTCGTAGTTAAAGAGGGAAGAGATGCCAAATCACCTTGAATAGTTGTTTGCTCTAGTATCATTTGAAATTTATTATACAGTTTAATACAATCTCTTTTTGTTTTATTTTATGATATATTTTCATATTATTACATCTTTTTATTGATTTTAATAATATTTTATTTTTATCCATTGATAACCACTATGAGATAATAATCATTTTTGCACTGAGTGAAATTTTACAGCCCAGTATGGGGGATATGTTGATTCATGTCGGCTCATAAAATAAAAAATTATGGAAAGTATTTAAAAAAAATCCATGTTGGTTCATAAAATAAAATTTATGAAAAGTAATTAAAAAATAGATGTTCGTTTATAAAATAAAAACTTAAAACTTAAACCCCGATCTATCAATGAAGAGAGATCAAATTTCTTGAGTTTAAATTTTAAAAAAGAAATACATCTCAAGAAATTGGATCCCTCTCGGTGCTTGATAGATACGGGTTTAAGATAGATCTATGCTGGTTCTATTATTATCATGTAAATGTAATAAACTTTACGATGTATTGTGTTTTCTATTTAGCTTTGTTTCTAAGTCAAATCATAACATAATTTATTTCTAAGTCAGATTAGATTAATATTTAATTTCAAATTTGCTAATGCTCGATATGATAGAATTAGAAAGTTTTTCAATAGCTACTGAATTTGGCTTGCTGCGGTTACTGAAATGTGCACTTAGATTAGGTTGCATCATGCACTTAGACTAGTTTGCATTTCATTTTAGAGTAATATTGCATTTAGCAATTTAGGAAAAATTAATTTTCCAAGTCTCATTTTTAAAGAGAAACATTCACTTTGAGGCAATGGGGCCCTTATTGTTAAAATTATGACAACTAATTAACAATTAACCATAATTTAAGTGGTTTCTTGTAACCGTTGATTGGTTGGTAGTTTTTCTAACGGATGGTAGTTAGCTCATTATCGTAACTCCTTCTCTCATATATTTATATGTAGTTTTGGAGAGGAGTAAATGTAACCAAGGAGAATGTGTGGATAGAGGAATGCCTTATATGTAATCTTCGTTATTGAGAGGAATAAGATATCAATACTTTGTCGGGTGGATGTTTCCCTAAGTGTTGGGGTTTTACCACATTAAAATCTCTGTGTTAGATGTGTTATTTATTGTTCATTATTATTGTTATTTGTTATTCTTTTTACAGACTTGAATACCAACAAGTGGTATCAGAGCCTTGGTCCCTGACCAGAGAAATACTGTTTTTTTTTGTGAGAAATCTATGTGGGATCCATCAACCAACTACATGCCCGCAGAGCCATTTGTAAAGGAGTGCCAGCAGAGCCCGTTGTCAGGGAGACCACCGCAAGTGAAGTAGCTGCGTGAAAATCCCGTTCATGGAAGAGTTCACGATCATCAGAACTGCATGAAAATCCTATTCGTGGAGGAGTTCATGATCATCAGAGAAATCGTTGTAGAAGAGGGAAGCCAACCCGAGCCTAAGGTAAAGCCTGCCGTCGTTGTGTGGAGGAGCCGTAGAGAACAATAGTGTAGCCCGAGAGGGAGTCGCTCCTGCTGATTTTTCCGTGTGGAAGGTTGCGAGTGCAGTGCAGAGAAGGGCCGAGCCTGCAGTGGTGGAGGCATTGTGTTTGTGTAGTGCAAAGAAGGAAGTTCCCAAGACAGCATCGTGGTGGAGGAGTCCGTGCAGAAGGAATCCTGTAGAGCTACGTGAAGGCTGTGCTAGAGTCTAGGGGTTGGGTGCATCGTGTGCAATAAGGAGCCTGAGTGTGGAGTTTAGAGTGTGGAGGAAGAAAGCCCGTGAATGTAATATCCTAGGCAAGATCTGACCCAGATATTAACTCCACTTCAAAAACTTTTATAACTTTTACTAGTAAAATTTTCTATCAATTCCTTTGAACTGGGCAGGAGGTAAGTGAGGGGTATCGAGGTAAGGATTGAGGATGGTGGGATGAATATTCAATTCTGGAAAATGTATGAGGTTAGGTGCAGCATCAGGTCAAATAGGTCAGATCATATTTGTCTTATGCACAAGGTACTAGTACCATTCACTTTTCAACATAGAGCAAGTCTATGTCTACTTCGAGGCTCCCTGGGTAGCTGGCATATGCATACTGGACAGGTGGGGATACTGGAAGTTGATAACAGAGTTTATATCAGTCAAATGAGGGCTGGTTATGTTTAGGAAAGTATTTTTGTAGACTTGGGAGAGTTAGGAGAAATTAGGGTTTTCGGGCTCTGTTGAGATTGCTGAACTAGTATTTTTCTTAACTTTCCAAGAAATGTCAAAAGGATTTCAAACTCTGATTTTTTGGACTGATATGGATACTAGATAGAGTTAAGGATCAGATCCAACTGACAGAATGTAAAAATATTTCTTAGAATGGAAATGGCAGTAAAATTGGTAGAACTAGTCTAGAATTGACATCAATCTAGCTAGTCTTATATTTTTACTTCACAAACTACTTTAAGAAACCACAAAATATGTTCTGATATTAATTTAGAATCTGATATAACATTTTCCACATATAAAACCCGAAATATGACTTTCAGAACATTTCTTCCTTCAATAATTGCTTGCTTCTTAATGACAATGCCTCACAGGCTAATTTTCTATTACAATCACTGAGAGAATAGAGGGGAGAAGTAAGAAGTTACTGTGGCTCTGTTTTGGAAGTGAATACCAGTCCATCTATAGATTAGATGGCTGATCTTTCTGCACACTGAGTGGTTGAAATTCAAATGGGCGCCATCATCAACTAGCTCTCTTCTTCAGTGGAATCACCTCCAAATCTAGCTGTGGGAGTAGTATAAGTAGAAGAGGAGTAGGTAATGGTTCTGATATTTAATATCTAGAATTTAGCAGCAACTAATCTCTGCAAATATCATCTTCTGGAGTTCACTGGAGGTCCTGGTCACACCTCTCCATAACTATCTTCATTCACTAGTGTTCCTTCACTGAAACTAGCTACAAACCTTCTCCAATGGTAGCCTCTTCTTCAATCTGACATTAAATCTCCATGGATGAATTGTAATGAATGTTACTAGCTGTAATATTGCTTGCTGGACCTGCATAAAACTCACTGGCAACTCATAGGACCTTGGGGCACATCTCCCAAGAAAGACTTGTTGAGGAGCATCACTCAACCAGAGGGCTTAGAGCTTTCTTGCACAAATTTCACAAATGATCAAAAGTTATCAAATGGAGTTGGTTGGATTCTTTTATAGACTTCATGATGACCTGATGAGCAAGTTCTTGGATTGGTGACCTGTGAGAGTAGGTTACCCACTTGCCCATTCTACTCCAAATCCATGAGGGCACATTTCTTGAGGAGAATAGCAACTTTTGAGCTTTCAAAACTTTCTTTCCTTCACCTCCTTCACTGAATTTGGGCAAGTGCACTTTAGGTAGCTTTTCTGGTTGTTGCTATTTTCTTTCTGAAAGATTTTCTGAAACTTTCCACTTTCTTTACTTTCTTATTTCCTGCTTTTGTCTGATTTTTCCATCTTTTGTCAGTTTCGTTTTTGGGTTCATCTTGCCCACTTGTCTCCATTAGATTCCTTAGCTTTTATGAGACTTTACCACTTAGGAAAGTTTGGATCATTTACCAATTCGAATTTCCTATCCAAGTCATCAACCACTTGGCACATTTATTAGTAATAAACATTTAAATGACAATAATATAACTCAGAAATAATTTTGCTAAGCAATTAATTAATTATCTAGTAATTAATTAGCTACTATGGTGTAATTGCCTCAAAACTTCCCCAATTAATTAATAAATCACCTTAGCACTTGGATTGGGGGTTAATAACTTCATGGGGGGGCCTCCTTATCCATTTAATTCCTCAAATTCACCCTTAGAAATCTTCCTTTATCCATCCATTAATTATTTAATTAATGCGTAGGTGACTTAGGATAAAATCACCCCATGGACCATAGCAAAAATCTGGGGATATGACAGTGAACTTGTGTGCAGAGAAGTTGATCACTCCCGTAAAAGAGATCATTCCTGAGGTAATTCAGAAATAAATAATATTTGGAAAGTCTGTGAAGTTAGTAATAAATAAATAAAAATGATGGCAAAAATATCTAGTTCTAAATTTGAGATTGAAAAGTTTAATGGCAAGAATAACTTTGAGTTGTGGAGACTTAAGATGAGAGATCTGTTAGTTCAGCAAGGATTGCAGAAGGCCTTAGATGGCAAGAAAAAACAACCCTTGTCTATGACAGATGGTGAATGGGAGGAATTAGATGCCCGAGCACTTAGCACAATTCGTTTGTGTCTTGCGGATGATGTCTTATTTAATATCGTTGGAGAAAATACAACATAAAGTTTATGGAGCAAATTGGAAAGTTTGTATATGACGAAGTCTTTGACAAACATAATTTACTTGAAGAGATAGCTATACGTTATGAAGATGAAAGAAGGTACGAAAATTGCAGAACATTTGAATGTATTTAATACTCTTATTTGTCAATTGAGTAGTATGGATGTTAAGATTGAAGATGAAGATAAAGCAGTAAATCTTTTAGTTACTCTACCTGTGTCTTGGAGTCATGTAGTGTCTTCTATTAGTCTTAGCACAGATTTGGAATTTGACACCGTGGCTGAAGCTTTGTTGTCTGAGGAGTTAAGAAATAAAGCCAGTGTTGAATCCTCTACACCAGAAGCTTTGTTTGTTAGAGGTCGATCCAAAGAAAGAGGGGAAAAGTCAAGAGGTTTTTCTAGATCTAAATCAAAGGGAAAAAAGAGCAAACTCAAGTGTTGGTACTGCAACAAGAGTGGTCATCTCAAGAAGGACTATTGGAAAAGATAAGAATCCAAAAAGGAAGACTGCAAATCTGAGGCAAATTCAGTTGAAACTGATTCATGTATGATTGATGAGGTGTTGTCCATTTGTAATGTTTCTGAATAAAATGAAGAATGACTGTTAGATTCTGGTGCTTCGCACCATGTTTGTCCTCATAGAGAATGGTTTACTTCTTATCAGACAGTTAATGATGGTGTAGTTCTTTTGGGAAATAATTATTCATGTAAGACTGTTGGGTTTGGAAGTATTAAAATTAAAATTTTTGGGAGCTATAAGAACAGTAACAGATGTTAGACATGTTCCTGAATTAAAGAAGAACTTAATATCTTTGGGAGTGTTGGATTCTTGTGGTCATAAGTTTACAAGTTTAAATGGAGTAATGAAAGTATCTAAGGATGCTTTAGTGGTCATGAAGGCATTGAAAGTAGGAAACCTTTACAAACTGATTGGGAAAACTCAAGTTAATGAAACGGCATTGATATCTGAAGTGGCATCAGAATCCACTCGATTATGGCATCAACGTCTTGGTCATATGAGTGAGAGAGGACTACAGGTATTAGTGAATCGTAAATTACTTCCAAATCTGAAATCCTTAGATTTGATGTTTTGTAGACATTGTATATTTGGAAAGCAGTGTAGACAAAAATTCAAAGTAGGGATTCATGCAAGTAAAGGTGCTCTTGACTACATACATTCCAATGTATGGGGTCCATCCCCTACTATTTCCTATGGAGGAGTAGCATATTTTTTGTTGTTTGTGGATGAATTTTCAAGAAAGGTTTGGGTCTATGTTTTAAAAAGAAAGGATGATGTGTTTGATATTTTCAAACGTTTTAAAATTATGGTTGAAAAAAGAACTGACAGGACGATCAAGTGCTTAAGAACTGATAACGGAGGTGAGTTTACTTATTTAGAGTTTGAAAAGTTTTGCAAAGAAGAAAGGATCGTAAGACATAAAACAAATGTATACACTCCTCAGCAAAATGGCGTTGCAGAACGCATGAGCAAGACTCTTCTAGAGAGAGCAAGGTGCATGCTCACTGATGCTAATTTGGGTCAAGAGTTGTGGGAAAAACCAGTTTCTATTGCTTGTTATTTAATAAACCTGTCACCTTCAATCGCAATAAATTGTCAAATTCCAGAAGAGGTATGGACTGGTCAACCTTGTAGTTATTTGAATTTGAAATTTTTTGGTTGTGAAGCTTATGCACTTACTCCTAAAAATTAGCGTTCTAAGTTAGACCCCAAATCAAAGAAGTCCATCTTTGTAGGATATGATGATGTAACGAAAGGTTATCGGTTGTGGGATCCTACTGCTCGAAAAAATGTCACCAGTAGAGATGTAATTTTTGATGAATCTTCTCTCACTAAATCGGAAAATGTAAAAGTTGATGTGGAACAGGAATAGGTACCGTCAAAACAACTAGTTCTTTTGAAGTTTCCATCTTCTAATGACTTAAAGAAACAAGAAGAAGTTTCTGGTGATAAAGAAGTCATAGAAGATGAAAAAATTGTGGAAACTCCACAACCTACACCACCTACACCACCTACACCAAGAAGATCTACGAGGGAGAGAAATCCTCCTAAAAGGTATACAGATTTTGTTTCATCTGTTGCTTTATTTACTGATGACGGAGAACCTTCTTGTTTTCAGGAAGCCATTGATTGTGTTGACAATGCTAAATGGAAGATGACTATGGAAGAAGAAATGGATTCTCTAAACAAGAACGAGACATGGAATTTGGTTGAACTTCCCAAAGATAGAAAATTTGTTGGATGTAAGTGGGTCTTCAAGTTGAAGAAAGGTATTGATGGTAATATCGAAAGATACAAAGCCATATTGGTCGCAAAAGGGTATTCTCAGATGGAAGGTGTTGATTATCATGAGATTTTTTCACCAGTTGTTAAGCTTGTATCTATTCGTATTGTGTTAGCACTTGTTGCATTGCTTGATTTGGAGTTAGAGCAACTAGATGTTAAACTGCATTTTTACATGGAGATTTAGATGAGGAGATTTTTATGGAACAACCAGAAGGTTTTGTGCAGCATCGTAAAGGAAAATTAGTTTGCAAGCTCAAAAAATCATTGTATGGCCTGAAATAGTCACCCATGCAATGGTACAAGAAGTTTGATTCTTTCATGGTGAGCCACAATTATACTAGAAGTGAGTATGATCATTGTTTGTACTTCAAAAGGTTGGATGACATATTCATTATTTTAGTATTGTATGTTGATGATATGCTTATTGTGAATAAAAGCATGGACGAGATTGACAGGTTGAAGGCTCATATGGCTAGGGAAGATGATATGAAAGATCTTGGAGCTGCAAAACAAATTTTGGGTATTGAAATACACAGAGACAGAAGAAATGGTAAGCTTAGTTTTTCACAGGAGAAGTATGTTGAGAAAATACTTGTAAGATTCGGAATGAATAAGGTAAAACCTGTGAATGTCCATTAGCTTCCCATTTTAAGCTTTCTTCAAGTTTATGTCCTAGTAATGACGAAGAAAATGATTATATGTCTCGTGTTCCATATGCCAATGCAGTAGGATGTTTAATGTATGCGATGGTGTGTACTAGACTTGATATTTCACGTGCAGTTGATGTTGTCAGTAAGTACATGTAAAATCCGGGAAAAGAACATTGGAATGCAGTGAAATGGGTGCTTCGTTATCTAAGAGGCACAAGTGACTATTGTATCACTTTTAATAATAACAGTGATTCTATATGCGGTTTTGTTGATTCAGATTTTGCAGGTGATTTGGACAAGAGAAGGTCTACTTCTGGATATGTTTTTACTCTTGCAGGTGGAGCTATAAGTTGGATGTCAAAGCTTCAAGAAACAGTTGCTTTATCCACTACAGAGACTGAATACATTGCTGCCTCACATGCTTGCAAAGAGGTGATTTGGCTTAAACGTCTACTTGAAGAAATTGGAAGGTTGCAGAACAGTGTGCATGTTTTCTGTGATAGCCAAAGTGCTATACATTTGGTTACAAATCCTGTTTATCATTGTAAGACTAAACATATTGATGTAAAGTATCATTTTGTACGACAAGCCATTAGTGAAGGTGAAATAGATCTGAAAAGAGTTCATACTGAAGAAAATTCTGCAGACATGTTTACAAAACCAATATTGTTAGAGAAGCTAAATGGTGTGTGGCTTCTGTTGGTTTGAAAAAGAAGTGATTAATAGTTTTATGTAGTTTTGGAGAAGAGTAAATGTAACCGAGAAGAATGTGTGGATAGAGGAATGCCTTATATGTAATCTCCGTTATTGAGAGGAATAAGATATCAATACTTTGCCGGGTGGATGTTTCCCCAAGTGTTGGCGTTTTACCACGTTAAAATCTCTGTGTTAGATGTGTTATTTATTTTTCATTATTATTGTTATTTGTTATTCTTTTTACAGACTTGAATACCAACACTTATTCTAGTAAGAATAAACCAATCGAGGATTGCTTTTAGGACCTTGGCTATCAACAAATGGTACTAGAGGAAGAGACATGAGATAAAATGAGTGGTTATTATTCTTAGTTTCACTTATTTTATTAACCATTTATCCTCAGGCTTTGGAATTCCTATTTTTTTTAAAATTTTATTCTTCTACGTCATCACGCAAGCAAGCTAACCTTTTGAGTCGGTATTTTATTGTCCTTATCATTCATGGATTTTGCCCAAATCCCTATTTGGAGTTGTGTTTCAGGACTAGCTAAACTGTTCCACTTCATTTGAGATAGTTAATTGCTTGTCGGAAAGAAAATTCGATGGTGAAAGTGAAATATCTGCACGTGAACATGTTTTACAGTTTCTTCAAGATTGTTTTTCTAACGATATTGTTAATGAATCTGTCTTTGACATATTATTCACTTTAACTTACGAAGGCCGAGTTAAGAGATGGTGCAAAACTTTACCGGTTGTATCCATTCATACCTTTCAACAATTTGCAGATGAGTTTTTATCTGCTTTTCACAATCTTGATTATTATAAATTGTTTGAAGAATTAATGAATCTTAAAAAAATATGATGAATCAACATAGAATTTTGCAATTAGATTCGTTCATCTTTGTTACAGTTCGAAGACATTCCTTCTATTTTTTTAATTGTTTCGAAATATTATTTCTGTTTCCAATTAATTGAATCAATCGATTAATAATCAATACTTTTTTATGTAACAATATTCCTTCGCATGACATTCCTTCTATTTTAATTGTATCGAAATATTATTTCTCTTTCCAATTAATTGAATCAATCGATTAATAATCAATCTTTTTTCATGTAACAATATTTTTTCTCATGTTTAATTCAAATGAAAATTCAGAAGTTATAGATCAACATTGTTTTTCAAAAATTTTCACTTTGGTGGATCAAAGGGAACATAATGTTTTAGAATATATGTAAACATGCCTACTGATACGGATAACCCTAATTTGTTGTTATATTCTTCAAATGAACATTTAAGTTTAAATAAAGAAAGTTGCAACACTCCCCAAGATGCTACAACTGTCTCAAAAGTGAAAGAGATTGAATTTGAAAATTGTATTGAAATATCTTCTCATAGTTTAATTGAACAAGACCAAGATCCACTTCCAAGCGATTCTATTATTAATTGTTTCACCAATTTTCAATTAGTTCTTGAATCTGATATTTCTTAAAGATATTGTGATTTGCTCCGAACTTTAACTTTTTACAATGAACATGATAACGTGTCATGTTCATATTTTTCAGTAAAGGATATTGATCCATTTATTTTAAGAGAAGAAACTAATAAACATTCAAAATCAGACATGGATATTTTAATAGAAGAAAAGTCTTGCTTCAAAGAGGATTCTTTACATTTCCGATCATCATCCATTTATTTTTTTGTACCCTGATTGTTTGATAGTTCTGCTTCGTAGGTGATCATTTCAGATCCTCTAGAATTTAATCCTGTTTGGCCAAATTTTAATAGTGTATAAGGTGATTATAATTTATATTTTGAAGATGTAGAAGATGACGCTTCTTCTCATAAATCTTTTTGTCAACTTTTTATTAGGGAAGAAAATAAATTATTTTTTTAAATGACTTTTAGTGATTCATTGTCACTCATAATCAATGAAGAATATTGCCATTTAAATGATAAACTAGTTGAGATTGAATGATTTAATGAAACTAATCACCTTAATGGTTCTCATCCTTTTAATAACAACATGCTTAATATGACGAGGGATGGTGACTCATTCGATTTAAGTTGCTGACTTCAGTTTCAACCATTAATTATACTAGATTCTTATTATTTTTGGTATAATTTATGAATCAAACAATTTTATTCATAATGATCATCATTCATCTATGAATTAATCTCAACATGTCTATATTTTTTATGATAGGATTGCGGATTGGCTTGAGGATTCTTATCTCAATAAGTTTCCAAACAATGATAAGGCCTTATTTTTTGTATATATGATTAAATATTCAAACAGTAAGTACAATGCATTTTTGGTTGTTGATTGGGAGTGATGTTGTTCTTATAAGATTAAAAGTGCTTTTTGGTTTTATTGGTTATTTCATTTTACTTGATTTTTATTATATATATGTAGTTTAAGAGTAGGTTTAGATTTAGTTTAGTTAATTTTAATCTGTTTTATTTTGTCATATATAGGTTGCTTCCTTTTTAATAAATGTGTAGTTGTCAAGCAATATGTTGATTTCAGGATGGGGACAAGCTATCATTCATGAAAGTTCACATTTCTCTTCATCTCTCTTAATCATCTATTGTATTGCTTTTAATTTTATCCATTAGACATCTGATTTTAAGTTTTATCTCCAAATAACAATTAATAACTATTTTAAGACTTAATTATGAAATTCTTGTATGTGATCCATTAACTAAAAGTTTTTGAAGTAAGAAAAAATTAACAGAGTAAATGATAAAGAACTTGATCATACATAATTTTTCAATTGTCATAAACTGCACATTTTAAGATTTATCTTTTTCCATCCTGATTTTCCTTTTGTAAATAATGTTAAATAAAAGATCTGATTAGATTAACATCTCATGTATTGTTTAATGTAACTTTTTATTACAATCACAAATTGAAGGAAAATTCATATTATATGGAGGATAAGAATTTAAATTTATAATTCATCTTATTTTTCAAGTTAAAAAATCCTTCTTTTCGTTGTTTAAATTGTGATACATCATTCTTTTCATGGTTTAAATTGTGATATATTAAGAAGTTAATTCACACATTCTTCTTTTCGTTGTTTAAATTGTGATACATCATTATTTTCATGGTTTAAATTGTGATATATTAAGAAGTTAATTCACACATTTTTATGATGAGATGTTAATTTCCTCATGGCTCTTTCCATTCACTTGTATATATGTTTCCTATTTTGGTTAAATTAATTCTTTTTCTTTTTATTATGATTTCAAGTTTGCTTGTTTGATTGACTTTCTATAGTAGATTTGATATTTATGAGTTTTGTAAGTGTTTTTAGTTTGTTTGAAATTTTAGAATAAAGTTGTAAATAAATAATAACATTTGGTATCATGTTTGAGTTGAACCTTTAGTTTTTTAATGAATTTAAAATCGTGTTTTAGGAGATCATTTGAAATAGTTTTTTGGTTTTTCAAAGATTCTTACTGTGATGAATTTGATCCTAGTTTTGAAAAATCCGTTATGAAATTTGTTGATAAACTGATTGAACCTTCTAATTATTATCCAAGAACTTCACCCCCTTAAAATGATACAATATAAGTCATATAGGTCTACTTTTAATGGAATCTTTTGCTTGAAGTTTAAGAAAGTTAGTGACACTAGTTATCACCAGACATTTTACGCCATCCCTTCTTCTTAAGGAGTCTTTTAGACCAACTTCCCCATCCATTAGATAATATTTTAAGAGAATAACAATAATCATAGCATGGCCTTTTGTATATACCAACATAGATCCATCTTAAACTTGTATCTATCAAGCACCGAGAGGGATCCAATTTCTTGAGGTGTATTTCTTTTTTCAAATTTAAACTCAATAAATTTGATCTCTCTTGATTGATTGATAGATCCGGGTTTAAGTTTTAAGTTTTTATTTTATAAATGAACATCTATTTTTTAATCACTTTTCATAATATTTTATTTTATGAACTAACATGGATTTTTTTTTTAAATACTTTCCATAATTTTTTATTTTATGAGACGACATGAAATTTTTTAATTATTTTGTTACATCACACACGTTACAACATCTCCCCCATACTGGGCCGTAGAGCACCTCGTTTCAGTCGGTGGAATAAAACAAAACCTAAGGTGTTAAAGCTGAAAGATAGGACCTCTCATCACGAGCCAACCAATCATGATCACGAGTTCTTACAAGAGTGATATTACCATTAGTTGGTCACCAAGCCAAGTTAATGGCTCTTAACTACAAGGTTGAGAGACAAGAGGTCCCATCATGAGCCAACTTGTTCACTTCTGTGGTTTTTTGTGAATGACGTTACCATCAACTGGTCACCAAGCTAGGGTAGCATCCTTCAGTTAATTTCCAAGGGTTAATATATATAAAGATGAAGAAAAAGTGAAAAAAACAAATTTTATCTGTCATTGAGAAAAATATGTAAGTTAGGTATCTATGCCCAATGGATGGGATACAAGCATTTGAATGGAGTTAAAAGGTATCCTTGTCGAGGCTATAGACGCCCATGCCAGCCGTGGCCATGCATGTGGTATTGAGGTCATATCTATAGACTATGTTTTCATTTACTTACTTTGACTTTCTAGAGATTGATTCTTGGTAGAGTTCTCTTCTATGCATATTTAAGAAAACCATTTATCTTTAAAAGATCTTTGGATAATGGTCAGAATAATTTTATTGATTTTGAAAGTTGTTGAAGTTCAATCCATATCTATATAATCCAATGGTAGAATGAAGTCATGATGTTTGAAATTTGACATCTCAAGAAGTCCTTATTTTGTTCTCTTATATCTGTAAATTTTCATATTGTTATACAAAGATAACTACTTTGCCCGGTGTATTGCTATTTGTTGGGCCTCCAACAACTCCCCTTAATTTTTTCAAAGAAGGGACCCCGTTTAAATTTTGTAAATATTAGGCTTTCAACTGCTTTTGATTATGTTTGCGAAATTTTAGTTGATAGTTTGATTGTTTCATTTCCTAGATCCTTGGTTTTCTACATTTTTCATTTCTTTCTCTTAAGGATTTGGTGATATGATTAATCTCTATCGATTTGGTTTATTGACTTCCTGGTTGTTAAACAATGATGGTATGCCCTTATTTGAGGTTGTTTAAGTTGATTGTGTGTGTGAGTTTGAAAAGATTGATGGTATGCCCTTATTTGAGGTTGTCTAAGTTGATTGTGTGCGTGAGTTTGAAAAGATTAAGTTATTTTGATTTTTCTAAAGTCTGGCGATGATTTGATTTTCAATTTATCAATGAATTTTGGACATTTGGCGGACCTAAATGTTTTTATTGAGTGTTCAAATTTTATGATTTCCATCCACGTCTTAAAGGAATGTATATCAAGGTTTGAAGACAAGATAGTATTTTTTTCAATTTAAGTCAAATATCATTTTTTTCTAGGGCTTTTGTTTTTATTAGATATGCATTTTCTTACTGGTAAATGAATTCAATTATTTTTCCAAAATTTTAATATTTATTAAATTCATTACCATTAAAAAAATCCATATAAAGACCAAATATTTATTCATAGTATTTATATAAAGACCAAATATTTATTCATAGTATTTTAAAGGCGTGTCATTAATATTTTAATTTAAAATCATCATGCACTTTATTTGGGTCATGAAATTTTTTAAATATTTTATAAATATAAAAAGTGGTGTCAGAATAATACTAATTACTGAAGCATTTCACGGTTTGGATAATAATTTCGTTCCTTATATTATTCACTCATTAATTTATTTTATTTTTAAAGTGAATAACTCGACCGTCTTTATATATATTATCATGAGTGCACATTATTCTAAATATTTGTAATAATGCACATGTGTCATTTTGGTAATAATTTATTGTATAACTTGTAAAAAATACCAAGTCAAATAATTAAGCGGTTGCACAATTGAACCTATACGCCTTGGTTAAGCATTTAAGCTTAAATTCGTTTGTTCTAAGTACATAACATCGCATATGGTTAAAAAGCTAAGGTATTTTTAGGTCAATAATCTACTCGTGCTAACATTTAGTATTTGGAAGTTTCATTTTATTACTTTTAAAATGTTTTTTTTTAAATAATTAAAGACTAAACTAAACATAAAGAAAAGACTTTATTCCTTCCAATATAATTTGAAAAGACTTTATTCCTTCCAATATAATTTGGTTGCATGAACAATTCATTTTGACGAAAGGTGAAATGAATAATGTGAAATTCCGAAATTTGAACCAAATTTTGGATTATTGTTCGACACAGCATGGAGAAAGGTAGTATTTATGAAAACCACGCCACGATTCGATGAGATTGCATGAGTTTGCAAAAATAGGCCATCCCACCATGACATTAGAGTTTTTGATCTCCACGCGGTAAAAGTTCCGATGAATTTATCAAGTAAACAACTGCGAGATGCATGGGATCAGAGATTTTCCATGAATTTGATAGGGCAAAGGGGAAAATCTCTTCTTTATTTTTTCCATTATTCTTTCTTTCTCTATACGAAAGTAATTTGCTAGATTGACAAGTAGATAACTAATAAAAAGTACAACACACCAACTCAGTGAACAAGATGAAGAAAATGGAGATACAATGCAGTCTCCATAGTATAGATACAACAAACAGAATGAGAGACGTGGGATTCGACTGGCCAATTCATTAAATAAATTTATTTGTGGGAGACACTGTTATTAGTCTTCATGGCCTATGAACTAGGGAGATCATGCCTTAAGTCCGCTTTCGGTAGATTGTACGGTAACAAATTTGGCGACCATACTAGGGAGTTGTGCATTGTTTTTAAGTTTTCAATTTGAAAGTCATTTTCTTTGATTTCTTTGTGAGCCACTTCATTTTTCTCCTAAGCCTTTTTCGCCACCAGATCTTCTCTTTGAAGAGTCTGTTTGACTTCCTTTGAGTCTGTATGTATGATTATCAAACCTTTTGATTGCTCATTTTTGGAGATATTTTCATCCTTGCATTGGGATTTCTCCCAGCGCACTTGGGTAGTATAGCTAGAGCGTCATACCCTAACGGGCGCGATCTTCTTTTCCACAACCTGCGCCTTCGATGCTCAGTTTAGTTTTGCATCCTGTGCCGCTAGCGCATTCCACATACTCACCACCTGCGCCGGGCGCTCTGAGCCTGACCACAGGCTGCGCCGAGCAGTCAATCCTAATGCTTGGTACATCCCTCTCCATTTTTGAGTTTGGTTTGATTTGCAGACCTCTCTGTACTATATTTTCCATTCAGAGATCTTTTGATTTTGCATTGGTAGTGTTTGGATTTGTTTGGATTGATTTTGGGTTCCATTTTGGACAAGTTTGAGACTTGGTAATGGTGGACACTTTAGTCTCCCCCACCTTCATCCACTTGACCTTGCATTCCCTCCTCTCCTCACCTGATCTAGTCATTGCACTGGATCTGTTCCCAGACCTCTTTTGCACACATTATTTAGTGTTGCTTGCATCCGGTTGATTTTGAGTGTCTTGTGTGTTTTTTCAGTTTATTGGAGTGCTTGTCATTTTCCTGAGAATTTCTGAGTGATTAGAGTGCTGCAAGTAGTCTCTTCTTTTCAACCATTTATGTTTGAAAGCGTTATTATTATCAAGTGTTATCTTGGTGCATTCATTGGAAAAAAAAAGTGCTTCATTTTTTACCATTTTCAAGTTCAATTGAGAATTGTAGAAGAAGTTGTTTCATGCATTGGAATTTATCATTCATAAATATTTTGGAAAGTTTTGAAAAAGAATTTAATCACTTGTGTTTTTCACGAATTATGAGCCATTCATTTTCCTGAAAAATCCAAGTGAAATTGAAGCTTTGCAAAAGTGATTCCATACTTGAAGAAGTTATATGCATTTTTGGTCTTCGTGCTTTTAGGCAATCATAGTGAAAATTGAAGAGTTAGCGTGCTCTAAGTAGAATTTCTCCCTTTTAATCACTTAGTTTCATTCTAATTGAAAAGACAAAACAAAATGCTTTGATTTGGATTTGATGTGTTGTTGATTTTCATGTTTTGCTTGAAAAAACAAAAAGAGCTCTTTCATTGTCATTTTTGGTAGATTTGGGATCTGTTGAAATTTGTTGTTTTGGTACAACCACTTGAAAAGATTTCTCCTTCCCGTACATAGATTTCATCAAAAGAAGAGTGCATTTTTCCATGTATATAGGGCTTGCATTATGCTTACGTTTATGTACTCACTTCATGTATTCACCTAACCGTACAGATAAAATTAACGGTAGAGCTAGGTTAAAATCTTTAGTAACTTGTGTGTTAAGTTAGAGATGTGTTCCAACGTCTTAAAACATGGCAACTGTCGTTACTTGCCTGCACTGCATTCCGGGGGTATTATAGTTCTTCCACGTACCAACTAGTATATCGAAGCTCTTTCACATACCACCCGGTATATCGAAGGCTCTTTCACATACCTTAGGGTATATCGAAAGGCACTTCACGTACTCAGCATATATCGAAAGGTGTTTCACGTACTTGGTAGTATATCAGAAGGCTCTTGCCGTACGGTTATGCATTAGACAACACCAACACGGATTTGAGCTCTCACGTACCTTGAGTATATCAAGAGACACTCTTAGGATTCCTGAAACCAATTGAGCTAACCATTTGGCCGTCTTGGCAGAGCAATACACCGAGAACAACACTCGGGGAGCTACTACGCATGTACTATCAGTTAGTTGGGTTATATGGTCAGGGGTATGGTCCTAATCCTCCCTGGTTAGTGCTTTGAAAAATTGGGCCGAGTATAACTGTTGGACCTTGGAGTATATCGCGAGTTGCGAAGCCTTGACAATCTCATGAGGTTCCAGACTTTTGAATCCACACCTATCACATAAGTTTGCTTGCGGCCTTAGTTTTTGTAGATTTTTTCTGGATTGCTTTTCTTTTGTTTAGACTACACCTAGGAGAAAATCTGGTTCAGTCACTCTGGATGAATTTCCTTGGAGAAGGTCCCGCAGAATTTTAAACTTACCACCCAAATATTCCCTTAACCATGAGGTAATTTCGAGGGTAAGAATGGACCCACACGTCACGGTCGTGTCACCTAAAGTAGAAAACCCTACTGTCGACTTGGGGGCACATATGTTTCCTCCAGACTCACCCACCTCCAACCCCTCAAGGGGAGAAGAGGCAAAACTTTCCACTTCACAAGACGTACCTCTCCCTCCCGCATTGTCGGGAGAGCCTGGATCTTTGGAATGGCTAAATTGCACCCAGGATCACCCTGTATTAGTTGCGTTTGGTCCAACTGCACCCTTTTGGGAAACATATCTAGGTCAACAAGTGGCTCATTTTTCCATTTCATCCCCACCCAGTTGGGATACTTTTGATGTACTTCTGGCACCCTTCCGTAACTGCCTAGACATATTACATGTCATGGGCGAGGAATTTCGAAGACAAAGTCTTTTACGAAGGGTTCAAGACCCGGAGTTATTCACATATCGACAGATCCCGATTCATTCTTTATATTATGATTCACCAGAACAATACATCCACAACATGACCACTTATGAACCTGGTCAACCCTCACTTCCTGCAAGTACACCCCTTGGACAGGAGACCGGTTCTATACCTAAAATGACCCAGCCTGTTGAAGGACAACAGTCCAACACTCCTCTTACTACTACGGGAACATTACCCACTCCGCCCCCACCCCAAAACTCGCGGGGAGGATACTCTTTACCTCATACTTTCCTTACAAGTAATGTTAATCCTGTAGCAGATAATCAACAACCCATTTTGGGTCAACCATCGATTAGTGGTCAGCACGTTGTTACTGGGGGGAAACCCCCATCTCCTAACCATAATACTGGAGGAGAAATTCCTATCAGTCATTCCGTTGGAAATTCCTTACCCGCTGGAGCATCCACCATGGGATTATCTCATGTTGGGGGACCATCCAATTCAACTCAACCACCATGGAGTCAAGCGTATCCAGGTTATCTTAACCCTGTGTCGGGACAATTCAATCCCGGAAACGCACTCTACGAGATACCTTATCCCAGAAATCCATACGCTCTATGGGGGCATCAAAATGTTTTATAACATGGATCCCCACCTACCATCCCTCAAGTACCACCACCCCTGTTCGATCCCCCCCCACCTCCTTTTGAAGGCGGCAGGCCGCCATATAATTCCGGAGGAGGCAGACCTCTGCCTTCTTGCAGAGGACCACCTCATTATGGAAACCATGGCCCACTCCCTCCCGATGGAAGAGGTGGAGGACCTCCCCCTTCCGGCGGAGGTGGAGGCCCTCCCCCTCCTGGTGGAGGCAGAGGACCACCCCCCCCCCCGATGGCGGAGGACCCCACCTTATGGTGGAGGACCACCCTATTCTGGTGGCGGTGGTGGAGGACCACCCTATTTTTTTGGAAGTGGCGAAGGAGGACCACACTCTTCCGACGACAGTGGTGGTAGAGGCCCCCACCCTTCCGGTGGTGGTGGTGGAGGCCCCCACCCTTCCAGCGGAGGTGGTGGAGCACCACCCCCTCTCAACGGAGGCGGTGGAGGTACACCTTATCTTGGTGGCGGCGGTGGACCCCCACCATTTGGAGGAGGCCCACCCCCTCCCGGTGGTTGCGGCGAAGCCCCACCTTATGGTAATGGACCACCCTATTATGGCGGCGGACCTACATATGGCCTGGGCAGCACACCCCCTTACGTCCAGTTTCCTCCGGGAACACCCTACAACTAGTTGATGTAAGGTCCCACTGGTCCATACACGACATATCAGTGCTATCAGTACCCGCAGCTGAATCAACAACTGCCTTTCTTGTCCACTTTGGACCTACCCGACCTGTCTCGTCTGACTAATGACCCCATTTTCCACGGATATATTTCGCCACCAATTCGAGTTAAACTACCATCTGATATTCCCAAATTTGATGGCAAACATGGTGAGGATCCAAAAAATTATGTAATGACATACCATTTATGGTGTTCATCCAACTCCTTGATGGATGACTCGATCCGTCTTAGTTTATTCCAACGGACTCTCACCGGCCCAGCTGCCAAGTGGTATATTGAATTAACACCCAACTCTTTTCCCAATTTTCGTTCTCTTGCTATGTCGTTTTTCACCCATTTCTAGTTTCTCATTCGCTATGAGATTGGTATGGACTTACTGACTTCGCTCCATCAAAACACTGTGACTCATATCTCAGATCATATCCATCAATGGAAGAGGAGACGACGTTTTATTAAGGCTCATATTCCAGACCAACTCTTGGTTGACTGGTTCGCAAAGTCTCTTTTACCTGTCGTAGCTCGAGACGTGGCCATGGGAGGGGCCGTCATCGAGGAACAAGCTATTTCCCATGCCCATTACTTAGACCTGGTCTATGCTCAATCCGACACGTTGTATGAAATTATTCCTGACGCGCCCTGCCCTACATATGACCTTGCAAAACCACCCAAGGGACCTCAGACCAATGGCATCATTTGTTTCCTGAACTCCCAGCCTTCTACTCAGACTGGTGGACTGTCAAACCCACAGAGTTCTCCCCCATCCCCACCATAGGCTGGCAGTAGCACCACCACCAAGTCACCCACTCCTGCCTCCACCAAAGAGGTGAATTTTGTTCAATCAGCTTTGTCTCAGAAATTCGGTGGTAATAAGAAAAACAAAGGTAAACCTAATAAATCTTCTAATCAACAGGAGCCCAAGCCCACCCCTGAAGACACCGAACATAAGAGGTGTTAGAAAAACAGGATCATAGAGCAATAACAATAAACAAGATGCAAATACAAATTACACAAACACATTGCAAGAGAGACACCAATATATCGTGGTTCACCCAAGATGGGCTACATCCACACTGAAATTGCCAGTCCTTATTATTATACCATCCAACAAATGAAGGGATACAACCTGCATCACATCCGCTACACTTCCTCTTCACTTTCTCACAGTCTCTCTTTACGATCTCAGAGATATTTACAATGCATAATACCTAATACATCAACCCTAGCCGTGTTACAATGTCTTTCTTTTATAGGGGAAATACAATGGGAAAATACCACGGGTTACCCAAAACCATGGGATCATAAACTGTTGGCGAAAACAACCCCACAAAATTTTTCTCGGGGGTGTTTCCCCCAAACCCCAAGGTTGGGGAACGAGTGCACAGTAAGCCTGGGGTACAAACATGACTAAATAACATCTCTGAATCTGGAAGATCAAGCTCCACAACCAACAATCTCCCACTTGGAGACTGATCACAGCAACTCCACTGCTGCTGTACTTGCTGGACTTGGACTTGGCAAATTTCTCGTCTTCACCTTCATGCTAGAAGGCCAACTCAAACCGAGCAGGAGCTCAGTTTCTCTCTGGTCACTACCTTTGTGAACATGTCTGAAGGATTCTAGATAGTATGTACCTTTTCCAACTTCAACAATTCATATTCCAGAACAAAGCGTGTGAAATGGTACTTGAGTTGTATATGCTTAGTCCTAGAATGGAATGCTGATTTCTTTGCAAGATGAATGGCAATCTGGCTGTCACTATACAGCCTGCTACCCTTCTGCTTCTTACCCAATTCCTCCATAAACCTCTGCATCCAAATCATCTCTTTACTAGCCTCTGTAACAACAACATACTCTGCTTCTGTTGTTGAAAGTGCAACAACCTTTTGCAGTTTCGAAATCCAACTTACTATTGTTCCACCTACAGTAAACACATACCCTGTGGTGCTCCTCCTGCTATCCTTATCCCCTGCCATATCTGCATCAACATATCCCTGTAGAACAGTGTCTGAACCTCCAAAACATAATTCCTGACTGCTAGTACCTCTCAAATACCTGAGAATCCACTGTACTACCTTCCAATGTTCTTTACCTGGATTGTTCATATATATGCTCACAACTCCCATTGCATGTGCAATATCTGGTCTTGTGCACAACATGGCATACATCAAGCTGCCAACTGCTGATTGATAGGGAATCTTGGACATGTAATCTATCTCTTTCTGTGTCTTGGGACACATTTCCTTACTAAGATTGAAATGGATGGCCAAAGGTGTACTAACTGGTTTTTCATTCTGCATTCTGAACCTCTCCAACACCTTTTGTATGTACTCACTCTGAGACAATGTCAATTTGCGATTTTTCCTGTCTCTCGTTATTCTCATACCAAGGATTTGCTTTGCAGCACCCAAATTCTTCATTGCAAATGAATTAGCTAGCTTCCTTTTGAGTACATTTATATCCTGCATGTTAGACCCTGCAACAAGAATGTCATCCACATACAATAAGAAGATAATATATCTTTCATTGTCTAGCTTATTGAAATAAACACAGTGGTCAAAATGACATCTACTATAACCCTATTCTGTCATAAACTTGTCAAATTTTAAATACCACTACCTTGGAGCTTGCTTCAAGCCATACAAGCTCTTCTTCAACCTACATACCAGATCCTGCTTCCCTTTGACCTCATACCCTTGTGGCTGCTGTATATATATCTCTTCCTCCAAATTCCCATGAAGAAAGACTGTTTCTACATCTAACTGTTCAAGATGCAAATTTTCTACCGCCACTAGACTTAAAATTGTCCTAATTGAAGTCATCTTAACAACAGGAGAAAATATTTCATCAAAATCTATACCTTTCTTCTATGGAAACCCCTTTACAACAAGTCTGGCCTTATACCACTTCTTGCCTCCTTCTTCTTCCTTCAACCTGTAAATCCATTTGTTCTGCAATGCTCTTTTACCAGGAGGCAACTGAACCAAATCCCAAGTCTGGTTTCCTACCAATGAGTCCATCTCCTCATTCATGCCTTGCTCCCACTTCTTTCTAGTTTCCACCTGCATTGCTTCTTAATAAAATTCTAGTTCACCAGTGGTGTTCTCTTAGAATGGATGCCTAATGAGGGCATCCAGGAGCCATTTTAATTATCAACCCATGGGATGTACAAACTTCAGAGGTGCAGGCACTATATGTGCTCTTATAGGATAGTCTTTATCGTCGTTGGGTGTTGGTATCAATGTTTAAAGGTTTTCCTAAAAGAAATCGAATAAGCTGGGAAAGGATTGCCTAATTTATGGATGAAAAATACCTATGCTAAGAAGTTCAAATGTTGAAAATAGTAAATCTATGTTAAGGAATTCAAATGCGGAAAACAATAAATCTATGTTTAAGGAATTCAAATGCTGAAAACAATAAATCTATGTCAAGGAATTTAAATGCTGAAAACAGTAAATATGTCTCTAAGAATTGACTAACTGAAAAGAGTGAATTTATACTATGAAATTGAATACTGGAAACGTAGCAGATCTATTCGAAAATAATGATAGCTGGATCTTTAATCTAAGAAGCAATTACTGTAAATCGAATGCATAAAACTAGAAGTCTGGTCTATCCTATTCAATTGCCAAAACCAAGTTCAGAATGCCATTATCTAATGTTATGAATTAATCAAAACTTTAAAAAGTGATTATTATTAATTAACCACGGTATTGAAAGTAAGCAATCTTTATGAGAAACCATAATAATGGGAGAGTGCATAAGCTTTAAGATCTGGATCACTATTTCAAAAGCAATGCGAGCACATTGGGAATAGATGCTTAAAATATGCCTTGGGAGAATGCTGCTACAGGACTACTGAAACATCGTTACCGAACTACAGAATGCGTTATAACCAACTACAGAATCAGAATGGTCGTTTTACTACAGAAATCAAATCGTACTATTTAACGCCATTTAAATACTTTCATATGCAATGTAGATTCAGTCAATGTAAAGCACATAATGAAAAATACCTGAACAGTAAGATCTCCTGACTTACGTGTTGGAGGGGCCCTCTCCAACCCGTACTCACGAGTGAGAAAACTTATATACGCCGAATTGAAAGCAACATCAAATCTTTATTCAAAATAGTAACTTTATGGTTTGATAAAGGTTTGTAACTCAAATTATCTCAATAGTATAAAAACGTAAAACGATGGTTCTAAAAAATGGCAACAGGACCCTCTCGCTAACCGAGAGGCCCGTATATATATGCCTCTAATGCTTAACCTAACTATATGTCTAATTTCCGATTCTATTTGAATAGGAGTTCTCTCTAGAAATCAGGGAAAAATGAACTGAGCTTTGTATGATCTTTCAGTCCTTCGCTTGATCTGTGTGTTTGTCCCTTACTGTACCTGGACCTACTCAATCATACTCGATTTTCATATAATTAGTTTATTGAACACGCTTTCAGACATACAAGAATAATCTCTAAAACAACTTCATTAAATAATCAAGGTAAATCATTTCTCCCACAAAACAAGTGTATTTCTTCACCCTTTCTTGTGCTTTACTTTGGGGAAAAAGGCTATCAGATACCTGTAACTTGGACTCATCATTCTCCCCCATACTTGAAGGATTCACCCATCCCTGGGTGACATATTCAGTTCTTCGACGACTTCTCTGATGTCCCATGCTACCACCCTGGGGGTCCCTGCCTTCCTGTAGTAGCCCATGCTCTGATCCTCCTTGACCCATGCTCTCCTCTCTTCTTCCTCATTAATTTGTTCCTTAATAACAGGAGGAAGGAAAAATGGGGGATTTAGTCTCATTCCAATTCATCTGAGCTGACTCTTTATCAAGGATTCTCGGTACAGTTTAGCTTTGACAAGAGAAGCTTCCAATCTGAGTGGGGTGTGAAGCTCCTTTCTTTTTAGATCATTTGCTACTCTGCGCCATCTTTCATTAATAGACTCATGAACCTCCTTGTGTGTGCTCTGGAGAGTAACATCAAAGTGTGCCACAGCCTCTCGCTGCTTCACAAGGAGAATGGGGATCAGCTCCTCATCCTGGGTGAGGATCCTATGGTTGTAAATTATTCTTTCAGGGTGAGTCACCTCTTCCCTGACCATTAATGGAGTTTTCCATTTTGCTGCAACGTAAATGTGGTAGTCCTGAGCTCGTTCAATTTCGTGATTCATCAATGAACACAGTGCCCTCAACTGGAAATCGCCCATGTAAGGGTTTGGCGACTAGTTGGGTGAGCTCTAAACTACAAAATTGTGCAAGAAAAATTCACTTAGCTGGTCCTTCTCCAACTTTGTGGATTTTAGAGATGCATCCATAAATTCTTTGGGGGATTTTATCTCTATCGAGAGTCCCTGTTTTAACCTTTGGAGCTGGAATTTGCCCCACTTTTCTTGTAGATAAACTGCATAAATTACTAATGGAGGCCTGAGGTCCAGTAGTTTATCATATATTTTAGTGGTAGTAGCCAAAATGTCCCTCAATTGAACAATCTCCTGGTCCTTTTTGGCTAACTCCTCTTGTGCCTCAGCCAATTTCTCTTTAAGTGCTGAATTTTTCTGCTCAGCTAGTTTTAGCTCCCCTGCATGATGCATTTTTAATATTTGTGTCTTTTCAGGTGAAAACAGGGGAGACATTGGCTGGCTTCCTGATTCAATTCTCAGTGTTGCCAGCTCCTTTATGAGATTTTCTAGTTCTGCCCATGCCTCAGCGAGTTGGCTGACGACCCCATGGTTTTCATTGTGCTCAGGAAGGTTCCCCTGGAAGTTGTCTTGCTCTTCTTGTGCATTCTGTTCTTCTTGTTCATCCAGCTCTTCTTTTGCATCCTGCTCTTCTTGTTCATCCTACTCCTCTTCTACATCCTGCTCTTTCTGTTCATCCAGCTCTTATGGTGTAGTGGGATCTTCCTGATCTACCCAAAGATCATCATCCTCATCAGACACATTTTGAACTAAGGGACTGGGTTCCCTTTTCTCCTCCTTGGTAATTCGGATTCTGGATGCTTGTGTGAATCTTTTATTTCATCTCTTCGGCCCTTGATTGCTGGTAGAAATCCTTGGGTTCGTTTTGGGGGAGTCATCTCATGAATTCTTTATCTTCACCAGGGTATCAACCACGCTATCCAGGTCGATTTTCCTCTTAGTCCCTGATGTAGAGGCGGTCTTGCTCTTTGATCCAGGAGGTAGGGGTATGCCAACTGTGGGTGTACCCTTCATTCTTTGAACATCATCAGCAGATACCAACACGAATTCTTCCCAAGAAAGCTCTGGGATCTGCACTTTTAATTCCCCACAAACGATCAATTTGATCAACCCATGGTGGGCTAAAGCCTCCTCTTTTCCTTTAATCACTTTCTTGCTCATTTCTGCCAGGGATAGAAGCAGATAGTATGGAATTCTAATGTTGTTGTTCGGTGGAAGATGGACCCTGTGCCTTAACAACTCCAGAATTTGAAAATGAAAAATAGGAACATAACATAGCCTACCAGTGCATGTAATGTATTTCCGGACGATTGTAGCCATTTCATCCCATGGTGCTGGCATGGAGAGTCTTTTGACTCCATTTTTATCTTCGTCGTAGACCTTTCCTTGCTCGAAAAATGTTTCCTTTGCTTCATGGTTTGCCTCCCGGTCATCCTTGCTCCAATGCAGACCCATTGGTAGACCAGCGAATTTGGCAATCACTTCATCATCCAACCTTATACATAACCCCTTCACTTGGGTGATGAACTATTCATCCTTGATATGCTTTAAATTTCTTGCAAACTCCAGAGCCACCCCTGTGTTGTATCCTTTCAATCATAAGATGAAAGGCATCCATCCCGTGTTGCGGATGATTGTTAAGATTCGCGGGTTCTGATAAATAGCGCTGTGTTCCTCTGGTTCGCTTTTCTTGAGACCTTTTTTCATTTTGAAATCCTTTACTATAACAATAAACCAACACTTGGAGTGTGGCTATCTTACCTCAAATGGTCGAGGTTGATTACAGGTTCGAGGGCTAGATCGCTGGCTGCGTGACCACACTAACTTCCAGTTCCTTGCTTCTGGAGAGTTCTGAGAGGTTTCGTATATGCAAAACTGGCTTTTTGGAAGATTATGCAGCCTTACTTAACTGCCTTCTGCACTTATCCTCATCAATGTTTGTTGTACTTGCTGCTTGATTGAGCCCTGCATTTCGTTTCATGATTGTACATTGCACTTCTGCTCCGATTATTTGGAAGTATGGTGGCTAGATGCAGGTTTATCATTTGCTGACATGACGAAGGTGTCTAATCATGATCTCGTGAGGTAGTCTGAACCTTGCCGCTGAATTAATTTAAAAGCTGTCTTCAGCTTCAAAAATAACCGTTTTGCGAGATAATGATTTGACCTTAAAAATAAAACAAAGATGTTTAGAGATTACCTCGTTATGCTTCAGCGTACCTGAGTTCATGATTTGGATCGATTTTTATGTGCGCTAGATTTGTAGTAGATTTTGGCATTGTCTGTAGTAAATTTTGGCATGTCAGTAGTTATGTGCGCTTGCTTCTTTTTCCTTTGGTTCGTTTGAATTTGCTGTATTAGCCGCTTTTGAACTTCGTGCCATTTTTTTTATTATTTGATTTTGTGATGATGCTTTTGCATTGGGTTGTTGATTATTCTTTGTGTTGGCTGGCTCTCTTGAATATATGGCAGGCTCGCGTGAAAATATTGCAGATGTGATTGAATAGCTTGTTTGCTGGAAATGAATTCTGTAGTAGTTGATACCTTTGCTTTCTTCTTGATTCATTGTTGGCTCGCTTGATTAGATTGTCTGCAGTTGGTATGCTGCTTCTTCGTGGGGATGTATGATGCCCTGCAATTTTACCTTATCATTTCTGTAGTTTGTTATTTGGCATTTTGCTCATCCCCCTTTCTCATGTTTTTTTCTTATCATTTTGTTTTTCTTGTTTTTTTTCATTCCTTTTTTCATTTTGCTTCCTTTTTTTTTCAGCAATTTTTCTCTTTTTATTATTATTATTATTATTTTGAATTGAATTTCAATGATTTTCTATGGTCTCTATCAGCATCAGTTGTTGCTGGTAGAGTACCTGTGTAAATTCCTCCTTTGACTGTGGCTTCTTGTAAAGTTTGAGCCGATGTCCATTTACTATCATGGGGAACTCCTCTTCATCAATTGTAATGATACTTATAGCTCCATTTTCATAGATCTTTTGAATTATGTAAGGTCCCATCCATCTGGTTGTTAGCTTTCCCTTGAATGTGTGAAACCTGGAGTCATAGAGTAGTGCCCAGTCACCTTCCTTGAACTTTTTATCCTTTAGGTGTTTGTCATGCCACTTCTTCCTTTGCTGTTGGATGATTTCAGTATGGGAAAGTGCTTGCTGGCATTGCTCATCCAGTTGATTCAATTGTAGCATGCATTCTTGTTGTATCTCTGATAGTTCCATATTTAACTCAGCTGCAATTCTTAATGTCTTTATTTCAAATTCAATTGGCAGCATGACTTTCTTTCCATATACTAGTTCATAAGGTGTGAATCCTGTTGTTGTCTTCCATGTGGTATTATAGGCCCAAACTGCCTCACTCAGTCTGTCAGCCCAATCTCTTTTATGGAGTTGGACAGTCTTTGTCAAAATCCTCTGTAATTCTCTGTTGGTTACCTCAGCTTGACCATTTGCTTGAGGGTGATAGGAGGAGGATTGTCTCTGCTTGACATTGTTTCTTTTAAGAAAGTCTTCTATTAAATTTGATGTAAATTGTGGCCCTTGATCAGAAACTAGTTCTCTTGGTACTCCAAACCTGTGAAAGATCTGCTCAGTGAAGAATTTTTCCACGTTGGTTTCATCTACTGCAGCAAGTGCTGCTACCTCAGTCCACTTTGTAAGCTAGTCAGTGCATACCAGGATGTAGCTTTTCTAATTAGACTATGGGTTGATTGGACCAACAAAATCAAATCCCCATTTTTCGAATGCCTCCAAGGAGATTTGTGGATGGAGTGGCATTTCTTCTTTTTGTGTTGGTTTCCCCATCCTTTGGCAGTCATCACAATGTGAAGCATATTCATAAGCATCTTTGTGGAGTGTTGGCCAATAGTACCCTGTTTGCAAAATTTTATAGGCTTTCCTCTTTGCAGCATAGTGTCCTCCACATGGTTCATTGTGAGTGGCATGCATTATGTCATGTACTTCATCTTATCTAATGCACCTTCTGAGTATTTGATCTGGTCCTTGTTTGAAGAGCATGCCCTCTATCCATGTGTATGTGGCACTTTTCCTTATTACTTTAGTCTTTTCTTTGTAACTGTAATGTTCTGGAAACTTCCCAGACACTAAATAGTTTGCTATGTTAGCAAACCATGGGATTCTTGTGGATATGGAAAAAAGGTGCTCATCTGGAAAACTGTCATTGATCATTTCATTGTCTTGTCCATGTGTGAGACTAGATAGAAATTCAGCCACCACATTGTGTTTGCCTGGCTTGTCTAAGATCGTGATGTCAAACTCTTGGAGGAGTAGCAGCCATCTAATGGCTCGAGCACTTGTGTTGGGTTTGTTCATGAGATACCTTATGGATGAATGGTCTGTATGGACAAAAAATTGGTAGCCAGTGATATAGTGCCTGAATTTACTAATGGCATGTATGACAGCCAAAAATTCCTTCTCGGTGTCAGTATAATTTAATTCTGCCCCTGCCAAATTTTTACTGATATAATATATTGCATAGGGATTCTTCTCTTTTTTCTGTCCAAGAACAGACCCTATTGCCTTTCTGATGCATCTGAGTGGATGTGGAATGGAAGTGCCCAGTTCGGTCCTTGGAGTACTGGAGCTGTAATTGTTTTCTCCTTAAGTTTATCAAATGATGTCATGCAATGGTTTGTCGATATGAACTCAGTGTCTTTTGTGAGAAGGGCAAGCATTGGTGCAACAATCCCGCTATAATTTTCAATAAATCTCCTGTAGTACCCTGTTTGTCCAAGGAAACTTCTCACATCCCTTTGTTTGACAGGTGGTGGCAGCGTTTTGATTACTGAAACTTTTGCTTGATCAACCTCTATCCCCCTTTGTGATATATGGTTCCCTAGAACGATGCCTTCTTCCATTAACATTCTGCATTTGTCATTGCTCAGACATAAGCTCATCTCAATACATTTTTTCAATACTAATTCAAGATGGTTTAATGCCTGGTCAAAGTTTTGTCCATAGGGTGTGAAGTCATCCATGAAGACTTCCATTTGATCATTTATGAAATCAGAGAATATACTTAGTATGGCCCTTTGGAATGTTGTTGGAGCATTACATAACCCAAAGGGTAGTACTCTGTATGCATAAGTACCCCAGGGGCATGTAAACGTTGTCTTTTCTTGATCAACTGGCTGTATTAAAATTTTGTTGTACCCACTGAAGCCATCCAAAATGAGAAATACGTGTTCCCAGCTAATGTGTCCAGCACCTGATCGATAAATGGGAGTGGAAAGTGATCTTTCTTGGTTGCTTTATTTAGCTCTCTGTAGTCCACACAAATTCTCCATTTGCCTCCTTTTTTGGGGACTATAACCAATGGTGAGATCCATTCGCTGTCAGAGATGGGATAAATGAACCCAACATCTAATAACTTCTGTAGTTCTACTTTGACAATGTCCTTTAATGCTGGGTTCAGCCTCCTTTGTGGTTGCCTGATAGGAATAGAACCTTCTTTGATGTAAATGTAATGTTTGCAGATATCAGGATGTATACCCTTCATGTCTGCATATGTCCATGCAAAAGCTTTATTTTGTTCTGATAGTACCTTCATTAACCGAATTTCTTGCTCTGGCTTCATATTGGAATTAATGTTGACTGTCTTTCCAGGCATAATTTCTACTGTCTTTTCTTTTTCTGATTGTCCTTCCAGAGATAGCACTTCTGCCCATATTTTATTTAAGTTCTGGTTTGAACTTTCACCTTCTTGTTGCTGGCCTGTGTCAAAAAATCTTTCAAGACCATCATTGTTAGAATATGCATTTTGTATAAACCTATCTATATGACCATCTTCATCTATGGCTTTTAATGATAGTGCAACATCAATTGTTAGTATAGGTCGTAGGTTTTGATTTGGTGTGTCGTGATAATCATCAGTCCAATTTTGGTATTCTAAGTCTGAAGATTTCCTTGCTGGTGGGTAAATCGTGATTTTCTTCCTGGCATGTCCACTGGTGATAGTCATGTTTCCTGATCTGCAACCTATGTAAGCATCTGCAGTTTCCAACCAAGGTCTTCCTAGTATGATTGGATAACCACTAAGTTTGCTTTTTACTTCGATGACTATGAAATCAGCTGGGTATTCCCAGGATTCGATATTGATCATAATGTCTTCGAGCATCCCTTCGGGTTTCACAGTGGAAGTGTCAGCTAGCTGGAGTACTGTAGTTGTTGGTCTAACCATTGATTGGAGTCCTAGGTATATCATGGTTTCCTTAGTCATCACATTTATATCAGCTCCCAAATCGATTAAGCTTCTATTTATTTGTCTGTTACTGATGGTGACGTTTACTACAAGACTTCCAGGATCGAGATATTTAGGGTTAATAATAATACCCAACATTAAATCAGCTAATTGTCCCACTACATTTATGGTTGGCGGGTCACGCTTCCTTCTCCCAGGTTTCTTCAGACAATTTTCTCTAATAATTTTGTTACAGACGGGCACATCCCTTATGGCTTGCAAAATCGGAATTTGGATGTTTAAGTGCTTTAATTTGTTTAAAATTGCATTTTCTTCTTCCTCTTTTGTACTTTGTACAAGTTGCTCTGGAAATGGAGGGTTTTTGTTTCACGTGAGTGGTTGAGTGTCTTCCTTGTGAGGGTCTGGTTCATCCGGATATTGAATATGGGGTTTTGTCGTTTGTTCGTGAGCTTTAGGTTCTTGGATATGCTGTGCATGTGTATTTTGCAATGTTTTCCCAGACTTGAGGTTTATTTCGTTTATTTCCATGGTGTCTACTACATAGGTAGGGGATTGTGTGATTTCAACGTTATAAGTCTGTTGTTGTTGTGGAGGTCTATTATTATTAGGGTTTGGGATGGGTTGGGATGGAATTGGTGGGGGTCGGGGGGTGGTTGAGTCTGTGGGGGCAGCATAATAAGTGGCTATAGTAATGGGGTTCTCCAATTTGATGGATGGGGGTATTGATTTGCATAATTCGTGGTTGATGGAGGAAAAGGTGGGGTGTATGGAGGGTAAGACAGTGGGTAATAAGGTTGTTGATAAGGTGGTTGATAAGTTTGCTGATTTTGCTGATAAGTTTGCTGATTTTGCTGCCATTGGTTTGGATTTGGCTGTGCTTGTCATGGATTTGGTGCAGAGTTCCAATTTTGTTGGCTTTGATTATAGTAGGCTTGATTGCTAGGTTGGTATGTTTTAACAAAATTACTCCTCCTTTGATTTACAAAACAGAGTTGTTCTATTGCACCTTCTGTTGTGGGATCTTGAATAGAAGCCTTACATGAGGGTAAGATGGGACATTTATTAGTGGAGTGATCATCAGTAAAGAGACCACATATTTCTATGGTGTTTAATGTGCACTGCCCCTTCTCATGTTTCTTTCTACAACGAGGACGAAATACTGCCAAGGCTTGGTTAATTTCATCCTGCTTCTTCTTTATTTGGAGTGCATCAAGTTGCATGGCCAAGGATTATAGGATGTCAGTTTTCATGTCATCAAGGAGGTTCCCTAGATCAGATTTTGTAAGGTTTGGTCCTGCAGATGATGATGATCCTATGGATAGATGTGTATCTCTTATCCCGTTTTTTCTTTTCCTAGACCTAGAATGATTTTTGAAGATCTATAGTATTTGGTCATAATTTTTCTGGAATATGTCTCCATCTCCCAAGAGGTTTAAGTTCTAAAAATTCTCTTCTTTGATCCCTCTAAGAAGGACAAGTTTCAGCGATTCAGGGTCTAGCGTGCAATGGTTAGCTCGTTTGTAGCTGAGCTAGAAACGCTGGGCATAGTCTTCTAAGGATTCACGGTCTCCCTGCTGCATCCTAAATATTTCATCCCTTGTATCTTTTGCTTTGAAGTAGTCCCTATATTTTTCTAGGAATGATTGTTTCATTTGGTCCTAGCTGAAAATAATATTTCCTTCTAAACTCATGAACCACCTAAGTGATAAATCTTTCAGTGTGGAGGGAAAAAGCCTCCATTTTTGTGAATCCGTAGTGTAATCAAAGGATCTGCAAACTACCTCAAACTCAAATAGGAATGTGTCAGGATCTTCTGAATTCAACCCATGGAAGTTTGGCAGATTGTTATGGTTGATATTCTTCATCCTGGCATCTCCAAGAGGTATGCTAATGGGAAAGGTGAACAACTCTCTAGGTTCCTCTTCTTCGTCTGCCATGTTGGTGTTTGAGCTGGAACTAGCAGAGAAGTTGTCTCTGTTTGGATCGTATGTGGAATCAGTTTCATTTTCAGAGTTTAGGAATTCAAACTGAGAGTGGTTAGAACTGTTGTTACCGTTGTTGCTCATGGGATGCCTAGGCAGAAATCGTCCAAACCTATCCCTTTTCCGACGAGGAATTCATTGGTAATATATATATATATATATATATATATATATATATATATATATATATATTTAATATGTGAATTTTCTTTTCTTTTTGTTTTGTTTTTGAAGATGTCTCCTAAAATATTTAGCACCTCCCCGAAAACGACACCAAAAAGTGGTGTGCTCTTAGAATGGATGCCTAATGAGGGCACTAGACCAGGAGCCTACTTTAATTATCAACTCGGGGGACATACAAACTTCAGAGGTGCAGGCACTATATGTTCTCTTATAGGATAGTCTTTGTCGTGGTTGGGTGTTGGTATCAATGTTTAAAGGTTTTCCTAAAAGAAATCGAATACGTTGGGAAATGATTGCCTAATCTATGGATGAAAAATACCTATGCTAAGAAGTTCAAATGTTGAAAACAGTAAATATATGTTAAGGAATTCAAATGCGGAAAACAATAAATCTATGTTTAAGGAATTCAAATGTTGAAAACAGTAAATCTATGTTAAGGAATTTAAATGCTAAAAACAGTAAATATGTCTCTAAGAATTGACTTGCTGAAAAGAGTGAATTTATACTATGAAATTGAATGCTGGAAACGTAGAAGATCTATTCTAAAATAATAAAAGTTGGATCTTTAATCTAAGAAGCAATTACTATAAATCGAATCCATAAAACTAGAAGTCTCTTCTATCCTATTCAATTGCCAAAAACAAGTTCAGAATGCCATTATCTAATGCTATGAATTAATCAAAAATTTAAAAAGTGTATATCATTAATTAACCACGGTATTGAAAGTAAGGAATCTTTATGAGCAACCATAATAATGGGAGAGTGCATAATCTTTAAGATCCGGATCACTGTTTCAAAAGCAATGTGAGCACATAGGGAAATAGATGCTTAAAATATGCCTTGGGAGAATGTTGCTACAGGACTACTGAAACAGCGTTACCGAACTACAGAATGCGTTATAACCAACTAAGGAATCAGAATGGTTGTTTTACTACAGAAATCAAATCATACTATTTAACGCCATTTAACTGCTTTCATATGCAATGTAGATTCAGTCAATGTAAAGCACATAATGAAAAATACCTGAACAGTAAGATCTCCTGACTTACGTGTTGGAGGGGCCCTCTCCAACCCGTACTCACGAGTGGCCCTCTCCAACCCGTACTCACGAGTGAAGAAAACTTATATACGCCGAATTGAAAGCAACATCAAATATTTATTCAAAATAGTAACTTCATGGTTTGATAAAGGTCTGTAAGTCAAATTATCTCAACAGTATAAAAACGTAAAACGATGATTCTCAAAAATGGAAACAGGACCCTCTAGCTAACCGAGAGGCCCGTATATATATGCCTCTAATGCTTAACCTAACTATATGTCTAATTGTCGATTCTGTTTGAACAGGAGTTCTCTCTAGAAATTAGGGAAAAAGGCACTGAGCTTTGTATGATCTTTCAGTCCTTCACTTGATCTGCATGTTTGTCCCTTAGTGTACCTAGACCTGCTCAATCACACTCAATTTTCATATAATTAGTTTATTGAACACGCTTTCAGACATACAAGAATAATTTTTAAAACAACTTCATTAAATAATCAAGGTAAATCATTTCTCCCACAAAACAAGTGTATTTCTTCACCCTTTCTCGTACTTTACTGTGGGGAAAAAGGCTATCAGATACATGTAACTTGGACTCATCAACCAGCATCAGTCATCAATAAATAATACAGTGAAGGAGAGTATTGTTCAAGGATTCTACTTAACCTAGTAGATCTTCTTACACTTGTAGGAGTTTCAGGTACTTGCTGCTGTTCTTGATTTTATGGCACCTTTGGAACATCATTTTATTCAATTTCATCAAGTATTGTGTACTCTGTGTTTTCCTTTTCTTGTTTCTTTCCCCGCAACTGATCTTTATACATGACCTTTTCATTGAATATCACATCTCTACTCCTGATGATTTTTTTTATTTTCATAATCCCATAAGTGATAACCAGATTCATCAACCCCATATCTAATAAAGGTACATTTCTTGGATTTAGCTTCAAACTTTGTTCTATTTTCTTTATCAATATGGACAAATGATTCACAACCAAATGTTCTCAGAAATGAGTAGTTTACCTTTTCACCTGTCCATGCCTCCTCTGGAATACCACCATCCAAAGCACTTAAAGGCCCTCTGTTTATTAAATAAACAACAATATTTACAGCATCTACCCAAAACTGTAAGGGAAACCCTGCATGCAATCTCATACACCTTGCACACTCCATGATCGTTCTATTTATCCTTTCTGACACACCATTTTTTTGTGGTGTTCCTAGGACTTTCTTCTTTCTACGAATCCCATGGTATGAATAGTAACTATCAAACTCCTTGCCACAGTACTCATCTTCATTATCAGATCTGAAACACTTCAACCTTTTTCCTATCTCATTCTCAACCAAAGCTTTCCACTTCTTAAAAGTAGCGAACACATCAAATTTATGTCTAATGCAATAAACCCAAGTTTTGCTAGTTGCATCATCAATAAATGTAACATAATAATGAGAGCCACCAAGAGATTGTACCTGAGCCGGTCCCCATACATCTATATGCACAAGGTCTAAATTTTCATTCTTCTTTTGTTTCCCAACCCTGAGAAATATGACTCTCTTCTGTTTTCCATAAACATAGTTCTCACATAATTCTAAACTTACCTTTTTCAAATCTGGCAGCAACTTCCTTGAGTGGAGAATCTGCATCCCCTTCTCACTCATGTGGCCAAGCCTATGATGCCACAATGCTGTATCTGTTCCTGTGGAAGCTAAAGAGATAGAATGGTCAGTATTATAAAGACATAAATACAACGTACCTACCTTGTCTCCTTTTTCTATCACCATTGATCCTTTAGTGATCTTCCACCACTTTTCTCCAAACGTGGATAGTCAGCCGCCATCTCCCAACTTCCCTATTGAGATCAGATTTATTTTCATAGCAGGAATATGCCTAACATCTTTCAGTAGCCAATCAGTTCCATTCTTAAATTTTATCCATACCTTACCCATTCCAACAATTTTACATGGCTCATCATCACCCAATAAAACATGTCCAAAATCGCCTGGAACATAATCATGAAAATATTTCCTATGGGGTGTACCATGAAATGAATCCCTTGAATCTACTACCCAATAATCACTAGTATTATCTAATGCAAGAATCAAAGCATCTTGTAACACATCACCTGCTACATTTGCTTCCTAGGTAGTTTCCTGCTGTCCATCTCCTTTCTTCTTTAGAGATCTGCAGTCTTTCTTCAGATGTCCTTTCTTTCCACAGTTCTAACACTCTATCTTTCCCAGTCTGGACTTGGATCTACCTGTTTTAGACTTGCCATGATTACCTTGTCTCTTTCCTTTCTCCCTTTGTCTTCCCCTGCTCTCCATGGTCAACGCATTACCTGATATCTCACCTGTGATTTTTCTTCGCATTTCCTCGCTAAGAATAACACTAACAACATTATCAAATATCAAGGTGTTTGAACCAGAAACATAGTTACTTACAGCCATGACCAATCCATTCCATATTTCTAGAAATGCACACAAGATTAGAAGAGCCCTAACCTCATCATCAAAGTTCACACTTACAGAACTTAGCTGATTTGTAACCGTATTAAATTCATTTAAATGATCAGCAACAAATCCACCTTCAGACATCTTCATATTAAATAAACGCTTCATTAGAAATACCTTGTTGGAGGCCGAGGGTTTTTCATACAGCTTACCCAATGCGCTCATCAAACCCTCCGTTGTCTTTTCTTTTGAGATATTGAAAGCCACCGACGAAGCCAAGGACAAACGTATTGTTCCCAGTGCCTTTCTGTCAAGAACCTCCCATTCTTCGTCCTTCATAGTCGCCGACTGCTTTTCTCTTCTTCCCAATGGTAGGAATAGATCCATCTGGTATAGATAGTTCTCCATTTGCATCTTCCATAACTGGTAGTTTTGGCCATTAAATTTCTCGACCTTAAACTTTCCTTCTTCCATCATTGCTCCCACTCAAACCAGAAACCCTAGTTTCCTGCATGTTTATCTGCCAAATAGACCTTTGGCTCCGATACCAATTGTTAGAAAAACAGGATCGCTGAGCAATAACAATAAACAAGATGCAAATACAAATTACACAAACACATTACAAGAGAGACACCAATATATCGTGGTTCACCCAAGATGGGATACGTCCACACTGAAATTGTCAGTCCTTATTATTATACCATCCAAGAAATGAAGGGATACAACCTGCAGCACATCCGCTGCACTTCCTCTTCACTTTCTCACAGTCTCTCTTTACGATCTTAGAGATATTTACAATGCATAATACCTAATACATCAACCCTATCCGTGTTACAATGTATTTCTTTTATAGGGGAAATACAATGGGAAAATACCACAGGTTACCCAAAACCATGGGCCCGTAAATTGTTGGCGAAAACAACCCAATTTTTTTTTCTCAGGGGCGTTGCCCCCGAACCCCCAATTCTCGAGGGTGCTACCCCTGTAACTAGAGGGCATGTCCCCGGAACCCCCTTTTTAAGGGCACTTCCCCAAACCCCAAGGTTGGGGAATGAGTGTATAGTAAGCCTGGGGTACAAACACGACTGAATAACATCTTTGAATTTGGAATATCAGGCTCCACAACCAACAAGAGGAAGTTGAAGTATCCTTGTTTACTGTGTGGTGGTGACCATTTCTCTAAGGAATGTCCTCACCGAGACGAAGTACAAAAGTTTCTCAAAGGAAACCCTACTCCCGTAGTTCTCAACGATCGTTTCCCCACTCAGAACCAACAACTGATTGCTCAAACCTCTCCTTCACACGGAGAGGCATCCTCCACTGTGCATGTTCTCATGATGCGTAGTGAGATAGTTAACTTGAACACACATTTACGCTCGTACGACTGAGTCCCTCAGAAGGAACCTGTTGGAAGTAATACTGAAAAGGCTTCCACTTCTATTCCCGGCGTCACTGTGCCACACACTTCTCTCACCATTGAGAATCCTTATTTAGAGTCAGTGTTGCATCCGCCCCAGAGCACGATTCAGAAAGCAATTTTCAATCACAATGCTCAAGCAGCTCAAAACTACAACATTGTAGAGGACTTGGCACAAGCTCCTTGTGCAATGTGGATGCTTGAGTTCTTGCAGAACTGTCCCAACCAGCGCAAGACTCTTCTCACTTCCATTGGAACTGTTGATCTGTATTCCTCTAATACAATCATGTTCCGACTCGAGTACTTTAAACTGAGGCTTTCCCACTAGTTGGAATTTCAAGTTGCCACGAAGCTTGCTGGGAAGACAATCCATCGTACCATCTTGGACGAATGTGCCTCTACCTCGGTCATGTCGATATCATGTTGGAGAGCCATTGGTTCTCCTGAGTTAAACCATTCTCCCACCACTTTGAAAGCATTCGACAGTCGTGGTTTCTAACCACATGGGCTATTACAATCCTTGGCAGTAGAGTTGGGGGGTAAGACTGCAACCATTAACATGGAAGGGGTTGAAGCCCCTTTAGATTATAATCTCTTACTTGGTTGTAATTGGTTTTATGCCATGACTACTGTCACATCATCTGTCTTCTGCATTGTGCAATTCCCCACCAAGGCCGAATTGTCACTATCGACCAACTGGACTTCTGTACACCGGACAATGCTACTCATCCCGATGATAATGTCTCATTACTCGGGAAATATTCACAACCATATGAGAGTGTGGGGGTCGACCTCATAAAATATTCATCTCTTATGGGTGTTTTCCCAACCTCGGATCCCCCTAACCATGTTTCCACGGTGAACATGATATCCTGTTTTCCCAACTCCACTGATCCATGGCTCATACCCGACGAAGCCACTATGCACCTGCTTGGAGATACCATGCCTCTTTCACCCACTGAACTCACTTACGAGGCTATCCAGTCAGCACCCGAGGACCACTTGGTTGTGGCCTCTACATCCCATTCTCTACAATGGACGTCGTCCTTACCTGATCCTCTGCTCCAGACTTTTCTGTTTGACGATTCCATCATGGATATTATGAGTGCGGATGATCCTCTGTGGGAAGACCTCCACCATCGATCATCTTTCCTTCCCCCATTGGATTCTGTAGAGAACAACATTACCACCATTTTCACACCGGATGTCTACCCTTTCCCTTAGTCCCCGATACTCACATGTCATACAGACATCGAGGGAAACTTGGTGAACGTTGAAGCCACCATCCCAATTGACATCTTGGTTACCCCTAGTGTACTGGAACATATTCGTTTAGGCCAGAAATGTTCCCTTGAATAAATTACTACTTTTACGGCCTTATTCAAGCAATTCCAAGACGTGTTTGCTTGGACCTATGAGGAAATTACTAGGATAGACCCTGCTATTGTTTCACATGAAATCCAAACCTATCCCGATGCTAAATCAGTCCGCCAAAAGATACGAACAGTACACCCTCGAAAAACTGCGGCGATTAAGGAAGAAATTGAAAATCTCTTAAAGGCTGGCTTTATCTACCATGTTCCATTAACAGAATGGGTCTCAAATGTCGTCCCTGTGGCTAAGAAGTAGGGCACCATTCGTGTCTATGTCGATTATCGGGATTTAAATAAGGATTGTCCTAAGGACAATTACCCCACTCCCTTTATCAACCAGATCATATACAATTGTGACGAAAGTGTCATCTTCTCGTTTATGGATGGATTTTCCGGTTACAACCAGATTGAGATCCACCCGGCCGACCAACACAAGACAGCTTTCATCTACCCTTGGGGTATGTTTTCTTATCACAAGTTCCCTTTTGGTCTCAAAAATGCTGGTGCCACATTCCAGCGGGACGTGTCGTACGCTTTTCATGATGTGAAAGACTTCGTGGAACCTTACCTTGATGACCTACTTGCCCATTCACGACAGTGTGAGTTCCACATTGATCATCTGGTGGCTGTATTCCTCCGATGCAGGCGGTATAACATCCGCCTGAACCCTCATAAGTGTATCTTCAGCGTCGAGTTCAGACGCCTCCTAGGTTTTATCATTTCGAAGGATGGGATCCATATTGATCCCTTGAAGGTGGAAGCCATTGTCACTCTCCCACCTCCTACTGACGTTATGAAACTACAAATTTTGCAAGGGAAGGAAACTTACCTACGACGTTTTGTCTGTAATTTTGTTTAGAAGACACAGGGCTACATGAGATTACTGAAGAAGGACGTCCCGTTCATTTGGGACGATCAAGCGCAACAATTCTTTGATAGTCTAAAACATGCCATTACGCATGCCCCTGTGCTCCAACTGCCCAATTACTACAAAGATTACATTCTTTATCTTTCCGCTTCTGCCACCACGATCACCGTGGTCTTGGTGCAGGAAGACAACAACACCTAGGAACATGTGATATATTACCTAAGTAAGGGTCTTATTGACTCCGAAACTCATTACTCACATGTCGAGAAGCTCGCTCTCGTGGCAGTCATTGCCGTCCAAAAGTTCTATCATTACATTCTGCTCCGCACCACCACCATTATTGCCGACTCTAACCCCACATACCACGTTTTGACACGCCAAGTACTTGGGGGCAAGTATTCACGTTGGATCGTGATACTTCAGGAGTTCAACCTCCTCTTTGAGAAAGCTAAGTCTAAGAAGTCTTTGGTGTTTTTCGAGCTCATTTGCGATCGTCCCCATGTCGATTTAGGATCTGAGCCCAATGATTCTCTTCCAGACGAATCATTGTTCCTTATCAGCACGTCTGAACCATGGTATGGATATATTACCTTATATCTTCAAACCCAACATTTCAACCCCCAACTATCTCGTGATGATCGTCATCGTATCCGTCACCACGCCAAGTATTACTTGATCGTTAGCAATATCCTGTATCGTCGTGGTGTTGATTCGGTTCTTCGACGATGTTTGACGCATGAGGAGGCTGCACACGTCTTGAATGAATATCACTCTGGGGCTTGTGGCAGTCATCTCTCTGGAATGGCTATAGCCCAGAAGATACTATGCACGGGATATTACTGGCCATCTATATTTAAATATTGCATCGAGGCCGTTAAAATATGTCCCCCATGCCATCTATTTTTCTAAATTGCCTCTGATCATGATCAATTTTACCGATGAATATATGTTTACCATTTAATCGGATGACCAGTGGTATAGAGACATCCTACTTTACTTGCACACCTAGAAATTTGGATCTCACATTAGTCGTGATGATTGACGTCGCATTCTCCATCAAGCTTCTCGATACCTCTTATTGGTGATTTCCTTTATCGACGCGACATCGACACCATTTTACGTTGATTCCTTATAGACGAAGAGGATGAGCAGGTCTTGAATGAATGCCATAGAGAATCCTGTGGCGACCACCTTTCAGGCATGGCCACCACCCAAAACAAATTTCCCGCTGGTTATTTTGGGTCGAATCTCTTTACTGATTGCATTACTACAGTCAAACATTGTCATAACTACCAACTCTTTTCCCCAAAGGCTAGAAACCCTCTCACGCCACTCCACCCTGTTGTCACCGTGGGTCCTTTATGGAAATGGGCCATTGATTTCATGGAGTGTCAACCCCCCTTGGCTACTTGCCACAAGTACATCATTGTGGATATTGATTATTTCAACAAATGGGATAAAGCCATCCCCACATTTAATTCCCAGGTCGAGACAGTGGCACTCTTTTTCTTTAATCATGTCATTACTCATTTCAGGGTCCCTTTCCAACTCATATCTGACCACAACAAACATTTTGAGGATGTCATCTAGAAGGAGTTACCTACCCTGTTGAAATTTAAGCATCAATATGCCTTTTCGTACTACTTGCAGGGAAATGGCCAGGTTGAGGCTGTCAATAAGATCCTCAAAACCATGCTCCAACGCACGGTGGATAAGCATAAGTCCAATTATCATCACATGCTCTTTCCAGCCTTATGGGCCTACCGCACATCTTCAAAAACTACAACGGGTTTTACCCCATTCCACTTCGTGCATGGTGTGGAGTTTGTTCTCCCAATTGAGTGTGAGCTCCCATCCTTACACATAGGTTTCTAGCTTCTACCAGATACCTATCCTTTAGAAAACCGCTTACTCATATTGGAACATGCAGATGAATATCATCGAGATTCCATTCAGATGATTGAGGCTTCCAAGTATCGGTCCAAGGCCCATTATGATACCCATGTTCATCCCCATTCCTTCAAGCAAGGAGTCCTTGTCCTAGTTTATGACCAAGCCCATGAAAAGCATGGAAAAGGAAAGTTTGAGTCCATGTGGCAAGGCTTGTACATCATCAAGCACTGCCTTTGCAAGGGGGCATACATTCTAGTATATTCTGAAGGACGTCTCTTGACCAACCCCTGTAATGGGTTGTACCTTAAGATATTTTATGTATAACCCCTCAAAACCTGGCATTATTTCGGTCTATATAGTTTTCTTTCCTTTTATTTTTCATATTTTTTATACACATGCCTTATTGTTTATTTGCATGATTGTTATCAGATGTATCCTATTCCATCTATGCATGTCGGTTTCACTTATGACATAATTAAATGGTCTCCTAACCTCGCCTCGGCAGCATGGGTGTTATATTCCCCTTCACACGAGTTGATCCACCTTGACAGAGTGTGCATTAGTGCTACTACCAATAAATATGATGAGTACAATGCCATGACCGGTCTTTTAACCATTTCCCTCCAGTTGGGCATTCATCACCTTTGTGTCTTTTTGGACTCCTATCTCCTTGTTTCCCAGTTGAATAAATACTACTGAGTATGTGATCCTTGCCTTTTAGAAAATTTCTACATACTAAAAAATTGGTTAGACATTTCAAATTCATTACATTTTTGCATGTCCCTTGAAATCAAAATAGTGTTGCAGATAAAATGGCTAATGACGTTCTAGAGTGACACATAAATCATTGCATCTAGGAATCAAATCATTCCCATGAATTTTTCATATCATTTTCTTCTACTTGTCCCCATGACCATGACATTTGGGGGTATCTCCATAACCTACCGACTTGTTATCAGAGTCATCATCGGTTCTCTACTCCCTCGATAGAGATACATGTTATGGTGGACTTACTCCTCTCAGGTAATGCCCTCCCTAACATGTATACCATACCAACTTGCATATAGGTTATTCACCCAAAATATCCTATGCATAACCCTGTTTTTTTCCCATTTATACCTGCAGGAATTCCCTCTATATGAGTAAGTGGCCCAGCCTAGCCACTGTTGCATTCACCCTTGCTGAGTAGTAGAGTCTACCTTACATGGGTGACCATTTTAGTACCCCCTTTAGTTGGCGCCCATTCCATTCGCATCCCCATAGGATCGGGATTCCCGATAGTTTGACATCCAGAAATGAAGCCACATGCATTCCTTCACATTGTCACTCATTGGCCAATATCTAAAAATGGACTCATGGTATGGAGTTTATTTTAAGCTATTTTATGACTCCTTAAATATTGAAAAGATCGCCGAGAAAACTTGATTCCTTTCATGCTCGTTAAAGTATTTGAAAGGGTGTCCATTCACTATCCCTGTTACCCCTTTTTTGGACTGGATGGACTAATTACAAAAAATGAACACTCTAGCCCCTTTGGCTAGAAGAGTTATCCATTGCATAATTTTATGTTTTTTCGAGCTTTGGGGACTAACTTACAAAAATACCACTCACATAGTCTTCTTTCTGTTTTCAGACTCTCTAAAAATGAAAACACCAGCAAGCATTTTCCATCTCAGGATCGATAAAATCCACAAGACAATGTCATCTCAAGCACACTTCTATCCCTTCTTTGAGCTCATTAAACCATGAAGAAGTCCCAAATGGTGCCTTTCGGTGCCCTTGCAAATCACATAAGTCCTGTAATATGGTAGAATCCCCAGTATGGTTTCATTTGTTCATATTATTTTGTGATGTGTCATCCTTGGAGTCTCCCCCGATATCACCTATTAGTCCCCCTCTCTGAGTATCCCATATTGTAGTCACAGTCCCTAAGACACCAACTATGATCCCCTCCCTGAGATCATTTTCATATGCTACCAGGTCAGCCTTGTCATCATACTCTGAACAAAGAAGGTTTGAGTCTCATTACTCATTGGCCCTCGTTCCCTCCAACAATGTCTCAATCCCATGTCGAGTTATACCACATCTTGGTTTTATACCTCATGCTCATGTTAAGAACTCATTAGTACCTTAGGAGTTGCAAGTCTCCCTCTATCTATGCCAGTACATCTATTCCAGAAAATAGACCTAGAGGTCCCTGTACCTTGGCCTCATCCCCATTAGTGGTGAGTTCCTACGGACCACTCGAGGGGAGTCCTTTATGCCCCTTAGAATGTTTGTTTCTCACATGCTCGACACCAACTACATCATCACACCATTGAGATTCGTACAGGGTTTTGGTTCTTTCATAATTTGGTCGAAGACCCTGGATGTCCTTTAACTCTAGAATATTAGTGAGTCTCTTTGGAACCCTTCCAATAGTTTGTTCCTGAGGATATCCAGGCTGCATTGGAAATAGTGTTTGGAAGCCATCCATTTGTATGCTTCCTAGTGTATCCAATTCTAGATGTAGTCCATTTTACCTCCTAGATTCATACCCACAATTTTTTGAGTCCTTACAGTTGGTGTACCACGTCAAATCCAAAAAGCATCAGTTCTTGTGATACCGCATTCATGATGGATGCCGTTGTTCTCAGTTTTAGTTGGCTAGATCAGCCATGGTTGGACCATGATTACATTCCATATTTGGGTCCCCCTTGGATAATTATGATGTACACAACATATAGTCATGTATAGCTCAAGTCCCCTTTGGGTCTCATTATTATTTGTATATCTTGAGACATTGATATGAGCATGAGTATTCCCACCTCGTCTATATATTTGAGATTATATGTACCTCATCCATTGTTGAGGAGTTGTATTTGCAGTTATAGCCCTTGCAGTTCATACAAAGCGCGTGTTCCACTCTCCAACACGGTCTCTATTCTCCACCACCATCTGACTCACTACCTTAGAAAAGAGATATCCTATGATGTCTATCGGCCATACGATGAGATCCTTTCCTCACACATTAGGGGGGAATCTATTAACACCCAAAAATCACACACCTTTCTCATTCCCTAGCTACATCATTAATTTATCCCCCTTTTTCCCATATTTCACCTTCACTAACCCAAAATCCTAAAATTTGGGACCAAATTGGCTAAAAATTGATTATTTCCCTCTCCAAAATAGGGAAATGTGGCTTAATTCCCTCCAAAAAGAAGAAAATACCCAAATTATGGATAAATCCCCCAAAAATACAAAAAAAAAGAAAAAGGGGAAAAATATTCAAAAAGTAAAAAAGAGGGAAAACCCTAAACTGCCACACAAAACCAAGAGCCAATACCATGGTTTTCCCAATACCACGAGCAAAAAACATAGGGAAATTATTGCTATAAATAAGTGGTGAAGGGCCCCATTTTAGAAGAACAATTCTTCCATTTTCTATTTTGCTGAAACTCTGCCAAGATCTTCTTTGAAACCGTGAGCCACCATTTGTGTTGGAGTTTCCCTCCTATTTGAATTTGGCACCTTGTGAGTATATTGTGGAGAACCAACAGAGACTTCAGAGACCAAAAACATTCCCTTCTACATGGCTGCAAGGGTCCATTTGCCTCCATTGTTCCGAGGTAACTTCTTGCTGTAAAACCATTTTTTACTCAATAAAAAGAAAATATTCTTTCCTTACTCATTTTGTTTGTGAAAGAGAAAAATGATTAGCTTAGATTTGTTGTTTCTGCATTTGCTTTACATTGCTTAAATTTTTTTTACAGTTTATTATAGGGTTTTACTGTGGTAAATCCCATTGTTGTTTACTATTATTTACTGTTTTTACCGAGTGCATGCACCTTCCATTTGAGTTGTTACTAAGAATTCCATAAGTCTTAGCAGGTTCTTTTTAGCACCAGCTAGCTTGAAATTGCTAGCTACAATTTTTGCGAGTCCCATCGAGTTCGATCTATGCATATTTGTGGTCCCATTTTACCATCCTTACCCATTTGTTTTTCATTTTGTTTTACTTGGTTTGTTTTATTTTTAGCTGATCTGTGGCTTTGGGCCATGGTCCCTGTCAAATCTATCCATTTTGGGTCAGATCTATGCCATATTTGTCATTGTTTATCAGATTGAAACTTAGAAAATGAAAGAATTCTCTAATTCATATCCCCTACTATCCAATGGCATTGATATCTCATTTGCAAAATTTTCGTCCGTATGGAAAACTATTGAAAAATTACATATTTTCAAACTTAGATATCTTGGCCTCCGGACTCGAAATTGAGTGATTTGTTTTTTTGAAATCGGTTATTTTTTCAGTCTATGTTGTCTGTTTCTGTTTCCTCGAGACAGGGACTTAGATATGTTGTCTGTTTCTGAAAATTCTATATAAAATGTTACATAAATCAGTCTAAGTTTTGCTTCCCTCTTGGCATGAATCATTTTATGTTTCAATAAGCTATATGGTAATAAATCATTTCTTGTTGTTAGTTGTGAAGATAAGTGTTGGAATTTAATTGAAATGATGAAAGAAATATTGGTTTTTACATAAAATTATTTATTATTTCCTTTCATCATTTCTTTTATCGGCTATATCTCTAGGTTATACACACTAATTGTACACACAACTCACACCTTAATATTTAAACGCTTGGTCCATGACCCCAAGCTGAGCCTAAAATATACCTTAATTCAACCAACATTTAACCTCACTTTAGAATAATATAATTTGGTATCCATGTAGGGCAGTGGGGATAGGTATCCAAATAACACCCCTTTCCGCTTACATATGAGACATAGTTGTTGTCCTCTAGGGTACTAAAATAGTCTGGTATTTATTGGCATGGTTGACACTAATTTGTCGGGGGGGGGGGATCTCCTTTAGGAGGGAAAGTGGCAATATCGGTCCTAGAAGTTTGGGTGGAATGCCACTCTCCACTCTATACTGAAGGATACCAACTCGTTGTCCTCGTTGCACATGATGGCGACCATACTAGGTCTGCGACAGCAAAACGACTGAAGTTGCGGGACACCTTTCTAGACATGCTTTGAAATATGTAGCTTAGTTTCCAATTTTTTTAGGGATATTTTACCGAGTATCCCTCTCGATAGAGGGATATCCCTTAGCCACTTTATCATTCCATTTCATATCATCTCACTGCGGATTTAATCACCCTGCATAGGATATGATTTGTGTGGGATTCCATATTTTATCTAGGAGGTTGCTTACACCCATACCACTTTGTTACCACTCACTTTTTGTAGCACACGCCTAGAGCAGGTTGTTTTAGCTTGCTTTTTGGCCTGAGTGTGCCTTTTTATTGTGAGATCTCCCCTTGTACCCTCGGTTGCATTGGGATTTTTTAGCCTCTTCTTAGTCGCTATCTCTTTAGAAATCACACACCTGTCACCATTTCTCCCCAGAGATATTCGTGAAGAATACGGGGGTAGTCACCACAGCACAGTCTATTAGACCCCACTCACCATGCACCCTTCCGGTGCACCTTCATGACTATTTTTCATAACTCCTCTATTTCTTGTTCCTTGGAACTTTTAGCTTCATGGCACTTCTAATTGGATTCAAATCTAATCCCTCTTCGGTCTCTAGGGTCTTTTTTTTTATTGAGCATAATGTCCAAATATGAAGTTCTCTTCTTGAACCTCAAATTGACAAAGTTTGCTTGAATCAAATAATCTTGTAAATATTTGATCTTTGCTTCCTTTTCAAAATTCTTCTTAGTAATTTCTTCTTCTATTTCTTTTGCTTCCACTAGTTGATTTTTTTCAAGACAATCTCTTTACTCTATTTCTTTAATGTCTTTCTCAAGCTCTCAATTTCTTCTATTTATACCAAGAGTTATACTTCTAAATCAACCACGACCTTTTCATTTTATTCCTCCTGATTATATTTGGATTCCAATTCCATGAACACTATTTCATTTCTACCATCATTAGATTCTTCCTCGTCATCTTCAGATGAATCATTTCCGGTTTCAGCAAAGAGACACTTTTTATATGAGTATCTTTCTCTATTTGACTCTCTTCTTTGATTGTAGTTATGCTCATTGTTATTCTTAAATGGACATTTTGTAGCAAAATGACCTATCTTACCACAATTGAAACACTTCAAGGGAAGTTTTCCTTTGTACTTACATGTTCCTCTCTTTAACTTGCTGACAAAATTTGTTATCTCCTCATCGGATTCTTCATCTGAACTTGAGGCAGGGGAGGGAGACTTCTTCTTGTTTCTTTGACTCTTCTGTGAAACATTGAATGCAACCTCTCTTTGATCGAGGTATTCAATCCTTATTTTATAGGCTACGAGAATTCCATGCAACTCTTCCATTGTCATTTTCTTTAAATTCGTATTTCTTCTATGTCACACACTTTGGGATTGAATCTTATTGGTAAAGTACTTAATACCTTTTGGACTATCACCTTTTCATCAACATCTTCACCAAGTCCTATGATTGTATTCACTACTTCATCAATTCTCTGAAAGTATGTTGCAATAGTTTCTTCTTCCATCATTATTAAGGCTTCAAAATTGCTTCTAAATATCTACAATTTTTCTCCTTGAATCTTTGCATCTCCCTGATAAATATTTTTGAATTTATCCCACATTTCATTTTTGGTTTCACAATGCATCAATTTTACAAACTCCTTCTGCTCTAGCCCGCTAAGGATTGCATTCATTGCCCTTGCATTTTGTTCACTTTCTTTCTTCCCTATTTGATCTTCTGGTATATTTTATGGTTCTTTGTAGCCATTGACTACACTCATCCATACATCAAATTATGGAAAATTTTATGGGTGAAATTTATCCCATGGGCTAATTTTCAAGGTTTTTCTCAAAAAACTATTCGTCATTTTCCATTTTTTTCTAATATGATTCACCCAAATTCCATAGGATTGCATTTTTTACTCTAAAAATCACCAAAATTGTCCAAAAACTATATAAAACCCTTATAAATTTGAACATTTAAAAAAAATATTGTCAAACATTTTATTTTTGGAAATTCAATAATTAGGAAGATCCGCCAAGGTTTCTACACTTTACAAAATTATGGATACTTAAAATTTCCCCTGCATCAAATCCTAATGGCATCAAGCAGGTCTTCATCCTTTTACTCCAGAAGGAATAATTGGTTCCATCGAATAATGGAGCCTTGTTTGTAGAGAGTCCTTCACGAGTATCCATGTGTGTTCTTAGGATCACCTTCAAGTTTGTGAAACGTATATGAAGGCCTGCATTGATACCAATTGTTGGAACACACAATGACACTAAGAGAGAGGGGGGTGAATCAATATCATGCACTATTTAGTCTCTTTTCACTTTATTAACACTTCATCAAACTTCATCAATCAATTATAACAGGTTCTTATCAATATGTATGCAATCAAGTATCATCAACAAGAGTAGACACAGTATGTATATGGAAAATGCAATATCATGTATTGATAAAAACAATAAGAGATATTACATTAAATGAAGGAAACACCAATCTCCAAGTTTGTTCAGCTACAACTTAAAGGATGTTCCTACACCCTATTTCCCCATATCCAACTACGACTAATAGGAAACTTCAACTTCCTAGTTTTGCTTGCTCCAACAAGAAGGTGAATTTGACCCCTTAAGTCTTTATCAACTATTGTTGGAAGAATGGTACTACTCTCTGCGATATATGTTCTTCAAGTACATCAATGGTCCTTCTTGAATTAAAATCCAAACTCTCAGAGTTCACTCTTCACTATAAGTAAATTTCTTAACCAAACTTGCTTTAATTTTTCCTCTAGATGTTTGTCCAAATGACAAGGCTGTCTTAGGTATGCATAAAGCACAGATTGGTTTGTGCTATGTATTCCTCTTTTCAAAATAATATACTGTTGTTCCAAACTTATTCAAGTCTTAGCTTAACAACAATACTTAGATCTACTACTATTCTTTGGTCTTTGCGCACACACTACCAGTAACGTACTTCCAAGAGTATACCTAAAACATGTCCTTTTCTACTGCTTTTGATCTATGAATAAGTTTAGAGATAGCCATAAATAAAACCCAGTAAATTCAACCTCCTTTTACTGCTATGTTTAAGTACATAAAAGAACCCAATGATATACTCGGTCTCCTTTGCAAGGCTCAGGTCAATGAGTAATTGATCTTCCCAAATGTTCACTTGCTTCGCTACTATCTCATATCTTTTCTCTTCTTCTTGATCTACAAATTTCAGACCAGATCATTGAGTTGTTTACTTCACACCCCTTTTTATTTACTAATTTTCTGCTATCTTAGATCTGATCTTCTCATCTTACTCCCTCCAATTGCTTGAATTGATATTTATATAGATCGTAGAAAAAAAAAGTTAATCTATTTGGAGTCGACAAAAACATTATTTTTGATTCACAAGGTCGACTTGTGCACTTAGAGGATCAAGATATAACCACATACTTCTACTCTTTTACTCAAAGTCCAAGCGTAAAACAATTATAATTTTTTACTTCTCTTCAATTTTCTCAATGAACACATGCCTTGACGATTTTAGATTGAACATGAATATGATTAGTAGTTTTCAATCTTTTTCATTATCTTCCACTCCAGTGATTTGTACAAACTCTTTCTCCATTATATCGAAAAGCAATTTGATCAAACCATGGGTTTGAATATTGATCTTGGGCTTCACCTTGGTTGAATTGACTTAGTTTAGCTTCATATTAGTTGGTCCTAAAGTGGTCAAGTCTCTCCCACATCTGCTCATGGAACATGACTATTTCATCCTCTTTCACATTGTGCTTCCTCAAATTTTTATGCTTGGACAAAGTTACTCTATCCACTTAGCAAGGTCTCAGTCCACTTTGTCATCACTATCTTCGCTTAATTTCTTCAACTTGTCCATTTGTTCATGAGCCTTATTCCTCATCAACTTCTTGTTCATATTGCCAACATTTATTTCTTCTTTCCCATACTACTAACAATTCCATCAATCTCTCTTGTCTTCATGTTGACATCAATGACAATACTACATTTTCATCACATTCCAAAACTAGTAAGGTTGAATCTTCCTTAGCTTCCCCCCTCACTTACAAATACACCTAGGGTGATTATAATTGTAAATAATTCTTTTTAACAAATATGTTCTTTATCTATTTTTTCAATAATGTTTCCCCCATAATGCTTATCCCTATGCACAATAGGTGAGAATATTATTGATTTCATGTGTACTAGTTTACTTGGTGTTATTGATCAACTACCAAAAGAAAAATACACTTGAAAAAGGTACATGGACACAACATTTTTTTAAAATAATGAATCCAAACTAATTCCTAGTTGTGAATGGGTTGTGGTTCAGTTGTGAAGACAATGACAAGTTAGATCACCCACTAAGGCTCAAGTCCCTTGAAGACATGAATATGTAGTGGGGTTTAGGTGAAAGTCCTAAGTTATTTTGATGGAACATTATCCCCTTGTTGCAACAACTTACCCAAATATAATTACTCATGTTCAATGGTTTTCCCCTTAAACATTGTTTAAAATGTGCATATAGGCTAATTTTAGTCCCCAATTTCTTTGGGTTATTGGTGATGCTTGTAAAGTTTAAAGGAAATAATTTCAAATAAAATTTTAATTCCTAGAATTGAGAAGAATGAAATTACAACAATCAAAGTGGAGAAGAAGGAAGTACATCATGAACACACTACATTTATAACAATGGAAGAAAATATCCTTGCATGTGATTCCAATTGTTTTTACAATCAGCTAAAGTCAAAACTAAAAATATGTCTAAATCAATTTCAAAATAGAAGGAATAATATACTTTTTAAGATAACAGGGAACATCAAATGAAAAACAGAAAGACACACCTACAAATACCACATCCATCAAAGTAGGATCATTGCTTAGCACTTGAAAAAAATGGTGCAATACTATATAAGAAAAAGGAACATGGACAAATAAGTAAGTTATTTATGAACTAAAATAAATACACACTAATGTATAACATTGATTATAAATAAATCACAACATATAGAGTGGAAACAAAGCATGCATAAATTTCAGCCTCTCTAGGAATCAAGAAGTAACAGAGATTGGAGTTTTTTTCACCGTATGAGAATAGCCGGCGATCGATACAATGCGAAGGCGCCGAGGAGGAGAGGTCCGGGGGTCGATCCTGGGTGGGGAGGACCACAGCCGACCTCCCCAACCACCCGACCATATAGCTCGACCACTATAGAGATTGGAGTTATATGATATTATGCTAGAGATTGGAGTTTTATGATATTATGTGGCATAGATATCAACCAATGAACCTTTTCATAGGGTAAACAAATAAAAAACATGGATGTGAGAGAGATTTCTTAATTTACAAAAACGTACCTTCAAATTAAATTTTAAGGAATAAAGTTGTAGTTTGTCAATAAATGAACCTTTTCATAGGGTAAACAAATAAAAAACATAGATGTGAGAGAGATTTCTTAATTTACAAAAACTTACCTTGAAATTAAGTTTTAAGGAATGAAGTTGTAGTTTAGGTCCTCATTGTAATCTTCCATCTTTTGAGATGAATCAACAGTGTTAGGGAAGAAAGTTTTGGAAAATGAAATTTTGAATTTTTTACAACAACTAGATATGATCGATGATGGACGACATTTGATATAATTGATATGTGTAAGTGATGAACATGAAAAGGAAAAAAAAAATGGGGATCCCAAAGTATTTTCTCATGAAATACAACAAAGGAACTTTCTCATGAAATACAACAAAGTATTTTCAATACATCCAATCCTATACATACACTTGAAGATAAAATGCATATTTGCTTGCAAGAATGGAGGACTTGTAAAGAAGATCCTCTTAGATAATTGGAACCTTACGTGCTTGATAATGGAATATTTACATGACATACGAATTACGAGCTACACCTAAATTGGTACTGGTAAATGATGAACTAAAATAAAACAAAACCTAAGGAGAGAGACACTAGGAATTTTCTCATTACATCTAGGGATTTACATACATTTGAAGAGAAAATATACTCTTAATTGCAACAAGGGAGTCCTTTTTACAAAAATGCATCTATTTGACACTTGGAACGTTATGCAATTGAGAAAGGAACTCGACACTTGGCACGTTATGCAATTGAGAAAGGAACTTGCAGAGGATTTACAAATTACAAGCGATACTTACATGGTAGTTGCATATCACTAAATAATAAAATCCACTAAAATAACAAGAGCTGCGTGCAGCTTAGCCCCTGCCTTTAAAAATTTGGAATAAAAAAAAAATTAAATAATAAATAGGTGTTAATAATTTATAAAAATATTGACGCCCACGGGGTAGAGCAATTGGTAATGAGTAATTGAGTTGAGAAGTTGTAAATGGAAGGTCCCAAGAATCCCCATGGGTACTTACAATTTTTTTTTTGATAAATAAACTAAATTTTGTTGAGGTTCGTATTCATAAACAAAACAAATAAGTTCCAGGCCAACTACATAGACAAACTTCACAATAATTTATTAATTTGTCAAAAAAGAGTTTATATATGTCAAGACCATCTTTATCTCATAAAACCAAATGCAGATATTAATGCATCTTTTTCTCTTTAAAAAAATTATATTTTCTCTTTAAAAAATTCCCTAAAATCCTGCTTAAAACATGTGCATCAAGGATCCTATATTGCTTTACAATTTGATTGCGTGATATCTCTCATTTCAATTCTCCATCACAAGAAATCAAAGCAACAAAATGAAATTAATAAAACTTAAGATAAAACTGTTATACCTCAATATTACACATTACATATTAGTGTCGCATCCTTGCACTACCGACCTAAACGACAGTTTCCCTTAAAGATCATTTGAACATCCAGAATGAAAACCATTGACTGAACACTGAAAGCAAAACCTTTTTCTGCCATCTTCCTGCCCAACTTACCCTGTTAGTGAGCACTATCGCTCCCTGTACATCTACAGGGGTGCGGTAGTCAGAACTACCGCGCGTTGCTCCTTCTCTGGGGCGCGGTACTATCACGTTATGCTTAGTTATAGGGGCGCGGTAGTCTGTAATTAGCCTTTTTGCCTTGGATTTTGGGATTCGACCTTTGAGGAGATTTTGTTGGGATTACTACCTTTGGTTCGATCCTAACTCCTTCTCTGTTTAGCTGGCCTGATCCACTAAACCCTCCGTAGGTCCACACTTCTCTCTTGTTGGTTAGCCTTCCCATGTGCTATAAGAGAGAAGCTTTCCATGAGCCAAAGGGAGGACTTTTGGGGCATCAAACCTATGATCTTCATACTTCTGCAGAGATAGCTAGAGGAAGCACTTGAAGCTGTAGGATTGGCTTGGACATCAAGCAACCTTTGTAAGCATTCTTCAAGTTTGTAATAAAGATAACTTGTCTTGTTTTTCCCATTTCATGTGTATTGCATAAGTTCTTGACATGGAATGTATCTAGTCTAGATTTGAATCTAATCTTTACTTCAAGGTATTTGGAAGCTTGTATGCTTGTTCCTTGTTTGATTTCAACAGGTTCTACATTGGAGCTTTTGGATCAAGAGCTAGAAGCGGGACAAACGTCAGATTGAAAGGTGAGTTATGTCTTTCATCCTTTCTGAATACATGTAATCTTGTTGTGAAAGATAGTTCAGGAATTTAAAGGTAACATTTGTTTTGTTTTTTTCTTACCTTAGAGTCAGTTAGAAATCTGCTTTAAGTTAAGAGAATTTTTACTTATCTGTAGGGAAAAATTCTACCAACAAAAACCATGTTAAGGATATTACTATATTAATGTTGAGATTGAATTTGAGTGAAAAGCAGGTGATGAAGGTCCCATAACTATGGAAAGAGTGCAACAAGTTACGGTGACGTGCCTCAATATCTTTAGAGATGGAATGGCAAGCTATTACATATAGAATGATTTGCTAAAAATAAATATAATTGTTTGACATTGGAAAAGCTTCAACAACCAAATTCCTCATCTTCTTAGTGTAAAATGGCACTCTGATTTTAAAGCGATTTAAATGCATTGCAAGGAAAGTTAATCATAGCCACCATAACCTAAGTTGATAACATCTTCCATACCCTACCATTGGCTTTGTTGCACTTTTATTTCTTCTCGAAGAGTGAGCAACAATGGTTTATGTATGGTGAATCAAGCAAATCCTACAAGTAGATAAACATTTTTTGACTTGAGATGTACGATGAATCCAACTAGCAGATAATGTCAATCAATACCAATAATTTCAATGACACCACCATAGTTTGGAAAATGACACTTATAAAGTAGAAATATTTTTAATTTATTTTTCGTATTTTTCTTTAATTGTATGAATGAATCAGGATTTCCACTCCAATAAGACATTGATACATATTAAAATATTTAAACTAAAATTTATAAGTATATACAAAATTTATATAAGCTATATTGATCTTTATAGTTGATTTGTATTATCGTACAAAATAATTCAAAATGACGGTACATATAGTTTTGTCTAAGGTAAAAAGTGACAAAAAGAACATATACATAGAATAGACATATAAATTGTGGAAAAATAGTTACTCTAATCTTATATGTCTAGAATTTCATATATATATATTTATATATATATATATAATGTTTTGCTTTTAGTTTAAAGAAAAATAGTATAAAATATTAATAAATTTTCATTTTATAAAAAATAAAAAAGAGATGATCAAATTCTTCCTTGAGCTTTATGACGTTTTTTGGAGATGATTTGCTGAAAGTGGTTGAAGATAATAGGCAAGCTAGCAAGATTTTGGCCAGTTTTAACACTACTTTCATTGCCTTGATTCTTAAGACGGACTCCTCCACTTCCTTGAATGACTTTAGACCTATCTCTCTGTGCAACTGTATTTACAAGATAGTCACTAAAATTCTTATAAGTAGTCATAAAGGCATAGACATGATAATAACTCTTATTTCTTTGTAATTTTTTTTCTATAACTATAATAGACATGATAATTTGTCATCAGAGGTTTGAGGCTTTATGATAAAACACAAGTCTAAAACAAAAACTCAAGTCCGAAAAGAATTAACATGCTATCCAATTACTCAAGTCCGAAAAGAATTAGCATGCTATCCAATTTTATAATAAAAATATTTTAAGAAAAAAAAACTTTTAACAGATAATTAACCATTATAATGTAATTTATTTTAAAAATTTGATTAGTTATTAAATTTATATAATTAAAGAATTTTAATTCTCATAAAATATAATAAAAAAATGATTATTTCCATTTTATTTAATTTATAACTCAAAAATCAACAACTATCTTCTAATATTGATCTTGATTTTTCCCGATTCTTGAAGATTTTAAATGTTTTGCACTTCAAATGTTTAATGATGTCAAATAATAACATCTCTTATTTCTTTATTTACTACCTTCTAATACTGATCTTGTTTCTATTGAGATTCTTGAAGATTTTAAAATGATTTTGGACTGGGCAGCTAAATGTTTTGCACTTCATGTGATTTCTCTCTAATAATGATGTCAAAGAATAACATCTCTTATTTCTTTATTTACTGTTGTTACTTTCAAACAAATTGAAATTTAAACAATTTTTTTTATTTACTGTTAAAGAATAACATCTTTCATTTCTTTATTTATTATTGTTACTTTCAAACAAATTGAAATTTAAACAAATTTCTTTATTTACGATTAAAGAATAACATCTTTATTTCTGTATTTAGTGTTGTTACTTTCAAATAAATTGAAATTTAAACAAATTTAATTAACACTTTTTATTTCTTTATTTGCATCTCTTATTTCTTTATTTGCTGTTACTTTCAAACATATTGAAATTTAAACCAATTTCTTTATAACTTCATATTTTCTTTGATTATTAGGAATAAAAAGAAAAAAATCAACAACTACCTTCATGTCCTTTTTCTTAATTTTTTAATATAAATTTTTCCAAAACTATTCATTGATTACTAAATTTCCAAAAATAAATGACAACCTTTTATAACAGCTTTTAGATACCGACAACTCATAAAGTAAAATAAAATCTTATAACAAAGTAAACAACTATCTTTTCAACCTAAAGACTTTCCATGTACACTTCTACTTTTAAACAACAATTTTGTAATATTTTTATTGATTATTAAATTTCCAACTAAATGACCAATTTTGCTTATAAAATTTATTGGTTGACTTTCAGCTAGTCGACCACCTTTCCGATAAATATGTTACTGAAATAATCCATTGCTAAATTACTCGCCCTTAACCTTGATATGGAAAATGTCAAAATCTAAAACCTCATAATAAGCTAAAATTAACCGAAAACCCATGAAATGAAATGAAACCATTGAAGAGCCTTCAATGCTCCAAAAAGAACATAATTTGCTATTGTGCATCTCTTGACAGGGAGGTATGATCCTTGATTGGCCAAGCATTGCAAAGCTGATCCACAGCACCGCTACGTTCAAACACTGCTGCTGCCCCCATCCCAGTGCCTAACAACGTCAACATTTGATGCAAATCATTACTCCATCAATAGTTGAAAGTGGTCAATAGTAACTTCACACTAGATCAGGCATTGAAAAGTATATGTACTTACCTATCCACATTGAGATAACTCCAAACCTGCAGTCTTTGCCACGGCGTTTCATTTCATGCAGTAATGTTGCTACGCAACGAGCCCCAAGACACCAAGATACCAAACATGAGATGAAAATAAAAAATCCAGGCAGACGCCTTTGTTCTATTAAACACCCCTCTCCTAAAAATATACTACTTGCAGAAATATTCACTAGTGCCTTTTCAATTGTACTAAATTTACTTCATAGCCTGAGCTGAAAAAATCCCCAAGATATTCAATAGGAATTTCCAAAAAAATACCAGCAGAAATATTTACCTGTTGCTCCAAGGGGATGACCAAGGGCCATAGCTCCACCATTTACATTTAATTTTTTAGAGTCCAGTTCCAACTTCTGGCTACAGTCGGCAAATTGCGAGGTAAATGCCTGATAATTTTTTTATTAATAAATCAATAAAAAATATATTTTTTGTTTTAAATCCATCAACAATATCCTTGAAGTGATAGAAATATTATGTAGTTCATACTCAAGGATACTTTGTGAATATATATTTCCTTGCCAACTTAGAACTTTTGAAATTTGTATCTCTTTTTGTAGTATAAACTAAGATGTAGGCTCTCAGTGGACAAGATATTATTTCCAAAGTGGCCCCTATACCTAAATCCATCCCAAGAATGGTATGCACTTTGAAGGTTGAAGATGATACAATATTACATGTATTATTGTTGATTTTCAACTTGTGTATAGCCTCCCTTTGTAAGATATTTGAGTGGCCTTTCCTATAATAACTTGAAATCCATACTCTGTTTTTCACCTTGTAAATATGGAAACTATATGTCGATGTAATGTACAATAAAATGGAAGCTTGATATTGACTAACACGTTTATATCAAGCAGTTGTTCTTTTCAGAATTAACGTATGTCTTCTTTTTCCTAGCATGGATATCTTGGTAGTTCTTGGACTATAGAGCATGTAACTAGTGAACCTTTTCTCTTCTCCATAGTTTAAATATTTGAAATGAAATCCTTAAAATTGTGCTTCAAAAGTAGACATTTTGAGTCTATGCATGGTATTAGATACATACAGGTGTTTTAATGTTTGTCTAGTTTTTTAAAAGGTTTGAAAAATGTTATCAATCCATTATATTCGTGAAAATTGTGCATGCGCAATATAGTCTTTAATGCTATGGACATTTTATCTTCAAGATCGTATGTATGGACCTTGTTTCTATGAATAACATTTAATGAAAGAAAAGATTGATTATCTACCCTTTTCACTATTGAATAGTACAAGTGGATTGTTTCTGAGCATAGGAAAACTTCAACATTTATGCATATGTTGATGGTATCTCTTGTTTTGAGCTTGAACAAGAAGAGTTGAAGAATTTGTAGGGTTTCATGTAGATAGGTCATATCTTATTGAACCTTTCTTTTTTAAGTAGGTGTTTTCCTGTTTTGTGTAAGTTTAGCTTACCTCAATAATAATGAGCATTATGAATAAGACTATGTGTTGACGCTAAAAATGTGATCTATCAGAAGGAAAATCTTGAGCATGGAGTATTCAATTAACTCCTAGTTGCTTGGAATAGTTAATTCTTGATGGGTTTTACAGCTCCATTATCCCCTAAGTAAGTTTGCTCTTAGAAATGAGGCTTTCAATAAAACAATGAATTCTAATCTAATGCAACTTACAATATGATGATTCCATAACTGCAGTATAGACAGCTACAGAATCATAACCTAATAGCTACAAAGTGCAAATGCAAAGTTAGATATTAACTAATTAAGATAATAAACCTATCTATGTTTATCCCATGGAAGCAAAACGATTTTAGCTAATCCATTCAGTTTGCATCCAAAACATGTAATGATTAAAATCACTGAAACCATTCCATTATTCAACCATTACATATTTATCTAAATTAAAAGTTTATTGCAAAACCATAGAACACAGTTATAAAGTATTACAAAAACACTTCTAAATATGCAAAACTGAAATGATTTACAGTAAATGGATAAGATGAAATAAATATATTCTTTTCAAAACACAGTTAAAAAAGACTACAATTCTTAAAGAATTTGACTACAACAAATTAAAACAAAGTCGATGTTCACTCAAACCTTGCTGGTCTCAAAATTTGAACATGGAAGTAGATATATATAATTTAAAAATGCCGCTCTCCCCAACTTTGAAGTTTTGCTGGTTCCTGACACTGAAGCTTGGAAACGAGCAACTGCTCCGTAAAAGCAAATAAAAAATAGTTCTAAACTACCTTACAAAGAGAGCTGAAGTTCATTATTCTTCTTTGGATGATTTCCTACAGGGCACCAATTTAAGATGTTCTACATTGTATATTTTCCAGTCCCATTGGCTACTTTTTTGTCATGTTTGGGTATCATTGTTTTTTCTTTCTCGCTATGCAATAGAGTTCTTTGGTCAAGTCAGGCGAACTGGGAAAATAGTTAGAGAAACAAAAAAATGGCAACAGGGAGGCTTAAGGCATGGAAGATCAGCGTGAATACAGGAGCAAAAGGATTTCATTTTAGAGTGAAAATTACTAATGCCCGAGGTTAATTGATTCACTAATATTTCCCATATTTTACCTCATTTATATAAAAAAGATCAATATCCTCGATTTCTAGCCCAGCTGCCTCAACTGCCGCCAGGATTGCAACTATAGGGCCAACTCCCATAACAGCTGGGTCAACCCCTACAACAGTAAAACTCCTATGGGAATGTCAACGCAAAGGAATCAATTTAAGGAAAATTAAAATGAAATAGTCTCATTCGATAAGTGAAAATAAATAAATTCATAGTTGAAACCTGAATACACCCAAAATAGGAAAACCCTTCTGCACAACCACTGCCCTCTTCATCAGCAGCACAACACCAGCTCCATCACTTGGCTTGAATTTCCTGTGTCAGATTACAATAGAACATAGACATAACTGACACAGACTGAATATTGAACATCCAACAATGTACAATGGCAGAAAGTATAGCATGATGTAACTCTGTTATAACATTTCTACTTTTGATAAAATCAACAACTTAAAAAAAATGCTTAGCTTGCTGTTGGGAAACAAACTCTATACCAGCAGTGGTGCTTTCCCCCTTCTTAAATGCAGGTTTGAGTTTGCCTAAATCTGAAAACACTTTGGCATATTAAAAAAAAAGACCTCTGCAGCCACAGGACAAAACGGGGAGGAACTACACCAACAAGGCCGAAGAGACCATGGCCTTATTGAATAAATGAAAAACAAAACACGGTGTGCGTGGCATGAAAAACCCATTAGATGTCCCCAGGAAGGTTCGAAGTAAAAGATACACTGCCATCTTCACCAACAACCAGGTTGAATCCCCTTAGGGATGTGCCTTGTACATACTACACAGTTTTCCTTTGGGCTGTGCACGGTGAATGACAAACAGTAGCAGCAATCCAAAGAAATAGAAAAAAAAATGTCAAGAAAGCCTTAATATAACATTATTGAAAGACACCGTGTCAACATTGGCCACTCTAAGGGTCGCTTCCTATGACTCATTTATGATAAATTCGGGAAAGTAGTGTGTTTGTTTTTTGTTTCCATTTTTTTCCAATTTTGAGCTGGCAAAGCTTAGGTGTCTAACATAATTTCGTGCTTGTTACGCACCCATGTTCTCACAGAGACTTAGTAGCACTGCATCAGGTCATCCACTCAGCGTACCAATGTTAACTTTCAGATTACCTTACATATGGGGAAATGCCCTAACAAACATCTCCATAACCCAAAAAAAAATATCCATGAACAGAAAGCCATTAAATCACAGTACAAATAAGACTAAATGGGTGATCGAAAAACATACCATTTTTGGAGTAAATGGATCCATCTCAACCAATCTGAGAGACATCTTGGCGATTTTTGAAATGGCATGGTCCTTAGCTCCTGGAGCTTCGCTCTCCAGTTCTTCATACGAAAAACTAAAATCTTTAAACAACAATAATCCCAAAATCAGAGGCCACAATGTGAATGCAAGCATTGAAGGTTCCAGAACCCATTCTTTGAAGAGTGTGGCAAGATACCTGCCTACACATAAATCTGGAAAATAATTTGCTTACACGTAAACCTGGAAAATAATTTGCTGTATAAAAAAACTCAATCACATCTAAAAATCAGATGTCACATTAATCAGATGTCAGATTGATTTTAAATGTTTGCTGCAAATGGTAGACCATGTCAAATCACTCAAATATTTATATGTAGTTGGTATGTAATAGAATGTATTGTATTTTTAATTTTAACTAATGCTGAACAATGAGAAAAAATGTCCCATCTATAGTTATTATCCAATAGAAATTTAGAAAATAAGTAATAAAACAAATTGGAAAATCATATTATTTTTGTTCGCTTTGATCAATATAATGTTTTTCAATGGATTGATGTCTAACTAATAAGAAAACACGGAACATATAGTCTCCTGCCTACAGTAGGGACTAAAAACCTACCCAAGATAAAATATATTACAAGTGATACTTACATGGTAGTTGCATATTACTTGTGAAGGATGAAACTTAAATTTACAACATGTGATGCACATTTAACACCATGGTGCTCACAACTCCTATAGAAAGTACATAATGGAAATGTTCAAGCACACGATGAATACAATGGAAGGAAATATTAATCTTAGGTTTTCCCTACATTGTTCCGGTAAGTTGTTTAATGGTAGATGGAATATGGACCCAAAGCTAGTTAACATGGCTATATTGCATCTTACATAAGCTTCCCACATGATGGTGATTCAATTATACAATTTCATATTCTCTTGGTAGTTGTGGTAGAGTGAACACACTTATCCATGTCTAAGCCCACTTTGAGATACAATTAGTCTATATAGGAGATCTAGAAAAATCATTACTAATCATGTCATATATATACATGTGTATTAATGGTATACATATAGTGGGTAGAGATAACCTCAAGTTAAATGGGAGTTAAAGTACATAATTTATTTGTACAAATTTTACTGTAACTTTTTACTTTGTTGCATAGGTTCCATAGGGTTTCCAAAAGATGTAAATAAAAATATATATTCTATGTCGTGATCCATGCTTCATACTTGCATTATGATTTCCTATAAAAATTCAAAATGCAATGACTAATTATACTAGATTTTGGTAGAAGAGTCTAGCTGTTCAACTAAAATATAGTATTTATGTAGAGGTAAAACACCTTAACCAATTGCTCACATAAATAGATAACATATGAATACACCAATTTTTTGACATGGTTAAAACCCTAAGAGAGGGAAACAGTCCAATGCCCCCCCAAAAAAACTACTCGAGACAATATAATAATGCAAAGGAAAAAAAAGTGCATATGAGTTTTCACAATTGATCATCTAGAAAATCACCCTCAATGCTCTTTAAATGGAGATCATGGATAAACTAGGTGTCAAACCATAGATCAATGGATGTTAATATTGAGGTGAATATGAACTATCATATTACTTTATGTCTAGAACATATCATGGCCGTTGCGGTGAAATTAACCTTGCAAATTGGAGAAACAACAAGATATATAGAAATAAAAAATGCATGTAACATAATATTATATTACATAATAACTGATTGAAGGAAATAGACAAGAGAAATGCCGTAGAAATCACTCTTATATTGTGATAAATCTATTTAGGAATAAATTTTCATGTTCCTCATTAGGTTGGGCGTCATTTGAATAGAGATCCGATACAATAATTCTTGGGTAAACCATCCATAGCCTCTTAGATTTTTAAATAGGATTTCAATATCCCAAAATCCTAACTACTTGACTTGGTCAATAATTAACGAGTACCAACTACCTAGTGGGCCTTAATTAATAGAGAGAACCTTTTTACATTAATAGTCTACTACTAACTACTTATCCTTATTCAAAGGTTATGGCCTCATACATAACATGACTAAGTATTAAAGTAAGGGAGTTAGGGTGGGACCCTAACTTGCCCTAATCATTCAAAAGCAATGTTTCCCTCAAATATAAAGATGAAGAAATGCTACATAATCCCTTTAGGTTCACAAGTGGCATATTCAGGTTGCATATCTTTCCATTGGATCAACAATTATTTGATTGTATGCCCGCACAATTGACATTACTTGGTATCCAATGATATTGCTTATGACTAGATCCAAATGGAACCTTGATCAAGTTATGGTAACTTGGTTTTCACATTAAAATTGGAGACCACCACCATTTTAAGGCATGATACATGAAAGACCAGAGGAATCTTGGAGTGATCTGGCATAGAAATCTTGTAATCCACTTTCCAATGAATTTTATGGTCTAGTAAGTCCCATAGAACTTTAGAGCTAATTTCTAGTGGTGGTGGTTTTTTAGGGATGTCTATTAATAAGGTTGAAGTTGAAGAAATACTTGATCACATTCTGCAAACGATCCCCCAGAGTGATGGTAATCCACTTGTTGTTTCATTCTATTTTGAACCATATCCAAATTGTCCTTAAGTGTGAGAAGAATAACATATCTGGTGTGAAGTGTGTTATCCACTTCCTAGACCCTGGAAGTGTCTGGTAATATAAAATCACAATTAAGGGTTTTTGGCCATATACTGCTTCATAGGGGTGTCATTTTGGTAGCTCCATGATAAATGGAATTATACCTATTAGTCCTTGAGATATTCTTGGATATTTAAGGAACTATGCCAAGGAATCAATAAAATAAAATGTGATTTGTATCTTGCAGATTTTATGTTTAGGGAACAAAAACCTGTGGTATCTTTATTTGTTATTTTCAAAGAAATAGGATCAATATATCAAGATTTAATGTCATATAATAGATTACGTAAGAATTCCTTCTCAATTATCATACAACTATCTTGTTGGATGGTGGGATGGCATAAATGGCATTCATGATGAATACACCTTGTTTTTCCTATAGACGAATAATGTACTGAGCAAAGTAGAATTCAATAGTTAATACAAAATGTAGTTAAGTATACACAACATAACCACATTATACAATATATATCATACAATGAATATATCATTGATACTTTTGTTGGCTCCTTTGTTTTTGAAAAAGCCCCTAATTGCGGAAGATATCGTGGGGTAAAGAGGAAGAATTTGCGGAATCTCCTAACAACCACAACAGTTTTGAACCCACCTCCGACTATTTAAATAATCATGAGGCAAGCGGAAGAGTGAGGGAGGAAGTAGAAGAAGATAGAAAGATAGAGAGATAGAGAAGAGAAACAAAAGAGAAGAAATGAGTGGCTTGAAGACCGAGCCGTAACATAGCAACAATGAAGCTTAGTCTTATATATATGGGTTTTGGTTATTGTAATTGGGGTATAGGTTTTATGTTCTTTGTGATACCGCGACGGGTCATTCCATGGATGATAATTTAAGGCCATAGAGCCATGGATCTGAAATATATCAGAAGTTGTTAGTAATACAAATGAAGGAATTTTGCCCCCCCTAATTTTTCTGTGTATGAATAATCTGTATTATGTTTGCTATCTAATGGATAGATCATATTTCTATTTTGTATATGCATGATATGGTTAATGTTAATCTATTGCAATAATATAAAGATGAACATTGTTGTAGTATGAAGAATGTCAACCCTCACAGGATTATTCTTGCAATTAAACCTCCTTATCACACATAGGTCTTGGATGTGCTTCATGGGAGACCTTCTCTTTCGGGGGATTGAAAATTCCATCACACTAGACTACAATGGTACCCTTTGTTGGCCCACACACAATAACCCAATCTCTAATTTTGCGCCAAAAAATGGTTTTGTTTTTGGAACTTAGGTTTAACAGGTCACAGTTAATTGCATGGATACATAGGTGACGCCAAGCCAAATTCAACTGTGGTGGGACAAGAAGTTTGAAGGTTTCATAACACAGGAAGCTAAATTACGAGTGTAGTAACATCAAGACTTAGAAAATACATTCTCTATGGAGGACCAAAACTAAATCAATATAAAATTGTGTGCATTGATTTTCCGATAACACTTGTAGATTGTCAGTAGAGACTTACGTAAGCTCTTGAATACCGCAATTGACAGACGAAGATTTTTCATTGGACTCAAATGGACCTGATAGAGTTGAACAATTTAGATTTTCCTTTAAACAAAGCTGTTGATTTCTAGGTAGAAAACACCCTTTTGGTTACATTGTGGAATTTGTAGCTAAAAATAATAAAATAGTATCCAAAGGCGAAGAAGATATCAAAAGGGGAGCTAGGGGGAGATTAATGAAGGAAGTTCCATAGTGGATGAAGGTCTGGATGTTTGAATTCGAATTTCTTCCATTTAAGTGGATTAGAATGGACGAGTAAAACCCTTGTGCCCCAGGGGAATGGTCAGGATGATGTTACTTAGTTGCAGAAGGTAGAAACTACGCACAATGGAGGGGGAATATAGTAAGGATGTCAGGAATGAGCAAGCATGAAGAAGGTCATCAATATGTGATGAGTGGTGAAAAAAAGATGAGAAAGGAGAAAATAAGAAGTGCACAACTAGGAGGAGAGTTGTGGAACAGAGAAAGAAATGAACAAAAGGTAAATTGAGCTACGTCAGATGAAGCGAAGAGAGGAATTGAATAGTTGATGGATAAGAGGAAGATGAATAGAAGTACAAGATCACCCAGTAAAAGGAAATTGGGGATGAAGTACAAGTAAGGAACAAGAGTATGAGGTTCAATTGCTAAGTAATGGATTTTTGAACTAGTCACCTGAGCTATCCCTGAGCGAAGTTGCAGAACAATCAAAGTGAACCCCCCATTGTTGTGGAAGTAAATATCAGGACCCATGGAAAATGGTAGCACCCCAAAAAGTGAACCCCCCATTGTTTTGGAAGTAAATACTGAAAGTAACGATAGTAGCACATCCTCAGACACCCCCCAAGTACCCTCACATAATTTGGAAACACATTCTTGGAACTCTATGTCACAATTACCCTGGTACACTCAGATGAACAATAGCACATATATTTTGCAAAATAGTTCGCTAGCAGGTAGAAGTAGTAGTAATTCTTAGTAGGTTAACAGTAATATCATAAATCAACTGGCACCTCAAGGATTTGTGTTAGTAGTAACTCCAACTATCCCAATGTCTAGATTACAAGCAGGGTTGCCTCTAAAATCTCCATAATTTTGGGGAAAAAGGGGGAGAAGCTTATGCAGAACAACATTGGTTGAAATATTCTCAGAAATTGTTTATGCATCAAGAACTAGCCTGACCTTGAAAAATATAAAGAAACTATTTTTATATGATTAGCCTCTCCCCCTTCAGCTTCTAAATTGGTGCAGGTGGGATCCCTAAGAACCAAAGGGACCCCTACGATGTCTATGTTGGTTGAATTCCATACAACATTATATGGAATAGATTTATAATGGTATATGAATTTGATCAAGCGTTGGGGTCCAACAGCACTAGCCCTGACCTTGAAAAATATAAAGAAACTATTTTTAGACGAGTTTTCACAACCTAAGTCCAAGTAGCAAGGAATAACAGAACTAAGAGAAATTCGATAGATGCAAGGATAATTTTCTTGGGACTATGTGCAACACTTTAGGGATGTATTAGCTAAGCTCTCATTTCCTGTGCATGATGCTCATCACAAGGAATCGTTTATCCAAGGGTTACTACCCCTAACTAGAATTCCCCTTATAACATTTGAGCATATATATATATATAGGCACATAAACTAAAGAGATATACTAATAAAATCAAATCAAAAATCAACAATTCATGTAACAAATGAGATATTGTAGATCATTATATAAAAAATAGAAGTAAATAAGAAGAAAAGAATGATATATTTCATTAACTGTAATGAATGGAGGTGCAAAATATATAGCAAGGCAATTTGAATCAGGTCAAGAGGCTATTTGAAATGCTCATGTAGTTCTTGGAGACTAGTCAGGATTAACTAGAGCCAAAAAACCTTAGTAATCCATGCACACTCACTTAGACAGAGTTTAACTAACCCAGGACTCCCTAATCACTAGTTTTGACCGAGTGACGGGAAAGCAATTGACTGTATGTGCATGCAAATCCCTAAAATCACTCAATGAGGGCAGAACTGTCTCATAATAGCTAAACAAGAGGTTGCACGGAGTCCCTGAATAGTGGAGTAAACTCCCTAGATTCACTCCATAACTCAAACTTGCAATTTTGGACCCTAAAATCAAGGAAAATAAGCCCTAATTGAAGGAATTCACCCTAATACTCCAAAATAAAATTCATGAATTCTAAAAAAGGAAAATAAGGTAGTTTAGGACCCCTAGAGTTTAGAAGTAAGCTCTAGGGTGACTTAGGTGGTCATTTTGGATGGGGTTTGTCCCACTAACATCTCTGTCCACTCTCATGGGATGATTTGTGGGTTCACGCTATGATCTGTAGAAAATTGATATTCTTTCATCTCTAGCTGCTCATCAATCTCTTTCATAGTCGTCCTCCACATCCCCTTCAGTCACAGATATCGGTCCCAGCAACAAAACCATTTGTTGGGATGTAGTGGAAAGAACCAAGGTTCAGCATTAATTTACCAACAAAATACTTAGACACCAACCCTTTCAGCATCACATGTAAGTAGATGAATTCTCACCTGAGGCATCAATGGGGACTATAGGAACCAAGTTTCTGCAGCACTGAAGGGATAAGAGGCATTCATTCTAACCATTATACTAATATACTCATCACATTCATGCAATAATTGATAACATATTCACAGGACCCTATAACATATTCATAGCATAATCATTATATTTAGCCCACATAAAATGTGTGCATAAACATATAATCCATGACAACAAAAAATTCATGTAGACAAACAATCCACATATAAGACAGAGCCTATCATAAGGACACAGTAAACAAAACATTCATCTTATCATAACACATAACCATTTAATCCACAACTCACATCTTTTGTAAGAACCATAAAACTCATAAAGCCTACTAAATAACAAAATAGTATTAAATATGCATGTAGATCTATGAACCAATAAAAGAACCTGATAACATGTAAAATCATATAAAATCCAGAAACAAACAAGAACAACATGCATAGAAGATATGCAAAAACAATGGGGATCTAATCATCAATAACAGAAAATATGTTGTAATAATTATTGAGCCATACCCGATTGGATGATTGATAGCTACCATTACCTTGACAGCTCCAATAGTGCAACTGAAGGTGGGGGGACGACTCTCCACCCAACCAACCCCCAACCAATGGCTGAGGCCCCCGAGCCCCCAACAATTAACCCTATGCCAGTGCTATCTTGCTTTCCTCTCCTCCAGAGCTCCTCTTCCAAGATGCCCAAAGAAAAAAAGCCTTTTCTCTTCACTCCTTCTCCTCCTTTTATCTCCTCCTTCTCCCAATTTCTTAATTTCTTATTTAATTTATTTCTTTATGCAAAATTTTCTTTCTGTTACTTCTTTTTCATGTTTCTTTTTATTATCTTACATTATATATATTATATTAAAGATTCCCTATATTTGTATATGAGGGTTGTTACATACTCCCCCCTTCAAGAAACTTCGTCCCGAAGTTATAATATTCAAGCAATAAATACAATACTTATTCAATCAATCAATCAACTAAATACTAGAATATATAGGTAGCTAGTACTATTGTGAAGTTAAGAGATTTATATGTGTGTCCACCACATAAAAGTCTCCAAACCACACTAATACAATCAAATGCCCTAAGTTACAACATTATCTTAAGTAATTCCCTATGATTCTAGTATGCAACCATATCAAATATCATGCATCATACATACAAAAGAATTAGATAATTAATTAATAATTAATAACTGTGTGTTTGTTTACTTCCTCTTTCCTTACTCACCCTCTCCCTGAGAATCATACCATCCGATCAACCTCCATAAAGACTGATCTTTATGGTTAATATCCTCACCATCGTGTTAAAGACTGGATGGCCTCTCTCTATAGAGGACTCGTACAAGTCGATAGATATATTTGACTACATTAAGAACATGTGTATGAATAGAGGAAACGACCCTTGGTTTTTATTGATAAATACGCTAAATGCCTACTTCCATGTTCTGATATAATTGGCGGCCATATAGTAAGACATGACATTGTTCCAATCCTCTTGTAGGTGTAGAGAGGTTCTACCAATTAATTAATCTTCAATACATATGAGTTAATTTAGGGAGAGGTGGCTTCTCTCCGGAAACCTTTGAGTTATGTTTTCCATTATATTCAAAAATTAGAATTGAATAACGTACTAAATGTTAAAGGTGAAATCCATGGCTACATTTCATTAGTCATCTGTGATAAATCCGAGAGTGTCTCCAGTCAAGCCTTAAGGCATTGATTATGAGGCCTGCATGTCTTGGAACGCATGGATTATGAGGCCTGCATATGTTGGGATGAGGGATGAATTCATAATAAATAGTGTACTTAAGGTGGTTCATATCATTGATACTCTTACAAACAACAATGTCGTGTGGGGAATCGATTGTGATTGTCCTCTTTATTTCTATTTTACCATTGTCAAATGAGTTTTAAAATATACTTTTCTATGTGATATAAAAGATGGGAGTAAATAAAAATGGATGCCATCCTTGGTCGACACTCTATTATACTCCTTTTATAGGTTTATATCTATGAGTAGAATAAAGACAAGAAGGGCGCCACCCTGGGCTTATACACCTTGTTGATAATTTTTAAGTAAATATATGATGTATGTAACCACTGTGAATGAAGGGGAATAGTCCCAAACACATTTAAGTGGTTAACAAAAAGGGTGTGTACATTGGGTGTGGTCTCGGTGAGAAAAGAGTGTAGCTTTAGTATCATTGTTTTAATTATAACCACCTATGCAAGAGATATAGGTTCGGTATGTGACTAATAACATAACTTTAACTATCATAAACTCCAGACCTAGTGCGTAAAGGGCATCCATGGGAAAATGGAGTCTGAATAAAATGTCGAGCAAAAGATAGCTCCAAGAAATCTCCAATAATTTATTCAAAGCAGTTTTGGCAATGCTAGAGTATTGAAAAGGATTCCGAAGACAGGTGATGTACCTCCTCATGGAGATTAGCTTGCAACTTGGAAAGCAAATGTAGATGACATGCTTCGTGGATCAGCTCATCTTTTTCTTTGTTGTGCATGATGATGGGTTGTCTATCTGTCATTATTCTTGCATAGAAGATCTGCAAAAACAATGGGGATCTAATCATCAATAACAGAAAATATGTTGTAATAATTATTGAGCCATACTTTATTGGATGATTGATAGCTACCATCCGAATCTAAAATGATTTCTCAGAATTCATCCAAGTCTAAAAATATTTCTCAGGTCTGCAATATTCATATGGTTTCAAATCTTTCTACAAATTCATTACAAAATTCATATAAAGTATAAAACGTCTGGATAATAATCAAGCATAATAATGTCTGGATTTCCTACACTCATACCTCCTTGGTGCATCAAAAACACGGAGGACAAAGTATAGAAGGAAACAACACCATACCACAAAGGCAATCAAACTCATGGATTTGATATAGGAATCGTAGATCCACAACATGCATATCGTCCAACATGATTCAAAATGACAATTCCTATTTTAGTGAGTTGAGGAAACAATTTTAAACTCAGATCTGCCCGTTAATTCCTATCATATTGTATACATTCTTCAATACATGAAAATACAATAGATTTGTTAATTTGCAGCCATTTAACCATGAGATGAAAATATCTACGAATTTGAAAAGCATTTAAGAGTTCTAAAGTCCAAGTGTTTGAGCCTTGCTCTGATACCAAATGTAAGAACCATAAAACTCATAAAACCTACTAAATAACAAAATAATATTAAATATGCATGCAGATCTATCAACCAATACAAGACCCTGATAACATGTAAAATCATATAAAATTTAGAAACAAACAAGAACAACATGCATATAAGATCTGCAAAAACAATGGGGATCTAATAATCAATAACAAAAAATATGTTGTAATAATTATTGAGACATACCTGATTGGATGATTGATAGCTACCATTACCTTGACAGCTCCAATAGTGCAACTGAAGGTGGGGGGGAGACTCTCCACCCAACCAACCCCCATCCAATGGATGAGGACCCTAAGCCCCCAACAATTAACCCTATTCCGGTGCTATCTTGCTTTCCTCTCCTCCAGAGCTCCTCTTTCAAGATGCCCAAAGACAAAGAGCCCATTCTCTTCACTCTTTCTCCTCCTTTTATCTCCTCCTTCTCCCAATTTCTTAATTTCTTATTTAATTTATTTCTTTATGCAAAATTTGCTTTTCGTTACTTCTTTTTCATGTTTCTTTTTATTATCTTACATTACATTATATCTATTATATTAAATATTCCCTATATTTGTATATGAGGGTTGTTACATCTTTATTATCATTCGAACAACTCCCTACAAAACAGGTGCAATGCGCTCTTGCATCATATCTTTGTCTAAGACCTCCATAAACCCCATAAGACTTACAAATAGTGCCTTAAAGCATACTAAGCATGAAGATACTCTAAAAAACATACTCTTTATCCAAAAACCCTTAGATATTTTTACATTTTACAATGGGGCTTTATCCCAACAAGTGGAAAAAAAGTGCCTAACAGCTTCTAACTATCTTCCACCTTTTGTGTGCACTTTTCCCTTGGACAACTCATCATATGGTCCACTTCTTACATGTAGTTCCCAAAATTGGTCCAAAATATTGCTCGAACAAGTTTAGAATTAAGCTCTAGGGTGACTTAGGTGGTCAATTTGGATGGGGTTTGGCCCACTAGAGTCATTAGGTTAAGGTGTATATGGCTAGGTAGAGGGTTATTTTCTCTAACACCCCTGTCACAGTAGGATATTAGTTCTCGATAAGTGTCTTGGAGTAGGATATGAAGATTGAAGCAATTGCTAATTATCCAATCACTACGGTAGTAGGAACCTCCTCATCAACCGAAGATTTTTTATGGGTACACAACAAGCTTGCAGAATTAACTGAAATACTCCAAGAGTTGACTATACTGAAACATATTCGACCACAAATCTGGTGTATAGGATGTATGACAAAAGGATATCATGTATTAGAATTCCCTAGAATGAGGCAATGATATATTCTTCCAGGAGGACCATTTAATGGTGGACCAAGTGTGACTGTTGTTCAAGTCACAATAGCGAACCCATTTCATTCTGTAGGATGGCCAATGTATCCATAGACACTAAGTGCTTCTCTGAATGATTACTATGATATTTGTAAATAATTTTTCCATTCACCACGACTCTTCCCAATTTTACAAAAGTATTCCTCAATGTCAAATATGGTATACTATGAATTTTGTGAATCTACTACACAGTATTGAGAAATGTAGAGTGTTGGATGCATTGAAAGAAAGATAAGACTTCTTTATATACCGAGTAGTAGACCAATACACAAAAATAGGAGGTGGTGGAGGATGTGGAAGAGGTTTTGAATCTAGACAAGGAGAAGGTCAAACAAACCTAGTTTGATGTTATATTTGCAACGAGAATTGGAACCTCGCCCAAGATTTCCCTTAACCTAATAAACCATGGTGTACCTATTGTTTTACAAACACCCACACTATTGAAGAATGCCCAAAACTAATAGCAAAGTGGGAAGATCATGCAAGACAACCAACTAATTTTATTAACTTTTAACCATGGTAATATCACAACTTAGCATGATTTGTTGTTACTCGGGGAGGGGCGAGAATCAGAGCAGACCATCGCAGACCAAATTCATCAGTAATAAGAAAAACAATTCTAATAACGACTAAGTACATTCCAGTTCAGCAAAAATATATTTACGGTGATGTTGTCGACTGTTTAGACAAATACTGACCCCATCGGCTAGGGATGAGATAGGACCATCCCACCAGTACAGAAGGAATAACATGATGAGAAATGATGGGATAGGAACATGTACTGGTAAGGTAAGAGATTCTATTTCTTGTGGTTTACTCTGCTAAACTACATATTGGAAGATGAAAGTGCTACCTATAAGTTGCGAAAAACACTTTGTGAAATACAAGGTGTTGCGGAATTTGATGAATAAATCTGTGCCCCACTACCGGAAAGAATAGTTCAGCTTGTGCGGAAGCGAAGAAGGAATAGAAGTCAGTTCATCTACAAAACAATTCAGTTCATTTATGAAAACATCATCACTTGATTTGTATGTCCCAGAATCCTTATGAGTGACCAAGGTATGCACTTCCTTAATACCACTATTGAGGCATTGGTGAAGGAATTCTTGATAGAACACCATAAAAGTAGTTTGTTTCACTCGCAAAAATACGTCATAGCAGAATCCTTCAACAAAATCTTGGAGATTGAACTAACAAAAGTATGTTTTGCAAGACGAGATGATTGGGATGATAGGATTCCAGTTGTATTATAGGCATACATGACCACTACAAAGAAAATTGATAAACATACTCTATTCCAATTGGTATATGACATAAAGTAGTAGTTCCAATGGAATTTGTGGTTCCAAGACTTTACATTGCACATATAACACATGTGAAAAATGAATATTGAGTTAAATAATTTCTTGTAGAACGATTGGAACTAGAAGAATCCTACCTTCTAGTTGACTATCACACAACAATTGAAAAAGAACAATAGAAGGCCTGGCATGACAAACACATTAAGCATAAATTATTTAACCAAGGAGACCAAGTTTCACTCTATGAAAAAAATTTCATGAATAATCCAAACAAGCTACGGATGGATTAGTTGGGACCTTTTATCATTGTAGACATCGAATATTCAAGATATGTTAAGCTAGTGCAACTCAATGGTATACTCCATCCAGTTTGGGTGAATGGTGCATGCCTAAATCCCTATGTTTATGCTCAGTGATTCCAAATGATTCCACTCTTGTAACCAAGAGTGAGTTAGTTAGGAGTTAGGTTCTTTAGTTTTTTTATTCATTTCAATCTAGTTGTTTGTTAGTTAGTTCACACCATTGTGGTTAGGGAGGACCCACTAGTTTCAGTTCATTTGCTGCCATTTCCATGTCATATCAGTATAGCTTTTGTTTTCATCATAAAAGATTCATTACAAGCAAATCAACCATATACAATATATCCCATATGAAACCATCACTTGTTTCATGCAATTAATGATGTAATCATTTCAATCCTCCACCACCCAATCTATGCAGCACCATTGGCTAGCCCACAATCACATCCATGAGACTGCATCACTCAAAAATCCATCATTACCACCCCCTCACACACTTGCTTCTGACGTCCATATCCCAATCCATTACACCTGGATTACACCACACATAATGGGACTTGGGTAGATGCAATAAAATGATTTCAACCTATCACTGAATCTCAGATGCATAATTTATCTATCCAATTCGTGCACCATAAAATGCCACCTTACATTAATTTCACTTCTTTATAAAAGAATACATCTCCCCACTAGTTTGTTATAATACTACGATAGTATTGGCCTAGTTTCACCCCACCTTGTGATCTCCATGAAGATATCTCCCCAATCCCTCCTACTTAGTAACATAAATGAAGGAATTTCCCCTCCTCCCCTAAATGTTTTTGTATGAATAATCTGTATTATATTTGTTGTCTAATGGATAGATTGTATTTCTATTTCATATATGCATGTTATGGTTAATGGGACTCTATTGCGATAATATAAATATGAACATTGTTACAGTATGAAGAAAATCAACCCTCAAAGGATTATCCTTGTAGTTAATCCTCCTTATCATAAACATTCCTTGATTGTGCTTCGGGTGAGACCTTCTACTTCTGGGGATTGAAAATGCCATCACAATAGACTAAGTCGACAGTGCCCTTTCATTCCCCCTATGCAAGAATCCGATCTCTAATTTTGAGGAAACAAATTCACCATACATCACAAGCATAACAATAATTCACAACACCACTCATGAACCATGAAATCTGGCGAAGGTTTCCTTAGGTGATTTTATTAATTAGAGATAGAAATTACATATCATAGAGATAGAGATGGAATCACATAAGGGATTTACAACAACTTGGGGATTTTACAGACTGATAGACATAAGAAGGTCAAATCTAATCAATATTACAATATGAAAAATCCTTGTTATTGAGCTCTGATATACACTATTGGATCTTTAATTTTGAGAGAAGTTACACTTTGCTCTTAAAATTTTCGATGCTTTCTTATGAACTTTTGTTCCTTCTTATACTTGTCTTCTACTTTGAGGTAATCAAAAAATTACTAGCTTCTTCTTTTTCTTGAAGTAATGACAGATTGTTGGCCCATTCTTGTTCTTGGGAATAATGATTGATTGATGACTCTGATCTTGTTCATATCTATTGATATGGATGAGACGAAGATGCCATGGGTGCTCCTTGTGCTCCTTGTATTACTAGTTCTTCCTATGCTGGTGATAAATTTGTATACTTGGCTATGGATTTTCATTCCTTTCCCATTGGATACTCATGGCCTCTCATTTCTCTGACTGGCATATATAAATTTGTATAGTGGGCATAGGTGGGGTGAGACATGTTTTTGAATATGATATTTAAATGTGCAAGTAGATCAAAGTCATCAACCAATTCTTCCATTATCCTTCTGTTTCTGTAAACCATTTATCATTGTTTCTACACTCATCTATGATGTTATCATACTAATACTTTGGGTATAGATCCCCATTTAGTAAAATAGGGAGAAGGTAAACATTTATTTAGTATATCTTCAAAGATTGCTTTAAAAGCCACATTCATCAGAAATTGATTAGACTTAGCCTAGGATTTCTATGCCAAGTTCTTTTTGGTAATAACCTTGGAATGTTTCATAATGGTCTTTGTTTGGTCTCTGACTCCCAAGGCTTCCAATTCTTCATTTTTTTTAGCATTTAAGATATTAAAGACTGCATTTGCAATATATGGTTTGGTATCTAATTCATTCTAAGTCCTTTTGATATCTTGCATTGAAGTAGCAGACAACACATATTCATCCTATACAATGACAAAGTAGCTCCAATACTTTGTCAAGTTTATAGAAATATGATCTCATACTAGATGTTTAGCTCCTTTAAGGGAAACCCTTCCTACAAATCTCTTTGAAAAATGATATACTTCCCTTTGCAACATTGTCTTGACATCATGCAACTATGCAATGATGTCCTCTCTCTTCTGTACTACATCATGCAGGACTTGGATTTCCTGATATTTCTTTTGATTTTTTTTCTTTAGAGTGCTTATCTCTACATCCTTTATATTTATTTCTTCCATGGATTTGGCTAGATGATATGTGGGATCAACTGCTGTATTCTGCAACATACTATCCTCTCTCTTCTGTACTACATCATGCAAGACTTGGATTTCATGATCTTTCTTATGAAAATTTTCCTTTAGAGTGCTCAGTTCTACATCCTTTAGATTCATGTTTGCCATGAATTTTTCTAGAAGATCTATGCGATCATCTGTAGTAGTATGAAACATACTACTTCTGGCAATGGACAATTTCAACTTTTCAACTTTCAAGTCACTGTTTTATTTATGAATATTTTCAAACTTCTCTTTATATTCTCGTATTTGTTTATACATTTATTATTTTTCCTCTTGCACTACTAGTAGTTCAGTAGTGTGTACATGCTCTATTCTTGGGATATTAATATTTTTATTTAGTACTTGAATGTATGTTTCCATTTCTTTAATCAAGGTTTGAATTGTTGCCATGTCCCCAAATTTTTCTATGGTCCACGGGGATGATTTCACCCTAAGTCACCTAGGCATTAATTAATTAATTAATGGATGGATGAAGAAATTGACTAAGGGAATATGCCTAAGGGTGAATTTGAGGAATTAAATGGATAAGGTGGGCTCCCCATGAAGTTATTAACCCCCAAACTAAGTGCTAAGGTGATTTATTAATTAATTGGGGAGTTATGAGCCAACATTATAAGTTTAATTAAATAATTAATGGTTTTGATTTTTGGCGAAGAAATTAATTATCCTCATTTATTAATATTTTATTTGTTATGCTGAATAAATGGAGAAATTGGCTCACCAATTCGAATTAGTGGATAAGGTTGGAGGAATTACTTGGAGTAGAATTCAAGTAAGCACTAGAGTCCAAAAATGTTGCCAAAAATGAGAAAAGAGGAATATTTAAGGAAAAGCAGCATAAATCCAGAAAGCAGGAAAGTTCAGAAAAGAGGAAAAAAGAAGGAAAGCCAAAGCAAAGCAAGCAAGCAAAGAAAGGAAAGTATGTCCACTCATGGGTGACCTATTCTCATAGGTCACCAAGCCAAGTAACTTGCTCAACAGATCAACATAAATTCTATTTAAGAAAGTTTCCAACCTCATTCAAGAACTTTTGATCATTGTTAGAATTTGTGTATGAGAGCTCTGAGCCCTCTAGTTGAGTGATGTGCCTCAATAGTTCTTCTTGGTAGATGTGCCCCAAGGTCCATATTTTCCTATGAGTGTTATTCAAGTCCAGAAACTATTATTATATCCAGTAACATCCATTTCAGATCAGCATTGAAGAATTAATGACAGGTTGAAGAGGAGGCTACCAGTGCAGAAGAATTGCAGCTAGTTTTGGAGGAGGCTCACCAGCAGAAGAATATAGTTAAGGAGGAGCATGCCTAAGACCTCCATTGAGCTCCAAAATTTGTTATCAGCTGATATCATAGGCTTCCATTTCCAGAGGTTGAATTCAGACCTAAAATTCCATTCCTCTTCCATTGCTCCAGCTTGCTCAACCAAATCTAGAGGTGTTTCCCCTAGTGGAGACAACTAGTTGAAGGAGGGCACACCAGTGAAGTTATGTAGCAGTAGGTGCAGCCAAACCAGACCTCTGATCTGTAGAGGATATTATCAAAACATAATAACATAGCTACTATAAAAATACCTCTCTCTCTCTCTTCAGATTCTCCATCAATGTAATGCAATTTATAGCCTGTGAGGCACTCTGTTTTGAGCAGGAAGTCACTGCAATAAAATAAGGGTTCTGTTATATCAATTTCAGTTTATTACTGTTATTATAATTATATAATATCTTCATAACATATCAAAACAGAGTATTCATTTAATGGAAGTCATTTATTAAGTCAAAATCCAAGACTAGCTCGTTGGGAGGTTTTTCTAGACTAGTTTTGTTGAATTTACTGTAGATTGCACTTAGAGCATCCAATTGACCTCACGTCTATTGGAGTGGGTTAATTATTCAATATAATTCACATATAAGTCCCTAGTTCTAGAATATGGAATCCTTTAACCTTTTTTGAAAAGTATGAAAAATTACTAGCTCAACAATCCCGGTTGGGCTCTTGAACCCCAATTCTTCCCAAACTTTCCCAAGTCTGTTCAAACACATTTCAGAACATAAAATGAAATTATTTGACTGATATTACCTCTTCCATTAACTCCTAGGATCCCCACCTGTCTAGTATGCATATGCCAGCTACCCAGGAAGCCTCGAAGTAGGCAATAGTGCACACTGTTGTTGAAAAGTGAATGGTTCGGGTAGATAGTGCATAGGACATCTCTGATTTGACATACTAACCTGCTGCTGCACCTTGGCCCATACATTTTCCAGAATTGAAAGTTAACCCCACTGTCCTCATCTCAAGTTCCATTCCCCATCGCTTACTTCCTTCTCTACTTGAGACAAAGATTGCAAAGTTTACCAAGTAAAAGTTAATAAAAAAGTGACATTGAGTTGATATTTTGGTCATATCTTGGCCAGGATATTACAATTGCTGCAGGATTTCTTGGATTTGCACCCAAATCTACAACCTTTTGTTCCAATTCAATAATCCTTAACTACTTTGCTTTATTTGCCAATTTCTCTTGTTTTAGTTGCCTTTCAATCTTACTTACTATGGCCTAGATCTTATTAGCATTCACAGTTGATTTTAGCACATCCCTAAATATTATCTCCCCTATTTGTCCATACCAATCAATTTTATCTATGGGGATGAGGGAATATATATATAGAGAGAGAGAATTGTGTAGCCTTATGATATTCCAAAGTCGTTGCTACTTGTGTTGTTGTGGGATCTAATATGTCCATTCTAAAAATTCCTTAATTCATATCCAAATTAGAAAGAAATATATATTTCTCTCCACTTAAGGACCAAGTTTTAGGATATAAATCCCTCGAAAATTTTGGTTCTTAATATACATATAATGAGTAAAGAGTCCATATTTTTCTTTTGCAGTCTCGAGTGTAGTCTCAAGTGCAGAAGATTATTCCTCTTGTGAAGGAACAACTATTGCGGGGATACGTTCAATAGTTATAATAGGCTTGTTGGAGGTGGCCTATTTCCCCTGATAATCAACAATAACTCCTTGTAACTCAACCCTACTTTTCTTACTACTGGGTTGGTCTCGACTTTGCTCCTCCATCTCTATATCTGACATAATTTCCATTATTGATCTTTTCACCCCCACTTATCGCTTCTATGGGGTTTGAATGACTTTTGATTTCTATTTGATGTCTTCTTGCAAAACCTCCTTAACCTCCTCCCATGTTTCCAAGTTGGAAATTTTTTCTAGCTTCTCATTAGGATGATGAATATATTCTACCAGCTTGACCTTATGTATTTTATTAGATATGAACCTATGAAGATCATACATCCATTTCATTCCCATTGGGATATTGATCCCTTTCAACATATTCTCTGCAATGGATTGTGTTGTTCTTGACTTGAAAATAAAAGGACCTACCTTCTTTGGAAGTTTGAAAGTAGTGGGGATTTTATTTTTAGTGAAATGAATGAAGTCTGAATCAAATTTTTTCCTAATATACTCCAGGGAAAGTATCCTAGGTGTTAGGAAAAAAGGCAGTTGATAGGGCTCTAACTCAAAACAATAAATCCTGGTTTTTGTGTGATTTTCATATAGGAACCAATCTACCACCCAAGTGTCTTAAATATAATGACCTCCAATATTCATTGAAACTGCTTGGGGGGGGGATTCCATGTAGCAATGTGTAAACCAAAAACAACACTTTGTTAACAAATTAGCTAAAGCCTACATTGTTGGGATTCCCTCTGACCTTGCGGGCCCAGTCAATCACTGTCTTCATTGACCGTTGTTAATATGTCATTTGAAGATCAAAATATTGGAAGGAGTTAGATTGGTGGTATATTATCATATACAATAGGTATGGCTGATACCTAAATGATTTCAAGTTAGGGTAATTTTCCAATTGCTCATGAATCATGTCTAATAAGAATTTTGCAAATCATACTTGGCCATTTTAATTCTTGAAGGAGGAAAAATGGTGGAAAAAAAAACCTAACATAGTATCATCAAATACTCCGTCATGATCATAACCCAATATCCAACATACTATAGAAATTGCTTTCCTGGTAATGTATGGAAAAAGATCAACTTTGTAAGGGGGTGGTTCCTTGTTGATGCCCCAATTGAGTTATGACTTTGCTGGAATGGTTAGGGTGTCAACGCTAAGGATAGTGATTTGAGAAAGGAACTTCAAAGAACTCTATGCAAGAGCCCCTCTATTTCCCAGTTGTTGAAAATGACCACTTCCGATGGATTTAATCCTTCGTTGGCCTTATCTAACTTTTATTTTTTCTCCTTAAGGGAGCTGATGACGAGAGGACAAGTAATCCTCTTTACCCTACTATACCAATGAGGAAATTTGGTTTATATATCCAAATAGAGGCAACTATCTGAAAGGGGCGAGTCTAATCACAAAATTCTATTACTGATGATATTTTATAAATAGTTAAAATAGGAATAAACATCCCCCATTTCATAAATCATTACTGATAGAATCATCGAAACATCAAATGAATATACTAGTTCAAATATCACAGAAACAGAGTAACTAAATTACTAGATAAATAAAAAGAGTTAGTAAACATTTCACCATTAATCTCAACGCATAATGATTCAAAGTAATCAACATAAATAATTAAAAGAAATTCACATCACCCTGCAATCACAAAACACTAATAATGTAAACATTATTAACAAGATTTCATTGAACCAAAGTAATGAGATCTTAATAATTTTCCTTTAATCAAGGAAAAGTATAAGAAAAGGAAACTTTATCTCAATATATGTGGAAAACAATTGCAGGCATGATCCATTCTTTCATTAACAGGATGTAACAAATTACAAACAAGTCTTTGGAAGAGAGATTTTTTAAACATGTCTTGTTATAAGAAATTACATCAGAGCCTCCCACAATTTGTCCCTCTGTAACCCATTTCATAATCTAAAAGAACAAAATAAATACCATTACAACTGGGATCTTAGATCCAAAAAATAAGGACAACTATCCTACATCTAAGGGATCCCAATCTAATTCCCCCAATATGGATTAGTTATGTGATCTTTCCATGCAGTGTATATATCCAACATATGTGCAATATCAGGGTAATATGCATACTCTAGATTCAACTAAGCCTTGTACAAATAGGATATGGTATCCTTGTTGCGGATATTGGACCAAGAATCCAAAAAAATCTGTAAGGTGAATTCCAACTAATTCAGAACCATGATGAAGGACCTAAAAAGAGATATATCCAATTGAACAACATCTTGTATGGATTGAGCGGTTTGCTCCCTTTTCTCTTCCACCTCAGCAAGCCTAATATTAGATGGCACTAAGTCTTCCAGCTCAGCAAAAAAAAGGCATCTCCATGCTTTCAAGATGGTTATCTGTTAGCATACACTACCTAGCATAGATATTCAATCCTTTTCTGATCATCTGTGCGACCTCTTCAAAAAAAAGTCCCCAAGGCTTGATAGAAATTCTGGCTCTCATTAATTTATAATGACTAAGTCGAGGCATGTTTTGTGGGACATTATTCATGTGTTCTTTCCATTCACACAACTGCTCATAAGTTGAGTGTACCTTCTTCCTTCGATCTGTGTGGCTATCTACAAGGTATATCAATTTCTCAAAGGCATTAAAGTCATTTTGAATTTGGTTTAGGCCCAAAAAGTACTGAGTTTGGGTCTTCTTAAACTTAGTGTTACAAGCAATGGCTTCATATTTGAATTCTCAGACAGTCAATTTGAATAATTCAGTAAAAGCATCGTGTTCTTTAACTTGCTCCAGATGGTCCTTAAGATCATCTAAGGTATTATCTTTCTCCAATAATTTTTCTTCAACAATATGCTTTTGTTGATTCAACTGATGAATTTGATTTTGAAGGTTCTGCAAGGCAAAGTTATGTTGAGCCATTAAATCTTCAACCTGCTTTGTAAATGTTCATTGCAGCAAATCCTTTTCTGTCTTAAGTGCTAATTTCTTAGCCTTCTGCTCCTCCAATGTAGCATTCAAGGTGGAGACAGAATCAAAATTGGCTCTAGCAAAAGCTCCCATGGCAACAACAAAATCAATATCTTCTCTCTATGGATCATCTGTAGCTTGTTTCCAAATGACCTGATTAGGTGTTGGTCCAACCTGTACTTTCCCTGAAGTGGTCCTTTTTGGTTCCCTTTTTAGTATTGATTTTCTTTTCTTATTAAAACAATAGTCCCCAAGGGCTACCACAACTTCTTCACCAAAATATGTTGTGTCCTCTGTTGTAGAAGTCAACAACCCAATAGTTGGAAGGATGGGACCATTTTGGTTCACATCAGAAACCATAGATTGTGATGAACTTTGAGAAGTCAATGCATCAGGTTGAGGAGAAGAAGGCATGGTAGACAATGTGGAGGGAGTAAGTGAAGCCGTTTGAGTGTTGGTTTGTTTGGCTGGTGGATCCAATGCAAGGGTAATGGGTAAATCAGTACTTTGTGTGGCTAGGGAAAAATGGTTAGATGTAGTAGATGGATTGTGTGGTGAATTGGATACATCTTGTTGCATAGGATCATCTACAATGGGTATATCTGACATACTAGTATCTTGGGATTGATGAGGGATTTTACCATCGACATTTTGATTGGAATTGTCAATTGATGGTTGGGATCTTTCTAGTGTCACGGGTGTTGGATTAACTACTTCTATAGGTGGCTCTTTCTCCAAATCAATAATTTCACTAATAGAAGTATGTAAATGGGGGTCAACCACCAAGGTGGAATACTTATCATTTTTAACAGCAAGTTCAAAAAGTATTTTAGAAACAGAAGAAGGATCATACACAAATGGAGTATGAGTAATTGAATTACTTTGGATAGCACGTGTCTTCTGTATGAGCATATTTAAGTTTTGAATGGGAGTGGTAGAAGGACACTTATCCATAGGTTATTTACCTTATTTTTTTCCATCTCCTGTTGTGTACTGGATTGAGGTGCAGCTGAACTCAGGACATTATCTTTGTTAGCAGCTTCCAAGGCTTCTCTAGTAGCATCTTGTTGTTGCTGGAAGAACCTGTTCCTCTCTTCCAATACCCTAACTTTCTGTTGTTTTTGTGCTTCATGTACTAAAAGCATTTGACCTGCATCAGGAATTTTGCTAAGCATTTCCTCAAAGGAATGGGAATTCTAGTATATGAAGTCATCAGGTTGGACTTCATGAACATATGAATTCTTCAGATGATATTGAACAAAATGTTCTCCTATTAGGACCTTTGGGTCATGCATCCTCTTTCCTGCAAACCCTATCTTTAGTTGATCCATCTCTTTAGCTAATGTAATGCCAAGGGTTGCGTTTTAAATGACCAAATTCCTGATGTACAATGGGAAATTAGGCCATGCTCTCCTCTTTGAGGAATGGAACTGCCCATGAACTCCGCCATAGATGGTTTGGAAGGCTACCTCTGAGAGAACCATCATGTCAGGGACAATCCTAGGAAGAAGGTGAAATGACTTGCTTCCTCAAATTCTGAGATAAGTGAAATTCCCACATACCAGTATCCCATAGCAGAAACCATGGAAATGGCATCTTCAGAAATCCTGGAAGCGACTCTTTTAAATATGGCATATTAAGATGTAGTGATAAACTTATCACAAATATCATAAATATGTGGGGAATAATTATCCTACCACAAAATTGAACAGTAGATATGGATCAGGGGTTGCTCCCTGTTCCAAGGCCAATCTAGTGCAGGGTAGAAGAACGATGCGCACATGATATCCATCATGTATGCCGACATGAAAAACCTGGGTTTTTTTACTACTAAGGTTTTCTCTACCGCATCGATTGCATCTCTAAACGTAATATAAAATATCTGTGCCCAATTGAAGATCTTTCCAGTAGCATTTATGTAATGAACCAAGGGTTCCCATTCAAGCTTGAAATACTGACATGTTTCGGCTCCATAGAACCTACAGAGCATCGCTGCTAGTAGTTTGTAGGGTTACCTAAGCAGAGCAATGGGGTACTATCTATTGGGTCTTAGGAAAAATGTGTTTGAGTTGGCCATATAGTACTTAAGGAGCACGTATGGTTCGTAATTTTCCTCGAATGATCGAATGAAATCTTGTGTGAGCAACTGCTGAAAAGTTTTCAGGTTATAAATCCTGGTGAAAGTATCCAACCTGAAGGAAGCATAAACAATTTGACCTGCATATCTAAAAGTGCTAGTCAGAATGTCTGCATAGTCTATCATCCATTTTACAAGGTCTGTAAATGGCATGACTATGGGCCGTGCATAAATTGCATGAAAATGTGAATTGCTGATATTTTGGTATAGGGGAGCATCGTCTTTGAACTCAAAAATGTCATCCCCTAAAAAATGCAATAGATTCTCGACCAGTCCAGACATAGTGTATATGAAACTCTTGCATCTATGTCAAAATAGAACCCTACGTTAGGGTCCTTGAAATTCAAGTCTTTAGATGTGGCCTTAGACCTAGTTCTCTTTGCCATTTTGGAACAAGTGAGCCTACAAAATCGGAAAACAAGATAAGTAACTCAGAAATGCATAGAACCAATCCATCTAATACCAACTGAATCATACGTATGAACTAAAAGAAAGATCGAACATAACGAGGAAAGATAGAACACAGAGTTCTAAGTTACAGAGCAAGAAGTTACTGTGCGGTAATGGCGCAAAATTCAAATTTTGATTAAATAAGGATTAAGTTGAATAATAATTTATTATGTATTAATTGAGGTAGATGACCAATAAAACCGACGGTTAGGATTTAAACAATCCATTTATACAATTAGTCGACACATAGTTCAAGAAATTTGTCGCGTGTAGCGAGATCATGATCCAACTTGCAAATTGTCTAAACGACTTAAGGGGGTCCCCCAAAATTTGGGAGTCAGGGTGAATTGTTAATTCTGGTTGAAAAGTAGCTAACTATCGACTTCCGCATTTCGGGTTCCAAAACTGTCAGGAATCAGGAGTCAAGATGAATAACAGACAAAAACCAAAATTTGCGCTGACTTCTGACTTATGCATCGAAGGTGTTGAAAAGTCGGGAGTTAGAAGCTAGGGACCAATTACATATTGAATATAAAATATTGCATACTGTCAATATTTTGACTACGAAAAAGTCGGGAGTCAGGAGTTGGGGATGAGAAATTTTAAAATGGATTAACCATCTCAAATTCTGACTTTTTCAATTGTGTTGACTTTGAAAGGTCGGGGGTCGAGAGTTGGAGACGTAAAATTATCTGATGGAAAATGCATCCCGACTTCCGACTTCCACCGAATCTAGAGAGATAAAGTGGGGAGTCGGGGGTCTTTAACCAATCTTGCTGAAATTTTCCCCAACTTCCAATTTTGGTATTTTTTGTTAAAGCGGATTAATACCTCAATTAATTCGGTAAAACTTGGTTTGCTTAAGATTAGGGTCTACAAAAGCATGATTAAGCTAGATTTAAACAAATCTTGAACAATATTTGAAAGCCAAAAGAGATCAAACAACTAACTTGCAAATGAAATTGAAATTGGGGCTCCCATATTACCTATATTAGATGGGATCTGTTGTGGCTACAACATCCCTTTGGAAGTTTTGCACCTTGAGCAAGGAGAGAATGTAGAAATAGGTTTTTCTCTTCTTGGATGAGGGATTGAAATTCACCCATAAAAGAATCCTCATCTATCTTCTGCAGGTATGAGGTATTAGGCATATCTATCATTCATTGAATTGCTTCCTTGGTGGTAGGGAATATAATTGTGGTTTGGTTTGATGACATAATGGCCTTCTTTTCATAGGAATAGATACTAATACACTAGGGGACAAGTTATAGGAAAGGGTAGGTTGGAGATACTGCAACTCGGGGTAACTTAGGTTCCCATAGGTTTAAGAAATTGTAGGACTCCTTAAATCGGGTCTCTTTTCATAAATGGATTTATACATGTCTATAATTGAGAGGATAGGGTAGAAAATATCATCTTGGGTATTCATTAGGTACTCATCCTATGGATTCAACTTTTTGTTGGTATCAGGAAAATTTGAGTATTGGACAGTGGCCATATTTAGCTATAAAAGAATAATTTTGTATATTGATAGGGATGAATCCATGATTGTTGGTTTCTAATCATTCGAATTAATATTTAAGGTTGAACAAATTCGTATATTCACTTGCAACTTTACTTGAACAATAATCGGTGGGATGCTTGGGTGAGTAATTTAAAAAATTTAAATTTTCGTGCATTTAATTATGGGACAAGTGTCACCTTCTTATTGGACTTTTAATCATGACATGGATATCATTTAAGTATGGAACAATGCAATATTTCCACATGTTTTTCCTCCAGTGGTCCATGTGAAGCTTATATTTCGAGTCATCATGTCAAGTTACGACTATTTCATTCGGTAGTTTTAGGCTTGAGAGGAGAGTGGTTTTATATTCATTCCTATGAGAGGCTGAATGCATGAGAATATGCCACGTAAAAATGGTGGTTCCTAATTTTAGGTGTGTGAACATTTTATTATCTCTTACACAACTTCACAAGCCTAAAATCTTAATAGTTGTTGATTTGGCGCTTGTTCGCTCGATCATGCATCCCACCAGTCATATCCCATTTTACTTAGGCCTTTGGTTCCTGATCCTTGATCACATGGTCCATGAGATACCTATCTGGAATGCAATCATGCAAATCTATATCCTTGTCATATGGTGGTTTCAAGCTTGTGAGGAGGGAGGTTTGGGTAAACAACCTTTGGGAGCCTAAATCCACAAGTTGTTGACACATCATTTGAACGGTTTATGATTTCAGGTGTATGTGCATTTTTTTATCTATAATACAGTTTCACAAACTTGAATGAATGCCATCCATTGATCTCATATTTCCATACTCGATCATGCTTCCCTTCGATCTCAATCCCTTATTCTTAGCTCTTGGTTCTCGTGCTCATTCACATGATCCGTCAAATTGAGGACTAATGTGTTGGGTTCCAATCAACCTCTCTTGGGGATTCTAGTGCTCAGGACCTAACCAATTTTAGCACCTATCTTGTATTTGATCACTGAGGCACTTGTTCTATTATTATTAAAATTGAACTTCGAGCCCTCAATTTCCTATTCAAGACCCTGTTATCTTGAAAATATTCTCTCTACTAACAATACCACTATTATGCAAGAGGAATCTATTATATCTAGTGATGTGGATTTTTTCAAGAAAAGCATCTCAAATAAGTTTCCAAACACTTATTTACCACCTTTGTTGGGCCATATATTTGTGGGTGATAAGTCATGTTGATTTTAAACTAGGTATCTTCAAGTTTAAATAACCACTGTAAAAATTTGCTTGTGAAGATAGGGTCTCAATCGGAGGAAATGGAAGTTGGAGTTCCATGTAATTTATAAATACGATCCATGAAAACTTGAGAAAATATTGAAAATTTAAAAGGCTGCGACAAGGAACAAAAGTGGGCATATTTGTAAATATGATCTATGACCACCATGATGATTGATTTATTATTATATCCTGGAATCCCCATGATAAAATCCATGGAAATATTAGTCTAAATAGGTTCAGAGTTGGAAGCAGCTGCAAGGCCACTAACAACTTCACCGTTTCTCTCTTGTATCATTGGAAAGTATCATAGGTTGTGTTAACACTTATTATGGTTTCCACCATGGAATGCGGAGGAAAACTCCCACCCAAATCCCTAATGTCATCCATCGGCCGGTTGCATCAAGCAAAGCATCAGGAATCCCATAAATGGCTAAGTATCAGGAAATTCCAAGACAAATGACCGAGCCGTAGTGAGAAAATGAGAAAATACAAGGCAATAAGAGCTTCTTCTGCAATCAAAAGATATTTGATGTCTAGGATCAAAGGGCGGATCAGATCAATGGTTAAATGGTGTTCCACAGAGTCATTTTCCCGCTCCCCGCAAGTCGCATTGTGGATTTCAGATTGCGGAAAAGAAATATACCAAGGGGGGTGAAAAATATAGTATACGCAATTGTGGATTGCGGAAAAGAAACTTCCCAGAGCACTCAAGGATAAGTTTCTGCATTCCGCAACCTGTGTTGCGAATTGCGAAGCAACAACTTTTTAAATGGCCAAAATGTAAATTTCCGCATTCCGCATTGCAGATTGCGGATTGTGGAAAGGTAATTCTCCAGAAAGGCACAAGACCAAAATTCCAATTCCTGCATGCCACGTGGCGAATTTAGGGTTGGGGAAAGGTCATTGTGGAAAGAGCATTGTAGAAAGATTGTTGCGGAAGGGCGATTGCGGATCAAGAAACGTTTTGCAGAGAAAAATGCAGTTGCGGGAAATGAATATTTTCACAGAGGAATGGTGCGTCCAAGAGCAATGAAGGGGCCTGTTTATATTACCTGTCTTGATCAAACCTAAACGGCCGAATCCAATGGATCAACAGGTGGCTTCCATGGCTCAATGGTGCACTGACAACACAGGCGATTCCTCTCCTCCGCGCATGATAGAATCAGAGGCTATTTATTCGGGCGACTCAACTTGAATGACCTCACCATTACCAGTCCATTTTTTTTTGAATTAGTTAAGATATTTTTCTTTTTTGTAAGCTGATAAAGGAAAGGTCCAAAGTAGACCAAAAGGTTGGACATTTTTGGTTCAGAGAGATTACTGCTCTGCACTGTATTAAACTCGGCCTCTTAATTCAATGAGTAGACCCGATTTTGGAGCTTGGGATTCCCTTGTTGTGTCTTCTGAAGTCTGTTATTTCCTGTGTATGTGTTCTTGCTTTGTATCTCCATTAATTGTTTACTTCTGTAGTACCTAAAGCTCAATATTACATGGTCTGGAATTCATGCCCACATGCTACAGATGCATATGACTAGGTATTCCACCCTTTTCCTCTTGAAGTGGCAGGTTAGAATTCATTCTTAAATGCTCTAGCCTAGTGACCAAACTTGTCTCCTTCCTCCACCTTCATCTGTTGATTACTTCGACGTGAAAGAACCATGTCTACCTTGCCTCTTTCCCCTGCAATCATGGTCCAAATATTCCATTGATGACAGTAACCCACCGAAGTTGACTCTATGCCCAACTGTCCTCTTGTTCTTAACTCCAACCAACCAAAAAACCCTTTCTATTAATTTTTTGAAGGTTTAGCCACAACTTCGATTGATATCCCATCCCATTTTTAAGTTGCATCCTGTTGCTAGAAGCCCTCAAAGGGAGATCCCTTCCTATGGTTGGAAAGGCTAGTTTCCATCCACTAAATATTGGTTTGCAACAGTTACCCCATGGTCTTTCCTTCCCCAACCCAGGAAAATATTGGGTGATAACATTCTGTCGACTCCACTAGGGACGATCTCTGGTTTTCAAGGTATAAAATGAGACCTCTGAGGGAGAACAAAGAGTTTGAAATTCCAAGGTTGTATCATTTTCCCTGGTGACTCCAACTTACATTCTGGTGATTCCACTAGAGATTGAGCTTAATTCAAAATATTTGTATAAGATCAAAGCTGATTATTGAGGGTGAACAGTAGTCAGACGCTAAGAGGATCCTACATTATTCTCGGGGTGAGGCCATTCTTCAAATTGGAGAAACCCTAGAAGAAATTATGGCTCCCAGAAGAATACCTACAAGAAGTCATCCGGACCCTGAGCTACCAAAAGTTACTTCAGACCCAGAGAAGGTCATCAAGAAAGCAAAGAGAAGCCAAGCAGGTATTTCTCTATTAGCTAGGTCCTTTTCTTTACCTAAGAAAGAGGCAGGTGTTATAGAAAGCGTCCCTCCAATGTTAAGGACCGAGTCTCCCCCATTCAGACCTAGGTTTGAGACTGATCTAAGGGAAACCCTGTTTGACCAAAGAAAATTCCAGACCCATTGCCTGAGTGCTTGGTAGGGAAATTTACAAGCATGGGAAGAAACTAGTGGCCTGTCTCCCTTTGTTAAAACTGTTGGCCAAAGTACCCAAGTCCTTAGTATCACTCCTGTTTCTCCTAAAACCCCCTCTGCTCTCAAACAAAACCTAAGGGCCATGGATTCCAGATATGCTCCTTTGGCCCTCCCATTAAATCATGATGACCTACCTGTGGGCTATGCCCAGCGCCTAATGATATTTGATGGGCAGGGAAGAGTCTCTGCACAACAGCATATAGACCAGTTCAATGACTTCATAGACCTAGAAGAGGTGGATGAGGATGATGTTAAGATGAGTTTGTTTTCCCAAATCCTTGTAGGGGAAGTGAAGAAATGGTTTAAATCCCTTCCCAATAGGCGAATATCTACCTATGAAATATTTGAAGAATATTTCCTATCCAGATGGTAGGATAAGAAAAACCCTCTCTAGATTCTCACTTAGTATGAACATACAAAGAAAACCAATGTGGAGATTGTCCAAGAACTCTCAGCCAGGTTCATGATAATGTACAATTCTATTCCTGTGGACATAAAACCCCCGGTAGGGGTAGCCAAGATTCATTTTGCCAATTGTTTTGACAATGAATTTTCTCTCATGCTAAGAGAAAAGAGATCTCCCACTCTCCCTGATATGGTGAAAGATGCACTAGAAGTAGAATCCAACTTGATGGCCTCTAGAAAAATGAAACACTTGACTGAAGCTGAGAAAAAGAGATGCAATGAATCAGTGCAACCCTCCACATACCAATCCATGGATGCCAAATTTGAACAGATGATGAGAACTATGGAGAGACTGGTGGATAGGATCTCCCTTGATAGTAGGCCTCCTTCTAGAGAAAACCCTGAGCCTCAGTATCGAAATAACAATCTCATAAGACCCCTCGCCTCATAAGGAATACCTAGAGAACCAAGAAACCCTGACAATCATCCAATCAAACCACCTTTTGCTGAGAATTTCATGGATGAAGAAGAAGAAGATAGATAGGATAAAGATCAAATCCATCTCTTTGATCAGATCCAACCCTAGTTCTATTTGACTAAATATGAACATGATCGGTCTTCCCTGCAATCAGATGATGTCCCTGGTGAATTAGAATCTGACCAGTACCAAAGAGTGATCTACAATGCCATCTGTGAATTCGAGAGGCAACATAATTTGAGAAGTAGAAAAGTAACAATAGACCAAGGAAAGGTTGTTGTTGATCCATCCTCTTCTCAGCCACCTAGAAAGGAAATCCCTGGAAGAAAAGTCCCAAAGGCTGCAATATCTAAGGAGACTCTTGGGAAAGGGGAAGAACCCCCGAAGAAAATTCCAGAAGGGAGAGGTGAAGGTGACACAAAGATAGCAGAGAAGGTCCATGCTGCTTTCATCTTGGAGAATGAAATATCTAAGATTAAGATGTCCATCCCCTTGAATGAATTGGTCAAAAACTTAGAGTATAAAGACCCGATCCTAAAGGTACTAAATGGTGGAGAAGAAAAGCAGCCTGATACTCTCAATCTGCAAGATGACAAGCCCACCCTTCTATTTGGCCCCCATGTAGAAAATGCCTCCGAAATTGGTGTCCCTCCTTTCTACATGAGTCTCCACATACATGACCATATCCTGCATAATGCCAGTTTTGATTCAGGGGCCTCTCATAACCTCATGCCTAGTTCATTGGTGGAGAATCTTGGGTTAGAAATAACCATACCCTATAAATATTTATTCTCCTTTGATTCCAAAAGAGTTCCATGTGTAGGGATGATTAAAGACATGGTGGTCTTGCTGACTCAGATACCTCAGAAGAATATGATCATGGATGTAGTAGTGGCTGATATACCACCTAAGTTTGGGATGTTTTTGTTTAGGTCATGGACTACAAAGTTGAAGGGAACCATGCACATGGACATGTCTTATGCCACCATCCCTGTCTTTGGAGAAATCAGAAGACTGTACAACCAACATAGTCTGTCATACGTGGTGAGCAACAAGGACATGCCTGATAACCACCCCATATTTTCCATAGACACGGATGTAGGTTCCTCAATTCTTTGCTATGATCCAAGTTCAGAAGGAGAAGATGCGAAAGCTTCCAAGTTACTTGAACCAGATGGTGAAGCCGATGATGGAAATGGGGTGCAATGCCTTGACAGCTTAGCTAACAAAGAGAATGATAGGTAGCAGGTGGAAGAGGGAAGTAATGAGAAATCGGAGTTGGAAATAGAGGCCATGAACACCCTCCAGAAAGAAGATCACTGGGTCATAAGGTTCAATGGGGCTGTGAACAAAGAAGGAGATGGAGCAGGGATATGGATCATCCCTCCAGATGAGAGAATTGCATGTTCCAGGTTTCATACTTTCAAACTAATGTTTGACTATTCAAATAACGTGGCAAAATATGAATCTCTGCTATTAGGATTGAATATACTCAAAGGTCTGAAAGCTAAGAAGATCAAGGTCTATGGAGATGCAGAACTAATAGTCCAACAGGTGAAAGGAAGCTAAGAGGCTAAGCATCCCAGGATAAAAGCTTACAGGAATGCTATGTGGGACATGTTTGATAATTTCTTCATAGATTACAATATCTTTTTCATTCCCAGGGATCAGAATATAGTGGCAGATACTCTAGCCAGTTCGGCTAGCAGATTTCAGCTCCCTGCTTACCCTTCGGCCCGTTGAATGCAAGAGCCACCTTCCAAAGATCCCTAGACATAGATTTTGCAGGAGAGAAAGACAAATTTGTGGTTGTTTACATGGATGACATCACTGTATACTCCAAGTCTGACGCAGAACACCTAAAATATTTGCACCAAGTGTTCACCAAGTGTAGGAAATTTGGAATCTCCTTGAACCCTAAGAAATCTAATTTTTCCATGCAATATGGTAAGCTACTGGGCCACATAATATCTAAAGAAGGGATCAAAATTGACTCAAACAGAATAGATACAATACATAAAATTGATCTCCCCAGGAGTAAAAAGGGAATTCAATCTTTTCTAGGCACAGTGAATTTCATAAGGAGGTTTATCCCCAATTTTGCAGAAGTCATGAGGTCAATCACCTACATGCTTAAGAAATACAATCAAGTCAGGTGGACTATAGAATCTAGGAAAGCATTTGAGGATATAAAGAAAGCAATTGTTGAAGCACCTGCACTGATAAACCCAGATTTTGACAAGGAGTTTCTTATGTTTTCTTTTTCCTCTGAGCATTCCATAGCAGGTGTTCTTTTACAGATAAATCGGGAAGGAGATGAGCATCCCAGAGCTTTCTTCCACAAGGCTCTCAGAGATGCTGAGCTCAAGTACACCATTATGGAAAAGCAAGCCTATTCCATGATCAAAACTCTGAGGGATTTCAGCGTTTATGTCCTACATTCCCATGTTGTAGCTTATGTTCCGAATGCTACTGTGAAAGATATATTGACACAACCTAATCCAGAAGGTAGAAGGGAAAAGTTGATAGCTACGCTACTGGAATATGACCTGGAGATCAAACCTACCAAGCTTATTAAAGGGCAAGGCATGGCCAGACTCATGGCTGAGTCAAATTGGTATTCAATGAGTATGAAACTGTTGTCACACATATAGGGAGAAACTTCCCAAGATCCACTACCTCAGGCATCAGACAAATTCTTGACCTCTCCTTGGTATTTTTACGTTGTATATGTTTTGCAGAACTTGCAAGCACCCCCTAAGATGGGAAAAATCAAAGCTAGATCCACCAAGATGAAGGCTATGAAGTATTGCATACTGAATGGTTGTTAACACTTATTATGGTTTCCACCATGGAAGGCGGAGGAAAACTCGTACCCAAAGCCCTAAGGTCATCCATCGGCTGGTTGCATCAAGTAAAGCATCAGGAAGCCTAGAAATGGCTAAGTATCAAGCATGTCCAAGCCAAATGACTGAGCCGCAATGAGAAAATGAGAAAATACAAGGCAATAGGAGCTTCTTCCACAATCAAAGGATATTGGATGACTAGGATCAAAGAGCAGATAAGATCAACGGTTAAATGGCATTCCGTAGAGCTGTTTTCCCACTCCCGCAAGCCGCATTGTAGATTGTGGATTGCAGAAAAGAAATCTACCAAGGGGGGCGAAAAATATAGTTTCTGCAACCCACAATCCACATTACAGATTGCGGATTGTGGAAAATAAACTTCCCATAGCACTCAAGGATAAGTTTATGCATTCCGCAATCCGTGTTGCGGATTGCAGAGTGACAAATTTTTAAATGGCCAAAAATGTAAATTTACGCATTTCACATTCCGCATTGCGGATTGCGGAAAGGTAATTCTCTAGAAAGGCACAAGACCAAAAATACAATCCATGCATGCCACGTGGTGAATTGTGGGTTGCGAAAAGGTCATTGCGGAAAGAGCGTTGCGAAAAGGGCAATTGGGGAAGGGCGATTGCGGATCAAGAAAATTTTTGCAGAGAAAATTGTAGTTGCGGGAAATGGAGATTTTAACAGAGGAATGGCACGTTCGAGAGCAGCGAAGGGGATTGTTTCTACTACCTGTCTTGATCAAACCTAAACAACTAGATCTGATAGACTAGCAAGTGGCTTCCATGGCCCAATGGTGCACTTCCAGCACAGGCGATTACTCTCCTCCGTGCATGACAGAATCAGAGACTGTTGATTTGGGTGGCTCAACTCGAACGGCCTCATCATTACTAGTCTGAATTGTTTTGAGTCAGTTAAGATATTTTGTTGTTTTGTAAGTCGATAAAGGAAAGGTTTGCAGTAGACTAAAAGGTTGGACGTTTTTTTTCCAGAGAGATTGCTGCTCTATGCTGCATTAAACTCAGCCTCTTAATTCAATGAGCAGACCCGATTTTGGAGCTTGGGATTCCTATGCTGTGTGTTCTGATGTCTTTTATTTCCTATGTATGTGTTCTTGCTTTGTATTTCCATTAATTGTCTACTTTTGTAGTACCTAAAGATCAATATTACATGGTCTAGAATTCATGCCCACATGCTCCAGATGCATATGACTAGGTATTCCACCCTTTTCTTCTTGAAGTTGAAGGTTAGAATTCATTCTTAAATGCTCTAGCTTAGTGACCGAACTTGTCTCCTTCCTCTACCTTTATCTGCTGATTACTTCGATCTGAAAGAACCATGTCTACCTTGCCTCTTGCCCCTGCAATCATGGTTCAAATATTCCATTGATGACAGTGACCCACCAAAGTTGACTCCATGCCCAATTGTCCTCTTGTTCTTAACTCCAACCAACCAAAAACCCCTTCTAGTCATTGTTTGAAGGTCTAGCCACCACTTCGACCGATATCCCAACCCATTCTTAAGCTGCATCCTTTTGCTGGAATCCCTCAAAGGGATATCCCTCCCTGTGGTTGGAAAGGCTAGTTTCCATCCACTAAATATTGGTTTGCAATAGTTACCTCATGGTCTTTCCTGCCACAACCCAGGAAAATATTGGGTGATAGCAGGTTGCAACAAAGTTTTTGATGTCATGTTTCATGATTTTCAAAAAGAATGATAGCTTAATGTGTTCATAGGTTTTATGAAACCCAATTTACCTATTGTTGGTGATGAATTTAATTCCTTTAAGATTCTTTGCTTTAAGGAATAATTTGGTGCAAGAAAAATGTGATATTTATAGTGCAATGTACCATGGTGACATGTATACCTTGTATTAGGGTTCAAATCTTCCTTAATCCATTGTATAAGTTGCACGATGGTATCACTAGCCATCCATTCTTGAAGCACTTCCTTGAGCTATCCAGGAGCTAGTAAAGGTAAGGAAAAGAGAGGGCCCTCATCTTCATATCGCCTATATAATGCATCATCCACCACATTTTCTCTACCCTTATAGTATATATAATCTCATAATCATACCCCAACATTTTAGTAACCCAGTTATATTGATTTGGATAGGAAAACCTTTGTTCAAATAAATATTTTAAAATATGACGGTCGATATTGATCTAGAAGCATCTCACTATTAAATAAGGGTGCTAGGTATCAACTACATGAAGGATGACCATCATCTCTTTTTCATATGTAGGTTTGACCAAATTTCTATCACATTAATTCTAGGTAGCAAAGACCAAATGAATTCCTTCTTGCATCAATATTGCACCAAGACCGCATCTTGAGGTATCACATTCTAAGACAAAAGTGTCAGTGAAATCAGGCATTCCTAAGACTCGAGTATTCAACATGGAATCATTTAAGGTAGAGAATTCCTTCTTAGCTTCATCACTCTAGGAAAAGGCATTTATTTTGAACAAGGATGTTAAGGGAGCTACAATTTTGATATAATTTTTTCATAGTATTTTGTACTATCCATTCAATCTCAGGAACCCTCACAAGCTCTTGAGCGTTTTGTGGCGTGGAAATGTTTTCATAGCTACTACATTTTTTGGGTCTACCCTCACTCCCCCTTGACAGCGTGACCCAAATATGCAACCTCAATGACCCCAAAATCACATTTGGAATGCTTCATAAATAATTTATTTTCTTGGTGTAATTACAAGGTACAATCAACATGATTCAAGTGGATTTCCCATGTGCTATTGCAGATCAAGATATCATCAAGAAACCTAACACAGTATTGTAGAGGAAAGTTCAAAAAAACATGTTCATGAGGCTCTGAAAGGTGGATGGAGCATTGCAAAATCGAAAAGGCATGACTAAGAACTCATAATGACCTTCATGGGTGTGGAAATATATCTTATGGATTTCAAGTTCTTTCATCTAGATTTGGTGGTAGTAGAATGAAGGTCTAGGTTAGTGAAGAAATTTTCTCCATGAATCTCATCCAAAATATCATCAATGAATGGAATGGGAAATTTATCTTTGATTTTTAACTTATTGAGAGTTCAAAAATTTGGACACATGCACGAATTTCCTTCCTTTTTTAAGACCATAACCATTGGTGAGGAATAGGAATTGGTGCTGGGATGAATGATGCCATCCTCCAACAAATTTTGAATGATCTATTCTATGTTCTTTTGTTTTTGGAAAAAGCATGGTGATAAGGGTGTACCTTGGGAGGTTGGATACCTAGAATTAGTGGAATACCATGTGCATGCTTCCAAGAGGCCAGTGGTATACTGTTGGTTCCTTTAAAAACATGTTAATTTTTGGAGTGAACTAGTTTCAAATCACGTTAAATGTCTTGTCTGGGTGTTTCTATGATTTGTATGGTATTGAATTGTGCAATGATACCAGAGTGTACTTTTTTCAATAACTTCTCTACACGATGGTAGTAGATAACATTTGGATAACTTGAAGTAATCCCTTTGAGATGACTTGTGTACTCTTCCTTAGAAAATTTGATATATAGCTCCTTGAAATCTGGGTTATTGGTCCCAAAGTCCTTATCCATTCTTCCCCCAAAACTACAACACAACCACTCGTGTCGATAGAAAACATGTGTGTATTAAAATGGTAGTCACCCATTTGGATTTCATGTTTTCATAGTGACCACCACATTTCATTGTATCCCTATTGGCTATCATAATTTCAAAATTGGACATGGGCCTAACATAGAAACAGATTTCATTAGTCACTATCCTATTAATGGAATTGTGGGTGCTACCGTTGTTAATTAATACAATGACTTTATGGTTCTTTATGTAGCCTACAACCTTCAATGTCTGGGGTGTGGAGAAAATTGATATGGAATAGAGAAATATTTGGGGCTCCTGCATAGGAACTTGCATATTGGGGTTAGATTCAAAGGGTAGATAAGTATCCTCCACTTCTATTTCTTGAGTATCTTCCATGGTTATGTCTTCTAGGTCATCTTGTGGTGATACATCTATTTAGAATAATTTATATTATTTGCATTTATGCCCTCTAGAATATTTTTCATCACAATTATAGTAAATTCCAATACGTTGATGTCTTGGGATTTCATCCATTGATAAAGTTTGGGTCCTTGATGGTGGTGTGTTGGAATTGCTAGAAGAGGATCCATGAGGGATATAGTGCGAGGTTGAAATTAAGGTATTTTGGGTTGGGTATTGATCACCATTTAAAATTCTTTATCTCAATCACAATATTATGACCATGTTGTGTGGATTTTGATAACTACATGTTCTTCGATTTCCTCCTTGATGCCATTGATGAAGCATTCCCAGGAAAAGGAATCAAATAGGATGTCTATGAAAATGGCCAATTGCTCAAATGTTGTAGTCCATAAATGTTCCATTTAGTGTAATTTATTCAACCTTCACAAGTAGTGAGTGTACCTTTCAAAAAAAATCATGAAGGATAATCACAAATTGGGTCCAAGGAACATAACGACGATGAGGTTTTTGGTACCATTACCACTATTGCCAACGTTATGAGCCAAGATATAAGACTACCACTTTGATATTTTGGATATCATCCTTAATACCATGGAGATAAAATTATTGTTCCATTAGGGTAACCCAAATCAAGGGATATAAACCATCAAATTTACACATGTACACCTTTGGGAAGCGGTGCCATGAATTACTATCCTAAAATGGTTTAGACTGTGATTCAGGAAGAGAGTGTAAGATCATTGTTCTTCATTGAAAACAACAACTTTGGACTGATATTCTTGAGTAGTATCTATACCAACATGTTTAGTGAGAATGTTCAATAGTTGTCTCTAGTTAGCTTGGTTAAGGTGCATTTGCTCAATTATTTGTTGTAGGGCCATGATCGATGGTACAAGATTCTTGATGTCTTTAGGTGGATCCTTGGTCAGGTCCTCCATTTGCTTTGGGTTGTAGGTTTGTTCTATGGGACCAATTATTCTTGGAAAAGTGTTAAACACTAGTTTATCTCAAAATTATCATGGGATAAAGAGGATTATTTTGAGAGGTATCACCAAATGAGGGATGGGTGGGTCCACACAAGAAATATTGTTAGATATGTATACCAATATGATCAGTGTGATGCAAGGATTATTTTGAGATAGGTATCAAACAAGGGTGTCGGTGGATCCCACACTTATTTTCCCCATGATGAGGGGTTTACTATTCCCTATGGAATATTACTACACTAATAGAATTTATAAATTTATTCTATATGAAAATATGTAGGAATTTTGTTGGATGCTCTCATAGAATAGGGTTATTGCACTAACACAATGTCCAAATTATTTCTAGATGTAAAGGTGTAGGAATTTCATTAGCCGGTGATAGAGTGAAGGGTTTTTGGGGTCCTAAGGATAAGGGATCATTAGGTTCTATATCTCTCTGGTATACTTGTAGGGTCCAACAATAGTATTCATCCCATCCTCTCAGAGCACTACCTAAGGAGGATCAACTATGCCCTTTTCCGTACTACCCATCTATCAAAGTACTAGAGAGTGATCTTTCCAAGTTCTATGATTAGTGCCACTATATTAAAAATACAATTGATTGGATTATAACAATTTTTTAGATTTCCAAGGGACTTTTAATATACTAGAGGTTATGTGAAAGTAAAATTGCATGTAAACGTGATGTGTAATGCAATACTACTTGAAGGGGTACCAACAGAGGTTACAACAATTCCCAACAAATGTGACTAAGCACTAATTGTATTCTATGCATGTATATTTCCCCAACAACAAGTTTACCCACTGAAGGACACATCTCTGTGTTGTATAAAGGAATCAAAACATGTCTCTAGAAAATCTACAAAATTTTTGGAGGCATGCTAGCTTAGGAAATTTTTATGATACCACTTGTGGTGGACTTAACTCTGCAAATTAGAGAACAAAATGATATGCATAGATAAGCAATGCATAAAACACAATATTATATTGCAAAATAACTAATCAAAGGAAATAGAGAAGATAAATGCTGCAGGAAATAACTTTTGTATTATGATAATCACTTTAGGAAGAATGTTCACATGCCTCTTAAGGTTGGTGTTGGCTGCTTTCTTGGGCAGACCCGGGTTTTAATGAAGCGCAGCAACAAACCCCTAGGCGCACTGGCCCTCTCGGCAACGAGCTGCACAGCAGCTCGAGGTCTCACCCGAAGTGGCTATGGGGGGGGGTTAAGGAATCAGATTTCCTTAACCGTGGTGACGCGGAGATTGTTCTTCCTCTTCCGGTTCCTCAAATATCGGCAGTCTGACTTTCCCGCAGGCCCCTCGGCGCAACTGCGCGGCTTCCTCCTTCAGCAGGCCCGCTACGCAGTTTCTCCGCTCTGGCGCAGAAGGCAGCTATTCCCTGCGTCAACGCGTTAAGTACTTCCTCGCCCTGCGCAGTAACACATTCCTCGATCTCTGCCGCGACAGCGCTCCACCACTCCTTCAGTACTTAACACTTAGAGCTATCAAGGGACCTTCCCAAACTCACTTAAAACAGTTACAAAGGTAGTGCAAGAGTCTTGTGTACACAGGTAATGAACTTAAACAGTTAATCATTCATGCAAACATTATAACAAGAAGAAATATGTGAAGCTCATCTCCTCGAGGAAAACCACGTCCACGGGAGTGTTATATTAACCAGAAAACCATAGAGTTATACAATACGCTGCGCACACAGCTGCAGCCTTAGATATTTACAGGAAACTCCACGCACACAGCTGGGAGCCCTTCTCTCAATCTAGTCTCTTCTCTACAGAGATTACAAAGGCACAGACGTCAACTCAGACTGTCTGGCAACTCAGGGATTAGCTCCTCGGCTATCCGATTCTACTCTAGTTCTACAGACTCGGTAGAAAACATAGCAAAGGATAATCAACACATGATCTATCCTTGAGACTGACTATCTAACAGTCTAACCATCTAACTATCCCAAAATATCTAACTCTTCTTCTTATCATGTATACATATATATAGGTGGCCATGACGGTCACACCTTTACAAAACTGTGGGCCTTTCCCAACAGTGATTCCCAAAAACCCTAACCACGCACATGGCTAGGTGTACTGTAGGCGCCACTTGCAGTCACGTCGCCGCTTCCTGCAGGCTCCTTGAATTCCGGCGCAGATTGTGGGTATGGGCGCTTGTCCTTCGCCTTCAATGCTCTGGTCCATTGCTCCTCCTTGATCCGAGCAACCATAACTTCTGTACTTAGCCTTTAAATGAGGGTATATGAGCCCTCTACTCCATCGCCTTATTTATTATGGTAGCTGAGCCACCTTCATTCTTCTATGACGTGCGCGCGAGCTCCGCGATTTCCGGTCCATGATCTTCGCTGAGCTTTTCCATCTGGCACCGTACTGCGCACCGTCTCCTTCTTACCCAAAACTTAGTGCTTATCCCAAAATTAGCACTTTTCCTTCCATACTTGTGCTTTTTCCCCAAAATTCGCAGCTTTACCGCAGCTACGACCTAGGCTCCAACAGGCCCCTAACACTCACTTGTGGCTCGCCCTCGAGCCACTCGCACTAGCGCGTGGTCGCTTGATTTGCGCATCTGCTTTTGCTTGTGTTTCCGTGAATGTTTTCTTCCACTGCGCAATAGCGTGGTCCAATTCATCAACGCATTCCACAGCTGTCTGCACCGTTTCTGCGGTGGCTTCTTCTTTAGTGATGGTATCAATCACCTCCTGAGATTCAACAATCTCTTTGATTTTTGCCTCGACTTGACCAACGATTTCAGCATACTCATCCATGAATGGCTGAATGTTGTTGGTGAGCTTCTCATCTTCAGTTCTGAGCTTGTGCAGTTGCTGTTGCATTCTGCGCACTTCACTCATTTTCTTCATTTTTGCTAAGCCTGTTAAGGCCTTAGCTTCTTCAGTCAGAACAGTGAGGGACTGTTCTGCGGCTTGCACCTGTTCTGACAGACCAACTTTAAAGGGGAGCTTCTCAAGCTCCGTCCAAGCTTCCATAGCTTGGCTCATCAGGTTCTCGGCTTCCTGTATTCTATCTTTCATCTGTGTGGAAGCTCTGCTCAGCGCTTCAAATTGTACCTACGCATCATCCGTAAACTGCGCAGCAACGCGAGCTTCTAGCTCAGCGATCTGGGTTCTATGGCCTTCAGCCATAGCAACTATTTCTTGCTCCAGGGTTTTCGCCCTTCCTCCAATAATTTGAACTTTTGCAACCAGAGGGAGGTCTGGTTGAATCTCACAAGCCGGCAATTCCTGGGCAATCTCATCCACTGCGTTTCTGATGCCGATGTCTTGCGCCTCATAAAGTGCAAGTTTCTCAGATATATTCTTATGGCTTGCCTTCAACTCTAACTCCTGCGATTGCAGTCATTGGTTTGCCTGGAAGGTGGAGAGCTCTCTAGCTCTCAGCTCAACAGAAACTTTCTCATGCACAAGCTGTAGAGTCTCTATAGGAATTAAAGACAAATTTATTTCTACAGGCCCAACTGAGCTTACCTGTAGTGCAGCTAGCGGATCTGGAAGTGTCATACTGGTAGGCGGAATATGCACGACAGTATGCCTTTCTGCGAGTACTTCAACTCGCTCAACACTTGGATTTACTTGTGGCGCCTGCGAAGTAGATGCTGGCGCATGGGTCTGCGCAACTCTTCCTGCGAGACCTTTCAATTATACAAACTGCAAATCTAAAGCACTTCGGATGTGAGCGTGCGCATTGCGCAGCTCGCGAAATTGCTCGTGTAGGTACTGGTCGATCCCCGAGGGAATAGCCTCAGCGGGATGCGACACTTTTTGCTTCTTGGTGGCCGGTTCTGTGGAGCCTTCATCACTTATTTGCTCCGGGGCTTCCTTGCCCTTATCCTTCTCTTTCGCAGCGGTGGTTGGCAGCGCGGATGCGAGATCGGCGGCCTCCCTCCACTCATCCGACCAAGACTTGATGGTTTCTTCAACATACTCGGTAGTCATTCTGTAAAGGCCCAGCGCCCATTCATCTGGAATGCCGCAAGGGCGGAGGTAAAGTTGATGTATGTCGGCAGTAAAAGCCAACTTTCCTTCATATAATGTGGCTGTCTCCTCGCTCAGCCTTGGCATTTCTTGAATGGTATCTCGGAGGAGATAGTAGTACTCACAAAAGACAGCGCGATTCATTTTGCGCTTCGCGGGATTGGGAGAATCCCAGAGGTTGATGTAGCGCATGCCGGCAACCTCTCCTGCGCGGCACGGAAGGAACCAAGTATTCGGGGGCTCCTTCCACCCAACGAGAGCGCATAAAATTAGAAGCCAAGAAAAATGGAATGATTGGGCTGCATTGTCCTGCACATTCAGGCAATCAGCCAAGAAAGAATTCAGTAGGAAGAGAGACCAGTTGTACTGCTCTCCCTCCGCAATTGCGATGGCGAGCTCCACGACAGCTCCAGTAACTTCCTTTGGTCGGCACTTTGTGAGAAGTCTGCCTGCAAGCAGACTTCCTGTAAATCGAAGTGCCTCATCTTCTACTGTGGTGAGGTCATAAGCCCGACCTCCTCTTGTCAAGTTATACTTCTGCACCAGCTGTGCAGCCAATTTTCTGTCCTTGTCCTTTCCCACAAAATGAATATTGGGATCCTTACCAGCCTTAGATAGACCGGTGATGCGGTGAATTAAATCAACATTTAGATCAATTGGCCTCCCGAGCCAAAGGTAACCTCCATGAACACATGAAAGTAGCGTCTTAACAACTGCATTGACTTCGTTGCTACGCCCAAAGTGCGGTAGCTTCAACAAGTTCAGGAGTCCAGGGCGCTCAAGATTTGCTGCAAATCCCTTCGGGATAAACTCGTCAACCTTTCTGGTGGGATTATGCACTACATTCAGATATCGATCCAGCTGGAACTGAGGATATGTCTTATAGTCTCCGAGGTTGAAATCAGAGAACTTGACCAGTGGAATGTGTCCCAACAGTTGCCCTTCTACCCGCACGCTAGCCGGTAGTGGCGGTAACGGAATGGGATACTTTGCATTCTTCGGGATCTGTACTTCTGGCGCATCATCTGGACGCGGCGGAATATAGTTCGCCATGTTCGCCAACGGCTCTAGAACAGGTTCTTCTGGATGCGATGGCGACGCTCTTGTAGCCGGAGACTGTCTGGGATCCTGATAACCAGGATGTACATAAGTCGAAGCCGTGACTGGAGTAGTCATGCCGAAATCTAAGCCTCGGCGCAGGAATTGACGAACAACTTCTTCAGTTGACAGGTTCTCCGTCGTGAATCGATGTAGGGAACAAAAACTTTGGACAGCAAATGGCGGACCTGCGTAGGATATGGACGCTGAAAACAAGGAAAAATACTCTGCACAACTCAGCTCTGAAAACAATAACTTGGATTCGTAAACAAGATAGCAACTCGAGGAAAGTAACCCAAAAATTATACAAGTGTGAGGTATTTATAGCCAGAGGTGATAGTAAATGCGACCAAGTGGGGTTACGTAGCTGTAGGCGGCTATACATGAGTTGACAACACGCTATCCTCCTCGCCTCAGTGGTGCATTTATTGTGATTGACGGGCTCTGACAACCTTCCGGGAGAAGCTAATGCTTTCGGCGCCTGAGTTAAATGCAAATCTTTCGGAGATCAAGCCAAATCCGTCAGAGTGGCTAGACTTAAATAACGGAGTTATCCTTCATTTATTCAGACGCGGCTACATAACTACTGTAATTCAAAATTTTTGGCGGGTCATTTCAACTTAGGGAACTATGCCTCTAGGGGTCCACAAGGAGAACTCTTCAAGCGGTGAATTAACACAGGGAGCTCCGCAAGAGCGATAGTTCAACGGTCTGGGGAGAAGCTTCGCAAGAGCGCAACTATGTTCGCTCCAACCAAACTTTAGACATGTGCGGATGTTTCTAGGAACTGCGCAGGAAGCCGGAGACTAAGTGTCTCGCAACTTCCGTGTAGACTGAATGCGGTGCCTCTTTCAACTACACTGGGCATCTGCATCTCTTTAGCAATATATTAGGTCGACAGAGCGGAGTGGCCGTCGCGATAAAGCTTGAGCCGACTCCCGTTGATCATTGTAGGTAGTAATTCTCCATCAAGCTTTGCAAGCTGAACTGCGCCTCCTTCTGTTATCTTTGTCACCCGAAAAGGGCCTAACCAATGTACACGAAACTTGCCCGGAAACTTGATGAATTTACTATCATAAAGGAGTACCAAGTCTCCTTATTCAAAGTGTTTATGCTTAATGTGCCTGTCATGCCAAGCTTTCTGTCTTGCCTTCTGTACCTGTTGATGGAATCCGGCCAAAAGTCGGTCTTCTTCTAAGGCGAGCAGTTGCGAAAGTCTTTCATTCATAGTATCAGGATCTGCCATCTCTGTAATTTGCGCGATTCTAAGACTGGGAACAATGTATTCCATGGGCATAACTGCTTCTTGTCCATACACCAAGCTGAAAGGTGTGTGACCTGTTAATTTCTTGCAAGTGGTTCTGTAAGCCCATAATACAGCTGTGACTCTAAGGTCCCAATCATCTCTTTGTTGATTACAGATCTTCGTCAGGGCATTCTCAAGGATCTTATTGAATGCTTCCACCGTACCATTAGCTTGAGGATGGTAGGGTGTACTCTTATGGCGATTAATTTGAAATTATTCAGTAAGGGCCTCTATAGTCTCATTGAGGAAATGTGTACCTTGATCACTCATGAGGATCACTGGGCATCCAAATCTAGTGATAATATTCTCAAAAATGAACTGTGCGGCCGTAGCAGCGTCGCAGTTCTTAACTGGCTTCGCCTCAGCCCATCTGGTGAGGTATTCAGTAGCTGTAATGATGTATCTTGCGCCAGTTCTTTTTCCTGGTGGGTTAATAGGTCCTACAAAGTCAATGGCCCATTTATCAAAAGCACGCAGTGTGATCTGCGGTCTTAGCGGCATTTCATCTCTCCTTGAGGGTTTTCCTGTTCACTGGCACACATCGCAACATTTACAGAATTCCTTAGTATCCTTGTGCAATGTCGGCCACCAAAGACCTGCTGCTAATATCTTTTGCGCAGTCGGCTTTCCTGCGAAATGGCCTCCTGCGGTACCTGAATGCGCTTCTGCGATGATAGAGCTCTTTTCATGTGGTAAGATACATCTGCGCAAAACTTCGTCAGGGCCCAACTTATAAAGTTGGCCTGCTATCAAAGTGAAGTCTGCGGCTTTGACAACAAGTTGCTTCTTCTGCTGAATTGTAGACTCAGCCGGCGCTCGCCCGGTAGTGAGAAACTCAAGAATATCAGAATAATATTCATCTGCTGCTTGAATAGAAAACAACTGTGCGTCAGGCAGATTGTCCTCCAGGCTTGTAGGTTCCTCTCCTGACTCTATCCTGGATAGATGGTCAGGCCCTGCATTCAGTCTGCCTGGCTTTACAATAACCTCGAAATAATATTCTTGGAAGAGCAGTAGCCATCTGCAAATTCTTCCTCCTAACACTGGTTTATTGACCAAATATTTCAAAGCAGAATGGTCAGTGCACATTTTAAAATGAGCGCCTAACAGGTAGTGTCTGAATTTCTGTAGGGCATACACCATAGCTAGTCCTTCCCTTTCTGTAGTGGTGTAGTTCTTCTCAGCTGTAGATAGATTTCTGCTGGAGTAAGCAATCGGGTGGTCAATACTTCCTTCTCCAGACTGTGTAAGCACAACCCCCAATGCTATGGAAGAAGCATCAACATGAACATGAAAAGGTTTTCTCCAGTCCGGGAAAACTAGAATAGACGCTGTGATCATCTTTTCTTTAAGTGTGTCCAAGCTCTGTTGGCATTCTTCTGTCCATTGGAACTTCGAATCCTTTTTCAGCAATCTTTCCATAGGTGTTGTGATCCTTGCATATCCTTTGATGAACTTTCTTTAGTACCCTGTGTGTCCCAATGTAGTGCGCAATTGCTTAACTGAGTTGGGCGCAGGTAAATTAGCAATGATGGCAACCTTCGCAGGATCCATCAGGAGTCCTTGTCTACATACAATATGTCCCAACAAAATACCAAAGGGCGCACAAAATATACATTTTTTCAAGTTAAGGGAAATCTGATGCTGTCTACATTTTTCTAACATCATGCGCAGATTTGTAATATGGTTCTTTAATAGGCCAAATACAGTCCAGTCATCAAAATAGACTTCTAAGAACTTGTGAATGAATTCTTTAAAAACAGCAACAACGACTCTAGAGAAGATAGCAGGTGCATTTTTAAGACCAAAGGGCATTACCGTATACTGGAATGAGCCCCATTCAGTTGCAAAAGTAGTCTTGTGGCGGTCGTCCGGATGGATTCTGATCTGATGATATCCCGAAAAACCATCAGTGAAAGAGTAAGCCTCTTGTCCTCCAACATTATCAAGTACTTCATCTGTGAAAGGAGTGGGAAATGGATCGTGCGCTGATGCATCATTGAGTTTGCGCAAGTCGACACAGATTCTTATTTCACCTTTCGTTTTCTTTTCTTGGACCACCATAGGACTAATCCAATCGCTTTCCTCTACTGGCTCAATAATACCTGCTGCGAGCATTTTATCAATTTCTTCTTTGACTTTTTCTTTATAGCGCGGGTTCAACCTGTATGGGCGCTGCTTTACTGGCTTGGCATCTGGTTTCAGAGGTATGCGCATCACTCCTAAGTCTCCTAGGATGCCTTTCATTTCTGTGAACTTGGTAGGAAAGATATCCTGGTAGTCACGTAATAATTCTGAAACGTGTCCAACAGTTTCATCATCCCAATAATCTCCTATAGAAGCAAACTTTGGTTCAGCTTCTGTACCAATGTTAATCTTCTTGAGCTTGATGTGTTCTGTGATGGCAGGAATATCAAGCTCAGGACCTTCGATATTGCGCGTCCCTTCTGATTCTGGGATATTGATGTTGCGAGGATCGTCCTCCTCATCTTCAGCGGTGAAGTTATAACATTCCAGGGCATGTTCTATCTGGACAGCCCAATCTGGTTGGGAATATTCTGATAACGGGCATTGTTCAAATATCTTCTTTTTAATACACTGCAAAGCTTGATCAATACTCGGATGTTCTGACTCAAAACTGAAGGTAAGTTGAAAGCTTTCCATCATTAGAGGCCAAGTGAGAGTGCCTCTGCGCAATTCTGTTTCAGTATACCAATTCCTTGGAACTGTATCCAATGTGTGGATGAATAGGTGAACCCATTCATCTTCCGGAATATCTGACCATTGCTGAATACATGCTTCAATGTGTGACCTGGGGTCACTCTGTCCCTCGTATTTGCATAGGACTTCGGCTGTGGTGTCCTGAAATCTGCGCAGTATCAGTCTGCGACAGTCTTGCCATGTATGAATATTCTCTTTATGCGCAGCCCACCATCTTGCGGGTGTAGCGCGCAATGCTACATCCAGTGCCTGGATGCGCTGCTGTTCTGGAAGCTTTTGTTCATATTCATGTATGAATTTAGTTACTTCAGTTAAACCATCAAAAATTGGGGTGTCAGTTAATTCTGTGCCAATCCATCGAATGGATTTAGTCATCATAGCGCAACGCCTTGCAGAAACCTCATGTAAACGATTCTGCCAGTTTTCCAATCCTGCATCTGAGTCTGATGTGCACGAGCTATCGCATCGCCAGCTGATATGGCCATCTGCTGTGGGGTTGACATAGTCACTGTGGTTAGTAGTCATTTGGTACAAAATTTCCATGTGGCGCGCTTCCTCTTCTGCGCGAATGGGTTCTATATACCTTGGTCCTTGAATAGGATCAAGTGGTGCGATGACCCTAATCTGGTCATCCTCAAAGGTCATCTGTCTTTTCTTCAAGTTAATGACAGCCAAATTATCAAATGCCCAGTCTATTCCTAAAAGTGCTGGGTATGGTCTACTATCATCCATGATTTTGATTACTTCAAAATCTGCAGAGCTTCTTACTCCTTCAATATCAATAGGTACATTGGGTAATCTGCCCAATGGAGAGACTCGTTGCTGATTCGCGAGTCTTAGCTGGATAGGGGATTTTGTAAGCTGAGGGCTTCCCATTTGTTCCCATGTCTGCATAGTGAGAACATTGGCTTCTGAGCCCAAATCTAACATGACTTCGTCCATTTCAAATGCTCCAATCTGCGCTGTGAGCCTCATCTCTTTTCCAGTTCTAATGTGACTCCTAATCTGGTGAACAACACACTGCGGTGTGTTCGTCAAAGCGGATTGTTGGCACTGATCCAACAGGTGTTGGAGTTCTAGAGTTTCCTTTTCATTGCGCAACAATTTTAAACATTGTCGCAGGAACGCATGAACACTGCCTAGTGCATGCTCCTCGTTAGGTCTTCCAGCTGTAGTGGCCTATTATTGTACCAGGTTGTCTTGTCTTAGCACTTGCGATCTAATATTGTTCTGCGGAATTGCGGCAGAACTTAAAGCTCTCGGATCTGAGAAATACTCTTGAGCTTGCTTGAATGCTTCTTTTTGCTTCTGCAGGTTAAGTGGGGCTGGTTTAATATTAGCACGGCGCACCCATTGCGTCGCTTGCTTTCCCATTCCCATCTCTTGCGCACCAGTGGTTGCTCCACTGCGTGTCACTATATTAACTGTAGGGTCTTGTTCTCTTTTTTCTGCTGCAATCAACTGAATATTCTGATTGACCTGTGGGGTCTTTGCTTGCATCTTAGCCTGTAACTGAGGGCATTATTCAATGATATGGTCAGAAGATTTACAATACCTGCAGAGGGTTGTAGGATTTTGGCAATCCCTGGCAAAATGACCTTGTGCTCCGCAATTATAACAAGTGATCTGTCCTCTTCCGCGACCAAAATTTGTTGTGCGTCCGCGTCCCCTGTAATTTCCTGCTCGGGCGTCGCGAGTTTGGTCATACGGTGGACCTGCTGTGGGTCCTTGTGTCTCTGCTTGTACCCTATAAACATCATGCTTTCTTTCTATCATAAGATCATATGCTCTACAATTGTTTTCATCATGACCTACTGATTTACAGAAATTACAATATAGATTCTTTGGAGTTTGTACATATTTCTGAAGTAAGTGACATTCTTGTGGTCTATGACCTCTAGTTCTACAGATTTCACACCAAGGCCCCTGTTCCTGTGGTAGAGGGTTAGGTGCTCCAGTTGCAATATAGTCTATGAAAACGGGGCAATGGTCCTTTGAATGACCTTGGGCTTTACATTTTGTACACCAAATTTCTTCCTTAATCTCCTTGCCTTTCTTAATATCATGCACTTGCAAGGTTAAGTTTGCTAATTGGTTCTGTAGATGCGCAACATCGTTGCTTGTTCCCGCAATTGGCGAAGCTTCTAGTTTCATAGCCATCTCTAGAGCTTGTTCCTGAGTATTGAGATTCTGTTGCATAAGAGGAAGTCTAATGTGTGGGAGCAGCGCAGCAATGAACCATTCTTTATGCTGCTGAGGTGCAAACTCGAAGCTTACTTGGTCTATCAAGGCTTTGAACTTCTGGTCAAAGTCCCATACTGATTCTGTAGGTAACTGTTTGATGTCTTTGAGCTCTGTTATACACTGTGATTCTGATTTAGGTTTCTTAAATTCCCGAATCATAGCATTTCTTACATCAACAAGCGTTCTATTCTGTGCTGCTGAGTATTTAATGAACCAAGTCAAGGCTCTTTCTCTTAGTGTGGTTGCTAACTGAACCAGTTTAACAGCATCATCATTAATTTGCTTAATTGTCCAAATGGCTTCACATAAGAACCAATGCTGCTCAGGGTCTTCTATCCCTGTTCCTCTAAAAGTTGGTAGCTTCATGTCATCACCCATCCTTCTTGTGCTAGGTTGAGGTGAGGGTGCTGTAGCAGTGCTTCTGGACTGGTCGAACAAAGGTGGTACAGAGGTACTAGAAGTACCGTGTGGGCTACTAGAAGGTGTTACTACGGGGTTATACTGAGCTCCGTCTGGTTTTTGCGGTGTAAAGGGGTGATAAGGGATATGAGCACTCCCTTGTCTTTCTATATGGCTTGCTCTAGGGACTTGGCTATCATCTGGGATAGACTCAAAAGAATATTGGTCAAGGCCTACTTTATATCGTTTTCCACTACGAGTGCAACCAATAAGTTCAGGATCACTATCAGAATCTACGGACATTACTTGTCTATGCTATTCATCAGAAGCAATACATAGCTTTCCTTTTTCATACAGAAGCATTTTAATCCATAAGTTCAGAGAATTTAAGAACTTACCTCTGTGTACTTGGAAGAAATTCCTCTTAGCTTCACTGAAACTCTGTCTTGTATCTACTGCAAACTCGGTGATGAAACCTTTCAGTAGACTATTCAACCAAAAGTCTACTGCGCGGGACACGGGATTGTCTATCCGCTTCACAATACTGACTAGCTCAGGCGTCCAAGCGACGGGTCGATCAATATGCACAGTAGGTCTAGAATATGCTAACTTGGCTATCCAAGCGTGCAACTCCAGTGCGAATGTAGCAAAGAAAATTTCGTGAAGGTCAGTATAAATATACTTCTGTAACCAGTCTTCTGTTTGGAGCGTAGAACTTCTATTTTCTTGTTCAGCGAACTCGTTAGCCTTTAAATCAAACCAGTCTCCAATTTCTTTAGCTGTAGGATTCCAGTAACACATTTGTTAACTGAGCAAGTCTCAGTGTAACAGAACCTTGTGCTGGCTTCAGCAACAATCTCAGCCGTCGGGGAAATAGTAAGTCACAGCAGCAAGTCGCAAGGCAAGGGAACCATTTGTTCTCCTCGATCTCGCGCGTCGCCTAAATAACAAGTCTCACAACAGCAAGTCACAAGGCAAGGGAACCATTTGTTCTCCTCGATCTCGCGCGTCGCCTAAATAACAAGTCTCACAACAGCAAGTCGCAAGGCAACGGAACCATTTGTTGGCTCCCTTCTTTCTCTAGGTTGCGCATCAATCTCGCACGTCACTGGAATAAGAAGTCTCGTTCGCACGGCAACGGAACCATTTGTTGGATCCCTTCTTTCTCTAGGTTGCGCATCAATCTCGCACGTCACTGGAATAAGAAGTCTCGTTCACGCGGCAACGGAACCATTTGTTGGCTCCCTTCTTTCTCTAGGTTGCGCATCAATCTCGCACGTCACTGGAATAAGAAGTCTTGTTCACGCGGCAACGGAACCATTTGTTGGCTGCTTTCTTGGGCAGACCCGGGTTTTAATGAAGCGCAGCAACAAACCCCTAGGCGCACTGGCCCTCTCGGCAACGAGCTGCGCAGCAGCTCGAGGTCTCACCCGAAGTGGCTATGGGGGGGTTAAGGAATCAGATTTCCTTAACCGTGGTGACGTGGAGATTGTTCTTCCTCTTCCGGTTCCTCAGATATCGACGGTCTGACTTTCCCGCAGGCCCCTCGGCGCAACTGCGCGGATTCCTCCTTCAGCAGGCCCGCTGCGCAGTTTCTCCGCTCTGGCGCAGAAGGCAACTATTCTTTGCGTCAACGCGTTAAGTACTTCCTCGCCCTGCGCAGTAACACATTCCTCGATCTCTGCCGCGACAGCGCTCCACCACTCCTTCAGTACTTAACACTTAGAGCTATCAAGGGACCTTCCCAAACTCACTTAAAACAGTTACAAAGGTAGTCCAAGAGTCTTGTGTACACAGGTAATGAACTTAAACAGTTAATCATTCATGCAAACATTATAACAAGAAGAAATATGTGAAGATCATCTCCTCGAGGAAAACCACGTCCACGGGAGTGTTATATTAACCAGAAAACCATAGAGTTATACAATACGCTGCGCACACAGCTGCAGCCTTAGATCTTTACAGGAAACTCCACGCACACAGCTGGGAGCCCTTCTCTCAATATAGTCTCTTCTCTACAGAGATTACAAAGGCACAGACGTCAACTCAGACTGTCTGGCAACTCAGGGATTAGCTCCTCGGCTATCCGATTCTACTCTAGTTCTACAGACTCGGTAGAAAACATAGCAAAGGATAATCAACACATGATCTATCCTCGAGACTGACTATCTAACAGTCTAACCATCTAACTATCCCAAAATATCTAACTCTTCTTCTTATCATGTATACATATATATAGGTGGCCATGACGGTCACACCTTTACAAAACTGTGGGCCTTTCCCAACAGTGATTCCCAAAAACCCTAACCACGCACATGGCTAGGTGTACTGTAGGCGCCGCTTGCAGTCACGTCGCCGCTTCCTGCAGGCTCCTTGACTTCCAACGCAGATTGTGGGTATGGGCGCTTGTCCTTCGCCTTCAATGCTCTGGTCCGTTGCTCCTCCTTGATCCGAGCAACCATAACTTCTGTACTTAGCCTTTAAATGAGGGTAGTTGAGCCCTCTACTCCATCGCCTTATTTATTATGGTAGCTGAGCCACCTTCATTCTTCTATGACGTGCGCGCGAGCTCCGCGATTTCCGGTCCATGATCTTCGCTGAGCTTGTCCATCTGGCACCGTACTGCGCACCGTCTCCTTCTTACCCAAAACTTAGTGCTTATCCCAAAATTAGCACTTTTCCTTCCATACTTGTGCTTTTTCCCCAAAATTCGCAGCTTTACCGCAGCTACGACCTAGGCTCCAACAGTTGGCCAGCCTTTCATTTGAGGAGATATTTGATACAATATTTCTTAACAATACCATCCATAGCCTCTTATCTCTTTAAATATGCTTTCAATATCCCAAAATAATAACTACTTGACCTGGTCAATGATTAATGAGTACCAACTACCTAGTGGGCCTTAACTAATATAAAGACCCTTTTTACATTAATAGTCTACTACTAACTACTCATCCTTATTCAAATTCTATGGTACCATACATAACATGAATAACTACTAAATTAAGGGATTTAGGGTGAGACCCTAAAAACCATCAGATTACATAAATACAAATCCATACTAATGCATACGAAAGGAACACACTTTACCTAGAGACACACAAGACCAAGTTGAAGGAGGTCATAAGTGTCTAAATATGATAACATCCTTCCTCAAGAACAAATTGGGATAGGATTGAAGGATTTACAAAAGTGAAATAATAGGATAATGAAGGAGGCATTGGATCCTATCACCCCTTATTGACAAATTCCTAAACTCCTAAAACATATCAATGTCTAGTAAACTTCACTTCTATAAGAGACTTTGTGAAGATGTCTGGAACTTGATCATTTGTAATGAAAAATAACAATTCAAAAATGTGATTTTGAATTATTTTTTAATGAAGTGCATGTGTAGCTCAATGTCTTTGCAGCATTGATGTTGAATTGTATCTTTGGAAAGCTTGGTGGAACTATGATTATCACACCATAGGGTAGTTGTACGATGTCGTTGGAATCCAAATTCTAAAAGGATTTATAGAAGGCACATATATTCTTGACTCACATTAATGATGACTCAATACTATGCTTCTACTAAAGAAAGAAAAATAACTTCTTGTTTTTTAAAATCCCAAGTGATAGTTCTTGAACCAAGACTATAAACATAACTTGCAGTAGAATTCTAGTCATCAGGATCATGAACCTGATTCAAATCAAAGAAACAAACCAAACAAGGAGTCCCCCGTGAACTGTAATAAATCATAAAAATAATTATACCCCATATATACTAAAGTATCATAGTTTTTTTATTTCTAGTGGATTTTATGGGGTGTTTTCATATACCAAGTAACAAGACCAACAAAAAAGTAAATATTGGGATAGGTATAAGTCGAGTACAAAAGGTTACCAATTAACTGACAGTCAAAAGTGACATGTACTTCATCTGTAGTGCATGTGGTAGCAAGTTTAACTCCAGACTAGAAGGGATATGGCATTGGCTTACAATATTCCATGTGAAATAAATGACAAAGGTCACATGCATACTTGGAAATAAAAATTCCTTCTTTGGTTTGCAAGACTTGGAGGCCAAGAAAATATAGAAAATGTTGTAATTAGTTCATTTCATATTTCTTCTTAAGTATTAATTTCACATGGGTTAAAATTTTAGGGTCATTAACAATTAGAGTAAGGTCATTAACATTAAGAATAAGTATTATGAGATGGTTTCCTACCTTCTTGGTGTAGACATTGGGGTCATAATGACATCTAGAAAAACTAGTGTCAAGAATAAATCTATCCATTTTGGCATACTAATATTGAGGGGCTTGCTTTAGGCCATAGAGATATTTGTTAAGGTGACAAAAATGGATGGAGTCATTATCAACATAGGAAGTAGTTGTTCCATGTAAATTTCTTCTTGTGAATCCCCATGCAAGAAGGCACATTTGGTATCCATGTGATGGAACTCCAATTTATGTGAAGCGACAAGGGTGAAAACAAGGTAGATGGAATTCATTTTTTCATCAAGGGAATATGTTTCATTGTAGTCATTCCATTCAACTTGGGAAAATAATTTGGAAACTGACTAGGCCTTATGTCTTTCAACACTTCCATTTGATGCATACTTAGTTATATACACCCATTTACATCTAAATTTTTTTCTTCCTTTTGGAAGAGGTACAAGATCCCAAGTATCATTTTCCATTAAGGAATGATATTCTTCATTCATTGTTTTATCCCAATTTAGTTGTACATAAGATTCTACAAATGTGTCTAGATCACGCATCTTTGAAAATTGAGCAAAAAGAGAAGAAGCTCGCTGGAATTGTGAATGTGTTTAACGCTGATATGTAGGATCACCGACAAGATAACCAACTACTTCTCATGTTGTATGGATTCATCTAAAAAGAAGTGGTGCTGGTTTAGGTTCACATTTAATGGACTTAACTGGAGGAACATTAGTAGGTGGAGGTGGATTTTCATCCTCACCATCATCACCTGAAGAAGAAACCATACTAGTAAAACTAGTAGAAAATTTGGGAGTTGAAAATGGCACAATTACCGAAGATGGATTGCAAGGTGAATATGGATCAAACTTTGAATTAGGATCATATCATGTTGTTCATACAAGATATCCACATGAATGTTGTCCTCAAGGAAGTAGAATGCATGGGTCCCACATACTTTATTTATTTTTCCATATCAAGTGTAGCTCTAAGATTCTAAAAAGTCCTTTAAAATTAAAAGCACAACATTAATGACGCTCCGTGGACCAGCAAGTGTGGGGTTATACTCATCAAAACCTATCTCAAAGCACCATGGGAAAAACCACAGTGCACTTTGGATCCTTGGAAGCAGGTCCTTTTCAAAAAAATATGTTTTAATCATTGTGGGAAAAAACCCCACAATGCAATGTGCTACCAAATTTCTGGCCGCGACATTATCCATAAAGATGATCGGTCTGGAAACTGTGGGAAAGCCCCGCAACTCCCCATGGACCTTTTGGGAATAAAGTTATACAATACATATTTCATTCCAATCACTACCGTAAAATTCCGATGTGCACCACAGACTCTTTCACGTTGATCATTTATTAGGTTATCCTATCCCTGACCCTGTCGTTCCATTGCTGATGGTCTCACTGTAGACCTTGGTCACTCGGTGTGACAAAGTGAAATCAAATACTTATGTGCTGAAATTTATTGCTAAATTCCTAATCCCTATAACATGCACTAAGGGTTTTATAGTTATCCTAACAAAATTAGCATTTCTTGCATGCCCTGATTGTGATCGTCAAACCTGTATTGCTGCGGCCACATGGGAGATTTTCCCAAGAAAGCACCACCAATCAAATAATGTACTTTTATGCTATTCAAAGAGTTTCTAACCCCAAAACCCCTCTAATGATTTCCTTATAAATGTATACATCATTTATGTTGGTAATAAACCCAAAAACGATTATTGACAAATCCGAATGGAGACTTCACCACCTTTGTCATTAATCCCAATCAACAAATCATGCGAAATTTAAATTTGGCCAGTAATGGGAAGTAATCATGAAAACATCAATTATCTTAATTTCCATAAAGACATTCAAAAATTTGAACTAGGATGGTTCATTGCTATTTTTATTTCTACTTGTGATAGCTCTCCACTTAAATTTTATTTGGTCACTTACTCTAATCCTCTGCAATTATGATATGTCAAGAATATCAGCTCATAAGGATTTGAATCCAAAGGAAGTAGAAGAAATTCCTCCACCAACTCCTACTAAAGGATTAAACCTATCAGATGCAAGCTATGCAATTGTATTTGAAGGAGATTCCGTGTTGTAGGATATATATAAAATATTCTCTATGGGTGATTATCCCCTAGATGATGATGATGCAGATGTCCATGAAAACATAAGAAAGAGAAACATATTCGACATTGCAACACAACCATCCATAATGTGGTATAACGAAATGACCAGGTGGATTTTTTATCATATAGATACTAGATCAGGAGATATTCTTGATGAGGAGGGGGATGTCTTTGCCTCCCTCAAGCCTAAATATTTACAATCGATGTTTAAGTTAAGAGATCTAGAAGTGTATTTAAACAATGCCTTTATGGAAAGGTTTTTTTATGAGAATTGAAATATCGTCCAAGTTATCAAATATTGGAGAGAAGAGGGTAGAGGTTTCAAGGAGAAGGGAAACAGGAGATACCCTGTGCATTATTTCAGATGACTGTATAGGTTGTTGATAACAATGTTATATTTCCTATACAGGGAGGATAATGTTGCTCACTTTCAATTAGAATGGACACCTATAGTACATCATATAATAGAAACATGTAAAATGTTCAACTGGGAATATATCTTGTCGGACAACATACTCATATGCCTCCAATCAATCAAAGAGGTTCCTACTCCTAAAAACCCTGAATTCTTCATAACTTCTTATATCCTAGATTCTATTTGTCCTCTACATGCATTTCCTCTCATGAATTGAAATTATAAGACTGAGTCTTTGCTTGTCCACATCTATTGTAGAGATTTCTGGTTGTCCAACTACAAGCTCCATTTATATGACATATTTAACTTTTTCTTTTCCCCTTTGTACTATCTTATCATTAAGAATCCAACTCGTAGTTTGTTAGACCAAGCCAAAGAAACCCTATTTCCTCCAGGAGACTGGTTTGCCTTAGAAATTTTTACTTACATACAATTTTTGGGGGCCAAGTGTTGTGGAAAAAGATTGCACAAGGGTGAATCCTTCCCACATGGTGAGGGGAAAAGCCTTGTAGGCTGTAGCAAGGCCTCAATATTAGGTGCCCTTTGTTTGTTGGTGAGTGCTCCAAGTGATCCTACAAGTGGTTGTTAGTGGAAATAGATAAACAAAATAAATAAGAATGAAATAAGAACACATAAAAAACGGGTAGGAATGCAAACTCCAACAATCAATAGATGCCAAACCACTTTGTATTGCCCAATAATCAAGCATGTACAACACCTAGGAGATGTGAGCTCCAATGGAGGAAAAAAATCCCTCTTAAGGAATCCTCTTTAATCCACATTAGATGCTAAGTAGATTGAAGAACAAATGAGAAGAAATCTTTCCCCTTGAAGGAAGGTGGTAAAGGAGCTTGGGAAATGATAAACAAGAAGGAAAAGGTGAGCTATAAGGGAGCTCAAGCAAGATTCCATCAGCATAAACTTGCTCTTGATTTCTCTCTTTTAGATGCATGAACATGGATTCCTTTTATAATGCAAGAGGTGGCCAAGAAACAACTAAATCCAAGTGTGAACCCATTAAATCCATGATTTGGATCCAAAGTACACAAAGGGGGGCCATTCAATGAACCCAATTATATAGGGAGACCAAATTCGAATTCTTGGAGGTAATGGGGCTTTGATGAGCCTTCAATGCGTCATGGGTGGTTGTGGTCCCATCGTTTCTGTTAGTCGCACAGATATTGAAGGATTATCCATGTTGGTAGTGTGGTTTTAGTTCTGATAACACATGTGATAGTGCGTGTTAATAGACATGTACCCACGTGATTGTAGTTTTGTATTGTTCTTGGGAATTTATGGACTCATGCTACTTCTTGGATCTGATGAGGATGTCTTTGGTGGGATGCATGCTATATGTTGATGACGCTTTACTGTGTGATTCACAAAAATATTGCATGAGTGAAATTTTTATGCATTAACATATGCCCCCTGATGTATGAGGTTCAAAGGGTACTGTGGGGCCGATAATGCATCATTTTTTCTTGTGTGTTCTCTCTGTTGTTTTTGAAATATGCAAAGTGTGTGAGGATGAATAGGGTCCTCCCATGGGGGGAAGATCTCTAGTGAAGTCATAAAAAATAACAATGTTTTATACAAATGATGTGGGCATACCCATGCTCATGAAAATCTTCCACGAGTGGCTACAAAAAGAGGAGACTGAGGGGTCACCTCAAGATACTACTAGCACATGGATGAAGACACCTTCAATCCATGCAGTAGTGATTGAAACTGGAAAAGTTGTTACAGGTGTTGAAGAAGTGGCACTACTAATAACCACGATGAGCCCACAGGGGTGGGGGACTGTAATGTACCATATCATATTCAAAGGTACATTAACTCCAAAAATTGCAAAAAATTAAACAACAAAGATAGCTTTGACAAAAGTATTTAATTTGACTAAGAATCAAACATAAAATTTCAAACCAATTTCAGACTCCTCCAAAATTCTCCCCAGATATAGGTTAGGACATGCTAAGGATTTGGATCATATGGAAAACAGGACAGTACCTTGACAATGGCACTTTTATGGGTGCTTCACGTCTGGGAAGATTTCCTTGGAAAAACCAAGGTTATCAATACACATTTCTTGAGGACTTCTGTGGAAACCCAAGGATTCTGGTGCTCATTGATGGTAATAAGACTTGGGTTAGACTAAAAGGATTATCCCCCAACCTGATATAGAAAAATTACAGAGGTTTAGATTCGAATTGACAGATTTTGGAGGGAAATCTAGCAAGTGCACTACTTTGGACTAGCTGCCTAGTTTATTTCCGAAAGACTCCAAACACCTCCATAGGGTTAGGAAACCAATACTTGGGAATTTGGAAGTACTTATCAGGATCTTGTGGAACTTTAGTAGCTTACAAAAATACCAAAGAGCTCATAGAATGTATTTGATGACAACTACTGAAAAACTAGTCAATTTTTGAAGCAAATAGAGCAAGCCTTGAAAAATGAAGATACAAACAACTTAGTAATTCTTCAGATTTATTCTCAGAAATGATAATTGAACTCAACTACATATTATTGGATAAAGTCACACTCAATTCAACTGATATAGAAGCAATAGGAAGTCTCTATGATCCAAACTTATAGACAATATTCAATTTCCAATGATTCTTACTATTTATGAGTAGGATCTTCAATGATAGGAAGAAAGAAAGTGATAGAATCATAGGATCAGAGAAATATGCAGAAGAAGAGAATTTTTTCTGCTCAATAATGGCTCAATATCATCTGATGCATCTCATAGGGGCACAATTACTCAGGAATCTCACTTCTTGATATGGATCTCACCATGAAATTCATTGAATCTGGCACTAGCTTCTACATCAACACTGGAGGTTTTGAATTCTTCACTAATATGGATGGATCAGACCTGCAACGCATGATCTAATGGCTGCACTGGAGCTATGGTGATGACTAGAGTACGTTTTATATGGGGCACATCTCCCAAAGCAGGTTAGGGGCACATCTCCCAAGCCACTGAGAAGCTGAGCTCTCAAGACAAATATCAATACTGGAAAAAGGTGTGAGAGCGGTGCGCTCCTCTCTTTTTATAAGATGATTTGCCATCTATATAAATTGAATGTGGTCAACTTCCTTTCTCATGCACCCTCCTTGACTTCTTTTAGAAACTAAGATTTTTCCTACTTTATCCTTGCCTTGTTGCCTTTCCTCTTTGGATTCATTTTCCTACTTTTGGCAACATCCCAATTTTCCTAGATTTTCTCTGTTTTTCCTGTGATTTTGACTGCTTTTCCGCTTCTTTATGTTTTATGGAATTTCCTACTTTTCTTGTCTTCTTTATGCTTTTCTGAACTGGTTGCTTTGTGCTGCTTTTTATCTTTTTGTGGCTTTGTGGCTTTTTCTTGATTTTCTTAATGTTTCCATTTGGGTTGACAACTCACTAAGTCCACTTTGTTAATTTTTGAGCATTAATTCAACATACTCTAGGATCTTTATTGAGAGAATAACATGTACAACATATCAAGTATAACAATGCATATCAATCACACCAAGCAATCACATGAGACAATAGACACACATAGTTTCACTGGGGAAAACCATAAAGGTGAAAAACCCCACAACTTCCTCACAGATAGAAAGAGCAATGATAACACCAAAGTACAAGAGATAGTCTTCTACTAGCAGCTACTCCTCCTTGTTGACTCAAAACTAGTCGACAGGTGTTCCCATCGTTGTCAACCATAACCCACCGCGATTTCCCTAAGCACCGGCTCAAACAAGTTTGACCCTGCTCAACAACACCTGCAGAGCAGATGAGGTCTCACCCAAGGTGATCAAGGGAGAGTGGACGAAACCATGTTTCTGCCGAATGAAGGAGGATGGTCGTGGCTATAGCAATTACACTTATTGCAAAACTAGAACAGAGGTCTTTAAGCATTGAACATAGTATTAAAGCGATATTCAACCCAAACATTCATCATTGCAACAACAATAATTGTAAAGCAAGTATCGCATCAAAGAAGCATGACATTATTCGTATATTGCAACATCGCATTATCATAACTGAATAGATTGAACAGCAGAGATTGTACCAAAATAACTTCATCATATTATCATTGTCAACCCAGATACAAAGTCTCTACAAAAACTAGATCTCCCCAATGACTCTTGACATCAAAACATACCCAAAAATCATACAACCAACATCAAAGCTTCACATTGTTCTTTAGCCCCAATTCTCTTCAACACTTGCAATTCTTATCTATATATAGGCTTCCTCCTTTCAACTCTTGTCCACTTACTACCAACTTCCTAACTGACACTATGGACAAATGACCCAATATCTAACTGACCTAGTCCAAAAACGACCAAAAACCCGCATGTTGCGGTATAACTGACTCAACAGTACATAATATGTGGTCCAATGACCCAAAACTCGCAATCCGTGGTACAATTGACCCACACATGCAAAAAATGATCTTCCTCTCGTCGCCTTTCGCGCCATCTTCTACCTTGTCGCAACATCGTAGATGTTGCGATACCATCTTACCAAACTGCCTACCAACAGGACCCTAACACAATCTTGTGGCTTTCCCTCGAGCCATGTCAACAGGATACAGTGTACTCCGTCGTTTTGAATTTGAAGTCCTCATATGGCTGTTCAACTGTCTACACCACCTCCTTGGCTTCCATCGCTGCTGACTATCTGTCGACCACGTCTTCTACAGATGGGTGATCTATAAGCTTTTCCACCACCTGCTGTCGACATTTCTGCACTGCCTGCAGAGCTTCACTCACTTGCATCATGAATTTGCTGTTGCTGTCCTAGAACTCCTCTAACTGGGCCACACGTGTCTTCTGTCACTCATCCGCCTTGGTGACACGGTGTTGCAAGTCTTTTAGCTCCTGAGACTTAGCAACTTGCTCCAGTGGTGGCATTGTGTGCATTGCGGCTTTCAATGTGGCCAGCTGTTCCTCTGCTTCCTGCCGATACTTAGTTAGCTACTCAACCTACTCGTCATGAACAATACGACACCAAAATTGTACAGTGTCAGTTGTGAGCCTGGTTTCCTACGTCTCCAGCTCCTCCATCTAAGTGGCAACTTCCTCAATTGCCCTTTTTCATTTATCCACTTTAGCTTGAGGTGTACCTGGTTTCAGCTGGGCCTTCAACTCCTGATTCTCCTGTCTCAATTAAATAATGGAATCCCCCAGTCGCTGCACCCGGTGGAGCATGTCTACCTCTTCAATGGGCTCCAGCACATGTTGATAGGCTTCTGTGATCGCCTGGTCAACCCGTACACTGTCGTACCACAGACGATCCTTTTCAACAATAAGGAAATCATGTTCCTTTTTCAGGCCTTCGATTTCGTGTGCCTACTCAGCCTGTTCTTCCTTGATGTGTGCTTCAAGGTCATCCACGGCCTGTCGTGCGGAAGCAGCCCTGGCAGTCAATTCTTTGATAGTGTGCTTCGCATCATCTTCACTCGTCTGTAGTCGAACACACATACCACTGATCTACCGCAGTCGGTCTGTCATTTCCTTGCTGGTAGTAGCCTGCATAGTGGTCAACCCTTCCGAGGGAAATGCATTAACATTGAGGGTCACCGTCTTCAACTGCTGTAGCAACATGTTTACTGTCGTATCTTTGGTCACAATCACAGTTAGGGGAATTTCCACATTCCTCACTCGCAGCTCAGTGCTGATTGTGCCAAAGGTTGGTGCCGCTGCTTTCTCTTGTGCCTTTCCTGAAACCATATCATACAGGGACTCTAACCGAGCAGTGATCACATGGAATCCTTCATCCACTTTCCTGGCCATCTTGTCTGCTGCCGCAGAGGATGCAGTATTGAGCGCTATGAGTAGGCATCCCAACTATGCCTTGGCAGGAAAGGACAACCCATCGATCGTTGCGTGCTTGTGATACCTTTTTGAGCGGTTTTCTTCAAGGTCGCGGTCGCTATCATCTGATATCATTTTGGTCAATTAGTGCCTTGATTCATGGTGACTCTGCTGGTCCTATGCTGATACCCGATCATCTGGGCCCAACACCGGGCCACCGGCTTCTATCTCTGCCAAATTCATGGGTTGTTGCCATGCCTCTGGCCACTCATTCACAGTAGCCTCCAAGCCTTCGGATGTCACCTTATACGAGGTCTGCAACCATTTTTGATCAGGATCGCAGCGGGCTTGTATGTGTATGGTATGCGGCTGAATTGCAAATGCCATGATAGGTTTGAACCGTGCTACAGTTTCTTCAGATATTCATGGGACCTATGTTGCTGCGGCACAAAGCATCTCCCAATATAGCCAAAACTACAATTGGCAATCCCAGAGTCTCTTTGGCTCCCATACATACCACAAATTTTGATATCGCACCCCCCTTCGTTCTGTTGCAGCCGGACAGTCCATGCCTTGGTATGTGCCGGGCTCTTTCCATGCAACGAAGGTGATCAATAGCATAGCCAACTGTATGTGAAGGCACCTTTTCCCGATTGGACCGCCACAGCGTCCTCCATTAATTGATTCAAGAAATACAGGGACCAGTTCATTTAGACCCCTTCCACACATTGCTCTGCACATGCAACAATCCCCGAGTTGCATTGGTTAGGTCGACCACCCCTAACCACCTTGCAGAATAGGATCTTAATGCCCATGAGTACCGCTTGATCATTGCAGCTGCTGGTGCGATACCCATGCCCATCCATTTCTAAGCCATATTTTTGTGCCAACTGCAATGCCCGCTTTTTGTCGTTTTCCTTCCCTTGGATGAACTGCGACAGATCGACTCCCTTCTTAGGAAAGCTGGTTATATATGCAATTAAATCAACAGTGGCTGGGACTTTGTTGTCTAGCCACAATGAACCACCATGAAAGCAAGGGAGGAGCTTCTTTACGCATGCATTAACTTCCGCCAATCGCCCAAAATGTGGCATGTTAAGAAGCCCTAACAAGCTGGCCTGCTTCAATCCACGTGCCCAGTCTTCTACCGCCGGTGTCGGGGAGAGTCGTGTCTCAGGAACATAGGGGGTAGATGCAATGTTAGGGTAGGCCACCATATCATGGTCGTTGTAACGTAGGCGCAGTAATGCCGGCTTAATATCCACGGAGCACTCCATTCCAGCCGGGAGTGCCGGCATCTTCACGCCGTACTTCTGTTTTGGGTTTATCTTGCGTGGGGTGGCATCCGACCGAACGGGAGTTATATACCCAAGGATGTCACTGGATGACAGTCCCGCCCATGGGTCAGATTCATGAATGGGGTGACTAGACTACCCCACTTGTTCCTAAGCGTCGCCTGCCATCGCGGCAGAGGACCGAAGCACCCTCTTACTTTGCGGGGACTCAGAGTGCTGACCTCCCCGTCACTTCTTAATGGAAACTGATGCTCCCAATGGCATATTGGCAACTTAGGCTCCAAGATCAATGGATGCATATGACACAAATTCTTGCTCGACAACCACCGGGATGAAGGGAGACTCCAGTTCGCCTGGCATACCTCGTAGCACCTTGTTATATTCTTATCAGCACCATGCTCAATTCACGACTGCACTCTGCAACAACACTTCACAACTAATTTCTCGGTGTCTTCCGACCAACTCCAATCCGGTGTTATAACATCTAGCCGAATCTTCTGTAATCATCACAAAACCATGCAATAATTCAACCAAAATCCTGTATTAATGATGCAAATCCGTCGTTGATCCTGTCAGCTGATCGGCTGGATCCGCCATTAATGCCTATCATTTGGACAAGCGTCATTAATTAACTGTTTTAACTTTTGTTATTTATTGCTGATTTGACCTGGTCACAATGCTGCCACTTTTCGCTGACCGCTCCAAATGTGTGGCAGAAGCCTCCCTGCTTCCGCATTCCGTCCTTGTTGGTGCGCCATCCTGCAACAAACAATTTTTTTTTTTTTACCTGATGCGACTCAGGCATCACACTGTTCCAATCCTGACTGATAGGGCTTCAACCTATGACCATTCACCAGTTTAGGGAGCATTGCCCCGTCTAGCTGCTGCAGCTGAACCGCACCGCCTGAAGTAATACTACTGATGCGATATGGACCAAGCCAATGTATCTGCAATTTTCCTGGATGTTTCATAAACTTGTTGTCATACAACAACACCAAGTCGCCCTGCTGAAATTGTTTATTTTTGATGTGTTGATTGTGCCATGCCTTCTGGCGATCCTTCTCTACCCCCTGGTGGAACTCAGCGAGGAAGCGATCTTCCTCCAACTTTACCAACTGCTCTAGATGTTCATCTAGTGTCGCCGCATCATCCATGCCTATTGCAGCCGCGATGCGCAAACTCGGGACAATATATTCCATGGGCATAATTGATTCTTGTCCATATACAGCCTTAAATGGTCTTTGCCCTATCAGTCATTTACATGTGGTGCGATAGGCCCACAAGACTGCTGGGATTTTGAGATCCTAGTCGTTGCGGTTCACGTTACACACCTTTGTTAGCGCATGCTCCAAGACCTTGTTGAAGGCCTCCACCATGCCATTTTCCTGCGGATGATAGGGTGTACTCTTCTTGTGCTGGATCTGCAACTCCTCCGTTAATGCGCTGATGGTGCGATTGAGAAAGTGGCTTCCCTGGTCACTCAGTAGTATCTTGGGACAGCCGAACCGAGTGGTGATTTTATCAAACAAAAAGCGCGCAATCATTGCTGCAGAACAATCAACTACCGGTACCACCTCTTCCCATCGAGTCAAATACTCGGTTTGCTGTGATAATGTAGCGCGCACTCGTGCGCTTCCCTGGTGGATTGATTGGTCCTACAAAATCTACTGCCCATTTGTCAAATGGATGCAATGTCAACTGAGGCATGAGTGGCATTTCATCGCGTCAAGATGGTTTTCCAGTTCGCTGACAGACATCGCAGGATCGCGCATAGTCTGTAGCATCATTATGCAGTGTGGGCCACCACAGCCCGGCATGCAGCACTTTCCTAGCAGTTTCCCTACCGCCATAGTGTCCTCTGGATACTCCTCCATGCACTTATGCTAATATCTGCGCTTGCTCATGCGGTAAGACACATCTGCGCAATACCTCATCGGCACCCATTTTGTATAACTCTCCGGCGATTAGCTGGAAGTCTGCAACCTTGACTAACAACTTCTTCTTCATATTGGTGGTGAACTCATTTGGTGTAGTACCCGTTGTCAGAAACTGAATGATTTCAGTAAAGTAGCCATCTGCAACCTCAATATGAAACAGTTGAGCATCCGACAAACCATCATCAATGTTGGTCAGCTCTTCTCCTGTATCGATCCACGAGAGATGATCAGGACTGGCATTCAATCGGCTGGGCTTCACAATGACTTCAAAATTGAACTGAAAAAGAAGTAGGCAGCGGCATATCTTCCCCCCCAACACAGGCTTATTGACTAGGTATTTTAACGCAGAATGGTCGATGAACATTTTAAAGTTCCCACTCAGCAAATAGTGTCGAAACTTCTGCAGTGCATAGACCATTGCCAGACCTTCCTGCTCAGTAGTAGTATAATTCCTTTCGACGAAGGACAACTTCCAACTTGCAAAAGAAATAGGATGATCAAGATCGCCTTCTCCTGGTTGAGCCAACACGACACCCAATGCAAACGATGAGGCATCAACATGGACATGGAATTCCTTACTCCAGTCCGGAAATACCAATATTGGTGTTGACACCATCTTCGCCTTCAGTGTTTCAAAGCTAGCCTGACAGTCTAGGCTCCACTGGAATGCCGCATCCTTCTTCAACAACTTTTCCATAGGGGCAGTAATCACAGCATAACCCCTGATGAACTTGCGATAGTACCCTGTGTGTCCCATCATTTCGCGTAACTGCTTAACAGTAGTGGGTGGTGTCAAACTTAGAATAAGTGCAATCTTTGCTGGGTCAACCAACAATCCTTTCTTACACATAATATGGCCTAGTAGTATCCCAAATGGTGCACAAAAGATGCATTTCTTCAAATTCAACGATATCTAATGATGTCGGCATCGTTCTAACATCAACCGCAGATTCTCCAGATGATCGTGGACCAATCCGTAGACTGTCCAATCATCCATGTATACCTGTAAAATTTTTTGAATGAATTCTTTGAATTCGGTGACAACAACCCGTGAAAATATCGCAGGTGCATTCTTCAAACCAAACGACATCACGGTGTACTGAAAGCAGCCCCATTCGGTAACAAAGTTGTATTATGGCGGTCTTCTTTGGCAATGCGGATTTGATGGTATCCAAAGAACCCATCTATGAAAGAGTACATCTCTTGGCCACCCACACCTTCTAGCACTTCGTCGGTAAATGGGGTTGGAAATGGATCATGCAAACATACATCATTTAGCTTCCCGAGGTCGACGCAAATGTGTACCTCGCTAGTCTTCTTATCATGTACCACCATAGGACTAATCCATTTCGACTCTTCGACTGGTTCGATGATACTAGCATCTAGCATGCGATCAAGTTCTACCTTGACCCTCTCCTTATGTCACAGATTTAGTCGATAGGGTCGCTGCTGGACCGGCTTAGCATCTAGTTTTAATGGAATCTTCATTTCCCCTAAGTCACCCAGTATCCCCTTCATGTTGGAAAACTTTTTCGGATATACATCCTGAAATTCATGGAGCATATCAGTGACCTTGCTTATCAGCTCGTCATCCCAGCAATCCCCGACATTTGCGAACTTCGGAGTGTCCTCTATCCCAATGTTAATCTTGCAGATCCTCAGCAGCTGACTAATAGGATTGGTTGGCGCATCAAGTGGTACCACAGCACGACTTCCTTCGGATTCCGAGATATTCACATTCCACGGATCATCACCATCTTCTGGCCCACCACTCATTAGAGAGATTTTGAGGTCAAAAAATGGCCTCCTAAGAGATGTACTACAAAAATATGAGATATATTAAAATATTATGAATTGGGTGTTTTATGGGGTAGGTATATATGACAAGTCACCTCCCACACTATTTTCTATGCACAATATAAATAACCATGGTTGAGTTACTTTTCAAAATTCACTAGAAATAAAATTAATAAAATAAGTCTACATTGATGTGACTAAGATTCATTGTAAATTCCCCAAAATTTATTGTCCTTTAGCATTTATTTGTCTTGAACTTGCAAATGAAATTAAATAATAAAAAACATTTTTAAGTGCTATTTTTTTAATTTTATGTTGATTTTTTATATTTAGTACTTTTCTCATGAATTTAATAATGTAATTTAATTGAGAATTTATTTACATGTAAAATGTCAATAATATTATTATAATCCACATTGCATTATTATTATTATTATTTATTAAATCTATTATTATTCTTTATTAGTTTGACATTATGTTATTAAATAGAATGGAGTGAATATATAATTTAAAATTAAAAACATAAAAATGATAATATATTATTTTATAAAAAAATGTGAAATGACTTTTTTTATGAATTAAGAGTACTTCACTTGAAAATGACAATAATATTATTTTATGAGAAAATGTGAAAAGATATTCATTATGAGTACTTTACTTGAAAATGACAATAATATTATTTTATGAAAAGACTATCATTATGAGTACTTTACTTTATGACTTAAAAGTACTTACACCACTACTTTGCTTAACTATGTGTTTTCATCCACCATAGAAAATTTGACAAATAAGCATTCTTAACTCATGCAATGCCACCTCACCAAGGGGGATGATGTCATCTACTAGAATGTGATTGGTTGTATTTTATAGTACATTTTCTTTGTTTTGAGGCCATTTTTTGACCTCAAAATTTCTCTAATGGATATCGAAGCATTCCATAAGAGACTGCATCTGGTAGTGCGTATGTGGATCCGCGGGATAGGCCATCGAGACAACCTGCAGAATTACATCACGGATGAGCTATAGTGCATTATTGACCTCAGGATCGGCATCTGCAAAACTGAATGTATGGGTAAAACACACGGTGAGCTCCAACCAAGTAGAAATTTCCCTTCTCAACTCAGTTGTAGTATACCATGAGTGTGGCATCTCATCCAAGGTATGGATAAAAGCATGGACCCACTCATCTTTTGGTTGTGATAGCCATAACCGCTGACACTCCAGTAGGTGACCACCAGGTTCATCCCGACCATCATATTTCTCGGTGTGGTAGACCTTGGTATCACCAAAGCGTACCATCATCAATCTTCTGCACTTCGAACATCATCAATCTTCTGTCTTGGTTCTGTAGAAATTGTCGCAATATTTGCACCCTGGGTCTGGTTCAGCGGCGGATTTCTGGTGGGTTCACATTCTGATTCCGAGTCTGTCGCATATTCTGGTTCTGTATTGGTTGCTGCATGTGGTTCTGGGCAGCTTGTTATGCCTGGGGCTGGTTCTGCAACTGGGGAGTATTTCCTGCTTGCCAGTGTGTAATCAATTGTGGATAATTCTCAACTGTGTGATCGTTAACAAAGCATAATGTACACTGGTTCTGTAGTAGTGGATAGTCTCGCTAGTAGTGCCCCCATACCGCACAGTGATAGCATTGAACCGGTCTGCGACCACCTCATCCTCCTCCATGAACAAATCCACCACCATGGCCTCCCCAGTATCCTCCCCGGAATTCTCCCTACTGTTGTTACTGTGGTTGATTAAACTGTTGCTGTACTGGTACCGGTTGCATCCCTTGTCCTTATGGTGCATACTATAGTTGCTGTACGTACTATGGCTATTGTGGAGCCATCTGCATCAGAGCATATTGCGGCAGTTGCTGTTGCTGTGGTACAAACTGCATCTGCGGTTGAGGTAGCGGCTGGGCTACCTGCAGTTGTGGATGTTGTACGGCACGTTGGTCGTCCTTTACATAGAATGCATCGCACATTCTTTCTTTTAGCAACCCATATGCACGACAAGCCTTGTCATCGTGACCCACCGATTTGTAGAATGTACAATAAAGATTCCTCGGGGTGATGACCATTTTCTGCATATAAGGGAAATTGTCATGACTGTGCCCATACACTTGGAAGACGTGACACCACGACATGCTACCACCATTCAATAGATTTAGTGCTCCTGAAACCAAATAATTGCGGAAGTCTGGGAAATTGTCCTTTGTATGCCCTTCTCCTCGACATCGCGTACACCAGACATCTTCGTGCTGCTCCCTGCCCTTCTTCAAATCTTGTAGCTGTATAGTTAAGTTATCCAGCTGTGTTTGTATCTGTGACATCTCGGCTACATTTTCTTCAATCGGTGACACTTCCAACCGCATTGCAATATCCAGAGCTTCACTGGGTGTCGAGATGTTTTGTTGCATCAATGGTAGCCGAATATGTGGTAGTAGTGCCACAATGAACCATTCTTTATGTTGGACGGCGTTCATATCCAAACTAATCTTTGCCATCAGCGTCTTGAATCGCTGGTCAAAATCCCATACCGTCTCATTGGGATACTGCTTAATTTCTTTCAATTCTGTAATATATTGAGCGTCAGACTTGGGCCTTCTAAACTCGGCAATTAGCCCATCCTGAATCTCATCTAGTGACGTCTCTGGGGCTCCTATAGGGACTAGAACAAACTTCATAAACCAATCTAATGCACAACCTCGCAGAGTCGTCTCTAACTATCCTTTTTTAGCAGCATCATCGGTGATCTATTTTATGGTCCAGGCCGCTTCACACAAAAAGAAATATTGTTCTGGGTTGTCTGTCGCACTCCCATGGAACAACGGTAACTTAGCATCTTCGCCCGCCATTATGGGCTTCCTTCCTTCTTTTGCTATGCTACTACCAATTAGATTCTGTGGAATTGACGAACTCGCTGGTGTCGAAGTGGTATTTCTTGCTATCTGAGAGATAGTGAGCGGAGGTGTGGCCACGTTGGTGCTGGGGTTTGGTCCTGCCTCTATCTTGGCCATAGCCTGGTTGTCCTTGTCAGGACTGTGAGGTCGCTTCATCCCGTGCAGTCTTCCTTCACGGTCCTACGGTTTGACCGCAGTAGGACCTTCTCCCATCCTTTGCTTCTTTTCCTGTCGGAACCTCGCTCCTCCCTCGTAATACCACTTTCTTCCTCGGCTTCACTCACAGTCTCATCATGAATTGTACCCATATACCCCTTAACATCCCATGCACCTCCCCCAATTGTTGTGGTACCCACGACCTCTTCCCACCAGGATGTCTATTGATCAAGATGCATCTTCAATATACATTTTTTGCAAATAAGCATCTTGATCGACAGTAAAAACCGGCCCCGAGATTCACTGAAAAAATATCCTTCAGCTTCATTGTAGGACTTCTGAGTATCAACCGTGAAATCTATAATACAGGCCTCTAGGATGCTATCGAACCACACTTCGACAGCCCGCAATGCTTTATTATCAACTTCCTGCAGTTCCTGAATCAATTCGGGGGTCCAGATCGTCGGTTCACCACCTTGGAAGTTCTTCTTTTGGTAGGTCAACATTGCCAACCATTCAAACAGTAGGACTGGGAACTCACAGAAGAACCATTCATGCAGACCGTCATGAATGTATCTATTTATTCATTGTCCTACTGTCAATCGAGTGTTCCGGCTTTCCTCTTAAGCGAATTCCTGAACCTTCTAATCAAACCATTCTTGGATCTCCGGTTTCATTAGGTGCTACAACATATCCTCCTTTCACTTCGTACATGGTCTCGACAACGGAACCAATTGTTGACTCAAACACAGTCGACAGGGGTTCCCATCTCCATCGACCCGAACCCATCGCGATCTCCCTGAGCGCTGGCCCAGACAAGTTTGACCCTGCCCAGCAACACCTGCAGAGAAGATGAGGTCTCAACCGAGGCGATCAAGGGAGAGTGGACATAACCATGTTTCCGCCGAATGAAGGAGGATGGTCGCGGCTATAGCACTTACACTTATTGCAAAACTAGAACAGAGGTCTTTAAGCATTGAACATAGTATTAAAGCGATATTCAAACCAAACATTCATCATTGCAACAACAGTAATTGTAAAGCAAGTATCGCATCAAAGAAGCATGACATTATTCGTATATTGCAACATCGCATTATCATAACTGAATAGATTGAACAGCAGAGATTGCACCAAAATAGCGTCATCATATTATCATTGTCAACCCAGATACAATGTCTCTGCAAAAACTAGATCTCCACAATGACTCTTGACATCAAAACATACCCAAAAATCATACAACCAACATCAAAGCTTCACATTGTTCTTTAGCCCCAATTCTCTTCAACACTTGCAATTCTTATCTATATATAGGCTTCCTCCTTTCAACTCTTGTCCACTTACTACCAACTTCCTAACTGACACTATGGACAAATGACCCAATATCTAACTGACCTAGTCCAAAAACGACCAAAAACTCGCATGTTGCGGTATAACTGACTCAACAGTACATAATATGTGGTCCAATGACCCAAAACCCGCAATCCGCGGTACAATTGACCCACACATGCACAAAATAATCTTCCGCTCGTCGCCTTTCGTGCCATCTTCTGCCTTGTCGCAGCATCGGAGATGCTGCGATACCATCTTACCAAACTGCCTGCCAACACTCCTCCTCAACTAGTGTGCCACTTTCCGAGTGATTTAGGAGTGAATAATGAGATGATCAAAATAGGGATCTCCCGATCTTTATTTATACATGACCTGTCCTAATGCTGCGATACCATCTTACCAAATTGCCTGCCAACACTCGTCCTCAACTAGTGCGCCACTTTTCGAGTGATGTAGGAGTGAATAATGAGATGATAAAAATAGAGATCTCCCGATCTCTACTTATACATGACCTGTCCTGCCCAATAACCTAGCAGGGCCGACTTGTCTAACCCAGTCTAATAACCCATGGTTAAACTAATTAGGGCTGACCCCACACTTGGTGGTCTAATAACCCATCACTGCAAGTTATGACACTTGTGACACTTGTTAATAGAAATGACAACACTTCCGTATAGAGGAATAATAACATCTCTATAGGAGTAAAATATACATAGGTGAAATACATTCCGAAGTTACAATTACATCAACACTCGCTCTTAACTAGGAAGGTATTTCTCGACACAGATCTGCTAGCACAAGTCTTCTTCTCTAGATCATCATCAGCAAATCATCGTCCTCGAATCATCATCATCGTCACTGCTACTGCTATCTCAATCAATCTCCAATCTACTCGTCATAGGAAGTTCTATAGAGCCAGTCCTTTTTCATACTGGATGTAGGCCCACCACCTGTAGGTCTTCATCATCACTGGCCATACTATGGAATCCTCAGGAATGATTACGTGCATCAACAAAAACTCGAAAGAGCATCCCAGGACTGATTACAATCTTATTGCTCAACCTTTCGGATCTCCTAGTATCTTTTACATGTTGACCTTCACAAAACCTACTGAGAGCATCCCAGGATCTTACGAGCACACCGCTCTACCTGTCTGGATCTCGATAGAGCATCCCAGGCTGTTACGAGCACACCGCTCTACCTGTCTGGATTTTAAAGGATCTTTTCTATGTGAACTTTCGCAAAACCTACTCAGAGCATCCCAAGATGTTACGAGCACACCTCTCTACCTATCTGGATCTCGATAGAGCATCCCAGGATGTTATGAGTACACTGCTCTACCTGTCCGGATTTTTAAGGATCTTTTCTATGCAAAACCGTAGCAAAACCTACTCAGAGCATCCCAGGATGTTACGAGTACACCGCTCTACCTATCTGGATCTTGATATAGCATCCCAGGATATTACAAGCACACCGCTCTACCTATCTAGATTTTAAAGGGTCTTTTCTATGCTACCTGCACAACCTGTCCACGGCCACAGAGTATCAACCCGATACTCACCATACATCATCTTGATGTACATCATCACATGATCAAACTGATGCATATCATTTGGAGCAACATCCCGAAGCTTGTCATCTGTAATCATCCTGATCAAACAATATATCCATCTGATGCATACAAAGTATCTACCTGATACATATCATCATACATGATCTACTTGATCATACAATGCATCCACCTGATATACATACATAAGTACATGATCTACCTGATCATACAATGCAACCACCTGATACATACATAAGTACATGATCTACCTGATCATACAATGCATCCACCTGGTACATATACAAAAATACATGATCCACCTGATCATACAATGTATCGACCTGGTACATAAATACATGATCTACCTGATCATATCAAGAATCCAACATGATGCATATACAAATATATCAACCATCCAACATGATGCATATACAAATACATGATCAAACTGATCAAAGCATCCAACGGATGCATATATAGAGTAGTAACTGGAGCATTATCCTGATGCTCATCATCCAGTGCTTACATCCACATCCATGGGAAGGATCCTCCTCTCACCATGCTTGGAATGGCTCCTGCAAATGTGTCCATCACTTCTTCCTCGAAGTGTCGTCAATCTCAAGAACACCAAGCCTCTCTCTGAAGTACTCAAACTTCACTCTGGCTAGTGGTTTCGTCAACACATCTGCAACCTGCTCATCCGTCGCAACATACAAGAGCTTCACTGCTCCTCTCTGCACCATATACCTGATATAGTGATATTTGATCTCAATGTGCTTCGACCTGTCGTGGAGTACTGGGTTCTCAGACAACTTCACACAACTCTAGTTGTCACAAAAGATACCAGTAGCCTCCAGCGGGAAATCAAATAACTCAGACAGTAGCTTCCGGAGCCATACTGCCTCACAACTAGCTGAACATGCTGCAACATACTCTACCTCGGCTATACTCAGTGCTATACAGGACTGCTTCCTGCTAAACCAAGAGATCACACCTGATCCCATACTAAAGTAGCACCCAGATGTGCTCTTCCTATCTGCAGCACTGCCTACCCAGTCCGAATCAACATAACCCTACAGGTTAAACTTTTGAATCGCATCATACTTGAGCCCATAATCAATTGTACCCTTCAGGTACCTCAGAATATGCTTTACAGCAACCAAGTGAACACCTCTAGGATCCATCAGGAACTAGCTCAATGTGTTCACCGCAAAGCAAATATCTGGTATAGTGTTCGTCAGATACATCAAGGACCCAATCATCTGACGATACATAGTGACATCAACCGGATCAGATGAAGCATCACATAGAAGCTTCAGGTTCGATGCCATAGGTGTGGCCATGGCCTTGTATTCCATCATCCCGAACCTCTTCAGGATCTCTACTGCATACTTCCCTTGTCCAAGGAAGATTCCATCTGCACTCTGCCACACCTCCATTCCTAGGAAATAGTGCATCATCCCCAAGTCCTTCATCTCGAACTCGGTAGCAAGCTTCATCTTGGTATTAGCAATCAATCCATCCGATCTTGTTACAAACAAGTCATCCACATACAAAAGTAGTATCACAGGATTTCCTTCCTCAACCTTGTAGTAAAGGTTGGAATCTGCTTTACTCTTGGTAAAGCCCAAACTGGATATAAAGCTATCTATCCTCCTATACCAAGTTCTAGGAGCTTGCGTCAATCCATACAAGGATTTCTTCAACTTGCACACATATGACTCCCTGTCATGTGTCTCAAAACCAAGTGGTTGCTCCACATACACTTCCTCTTCGACTACACCATTCAAGAAAGCTGTCTTGACATCCATCTGGTGTATCTTCCATTTCATCACTGCAACCAGCGCAATTACCGATCTGATGGAAGTGTACCTGTATACAGGAGCAAAAGTTTCTTCATAGTCTATCCCCTCTTTCTGAGAGAAGCCACGAGCTACAAATCTCACTTTGTATTTTTCTATGCTGCCATAAGCAGCATGCTTTATCTTGTAGATCCATTTGGAAGTCACAATCGACTTCCCTTCAGGTCTTGGGACTACATCCCAAACATCATTCTTCATGATCGACTGGTATTCCTCGACCATGGCATCCTTCCATTCTTTCGTTTCCGCTGCTTCTTCATAACTGGAAGGTTCTTTGTTCATAATATCACACAGTAGGGGAACATAACTGGTATGTGATCTAGTCCTTTTCCTTTCTTTGTGTTCCTCTTTTGGAATGCCATATCTTTATGCATCTTGAATGAGCTCTCTAGCCCATGTAGGTTTCCTCTTGTGAGAGTTATTATCACGGGGTGGATCTACAAGTCTTTGTGGATCTTCAACTTCACGATCTGCTTCTGGAATTACTTCATTCATGGTGGTGTCTTGAAATCTATTTTCCTTTGGTTCTTCATGATCTTCAATAGGTGCCTTCTTTGATTTGATGTAAGTTGAATCCTCATCAAATGTTACATCCCTGCTGACATTAATCTTCTTGAACCTTGGAAAGTGTATTCTGTAAGCCTTCGAGCTTTCACTGTACCCCACAAAGATACCCTTCTTTCCTGAAGGATCTAGCTTTGTCCTCTTTTCCTTTGGAACATGTGTATATACTAGAAAACCAAATATTCTGAGATGGCTGCCTTCAGGTTTCTTACCAGAGAAGACCTCTTCTGGTGTCTTGTTGTCCAATATCTTGTGAGGTGTTCTGTTTTGCACATATACAGCTGTGCTAGCTGCTTCTACCCAAAGATGCATAGGTAGAGCCTGGTCATGCAACATTACCCGTGCTGCTTCCATGATTGTTCTATTTTTCCTTTCTGCAACTCCATTCTATTGTGGATTGTAAGGAGAAGTCAACTCCCTCTTGATCCCTGAATCACTGCATAAATTCTTGAAATCACCTGAAGTGAATTCTCCACCATTGTCGGATCTGAAGGTCTTGATCTTCTTATCAGTTTGATTTTCCATCAAGGCTTTGAATTCCTTGAACTTATCAAATACTTCATCTTTGTTCTTCAAGAAATAAACCCAAGTATTCCTAGAGAAATCATCAATGAAAGAGACATAGTATACATACCCACTCAGAGAACCGGATGACATCGGGCCACATACATTAGAGTGGATAATCTCCAAGATTCCTTTTGCTTTGCTTTCACTACTTGGAAATGCCTTCTTAATGTTCTTTCCTTTTGCACATCCTTTGCAAACAACTTCATGCTTTGTCTTGATTTTAGGAAGACCTTCTACAACTTTGCTTGCAATTGGTAATGCTCTATAGTGCACATGTGCAAGCCTTCTATGCCAAAGTTCACTTGGCTCCATGGATTCATGTACCATGGCATGTTCAGGCTGTCCCTTCAATTTGTACAATCCTCCCTCTTGCTCTCCAATCACTACTGCATCATCTATAGTTTTACCCTTTGGCCACATTAGGACTTGGCCATCTACAAATGCAACCGTCATTCCTTTTGCATCCAATGCAGATATGGAGAGTAGGTTCTTTTTGAGCCCACGTACATATAGAACATCTTTCATCTTCAAGGAATTCCCAGAGTCTAGGTTGTAGGAGGCTTCACCACTTCCCTTGATAGGATATTGATAGTCATCCCCAAGTTTCACTTTATGGGGTGACTCATGTTCAGATAGATTTACAAAATATTCTTTAAACCCAGTCATGTGTTTGGAAGCCCCACTATCAATAAGCCAATCATTACATCCATGAGAGATAGTACCTATGAGAGCAGAGATTATAACATATTCATCTTCACTTGATGAAGTATCACTTTCTGCCCTAGCCTGCTTCTTGGGAGGTTCATCATCCTCAGCAGCATGAGCATGAAACCTCTTCTTGTTGAATTTGTTATTGTTATCTTTCCTCTTCTTGGGACAATTTGAAGCAAAGTGTCCTAATTCATTGCAATCAAAACATCAAACATGAGATAGATCATTCTTCTTGTGATGAGAGTGATAATGATTCTTGTTATGAGATCTCTCCCTCTTAAACTTGCTTCCCTTGGTGTGTGCTGTGAGGGCTTGATCTTCATTCCCCATCTTTTCTTCTCGGGCCACAAGCCTTGATTATTCTTATGAGCATTCCTCCCATAGTCTATTGAATGAGATCAACTTCCTCCTTGCACAGATTCCTTGGATGAAGGAGTCCCATGACCTAAGTAGGCCATTCAACGTGGTCATGACAACTTCACCATTGTCCACTACTTCATCCACAGCTTCAAGTTGTTCCTTGATCTGAGAGACCTTAGAGAAATAAGATTGAATGGTCTCTCCATTCTAAAGCTTTACCCCTTTCAATTGATTCCACAGAGTCATCTTCCGATTTATGTTCTTCCCTTCAAATAGCTTGGTCAAGGAATCAAACATCTCCTTGGGTGTCTTTAGAGATGACACATGTGGTATGAGATGGTCTTTGATAGAATCAGCAATGATCCTCTTTTCCTTGACCAAGTTCTTCTTATGCAAGGCCTTAGCCTCTTCTTCCTCTGGGACATAGACCTCAGAACTTATGTAGGTGTCCAATTCATTTTCTTTCAGGATTAACCCAATCCTATACTTCCATGCTCGGAAGTTATCAGCCCCTTCAAGCTTATCCTCAAGCTTGGTGTGGTGAGAGATCTTAAAGAGTACTTCAAATGGAAATAGAAAATATTTAGGTCTTACCACGTGATTTGCAGAAATTTGGATCTGGTGTCGGATTAGGGTTTGTCAGAGAAACCCTAAAAATTCAAAATGTGAATTTCAAATTTTGGGAAGGATAGAAAGATGCACCTTGATGAGCTGATCAACCAGGTATATTCAGAATTTGAAATATGCAAAGTTTCACCCTTCAGAAATGCCTTTTAGTCTTCCTGGATTCACTAGGAGGACCTTGAATTAGGATTTGCATTTCCCGGAGCTTCAACCAACCAAAAATATCAATCCAAACCTCTAAAATTTGATTTTTCCAAGGAGCTTCCAGCTATGTCCTCAGATTTTAGAAATTCCTATTTTTGTGGAAACCCTAACTTTTAGGGCCAAAAATGAAAGTGCCCAGAATTGAATTCTGATTAGACAGAAAGATTCTCCTTGATGAGTAGAGTCAATATACCTTGTTACTTTTCCCAAATTTGTGGAGAGAAACCCAATAAATAAGAAACCCTAGTTTCCGCCACTGCATAATGTCTTCTTCTCAGGTTAGCTCTGATACCATGTTAATTTTTGAGCATTAATTCAGCATAGTCTAGGATCTTTACTGAGAGAATAACATGTACAACATATCAAGTATAACAATGCATATCAATCACACCAAGCAATCACATGAGACAATAGACACAGAGAGTTTCATTAGGGAAAACCATAAAGGTGAAAAACCCCACAACTTCCTCAAAGATAGAAAGAGCAATGATACAACCAAAGTACAAGAGATAGTATTATACTAGAAGCTAATCCTCCTCCTCAACTAGTGCGCCACTTTCCGAGTGATGTAGGAGTGAATAATGAGATGATCAAAATAGATATCTCCCTATCTCTATTTATACATGACCTATCCTACCCAATAACCTAGCAGGGCCGACTTGTCTAACCCAGTCTAATAACCCATGGTTAAACTAATCAGGGCCGACCCCACACTTGGTGGTCTAATAACCCATCACTGCAAGTTACGACACTTGCGACACTTGTCAATACAAATGACGACACTTCCGTATAGAGGAATAATAATATCTTTATGGGAGTACAATATACATAGGTGAAATACATTCCGAAGTTATGTGTTAATATTTTCCTTGAACCATTATGGTCAATTTCAATCTCAAGCTTGCTTTCCCTTAATCAATTTATGCATTTAGCTAATGCATGCATGATGACTAACACCTCCATGTCTGTGATTGAATGATGTCTATGATGGGGATGCAACCTCATGGGGTGTCTATTTGGCCTCAAAATCATTCCTAAGCTTCGTTGGGAAGCATCATCTTTATGCCAAAAATGGTAAAGTATAACCTGGTGGAGAAAACATGGAATAATCATACATCATATTCTTCATTCATTTGAAAAATCTATTGGATTTCTCATCCCAACATGAGACTCTTTATTTTCTTGGTCATCCACATGAGTTTTAAATCGAAGGGAATATTTAAATGGTGCACCATTCTCCAACTTCCTTACATCTATGGGATTGATCCAAACAAGGGTGGACTGGATCATCTTCATATAAGCACCAAATTTACTAAGCTCAACCATAGAATCAAGACATAACATATCAATCCTTCCAAATTCATATTCAAACAATGTATGATTCCTTGACTGCTTTACCCAAGTATATGGCATAACTTCTAGATTAAAAGAGTGCTTCCCCAACATCCTACCATGAACCAAAATGTGAACAGAAAGAACCAACATAAGCTTACCAGATTGTTTGTTGTGTTCTATGCTCATGTAAGATGATGAATTCACGGGTGCACTAGCCAAGCCAATGCTCATGCATGAGAATCTTGGATATCCACATTGGACACAAGCAGTTGTATTTTGCATAAATTATTCTTCGAAGAAAAAATGATGGTAATGATCAAGGTGGAGATAAATCTTGGGAAAGTACTTGACCTTATGCATCTCATCCCTCTTAAGGGATGTCTCTGCCCCACATACTGCTAACTGAATCTTCCAACTGAAATAATTGAGACCAAGAATGATTCCTGGATCCCAAATGAACCTAAGAATGAGGAAGTGTCTTCTACTTCCTCCTCTACATTGCTCAGTGTCTACATAAAGAGCCTCATGATGAATCCCAAACTCCAATTCCATCAGGAACAAAATGTCACTCCAAGGAATGTCAGGATCCCGCAACCAAATTGGAATTTCATTCTTCCAAGTGCTTGTTGGACTTTTTATGATTATTTACAATAGGATGAGAAACTCCTCTTGATCATAAATTCCATATGCTCTCTCCAACTAAATCAGTTGGAACTTCCAACTCCTACTATGCATACTTAATGAATCATATGATGACCATGGATATCTTTGTTGTTGATCATAAGATTGGAGAATAAGGATTGTATCAATCAAATCCCTACTAAAGCATGCAAAATTATTATCTCCATGTGTGTTCATCTCTAAGATGTATTTTTTCACCCAATCCATGGATGGATCAACATCTTTGTTTTCTGGTCCAATTGGAGCGAATCTAGCTACCACCTCCAAAATCAAATATTTCTTCAACAAGGGCAGCCCATGATCCTCCTGGTGCACATCTAGCACTTGGAAAACCTTCTCCATGACAGTTCTTCTCTTAAGCACATGCATCTCATATTGCACCTCCTGCTCTCTATATTCACCAATGATTGATGTGTCAAGGAGCTTTCCACCAAGGAAAACAATCTTGGTGAATCCTTCCCTCTCAATTTATGTTATGTATTCATCTAACCAATCCTTGAATAAGTAAATACCTTTGCTTGTAGACTCAAGTGGTATGTCCTCCTCAATGTCCTTCTACATCAAGGCAAATGTTTAGCCAAAATATTTTATAGTTTCTTCCTTCACAAACATTTGCAAATCAGAATTTTACTCATGTTTATCCCCCACATGATTTTCCTTCCTCAAACCCAAAGCGTATCCTGCCATGTGCACATGCTCATTTTACATGCAGGGTGGAGGTTGTGGCATGATCATCTCTCTATGAAGCTGGTCAATCTACAAATGTGATTCTTGAAGAGATTCTTGGGTGCTCTCCAATTCATGAGTGAGATTTTAAATCTCCTCTTCATTTTCTAGTGATGAATTATGATACATATTCAAAATATCAAGAAGATGATCTCTATCTGGAAATAGCTACAAAAATGCACCTCTTATGTCTATCACTGCTTTTCGAATCTTCTCCAAGTATTCAATGGAATATTCCTTCTCCATTTTCCAACAACAATGTGACACCAATGCACTGGTGCCATGTAGAGTGCTCAGGGCCTTCCTAATCTCTTTTTTGCTCATCTTCATTGGCCCTGCAAGGAAGTGTGTCTCTTGAGGATAAACATCCTCTTCTTCTTTTGGTTGATCAAATTCACCATGAAGATCAAGTGGTGACTGGAAGTATGGTTCATTTTCTTCTTTTGGATCTGATCCAAAATATCTTTCACCACCATAAACAGAGTCAATCTCCTTTGGAGTGATCTTGAAATCACCCACAAAGAAGTTGGAGGTGAATTCACCTCCCACACTTCCAACAACCTGATGATGGGTTGCTAGGTCTTCAGCTCCACATGGTACCTATTCATATTTTACTTGAAGTAGATGGGTACATATATGCTCTTCCTCAATGTATAACATAATAAGACTCATGTCTTCTAGTCGTGGTTCTCTCTGCTTCACTTCTTCATTTGATTGGAGCGAATCTGTGCATAAAGCTTCACTCTTGTCTTCAAGTGCTTCTTCTTTTCTCTGAGAGGTGGAGAAACTTGGTTCCTTCCTTAATAGTCTATTGTTCTTGAACAAATTCTCATCTACATTCTTACGCCCAAATCCAAATCTGAAATAAAAATAATATTTGAAAGGAATGGCTTGACAAATATCTTCCCCCAGGGCAAGGTATGCTTGGTAGTGGTGGGGCAAATTTTCACTTGCTTCTATCATCTTTTCTAAATCCTAACTAGGATTGGACATTGGTGGCAAAAAAATTCTATATTCACTATATATTTTGTCACAAAAGTAACCATCCACATCTTGGGTTAGGCCTCCATCAATATATATCATCTCTTCTTCCTCATCCCAATAGGAATCTTCTTCAATGAACAAAGACATGGCTGCAACTTGAAGATTTGTTATGCAATACCTATTCCGCCTAGAGTTTATGGGATTGGTATTTATGCTCAAAGGTACAAAGGACCATGCTTTGATACCATTGTAATGTACCAGGTCTTATCCAAAGGTACATTAACTCCAAAACTTTCAAAAATTTAAAAAACAAAGATAGTTTTGACAAAACTAGTTAATTTGACTAGGAATCAAATCGAAAATTTCAAACCAATTTCAGACTCTTCCAAAATTCTCCCCGGATATAGGTCAAGAACTGATAAGGATTTGGATCATATGGAAAGAATCCCAATACCTTGACAATGGCACTTTTATGGGTGCTTCACTCCTAGGAATATTTCCTTGGAAAAACCAAGGCTATCAATGCACATTCCCCGAGGACTTCTGTGGAAACCCAAGGATTATGGTGCTCATTGAAGGTAATCAGACCTGGGGTAGAATAAAAGGATTATCCCCCAACCTGATACAGTAAAATTACATAGTTTTAGAGTGGAATTGATATATTTTGGAGGCAAATATAGCCAGGGCACTAATTTGGACTGGTTGACTACTTTATTTCCAGAAGACTCCAAACACCTCCAGAAGGTCATGAAACTAAGACTTAGGACTTTGGAAGTATTTATTAGGGTTTGATGGACCTTTATCATCTTAAAACAAGACCAACGAGCTTATAGAATGTATTTTATGACAACTGCTGAAAAACTAGTCAATTTTTGAAGCACACAAAGCAAGCCTTGAAAAATGAAGATACAAACAACTTAGTAATTCTTCAGATTTCTTCTCAAAACTGATAATTGAACTCAAATACATATTATTGGATAAAATAAATCTCTATTAATATAATAAATAAGCAATTGAAAGTCTCTATGATCCAAACTTACAGACAATATTCAATTTCCAATGATTCTTACAAAATATGAGCAAGATCTTCAATGATAGCAAGAAATAAAGTGATAGAATCATAGGATCAGAGAAATACATAGAAGAACAGAATTTTGGCTGCTCAAGAATGGATCAATAGCATATGAATCATCTCACAGGGGATCAATTACTCAGGAATCTCACTTCTTGATATGGATCTCACCATGAAATTCGCTCAATCTGGCACTAGTTTCTGCATCAACACTAGAGGCTTCGAATTATTCACTAAGATGGATGCATAGACCTGTGACTCATGCTCTAATGGATGCAATATTGGAGCTACGATGATGACTGGAGTATGGCTTCTATGGGGCACATCTCCCAAAGCAGGCTAGGGGCGCATCTCCCAAGCCACTAAGAAGCTAAGTTCTCAAGACAAATCCCAATACTGGAAAAATATGTGAGAGTGGTGCACTCCTATATTTTTATAAGTTGATTGGCCATCTGTATACATTGAATGTGGTCTCCTTCCTTGCTCATGCTCTCTCCTTGTCTGATTTTAGAAACTAAGTTTTTTCCTGCTTTATCCTTGCTTTGTTTCCTTTCCTCTTTGGATTGCTTTTCTTGCTTTTGAAAACATCCCGCTTTTCCTATATTTTCTCTGTTTTTCCTATGCTTTTGACTGCTTTTATACTTCTTTATGCTTTATGGACTTTCTGGATTTTCCTGCCTATTTTCTACTTTTCTGAACTAGCTGTTTTGTGTTGCTTTCAATCTTTTTGTGGTTTTGTGGATTTTTCTTGATTTTCTCAAAGTTTCCATTTGGGTTGAGAACTCACTAGGTCCACTTGACCACATGTGCTACCTTATCTACCTAGCACATGCCTCTTTATTACATAAATTAAATATTATCAAAAATATATTAAAATCATAGAATTTTTAATCCTAAGTCTAAAAATTCAATACTTTGGCAATTAATACATCAAAATTTAACCCCTCTTTAATAATTAATGCCAACTATCACAAGGACCCATGGGGTTGAATGGGTAGTGGTGGACCATGGTGGTATCAAAGAAAATGGGGACATTACAGGGACTAGAATACTAGTGAGTATACTGAAGGGAGTACCTCACTGAACTGTTGCTACTATGATTTATAAATGTGAACACTACTACCTTTGAACCATACGACTCTCCCCGATGCAATAGATGTATTTCCGTCGAGCATCAGAGATACCACTAAGTTAGGGATCACTAAGGGCTCTCCCTATCTAGTTCGGGGAAATCCCTTATAGTGATTGAAAGGGACCCCAAGGTACGACTGAAATTGCTATAACTCTTGTAATGTAGTGACATGATGTCGAGGAGAGCTAAAGTACATGATAAGACGAGGGTCTTATCCGAAGAACCTAAATAATTTTGTAACCAACTGTTGTACTGTAAAAACTAACAAAAAACTGGCTGGTAAGCATGAGGCTCATGAATTCCTTTTATCGCTGTCAACTTCGGGAGTATCGGTCAGAAACATTCTTCAAAATAAAGGAACAGAGTGTAACGAGGGGGAGATAAACTGCAAATGAAGGGCTTTGTTATGGACATGACACTGTAGGTGATGGTGATTAACAAAACACATAATGTTGGGGATAGGGTGACTCAACCACATCGATCAAAGGCGACTAGAGGTTTCTTCCAAAATAATAGTGATGTTCCCATGGTTTTGAATGGATTGGGGAACAATTTGTGCATAAATAATAATTGGTGGGGTCCCCACAGTTTTTGGGGTGTCAGGAGACCAATTTGATGATGGGTGGGATTCCCACAACTTTGATCAAATCGGGGAATCAATTTGATGATGGGAAAATTTCCCATTGTTTTGAGTGATTTGAGGAACCTTTTCCAAAATGACATGAGGGGTGTTTTGAAAATGAGAAGATGGATGCCCCATGAATTAATGCCATGCATATTGTTCCTGCAAGAATAACTGAATAGAATTGGTTGCTTCGGAGGGTGGGGGGCTCATTGGTGTCTTAGCGGAGGTGATGGTACGGAGAATATTGCAGATGGTAGAGTGCTCATGGGGGTGTGAGTGGTCGAATTTGGTTCTTGATCATAATATGTTCCAAGGAAATTGATGGCACTCACTATTGAAAGTGGGGGAGTAAATGTGAAGCTATAAAATGATGAACTATGGGTTGATCATTTCAAGGTTTATCAAATTCCTCAAGATTGTGGGGGGTTCGACATCATGGGCGCTAAATGATGACTAGGATGCAATGGTGAGTACACCCATGGGGGAAGAATGCTACCCACAGTAGTTATATTGATGGCATATCATTATCGAGGATGAGGACCCTATGGTTATCAGTGGGAATGTCTGGTAAAACCAATGCAAATAGAGATGAGGCATTGTATATATTCCAGTTTCGAGATGATACCCGTGATAGAAGTCCGACACGGTTTCTAAGGGATGGAATCTTATTCTTATAATGAAAAAAAGAGAGGGGTCACGTCTTAGCCATTATCCTGTACATAGAGCGCAAATACCAAAGTGTAGTAATGAACATGACAAAGGTATTGGCGATGAAAAATATAATACCAAAACATAGCGCACCTAGGGGGCACCTAGGGGGTGCAACTATAAAAATAGGTTCCAAATGGAACTGTCCTATTTAAAAGGAGAGAAGTGTCACTGTGTGGGTTTTGTCATCCTGAATCACGATGGTGTGGATGGTTCATCAAATAGAGCAATGGTTTCGCCATGGTGAAGTTTTGAAGTTTGGCCTAGTGTCTATTAAATGGGGGTGGGGCCCACTTTTCAAAATAATTTGTACCAATTGACTTACCCACTCTAAAGAGTTGTTTTGTTGTTTTTGGGATATTGGTGAAGTTGTTTTCCAAGAAACGAGAGCCAAGTAAGCCTTAACATTGTCTTTTTCAGTTCTATCTGGGTAGATTTAGGGTTAGGGGGACCCAGTGCTCATAGGGCTAGTTTTTAGCCATAAAAATTGGTCACGTGAGTATTCAAGATTTTCTCGTGCAAGGCACAAGAAAAATCGACTATCTCGCACTGACATCGTGGGTGATAGTTTTGGGCATCCTTGAAAATCACAGGATATTTTAGTTTCAGTCGTGCTAGACATCAGCGGGACTGTTTGAGAAATAGTCACACTGGTGTGCGGTCGATGTTTTAAAATCCCACACAGTCATCTTCGCGTCTGAAGCTGGGATAGTAGTGCATTGCCGCGAGTGAGTAAAGTATGTCCTGCACGGATTGGGCCGCGTGGGTATCTAGCACAAAGTCACATGAAGTGCAACTTTAAGTACTGCAAAGGTGCGCTAAGCACATGTTTCGAAATAAAAACTTGTGCGGAGTAGGTGATTTGGTTTTTTCTTAGGTTTGTAAGTTGACCAGATAGATCTTGATGTTTGACCTTGTGTCCTTAAAGGTTGATATTGATTATGTTGAGTGGAATGAGTAGATTTATGGGGATTTTGCGGATGAGGTGAGGAGGGACCTCATAGTGACCCAGAACCTGATGGATGCAGGGATCCTAATTTTTTTAGGTTCCCTTTCATGAGGTAAATGGAGTATCTGTTACACGAGCTGGTCTAGATGTGGGATCTAGATTAGTTAGTGTTTCATGTGGGGAGGGAGGATCTGATTATTACAGCTCATGACATATGTTTTCTTACTGGGATGCATGATTCCATCCATCCATCTTCGGGAGGAGGACGTATGATATAGATATTGATTGACCAGTATTGCAGTGGGGATCTAGATGCCCTTGACTCGAGGTAGATATTACTGACCCATTTGATTAGCCTACCGGTCCAGGCTATATAAAGTTTTGTGTTGAGGGTCCTAGGGGTGGCTTCTCCACACAGGATCATAGGTGGCTAGTTACTACTAGTTTAGAGGGTGACCACCAACGAGAAGATAGCTTAGGGCCCGACACTATGGGAGAGAAAGATGGAGCAGTTGTGAGATGTTGGTTGTGGAGCCTGATTATCTTCATGATTCAAAGATCTTGTTCTCGTGTTTGTACCCCAGTTTTATATGTTGTGCAGGTGGACTGTACACTCCTCCCATTAGGCCCCTGAAAGAAATTTTTATTGCCTTGTAAAATGTTGTAATTTTAATTTGATATCAGATTTGACGACAAAATTTGTGTTAGGGATTTTATCCCTGGAATGAAAACCTCTTTACGTATGAGAGAAATGTATTACAATTGTAGAGTATTATGAAAGAGGATCTCTATGATTGTGTGAGAGAGACTGTGAGAGAGTGAAGAGGAAATTGCAGTGGATGTGTTGCAGGTTGTATCCCTTCATTTGTTGGATGGTATAATAAAAGGACTACCAATTTCTTTGTGGTCATATCCCATATTGGGTGAACCATGTATATTGGTGTCTCTCTTGTATTGTGTTTATGTGTTTTATTTATGCATCTCATTTTATTCTATTGTTTTGCGATATTGTTTTTCTAACAATTAGTATTAGAGCCAAAGTCCTATTTGGCACATAAAATCATAGCAAAGAAGGGTTCTTGGTTCGAGTGGGAGCAATGGTGGAAGAAGGAAAGTTTAGGGTCGAGAAATTTAATGGCCAAAACTACCAATTATGGAAGATGCAAATGGAGGACTATCTATATTAGAAGGATATATTCCTACCATTGGGAGGAAAAGGAATTAAGTCGACATGTATGAAGGATGAAGAATGGGAGGTTCTTGATAGAGAGGAACTAAGAAAAATATGGTTGTGCTTGGCTTCATCGGTGGCTTTCAATATTTCGAAATAAAATACAATGGAGGTTCTGATGAATTCATTGGCTAATCTGTATGAAAAACCCTCGGGCTTGAACAAGGTATTTCTAATGTATTTAATATGAAGATGTCAAAAGGTGGGTCTATTGTTGACTGACCATTTAAATGAAATTAATATGGTTACTAATAAGCTAAGTTCTATAGGAGTGAACTTTGATGATGAGGTTAGGGATCTTATAATCTCCATTTAAATGAATTTAATATGGTTACTAATAAGCTAAGTTCTATAGGAGTTAACTTTGATGATGAGGTTAAGTATCTTCTAATCTTTTGCTCATTTCCAGAAAGATGGAATGGCTTAGTCATGGCTTTAAGTAAATCTGTCTCTGGTTCAAACACTCTGAAATTTGATATTGTTGTTGGTGTTATTCTTAGCGAGGAAATGTGATGGAAAAACACAGGTGATACATCAAGTAATGCATTGACCATGGAGAGAAGGGGAAGACAAAGGGAAAGAGGAAAGATCCCAGGTAATCATGGGAAGTCTAAGAAGGGCATATCCAAATCCAGACTGGGAAAGATAGAGCATCAGAATTGTGGCAAGAAAGGACATCTGAAGAAAGACTGCAGATCTTTAAAGAAGAAAGGAGATAGACATTAGGAGATTACTCGGGAAGCAAATGTAGTAGGTGATGTGTTACAAGATGCTTTGATTCTTGCATTAGATAATACTAGTGATTATTGGGTAGTAGATTCAAGGGATTCATGTCATGCTACACCCCATAGGAAATATTTTCATGATTATGTTCAAGGTGATTTTGGACATCCTTTATTGGGTGATGATGAACCATGTAAAATTTTTGGAATGGGTAAGGTACAAATAACGTTAAAGAATGGAAATGAATGGATGCTGAAAGATGTAAGGAATATTCCTTCTATGAAAATAAATCTAATCTCAATAGGGCAGTTGGGAGATGTTGGTTGTTTTTCTACATTTGGAGAAACGTGGTGGAAGATCACTAAAGGATCGCTAGTGATAGCAAAAGGAGACTGGATAGGTACGTTGTATTTATGTCCTCATAATATTGATTGTTCTGTCTCTTTAGCTTCCACAAGAACATATACAACATTTTGGCATTATAGGCTTGGCCACATGAGTGGGAAGGGGATGCAAATTCTCCATTCAAGGAAGTTGCTGCTAGATTTGAAGCAGGTTAGTTTGGAATTATGTGAGAATTGTGTTTATGGAAATCATAAGAGGGTCGCATTTCTTAGGGTTGGGAAGCAAAAGATCGGTGAAAAGATAGAGCTTGTGCATACATATCTATGGGTACTGGCTCAGGTACAATATCTTGGTGGCTCTCATTATTATGTTACTTTTATTGATGATGCAACTAGAAAAACTTGTTTTTATTGCATTCGACAACAATCTGATGTTTTTTACACTTTTAATAAATGGAAATCTTGGGTTGAGAATGAGACAAGAAAAATGTTGAAGTGTCTCATATATGATAATGGAGGTGAATACTACGGAAAACAGTTTGATATTTACTATTCATACCATGGAATCTGTAGAGAGAAGAAAATCCCAGGAACACCAGAAGAAAATGGTGTGTCAAAAAGGATAAACACTACAATCATGGAGCGTGCAAGGTATACAAGACTGCATGTAGGTTTTCCCTTACACTTTTGCGCAGATGTTGTAGATAAAATTGTTTCCTTAATAAACAAAGGGCCTTGAAGCTCCTTGGATGGTGGCACTCCAAAGGAGGCATGGACAGGTAAAAGGTCAACTACTCATTTCTGAGAACTTTTGGTTGTGAATAATTTGTCCATATTGATAAAGAAAATTGAACAAATCTTGAAGCTAAATCCAAGAAGTGTACCTTTATTGGATACGGGGTTGATGATTTTGGTTATCGCATATGAGATTATGAAAATAAAAAAAAATCATTAAGAGTAAAGATGTGTTATTCAATGAAAAGGTCATGTATAAAAACCAGTAGCAGGGAAAGAAACAAGAAAAGGAAAACAAAGAATACACATTGCTTGATGAAATTAAAGAGAATGAAACTCCAAAGGTGCATGAAAACGAAGAACAATAGCAGGTACCTCAAACTCTTGCAAGTGTTAGAAGATCTACCAGGTAACAATACTCTCCTTCATTGTATTATTTATTGATGACTGATTTTGGTGAATGATAATGTTATGAAGAAGCAATGTAGGTGGAAACTAGAAATAAGTTGGAGCAAGGCATGAATGAGGAGATGCACTCCATAGTAAGAAACCAGACTTGGGATTTGGTTCAGTTTCCTACAGGTAAAAGAGAATTGCAGAATAAATGGGTTTACAGGTTGGAGGAAGAATATAGAGCAAAGCAATGGTACAAGGCCATACTTTTTGTAAAGGGGTTTGCAAAAAAGAAAGGTATAGATTATGATGAAATATTTTCTCATGTTGTTAAAATGATTTAAATTAGACCTATTTTAAGTTTAGTGGCAGTAGAAGATTCACATCTTGAACAGTTAGATGTAAAAACAATCTTTCTCCATGGGGATTTGGACGAAGATATTTATATGCAGCAGCCACAAGGGGTATGAGGTCAAAGGGAGGAAGACTTTAGTATCCAACTTGAAGAAGATATTGTATGTCACAAAGAAAGCTCCAAGGAAGTGGTATTTGAAATTTGACAGGTTTATGATAGAACAAGGTTATAGTAGATATCATTCTCACCACTGTGTTTATTTCAAGAGGTTAGATAATGGAAGATATATTATCTTTTTATTGTATGTGGATGACATGCTTGTTGCAGGGTCTAACATGTAGGATATAAATGTGCTCAAAAAGAAATTTTCTAATTCCTTTGCAATGAAGGATTTGGGTGTTGCAAAGAAAATCCTTGGTATGAGAATAACAAGAGACAGAAAAAACCACAAATTGAGATTGTCTCAGGGTGAGTACATAGAAAAGGTGTTGGATAGGTTTGAATGTAAGACACAAAACCAGTTAGTACACTTTAAAAATAAGTAAGGATATGTGTCCCAAGACACAAGAGGAAATATAATACATGTCCAAGGTACCTTATTCATCAACAATTAGCAGTCTGATGTGTGTGATGGTGTGCACGAGACCATATATTGCACATGTAGTGGGAATTGTGAGTAGGTATATGAAAAATCCAGGTAAAGAACATTGGAAGGAAGTAAAGTGGATTCTCAAGTATTTGAGAGCTACTACTACTCATGCATTATGTTTTGGAGGTTTAGACATTGTTCTATAGGGATATGTTGATGCAGATATGGTAGGTGATAAAGATAGAAGGAGAAGCACCATAGGGTATGTTTTTACTGAAAGTGGAATAATAGTAAATTCGATTTCGAATATGCAAAAGGTTGTTGCACTTTCAAGAACGGAAGTAGAGTATGTTGCTACTACAAAGGCTAGTAAAGAGATGATTTGGATACATAGGTTCATGGAGGAATTGGGTAAGAAGAAAGAGAATAACAGGTTGTCCAGTGACAACTAGAGTTCCATGCATATTGCAAAGAACTAAGCCTTCAATTCTAAGACTAAACATATACAACTCAAGTACCATTTCATATGATATATTCTGGAAGATGAACTGTTGAAGTTGGGAAAGATACATACTAACCAGAATCCTACATACATGTTGGCAAAGGTAGTAACCAAAGAGAAACTGAGTTCCTTCTCAGTTTCAGTTGGCCTTCAAGCATGAAGGTGAAGATGAGAAATTTTCTAGTTCCAGGGTTTGGAGCAGAGTCCAACATACACAGTAGTGGTGGAGTTGTTGTGATCAATATCCAAATGGAAGATTGTTGGTTGTGGAGCTTGATTATGTTCTTGAATCAGAGATATTATTTTTCAGTCGTGTTTGCACCCCATTTTTATATGCTTTGCAGGTGGACTATACACTTGTCCCAATGGGGTAGGCTATAACCCTTGGAAGGGAGGTCCGGGGGTTTGGGGGCGAAGCCCCTAAAAGAAATTTTTATTGCCTTGTAAAATGTTGTAATTTTGCAATCAATGTAAACCGTTAATTTGATCTTAAATATGACGGTAGAATTTATGTTAGGGATTTTATCCCTAGAATTCAACCCTCTTTATGTATGAGATAAATGTATTGCGGCTGTAGAGTATTGTGAAAGTGGATCTTTGTGATTGTGTAAGAGAGATTGTGAGAGAGTGAAGAGGAAATTTCAGCGGTTGTATCCCTTCATTTGTTGGAAAGTATAATAAAAGGACTAGATATTTCTCCTTAGACATATTCCATATCAGGTGAATCACGTATATTGGTGTCTCTTGTATTGTGTTTATGTGTTTTATTTTTGTATCTTATTTTATGCGATCCTTTTTTTTTCTAATAGGCGAGCTGCACAGAGGTGGTAGGAGGAAGGGTTTTTTTCATGGGAGTGTGTTATACTCCTACTTTTTAAAGAGGTACCCCTGTTTGAGGCCATTGGTTGTAGTTACACCTAGGGGGGCGCAAGAGCCTCACATGACTTACTAGGGGGATGTGATGCCATGCATAGGTGGTGGTGAAGTAGGGGCGTACTACATGTCTCATGTTATGGAGGTGTGGTTGCAGTGCATAGGGATGATGGAGCACTACCCCTGGAGTGGTATGGACTTCACAAGTGATCTAGTGTTACCACAGCTAGTTCAGGGCTAGGATGCATCAAGTATGCATTATATTTAGTCATTATATATTTTTTTGTACATTGTTATGACTATGCACATATTATGGGATATATGTATTGATGATTTTATTTGATCTATTATAAATATGTTCAACCTATTCCACCACCCTATAGAGTTCATTGTTGTCGTCATTTTCAGGAGGGTGTGGGACCTATGGGATTGGTTGGGGAGGCTGGAGGGGTTGGTGGGGTTGGTGTGGCTGTTGGCTGGGATGGTCCTATTGGGGGAGAAATCAATGGGGAGGCTTTGATATCTTCTTTAATTGAGTTGGAGAGATGGGTTGGTGAGATGACCGAGGGGATCAATGATTGTGGGATCGTTGACTTGGATGATGAGGACCTAGCACAAACCTTGTAGATCCCATCATCCTATGGGCCTGGATAACGCTTGTGATGTGATGGTTGTCCATGGCATGTCATGTGGCACGAGGAGAACATGAGGGTTGGTTTCCTCCTGTTAGGAAGAGGCTGCGATAGGGACCAGGACTGGCGTAGGGACCATATCTGGAGGTGGTGAGAGGTGAGGTTGTCCGACCTTTATCTATTTTGGGGTCTTGTGACTTGGTTGATGGCGGAGTAGCTTGAGTTCCAAGCTCGACATATTTGTTGTAATTTTGTATTTTTGTAGGGAGGAGGGCCCTCTTATATATATTTTGTTTGATGCAGCCTATGTGAGGCAGGTTTATGTTGTATCCCCCATAAGGTTTGTGATTCATTTTTTATATGCCCCCGGGGGTATGGTTTTTTGTACATGACATGTATATTTTTATGACGATATATATATATATATATATATATATATATATATATATATATATATATACATACCTTTTGGAAGCACATGTATGGTCTCATGTTTGTATGTGTTTATGTATCTTGGATGATGAGGATGCTATCTATATGTTGATGTGATCTATGTGTAGTAGTAGGTATTGACCCATATGAGGTAGATGGTTATTGACATATGATGCATGGTTATGATATATATATATAGAGAGAGAGAGAGAGAAAGAGAGAGAGAGAGAGAGTGAGAGAGAGGTGCTTACACATGATATATATATATATATATATATATATATGTTTTGTTTGGATGTGCAGGATTAGGTAAATGCTTGATGTATCAAGTTCCGGTTCAATACCTCGTTGGCGATAGATTCAACGAACACACTGGATTTTTGTCATGTTCCCATTTTGTGTAGCACCAGGAAGCAGCCAATGTCACCTTAAAACCCCATGGATCCTAGTGAAATTCAATTAATTAATTGTTGAGGGGGATAAAATTGGTAAATTACCCTAGGCAATTAAATTAACTAGGAATAAAAATTCAGAGTATAGATGTAATTAATATTTTTGTATTTAATTATTAATTACATGTGATGATGATTTGGATGATGAAAAGGGCACATAAGGAGATAAGGTTGGCTCATTGAGTTTTCAACAAAAGAGGAAAGTGAAAGAAAAAGAAGAGCAAAGCAAAAAAGAGGAAACTGGGGGAAAGCAACACAAAGCAAGGTGTCAAGACAAAAGAAGGAAACTGACAAAAGTAGTGCATAAAGAAGGAAAGTGAGGAAAAGCAGGAAACATCCAGAAATATAAGGAGGGAACAGTTTCCAAAAATAACAAAATCCATCAAGTTGTAAAAAAGAAGGAAACATCCAGAAAATCCAGGAGGGCGCAGTTTCCAAAAAAGAGGAAAAGCTAGTTAGTAGAAAAGCTTGAAAGTGATAACTCAGTCAAGGAAGGCGCATTAGACGATGCCAAGGAGGTTTATTGGAAATTTAAATTGATAAACAAATTCACCCAATCTATAAAATAAGGAGGGATCACCGCATTCATATCTTTTGACAGTTTGTTGTTTGCATGTGAGAAAGCTCAAGATTCTCTAGGATTTGGTGATGCACCCTTAGCCAGCTGTGGGAGATGTGCCCCATAGTTACTGTTACATTCTTATGCACATGATCCATTTCATCTAGTGATGACCAATGTTCATATATGATCCAGCTCTGTGATTACATCCTCTCTTCTTTCTATCTTCTGAAGTATTCTTCTCATTCGGTGGAAATAGTGTGAAGGGACGACATAGAGGTTCCGGGTTTGAAATTTATGAGAATTCATGGAAATTTATACCTATTCCATTGCATCCATAGCATCGTTTCTAGTAGGAAACACTTTTTTTTCTCATAAAAAAGGTGTCTGGATGAGCAAGTTATTGCCATTTTATTAGATCCAGGGTTCCGGCTGTGAAGAACACACCCTTGCTCTTCTGTATAGTTTGGTGAATGCGCCCATGTGAAGATACTGAGACTTGGTTCACCTTAATGAGAATCCATATGATCCTTTTCATCTAATTCATATCCATATAATATCTTTCTTCTTCTTCTCTTCTCAGACTCCTTCTACACTCAATATTGTAAGAATTCCATGGTTAGAGATTCTCTGTAAAGTCTGAGATCAAACTATATTCATTTGTTGCTCAGTATTCTATAATATAGTATGATGATGTTATTTTATATGTATTTGATCCATATTTTTCATCAAAAGGAAAATTTGAGATCCTTAGAGGTTGATTGTACTCACCTTTCACAAGATTAGCTCTCTGTGCAATTTTATTGACTAGTTCCAGAAATTTGCAATATACTAAGTTATGTAAATTCATTTTCCTTTCTGTAAGTTTCTCTAGGTGTTCATTTTTTTTCATAATCCATACCAAATCATAAATCAGATATTCATGACCCTTTAGGATTTCTTGTATTCATAATTTTGAAGACTAGCTCATTGAGCACTTCTATTTGACTAGTTTTGCAGTTTGTTTAATTAAAAAGGATTTGTATGCTCAATTTTGGTTATGTTAGTCATGTTGGGTCCCTGAAAAATTTATTAATAGAATCCCACCATTATACTACGAATTCGTGGCCTTCTCTGCATGTTTGGAAGATCTTGGAAGAAAGCTAGTGGAGCCGTCCACCATAACACACTTTCTCGTTTTGCCCCCAAACTCAGTCAAACCTTCCCTAAACCTTAGAAAATATTGTCCAACATCAATTTAGGGGTTTATTGACCTATTTTAGACCTCTATTTGATTTCAAGTGTAAGTTAATGATTTTAGTATGCATATGCTGGTGTGCTCAGGAAGCCTTGGAGTAGACTTTATCCTAGCTGATGTTCGAAACATAAATGGCCCCAGTACCTTGTGCATAGAACTCAGAATATGGCTTTGATTCTATTTTACTTGACGTTTCACACTCCCCAATACATTTTTCATATCCAAAAGTGTTCTCCTATAAAGATCTGGGTGGGTTATTCACTGACCAAAACTAGTTTAATCTTGTCTAGTTTTGTGAGCTAGTTATGCTTGTGAATTTTCTGATTTTAAAGATTGGATTGGAGGTAATATCATCTGATATCATATCAAGGATATTAAAATGGTATCAGAGCTCTTTCCTTGGATCATCTTGTGGAAAGTAAATCTCAGTGGAAGATATCTCAAAATTGTTTTCAAGTTGCAATTGTGGAACTAGTGGCAGACATGGAAGATGAAGGCTTTGAGTTGTATGAGGAAAAATAGATAATTTACATTGATGGAGGATTAACAAGTTATGAGGATGGTTAAATTTGTTACCATATGTACATAGATCAATGGGATGAACCACCGATGGCTAATCCTAAGAAGGATTTAGCAAAGAGAATATTTGCAAGTAAAATTTTTCCCTACCATTACCAGGAGTATCTAGCTTTGGGAGAAGAGATTGGTAAGGCCATTTCTTTCAAAGATTAATTTTATTGCAGATTTGGATTTGAGATCAAGGATGAAAATTTTGATTCAATAGAGAGCATCAAACAACCCATGGAGGAACCAAGTTGGTCTACCTCTGTGAGTAAATAAGAAGGAAAAATCAGCCAAATGCATCTTCTAGCATCATGAGATTGTTTGGGTTTTCTTCAAGAAGATCTTCCAAAGGTCGTAAGCATGAAGAAGCCACCTCTAGTTCTGATAAGGATCAACAAATTATGGATCATAGAGTAGATACTAATGGGTTCCAATAAGAGGCATCTACTAATGGTTTCTCAAGTATTGAAGAATCATCTACTGATGGATGTTGTGATGAGGTACCTACTGAAGGGTGCCTAAGTTTTGAGGAGACATCTACTGATGGATGTCCATCGCTCTATGTTGGTGAAATAGAGATACCACTTGATGAGGTTGATGCAAGCACAAGTTCCCTTGATAATGAAGATGAATAGCTTGTAGTAGCAGAAGTTAATCCATATTCAACTTTTCAGCCATCACTTGAACCACATTGTAAAGTTGACCTCACCGAAGAAGAAGAAGAGGTCCATCCTCAAGAACCTCATTTCCTTGCATGGCCCTTGAAGATGAGTGAGAGGAATATCAAGGATGCCTTGCACATTCTCAATAACGCACATGTTTCAATATCACGGTCATGTTGGAGAGATGCTTCATTGGAGGATTCATCTTTCCTTGAATCCATGGAGAAGATTCAGAAAGCCATGTCTACAATCCAAGGTAAATCATCAGATATACTTTCTGACGGAGATCATTTGCATGAGCTTGTTCATATGTTGCATGGAGCATCCTTGAAGGATGATGAAGAGATCGGAAATATCAATGATTAATTGATGGCCACCCTATATTCTTTGAGAAGCACTCAAAGTTCCCTCCAAGAATCCAAGATGGAGATAGAGCAACTTCACCAAAAGTTGCAAAGATCACACATACCAGTCAGCTAGTCTCTTATGGTTGTTTGTACTCATAATTTTATGGAGGAACCTCATAAGATGGTGGTTCATGAGGTGCATGATAACATGCATGTGCTAGAGTATTTTTTATATTCATATGAATATTTTGAAGCACATACAGTTACCCAAAGCAGAATTGAGCTTCTTCTCGGAGTGAGTCATTCCTCCATTGAGGAATCAGAAGAGCTCAAGCCTTGATGGACTAGATTATGATGGATTTTATGCATCCATTAGCTTGATGGATGAGGTTTACAGTGATAAAATTTTGGTCCATGATCATACATTATTTCCTTCTATTGATTCCATGTCACTAGAGGAGGATGTTTGGGTCAAAGGTTTCTTTTTATTGGTGCCACCTAAGGAGTATGAAACTCTTATTTCTCCTTTTAATGATGGCATGTCTATATCACTTTCTTCCTTACAATTTTAGTAGCATCCTTGGTTACCCTATGATGATACACATATTCATGGATGCATATATAGTACTCCTTTGAGGCATTGAAGGCTCATTTTCTTCTTTGCTCCTCACTTGGTTCAGATTTTGGAGGAGGTTCTTCATTCACCTCTTGGATGGAAGAACACATGGCTGATTATTTTGAAGCCTTTTACATTCTTTTGGAGAAGAATTGTGTGACATGGGATCCTCACCTATGTCACTGGAGCAAAAAAAAATTGACCCTTGGTACTTGTGTGCATTGGGCACATGAAGTAGAATCTGATTTGCATGTGCTTGGAGAGTTTGGAGTTAAGCAAGATGAAGGCCAAGCACCTGTTCATTGCCAGAAAAATTATAAGTTGCCTCATGGAGGAATTTTCACATTTTTGTTAGAGGCACATTATTTCATTTTGGTTGATCCAACCACGAGATCAATGGATAATTGTTTCCAAGAGTTGGTTCACTTTCCTTCACCCCACATACATATGGAAAACACAAATAGGGATGATTGGGTAAAGGTGTTTTTTCTTTTGGTGCCACATGAGGAGTAGGAGGATCCCACACTCTTATTTGATGGCTTTATAGTTAGACCTTGGGGTTTGACAAGCACACTATTCCTTGACCAACTTGATGAGAAACAATAGAGATATCTAACTGATGTCTCCATCATGCATAGTAGTGCATTCAATTGGGGTATTTGTTCATCCATTGATTGGGTGAATGGATACATATTGGAGTTAAGAACTCCCAAGGGTGAGTTTTTTGTTTGCATCGGTGGAAATTGTTTGGACACATCATACATATTTTGTGAGCAATTGTATGGGAATCTATGGCTACTATGTGATATTGCCTTGAAGACATGGGATTGTCACCTATGTCAATTGGCTAGCAGTGATGTGAGTCTTTGCGTTGGTTTGCACATGGAACAAGTTAGTTTCATACTTGGTTGGAGGGACTCACAGAGGTTCAGTTTTTCATTGGAAGTGATGAAATTCTAGTATGATGGAGTGGTCTAGACATCCTCCATGATGATATATTCTTCATGTTGATCCTAATGTTTGGAGGGATGCAGCTAAGACATCGGGACCCTGGAATTATTTGGAACGATAGTTTTCCACAAGTAACAGTGCCACCAGGGGACATGCAGCACAAACAGTGGAATCCGAGCATTCTTCTCAGTTGTTTTAGTTGGGTTGAAAATTTTGTTGAAAAATAGTTATTTATTGGGAGAATGGATATAATGAGAGTGGTGCAGCATAAACATGGTGGGATTTTGGTTGGAGTTGGAGTTGGTTTCTTTCTTGAGGATAGGCAATCTTGGGAGGGGAGGACTGTCATGTTCCCATTTTTTCAAGCATTGGGAAGCAACCAATGTCACCTTGAAACCCCATGGATCCTAGTGAAAGTCAATTAATTAATTGATGAGGGGGATAACATTGTTAAATTACCATATGCAATTAAATTAACTAGGAATAAAAATTCAGACTATAGTTGTTTCAATTAATTAAATTGAAGATGATGTAATTATTAATTTTGTATTTAATTATTAATTACATGTGATGATGAGTTGGATGATGAAAAGGACACATAAGGATATAAAGTTGGCTTAGTGATTTTTCAACCAAAGACAAAATTGAAAGAAAAATCATAGCAAATAAAAAAAGAGGAAACTGGAGGAAAGCAACACAAAGCAAGGTGTCATGACAAAAGAAGGAAACTGACAAAAGCAGTGCATAAAGCAGGCAAGTGCACAAATTAGGAAAGTGAGGAAAATTAGGAAACATCCAGAAATCTATGGGGGGGCAGCTTCCAAAAAGAAAAAAATCCAGCCAGTTGTAAAAAAGAAGGAAACATCCATAAAAGACAAGGAGGGCGCAGTTTCCAAAAAAGAGGAAAAACTAGTCAGTAGAAAAGATGGAAAGTGCCAACTCAGTCAAGGAAGGTGCATTAGAGGAGGCCAAGGAGGTCTATTGGAAATTTAAATTGCTCAACAAGTCACCCAGTCTATAAAATAAGTGATAACAACTAAATCAGCAGGGTTAGATCTGCATTAGACAAGCTATTCTACCATGGATTGGTGAGTTCCAATGTCAGACATATATCACATTCAATCAACATTCATTGCACATTAGATCAATCTTTAAGCATTCATCATATATTTGATCAAACATCTACAATTTCTTAAGATCATAAACCATCATGAACACAAGTTAGATTGAAAAAGCATTGAATATTTTCATTAATGACAATGGAGAAATGATCATTGCCTCCTTAACTTGAGATGCATCCATCCTCCATGGCCATTTGCTATCCTTTCTTCACCCTTGATTTTGAATGAAGATGAGTCTTCTCCTCCTTCAGAATCTCTCCAGCATGACTTTACTCTCCTTTTTCCTCCTCTCCTACCATGCCCAATGCCTTTCTTATATAGCTTTGGGAAGTGGGATCTCATGTTTCTCTTTTGAGTGTGGGATAATCTCTTTTGATAACTTTTGATTATTTTCCATTAGAAACCCACTTTCCAATAGTTTTTAGGACTTTTGTCACAACATTGACGTTTGCAAGCATAATTAATGCACTTTTTTGCATTCTTTCTCACTTTTGACTAATGTAGATTAGGTTAAGGCCTTCAATGGAGTAGTCCAAATAATGAACTTTGTCTTCATAGACCTCTTCTTTCTTCATTCAATCCTTCCAATTATGGAAGCAGTGGTCAGATGAGAGAATATTATGCTCTTCTTAGACTTGTCTTATGTCTTCATGTTGCGGGGTCATGTAGAAAAATGCTTCTTCCTTTACCAAATTAAGGGAGTTAATTGGATTGTTAACAATAAGGAGGGCGCACCACATTCATATATTTTGACAGTTTGTTGTTTGTATGTGAGAAAGCTAAATATTCTCTAGGCTTTGGCGATGCAACTGTATCCAGCTATGGGATATGTGCCCCACAGTTCCTTTTATAGTATTATGCACATGATGCAGTGCAGCTAGTGATGACCAATTTGAAAATCTGATCCATCTCTGTGATTACATCCTCTCTTCTTTCTATCTTTTGAAGTATTCTTCTCATTCGATGGAAATAGTGTGAAGGGCCGAAATGGAGGTTCTGGGTTTGAACTTTTTGAGAATTTATGTACATTTATACCTATTCCAATTCGTCTGTAGCCTCTTTTCTAGTATGAAACACTTTTTTTCTCATAAAAAAAGGTGTTTGGATGAGCAAGCTATGGTCATTTTACTAGATCCGGGGTTCTAGCTGTGAAGAACACGCCCTTGCTTTTCTGTATGGTTTGGTGAATGTTCCCATGAGAACCTCCTGAGAGTTGGTGTGACTTCATGAGAAGAAATATTCTCTATTTTCACCTCTTTTGCAGATCCAGATAAGATATTGCTTCTTCTTCTCTTCTCAAACTCCTTCTACACTCAATATTGTAAGAATTCCATGGTTAGAGATTCTCTGTAAAGTCTGAGATCAAACTATCTTCATTTTCTGATCAATATTCTATAATATAGTATGCTTATATTATTTTATATTTATATGAGCCATATTTTTCATCATAAGGAGAATACGATAGCCTTAGAGGCTGATTGTGCTCACCTTTCACAAGACTAGCTCTCTGTGCAATGTTTTTGACTAGTTTCTAGAAATTTGCAATATACTGAGTTCTGTAAACCCATTTTCCTTTATGTAAGTTGTTGTAGGTGGTAATTCTTATGAATAATACATCCCAACTCATAAATAATATATTCTTGACCCTTTAGGACTGCTTGTATTCATAATTCCGAAGACTAGCTCATTGAGCGCTTCTATTTGACTAGTTTTCCAGTTTGTTTAATTAAAAAGTACTTGTCTACTCAATTTCGATTATGTAAGTCATGTAGGGTCCCTAAGAAATTTATGAATACCATACCACCATTATACTAGTAATTTGTGTCCTTCTCTGCATGTTTGGAAGAGCCTAGAAGAAAGCTAGTGGAGCAGTCCACCATAGTGCACTTTATCATTTTCCCCCCAAACTTAGTCAAACCTCCCATAAAACTCATAAAATATCGTCCAACATCAATTTAGGGTTTGATTGACCTTTTTTACACCTCTTTTTTATGTCAAGCGTAAGTTAATGAGTTTAGTATACATATGTCGGTGTGCCCAGGAAGCCTTAGAATAGACTTCAGCCTAGCTGATGTTCGAAACATAAATGGCCCCAGTACCTTGTGCATAGAAATTAGAAGCTGGCCTTGATGTTGTTGTCCTTGATGTTGCACACTGCCAATTGCATTTTCCAGATCCAAAAGTGTTCTCCTACCAAGCTCTAGGTGGGTTATTCATTGACCAAGACTAGTTTCATCTTGTCTAGTTTTGTGAGCTAGTTTTGCTTGCGAATTTTCTGATTTTTAAATTTTGTATTTGAGGTAATATCATATTATATCAGATTAGGGATATTACACATTTATTGGGACATGTGTGAAATTAATTGTTTCAAATTAGAAGGCACACTCGTAAGAACTTGTGGAAGAGGAAGGGATGAGGAAATATAACACATTGGTTAGCTGTGAGATAAACAGTTGGGAATCTAGGTGTAGTTGCATATGGTGTATGCCAAAGTGGATGGAATAACTTAATATACCAATGATAGCATCATACCCTTCTTGGGTGTTTGTGAGTTCCCCCAAACAAACTCTTCTGCTGTGGTATAGGACTTGGGAGGTGGAATAAATAGCCCAAGTAGTTGTTGTAATATTCTTGGAACATTGACTTGCGTTGTTTATATAGCCGACATAGATGTATGGTCGAGAGGTCATATTCATAAACAAAAGATGGAATTATTCTCAAACAAAAGGGATCGAAAATAATATATAAAATTCTAGGTTGTGTAAATGAGACAATGTAAAGGGGAAAAGATGGTTTTACCTCCTGATGGGGGGGGGACCTTTAAATGTTGGAGTAGAGGGTGGTACCCAGGTGGTATCATAATCATTGGTGAGTATCCAAAATTTTAAGGGGATCCCCTAGGGATTTATAAACACCTATAATGGTGTTGAAAGACCCAACTCTTCGTCAGAAGAAGGGGAATCATCATTAGTTAGTAAATCGGCCAAAGAAGATGAAATGTCAATGGTATCCAATAGGGGGAAACAACTTCATCAATAGGTAATCCATGAGGGAATTTGCTGATGTAAGTGAGTTGATCTTGGAGCCTCATTAGTTCGAGGCAAGCTTCTCATTTGATGCTTAAAATGGGACACTAGAACAAAAATTAGGAGGTGTCTCCACAGGATTGGCATGAACGAGTGTCATGTCCCAAATTTGGCATTTGGGTCACAATGGCCTAAGCAAATTGGTACTATTCATTAGAGTTTGTCAAATTGATGCTAAAGTTCAAATAATTCCCAAGGAGGAAAATTACTAGTTTCCTAGGTTTGGGGTGGAAGCTTTGGGATTTGGAATAATGGGGATAATAAATGATGTTGGAACATTAGGATGGAATAAATATTTAATAAAGGAGATAAATAAATATATACAAGTGAAAATCAAAGTGGCATTTGATCATGAAGACACATGGAGGAAGTGGGACCCACACAAGCTAGAATTTATGTGCCACATGGCATCCTCTTCTTGCAATTTCGAATCCATGGGAAGACTAATGTCCTTGGGATGAGTTATAAGGTCAATAATACTTGGAATGAGTCAATGAGGTCTAAATATAGAAGAAGAGTAACTCCCATGGAAGAGGAAGAGGCAATTTGGAGCTAGTGAGACACATGGGTTAGATTCCCTAGCTCTATGACAACAATGATGAAGATGCTATGACAGCTATGACACAAATAAGACCTAAAGGCTGACATATGACATATATGAAATTTCAAGGATAAAAATAGACTCCAAGAGGGTTCACAAGGGTGTTAGGGTAGCTAAGATGCTTCCACATGTGATTTGGTGGAAGTGGGAGACTAGGAATTGTTGTACAAGTGGCGTTCTTTGGAATCTCTTCCCAACTTGAGTTGGCATGAGTCTCTTGGAAGGAATTCGAACCATGGAGGACATTAGAACTTTATAAATTTCAAGAACAAAGAATGAAACCAACTTTTGATCATTTGTATAATTTGCAATTGCATTTGTGAAGAGGGAGAGCTAGTGGTTGACTAGTTTCTTTCCTTAGCCAATTTCGAGGGTGAAAGATTCCCATCCAAGTTGGTAATTGGAAAGGCCATTCAGAACTTTAATGGAGTTCTTATTTGTAGGTTTATTCTATAGGGCAGCTCATGGTTTCTTCTATTGCAGCTCACTCCTTCAACCATTTCCATTTTTGGTGGCATATTCTTGATCCTTGAGGGAGGGCGTTTTTGGTGAGCTATTGTACTCTTTGGGGGAGCTTCTAATGCCCCATTTAATTTTTAATGTGAATTAAATACACTGTTATTCATCTCCAGAAATTTTCAGGTCAAAATTCCAAGTAGAAATGTATAAATCTCATTTTTAATGAAAGAACAGTGCCATTTCCCCACTACCTTGTTGTGAACCAATGTAATGTTGATAGATTCGAATTGATAAGTAAAATAATTATGGTTTATTGATGAATTAAATTTTATTCATGTATTATACAAGTTTCATGTTCAGTTCTCAAGCATTTGAATTCATTTTACTCAGTTTCTTTACATTTGGAGAAGATTTGGTGCCATTTCCCCAAGGGTCAAACTAGTGATTTTTGTTGTTGTTTGGAACAGAATAAATAACTAATGAATGGTTCATTTTTGACCTTAATAAAATAATTGAGACATCCCTACCTATTTTCATAAATTTGAGTGGGTTTGGAGGCATTTGGGAAGCCATTTTCAATACTTACCCCAGGGGGATTTGAACCCCAAATTACTAGTAAAATTGCATACTTGGTACATAATATTAAGAGAGTTTGAATAGGTATTTTGGTGGAACTATATCATCATTGAACATAATATTTAAGTACTAATATAATTCATACACCTTCCTTAAATATTTGAAGGCATTTGGAGTCAATTTGAGACCTAGAGACCAATATTAGTCAGAGGAAATTACTAGTAAAGTTCCCTACATTGGCCAGAATTGAAAGAGGATTTGAAAAAGTATTTTAAAGGTCCAAAAGCATACTTGAAACACATATTTATGTTCTAACATCATCCATATACCTTCTCATAATATTTGGGAGAAATTGGAGCAATTTGGGGACCTAGAGCTCAAAACTAGTCAAAGGTCTAACTAGGGAAAAAAGTGAAAAATTGCTATTTTAATAAAATTCCTAACAAGGGAAATTACAGTGGTATCAGAGCATGATCTTCGAACCTTATGTGGTCTGATATTCATGAGTAAAATAATTCAGGGACCACACCATTATATATTGAAACCAAAAGTGCTTTTGTTGAAGAGGAAAAAGGAGGAAAATAAGAGCAATTGTTTTTTGAGGAAACTATGACTAGGAATGAGAAGGGAACCTCAAATCCTAAGGAGGAATTTATTACATCCATAGAACAATTTTTTGAAGACATGAATAAAGAGATCATGGAAAGATTCGAATTGATGGATAGGCAACTTGGAAGCAAAGGAGTAGTAGGACGCAACAACAGTTTTCATGGTGAGGAAAAGAAGCCTATGGGAGAGCATACTTCCTCAAGCACCGGACCTCATAATAGAGCAAATGAATTTAAGAGCACAATAAGGTCTACTGCAGCTAAATTTCTTATCCCCAAATAAGAGCCTGACATTCAAGTGGATTTTACTACAATAGCAAACGAATGGAATGATTTGAGTGAAGAATGTAAGAGAAGTATACCATTTAGTACATAACTTGATGCTATACAGAAACTAAAAAAGAAGGAAATGGATGAAATAATTTATGTCAAAAAGGAGGAACATAATGTAATAGTGTAACATGAGGTACATGTTGATATGCAGGTTCTTGAAGATGCTACACTCAAACAATAAGAACAACAAGCACTTGTCCTTGTTCAGATGGATTATGAGTTGCTTCATGGAGAGAGTTGCAAAGCCTTGGAGGAGGCACATGATCCCACAATAGTTGGACCAACCAATTATGGAGAAGATGAATTAAAGATTTCAATGGGTAAGAGTTGTAAGGATTTAAGGTTGGTTCATAATTCCTCACCCCCTACTTTTTTTTCAGCCACATCAATTAGGGATGAAAATTGGGTGAAAGGTTTTTTTCTAATGGTGCCACATGAGGGGTATGTAACTCATACCTCTCCATTTGAGGATGACATGAATAGAGAACCTCATTATTTACATTTGCAGCAGAATATTCTTTTTCCTTATGATGATACATATCTTCATGGACACACTTATGATGTTCACTTGAGTCACTTGAAGACTCATGATCTTCCTTGCTCCTTGACTAGTTCAATTGATGTTGGATGAACTCCATTAACTATTTGGATGAAAGAATACATGGCTGATTGTTTTGATAAATATTACATATTTTTGGAGCAGCATTATAGGAAATGGGATACTCACCTATGTCATTGGATCAGATTTGATTGTTCACTTGATGCTTGTATGCACTTGGAAAATGGTGGTCTACTTACTTGGAGGTACAAGCACTTTCATGATTCTTTGATGAAGCGTCTTATTGATGTGCATTTTCCTTATGTTGTTATGTACTTTGATGATATATATTTTTCACTCATGATGTTTGGAAGAATGCATACAAGAAAATGGGATCCAGGAATCCTCTTATCTGATGGTATGGGTTGGAGAGCACTCTTAATTGTTGGGGTGCAATACAAGCAATGGGACCCTGGAATAATTTTTTTCACATTGGTTTCAATTTTTTGGGGAAACAAGAAGCATGGGAGATGGATTTACCACTTAATAAAGTGATTTTTATCAGAGTAGTGCAGCAGCAAGCATGGTGGTTCCTCTCTAAAATCTTCATGGAAACTCAAAGACTCAAGGTTTGGCAATTCAATGGCAACTTCAAAGAATTATACAAAAAGCAGGTTCTTCAACACCCATGTTTGAAATTGCTTGAGGACAAGAAATATTGGGAAGGGAGGATTTGTCATGTCCCAAATTTGGCATTTGGGTCACAATGGCCTAAGCAATTTGGCCCTATTCATTAGAGTTTGTCAAATTGATGCTAAAGGTCATATAATTGCCAAGGACGAAAATTACTAGTTTCCTAGGTTTGGGGTGGAAGCTTTGGGATTTGGAATAATGGGGATAATAAATGATGTTGGAACATTAGGATGGCATAAATATTTAATAAAGGAGATAATTAAATATATACAAGTGAAAATCAAAGTGGCATTTGATCATGAAGACACATGGAGGAAGTGGGACCCACACAAGCTAGAATTTATGTGCCACATGGCATCCTCTTCTTGCAATTTCGAATCCATGGGAAGCCTAATGTTCTTGGGATGATTTATAAGGTAAATAATACTTTTCATGAGTCAATGAGGTCGAAATATAGAGGAATATTAACTCCCATGGAAGAGGAAGAGGCAATTTGGAGCTAGTGAGACACTTGGGCTAGATTTCCTAGCTCTATGACAACAATGATGAAGATGCTATGACACCTATGACACAAATCAGACCTGAAGGCTGACATATGACATATATGAAATTTCAGGGATAAACATAGACTCCAAGAGCGTTCTCAAGGGTTTTAGGGAAGCTAAGATGCTTCCACATGTGATTTGGTGGAAGTGGGAGACTAGGAATTGTTGTACAAGTGGCGTTCTTTGGAATCTCTTCCCAACTTGAGTTGTTATGAGTCTCTTGGAAGGAATTAGACCCGTGGAGGAAATTAGAACTTTATAAATGTCAATAAAAAAGAATGAAACCATCTTTTGATCATTTTTAGAATTTGCAATTGCATTTGTGGAGAGGGAAAGCTAGTGGATGACTAGTTTCTTGCCTTAGCCAATTTCGAGGGTGAAAGATTCCCATCCAAGTTGGTAATTGGAAAGGCCATTCAGAACTTTAATTTGGAGCTTTAATGGAGTATTTATTTGAAGGTGCAAGCTATAGGGAAGCTCATGGTTTATTCTATTGCAGCTCACTCCTTCAACCATTTCCAGTTTTGGTGGCATATTCTTGATCCTTGAGGGAAGGCATTTTTGGTGAGCTATTGTAATCTTTGGGGGAGATTCTAATGCCCAAATTCTTTTGTAATATGAATTAAATACTCTTTTATTCATCTACAAAAATTTTCAGGTCTAAATTCCAAGTAGAAATGTATAAATCGCATTTTTAATGAAAGAACAGTGCCATTTCCCCACTACCTTGTTGTGAACCAATGTAATGGTTATGGATTCGAATGGATAAGTAAAACACTGATGGTTTATTGATGAATTAAATTTTATTGATGTATTATGCAAGTTTAATGTTCATTTATCAAGCATTTGAAGTCATTTTACTCAATTTATTTACATTTGGAGAAGATTTGGTGCCATTTCCCAAAGGGTCGGACTAGTGATTTTTGTTGTTGTTTGGGAGAGGTTTGGTATAGACTTAATAACTAATTAATGGTGCATTTGGGACCTTAATAAAATACTTGAGACATCCCCTACCTATGTTCATAAATTTGAGTGGGTTTGGAGGCATTTGGGAAGCCATTGTCAGTACTTACCCCAGGGGGATTTGAACCCCAAATTACTAGTAAAATTGCATACTTGGTCCAGAATCTTAAGAGAGTTTGAAGAGGTATTTTGGTGGCCATATATCATCCATGAACATCATATTCAAGTCCTAATATCATTCATACACCTTCCTTGAATATTTGAAGGCATTTGGAGTCAATTTGAGACCTAGAGACCAATACTAGTCAAAGGAAAATTACTAGTAAAGTTCCCTACATTGGCCAGAATTGAAAGAGGATTTGAAAAATTATTTTAAAGGTCCAAAAGAATCCCTGAAACAGATATTTATGTTCTAAAATCATACATATACCTTCTTAGAATATTTGGGAGCAATTTGATCAATTTGGGGACCTAGAGCTCAAAACTAGTTAAAGGTCTAACTAGGGAAAAAAGTGAAAAATTGCCATTTTAATAAAATTCCTAACAAGGGACATTACAATGAGGTACTCAGGCAAGGGGAGGTGTTTGTGCCAAAGGGGAGTTGAATTGATGAAAAATGGTGGTAATGGACCTGGAGGGGATCATGTGAGTATGATTCCCACAATATGAGTAGCCATCATCTGGTGTTGTTGTCATAATATATGTAGGTGAAGGGTCTTCCGTTGTTGTAGTCTCAACAACGGGAACTGATGATAGAACCAGTTATGAGAGAGATGAAACTGGGGTTGTTGCCAATGTAGTGACTACATTGGTGGAAGTTGCTTCTGGTGATGAAGGGGGAGATTTTTCTTTCAATGGTTGAGCGAGGTGAATGGTTTCCAAGACTTCCCAAAATCAATGTAGATCATGACAACGATGTATGTAATGCCCAAACTGTGAGAAAATCAAACATGTGTGATTGGGATGAAACAATTTGGACTTAGATGTGGGCACATATGAGGTTCCCCTTGCTACTGTCGATGGAATCATGTTTCACACTAACATGGGTCTTGAGAAAATTTCGGAGCTCTGGAAAGGTGGGGAATAATTTGTTCGCATGGCCTTGTTTCCTGCAAAGAGCACATGGTGGGGTGAATTTGTGTGTGGGAGTATTGGCCACTACTGAGGATTTTAACTGTTGTTGGTTGATGCCCCCTACTTTAGATTTAGTGATCTCCAATGAATCAGGTACAGGGTTTGGTAGGAGGACCTTTCAACTTAGGTTGTTTCATACCCCCATTGGTGGTCTTAGCGACGACTGGTTCTAGCTTAGTTGTGTATGTTGTAGGTCTGAATCGAGGTACGGATGGCGTAACCGGCCTAATAGATGTAATAGCAGAAACATGGACAAAATCATAATGGGCTTAATGGTTTAGAATCCATTTCTGGGTAGAGTGGTGTAAGGTACCACACCGGAATGCCCAAAGTGAGTCAAGGTAGAGTCAACTGATCCATAATTGGCATCCCTTGAACTCTTGTGGGAAGGTATAAGAATGGTATTTGAAAAATAGGAGGTACCAATGGACTCAATATTTTTTCAATGCCATGGCTTAGCAGCAGTGCTAAGGAAGGTGTTGAGGGAGAGGTGGGCACATTTTCAGCGGTGAAAATTGTACACATCAGACCATTGGAGGATGCGGGGATATCCAGTGGTGTACCAAAGTACACCCCTAGCAAGTTATAGTCCTTGTACATGTCGGGGGAAATCTCAACATAAGGGGGTTGATTTGTTTCAGCGACAGTGGGTAGGATATTTTCTGGGTTGGTAGTGGCATTTGGATCATAGTGGCTAAGCTGGTTGAGGGTGGCAATATTCCCATTTAAGGGAAAAATCATGACATGGAATACCCAGGAGGCGATCGCATTCATGGAGTACAAGCAACTAAGTCCCAAGAGGATGTTGTAGTCTTTTTAGCATCGAATACCTTGATATCGATCATGATCACCCCCCCCCCAGCTTGATGGTGACATTTTGGTACAATCCTCTCAATTGGGATGGCCTCTTATCATATGTGTGGAGAGTGATAGACGAGAAGACTAGTTCGGGTGATCTCAATCATTTGCAAACATTAGAGGACATGAAGCAAGTGGATGTTCCTTCATCGATGATACATCAATGAATTATAATGTTTTTTACTGTGATGGGAAATTGGAATGTGACTGAGGAGGGTAGTCGCGGTTCACATTTATCGAGATAAAATGTCATGAGGCGTGAGTCAAAAGGATCGATGGTTCTGACTGCATTGAGTAATTCCTTTCATTGGGTTGAGCATGATTGTAGCACCTCTAATGTGAACATTGAGGCAAGTGACTGAGCCAAGTCATCCACAACACTATAATTGTAGGAATCTTTCATATGGGGGCTAATAGGTGTGCACCCAAGTGGGACTTTGGAGATCCGTGGGATATGTTCGTTATTTGGGCATGATATTTGAAAAGGGGACATTGAGGGGATAGGTACATCTTCCACTTTGGGGGCTTTAGGACTATCATAACCTTTGGCTCGAGTCTGGAGACTAACATCAAGCATGTATATGTTATGGAAGGAGCCTTCACTGGAGGGATGGGGATCCTATTGTTGTGTAATGACCCCTTGATTGGAAAAGGGTTGTTGTAATATAACAGTTTGGGGTTGGGGAGGATTGGGGGCCTGAGGAGAGTTTACCATTGTCTTCTTCTTAGCTTCTACCAATTGTTGGAAATCAGGGATGAGAGGGAAATGGTGTGTGTAGTGACCACAATCTCTGCAAATGGAACAAGAGTAATTGGTCCTCAAGTTGGCATTCTTCCCTTGTTCGGGGGGGATTTTTTTACCCTGTGTTTTGGTTACATGGGTTTTGGTTCTGCTAGGGAGGGGGTTTCCCCCTTTCCCCCACTGTTGGTTTTGTTTTTTCCTCCCTTTCTTCTTCCCCAAATTTTGAGGATTTTGAGGATTTACGATGTTCAACTGCTCAAACTATTGACCTTGTTGTGTGAAAGAAGGTTGAACAAGGTTTACTCCCATGTGAGGTGTGGGGGTCTGACTAGTCAGGAATGGGAACGGGTAGTAAGGATTATACCTCGGTGGCAGGATAAATGCATTTTTTGCTCCATAAGTTGTGGATGTAGGAACAACTTCTGCCATTTGAGGTGCAGGGACCATTGCTACCTAGCTAACATTCATATTATTAGGACTATAGGACCCATACTAGAATTGACCAATTGGAGGAGTTTGTATAGGAGCAGGGAGTTCCACCATAGGAGGAATGGGTGGGTATTGCGAGGCCATATTGAATGGATCCTAAGTAGGAGGAGGAACCTTTCGTTGGTGTGAAATGGAACCAATAATCCCTCCTCCAAGTGGGATGAACCTGCAAGGGTAGGATCCAAGGATCGATGTAGGGGGGCATCAAGAAGGATGATGTATAGATATCCAGATTGTCCATAGATAAGGCAGAAATGTTGGGCCTTTAGGATGGCCTCTTCATCATTAGAAATGTTCGGCCTTTAGGATGGCCTCTTCATCATTTTGCAGCATAGATGTAGCAACATATTTTGCAATAGTTGATTAGAGTAATTTGATGAGCCAATCCAAAAATAATGGTGGTTGTATTACGATATTACACAATGTATGGTGTATACGCCACTCATGGATATAGTTCGCTATGCGTGTAGATCTGTTTTGTTGAAACTCTGTGAGAATTTAGAGACCAAGGTCATGGAGAATCAGAAGCTGGAAGTATGTGTGAAATGCATTGGCCAATGTAGCAAAGGTGGCATGGGTTGATATTGGTAAGTTCACTTACCATTTGGTTGTCGTTCCAATGAAGGTGTGCTGAAAGAGGAAAAGCCTCATGAAATACTTTGCTATGTTGTTGGAGGAACACCATAAGTGGAAGGACATGCCATGTTTGGTGGGATCATCGCCTTTCTTCCTTTTGAATTTAGGAATATCAGAAGGAATTTTATTTGGCATTGATAGCCATGATGGATCATGTGCAATAGGGTCATTGTTCAGTTTGGACAAATCTGGGAGATTTAGGATAGCCATGAAAGGTAGGGTAGGATTTTGTCCTTCCATTGTGTGTGGTGTGTGGTTTACGCGAGTTCGAGACTGATGTGGTGTTGAAAATAAAGAGTGACCTCCTATGAGAGGGGAGGGATAAAAATGGTCCAAAGGATCTTTAAGGGGAGAATACAAAGGAGAGCCTCTTCCGATGGGAGTGGAAGAAAAGGGGCCTAAATTCTCTCCAAGGGGAGAAAATGAAGGAGAACCTCTTCCAGGGAAGGATGAGGTGAAAGGATCTACACTTTATCCTAGAGGAAAGAATGGGTTAAGTAAGGAGCAGCCTCGTCCTGATGATCTGATCAATGTGGCATGGGAGCGACTCTGGATAGAGTATCTCCCACGTGAAACATTGGGAGACGATGTAAAAACACCCCTCGATAGAGGGGATAGGCCTTGTAGTCTTTGGGACTGCCTTAGGGGTTGTTTTTTCCTCAATGGTTAAATTTTACTGTCAATTGAGAGTGATGGTGGGAGTAAAATGTAAAAATATTCCAACCACAACAGATAAAATATGTTGCAACAAGTGTGTGATATGTGCAAATTTAGTTTAGGGAAAGAGTCCCCACATGTAGATTTGTTTTAATTATAAGTTAGTGAAGTTGTATTTAAAAAAAAAATGTAAATTCCCTAAAAGACCTAACGTCCTTCCTCTCAAATGTAAATTGTCCTTCCAAAAGCACAATTGATGGTGATAGGGGGATCCAAACACCAATTGACTAGTGAAAGTAATAAAGAGCTAGTTCTACCAGCGATGGGGGAAATGTCCCAATCGAGAAGACTTGGAAACACTTCCCAACGATAATAGCTAACTATAGGTGTCAGTTGCACTCACAATTGCTTCTTGGTGATGCCCTAATTTTTTCCACAAAGATACCTTGTTTCAAGTGTGGATAACTGGATATGCCTGGGTGGTATAATGCCGCCTCCACAAAAAGTTGAGTCGCTCTTTGGATAGGGCAGGGAAACTATACCTCATCTTTGACCTCCTTAGGTGTAGTACACTTCTTATGCAGGTTTTCTTTGAACACTTGTTAATAGCAGGATTTTGATAGTACCCTATGATTCAACAATGCTATGTTTCAAAATATCATTAATGAAACTAGATTGGTGGGCATTAATGGATTCCTTCCTAATCAATCCTACCTAACTAAAATATTGTTTTGTAACCTCCTGTGGAGGATTTTAGTTGGTTGAAAATTTACAAAGTTGATTTTAAGGGACTTGACTCATTTAATGAGTGTAAGGGAGATATTTCACACTTACCTCCCTTTCTGATTCATCAAGATCACAAGAAGTGCGAGGTGAAGAGCATACTTCAAGTGAAAGAGCTTTTAGGTCCCTTAGTGTGTGCTAGTGATGCAAACACATGTGAGATAAGCAAATTGATTGTTGCAAATAACTAAAGAGATTGAAAGTAAATGCAAATGGAGTTTTTTAATTTCAACTCTAAATATTCTGATGGTGCTTGCTAACAAAATGCTAATGAAAAAAAAAGCATGCAATGGAGGTATTTTACACTTCGGGAGACAAGAGTCTTTAGGTCCTTGATTGTGTGCAAAACGTGGATTCTACACTAGCTTTAAGCCTAAAAACATGCCAAGTAAACAAATAACATGTGATGTCTTGAATACTAGTGACAACAATGAGGCCCGTTGGAAGCCTCAAGGTTGGTTACCTAAGTAATTTTTGGGAGAGAATGACTCTTTACTCCCTAATCTTAGTCTAAGTGAGCTAAGTACTATAGAACATTTAAACTATTGCAAGTTAATTAGTTCTAGTTCATTAGGAAGCAGCAATGGGGCTGCAAAATTATGAAAAATAGGTATTAATCAAATAAATGGAAAATATACGTGCAAAAAAAAGTAGGTGTGTTGTAGCATGATAGAAAGACTCACTGGCGCGTGGTCATGTGGTTATAGCATGAAGAGCAGGGTATTTTTTAAGGATTATAATATTATACTTAAATATAGTATCATAGGCGATTATTTTGGATTGAAAAAAAACATGTATATAGATAGGTAGGCGAATATTAAATATGAAACATCCAATTTACTACTGAGATGTGTAAATTTTGGCAAATATTATGACCAAAAACATATTTTATGTAAATATAGGCAATATTAGAGACTAAAAATGACCAAATAGCGAATTTATTTTTTTGAAAAAAATCCCCAAAAGTAGCCAATTGGCAAAATTTTGCCCCTAAAAATTACTCTGACAAAGAGGTCGCACAAAATAGTGATATCGAAATCTGTGCATGCGGGGAATATTGTATGCGTGGGTCACACAACTATCGAGGGATCATCTACGCATGCAGTGTGCCCGAGATGTCAGGATCCGTGCATCTGTTGAAAGAGCAATTGTGTCCAAAAGGAGGCCAATTTTATGGAATGATGGGTATGGACCTCTTCACCTGCAAAGCACATGATACCATAAATTATCTAGTCAACAAATAACCACCTAATTTAAGATAAATGAACTAAAATAAGTGGAGTCTCCATAAATAATGTTGTGGAAAAATATTGCACAAGGGTGAATCCTTCCCACTTAGTGAGGGGTAAATCCTTATAGGCTACAACAAGGCCTCAGTATTAGGTTCCCCTTGTTTGTGAGTGAGTGCTCCAAGTGATCTAGCAAGTGTTTGTTAGTGGAAATAGATAAACAAAAGAAATAAAAACAAAATAAGAAGAAAGAATAAAAGGGGTATGAATTCAAACTCCAACAACCAATAGATGCCAAACCACTTTGTATTTCCCAATGGTCAAGTGTGTACAACACCTAGGAGATGTGAGCTCCAATGGAGGAAAACAATCCCTCTCAGGGAGGCCTATTTAGTCCACTCTAGATGCAAAGTACCTTGAAGAACAAATGAGTAGAACTCTTTCCCCTTGAAGGAAGGTGGAGAAGGAGCTTGGTAAATGCTAAACAAGAGGGAAAAGGTGAGCTATAAGGGAGATCAAGCACAATTCTAGCAGCATAACCTTGCTCTTGGTTTCTCTCTTTTATATGCATTCCCATGGATTCCTTTTATAGGCCAAGAGGTTGCCAAGAAACAACTAGATACAAAGTACACAAAGGGGGCCATTCAATGAACCCAAGTACATAGGGAGACTAAATTCAAGTTCTTGGAAGTAATGAGGCTTTCATGAGCCTTTAATGCACCATGGCTGGTTGTTATCCCGCCATTTCTGTCATTCGCGTGGATATCAAAGGATTATCCGCGCTAGTATCACAATTGTAGTTATAATAACATGCACGATAGTGTGTGTTAAAAGACATGTCCCTGCATGATTGTAGTTTTTTATTGTTATTAGGCATTTCTGTACTCATGCTGCTTCTTGGATCTGATGAGGATGTATTTGGTGGGATGCATGCTATATGTTGATGATGCCTTACTATGTTAATCACAAAAATGTCGCATGTGAGCGATATTTATGCGTTAACATCATGGTCATGCCACATTTTTTACCATCATACGTCCTAGATAGGCTCTATATTAGATAAATTTCCAACCAACCCATCATAAATGGTATAGAATCCCATATGTACTATATGAGCAAGAAATCATGGCCAAGCTTCCCAATCAGTGTCGCCCCATTCATGCAAGCAAACAACCAACATGTCCACAAATAAGCCAACACTTTAGATGATCTAAATCTTGGATGCACAACCTGGAGGAAGCATGATCCTACAAGAGTTATGGAATTTCATTCTAAGTCGCTAACACTGAACCCCACTTACAAGCACGAAGAGGATTCACAGGAAATGCTTTTTTTGGGAGAAAGTGATTTTGACGAGGTCTATAGAAAAATTCCCAACATGGATCTCAAAATAGATCTTCATAATAAGAAGTTATCTCTCCAAATATCTATTAGGGCCAAAAAGAAGGCAACCTTTGTATCCAAAGCAAAAAATGAGTGAAATAAAAAAGGAAGATAATAAAGTTAAGAAAGAGGAAGCAGTAAGGAAATTTTTTGAGGCAAAAGAAAGAATACATTGCTTACAAGTACAAAAATTGTCTCAAGAAGAAAAATCAAGAATAGAGGAACTAGAGAACAAATCCCGACATGAGGCTTTGGAAAAAGAAGAAGCAATAAAAAAGAGGTTGATGTGAAAGCAGTGCAAAAAGTGGCGGAAGTTGATATAATCGTCATAGTAGAAGAATAAAAAAAGGAAAAGAGACGAAGCATTGGTAGAAGCTATTCGACAACAGTTTCTCTAGGAGAAACTATGAAAAGAAAAGGAATCTTATGCAGCAGAAGAACAACGAAAATGAAAAGAAGAGGAAACTTGCAAAGTCGTTGAAGAGGAGAAAAGAAAGAAGGAAGAGTTTTATGTCGAAGCATTAAAGACACAACTCCTCCAAGAACAACAATAGAATCAACATGAATTCCTCACAGCCACGGTATTTACGAATAAATAGGAAGAAGAAGAACTTATAAAGTTATAAGAAGCTTAAAAATCTCAGCTATTGGCATTACTTATGACTACTGGAACACCTATTTCATTGAGATAAGGGGATTCCACGCAGTCAATGGAAATTGATACTACAGCGGTATCGTTTGGAGACTATTTTCTCAGTAGATAGAATGAGAGCATCACTAAAGGATCATCTAATAGAAAAAAGAGCCAAGGTATGTTCAATGACCTTACGGTTTTTAACATGGAAGGAAAAGGCCTAGATGAGATAGCCTCATATGCTAATTCTTTAATTAGTTTTGGAAAATGTTACTGTGTATTCTACAAAATATGTGGTTATTCAAATTAAAGAACAATCCGATTAGTATAATGAATAGGCAGAGTAGTTGAAGAAACAACTTGCCAGCGTAAATTACTAGTCTTTTATAAAGCAAGAGAAATTGAAGGAAGAGCACATTAAAAAAATTGCTCTCTTAAGAGAGGAACATGAACAAAGTTTGACTGAAATGAAAATGGATATAGAGTATACCGACTTTGAACTCTAATTATATCAGAAAGAAAATGATCTACCCCCTAGCATGATGAAAGAAGAGGCCACCAAGGTCAACCACAATTTGATGGAAGCACAAGAAAATTTGTTCAATTAGCTTGGAGAGCTACAACAGTATGAGAATGCTATGAGATTGATAGATGAAGCTGATATATTCAATTATGAATCTGAAATGATCCAAAATAGTGTTGAAGAAATTGTCAAATGGAAACAACTGCATAAAGAAGTCCTTGAGAATATCCCAAATATAGAAAAAAGAGAAGAAGCCAAATTAAATGCTTGGAAACAAGATCAATATACTATGCAAACTGAATCACTTGAGGTCATTGATGATATTTAAAAGGTTTTCACTACATTATGTAACTCTATGAAGGATTCAATGAATAGATTCAACATGTTTCCCCTTGATGAGTTAAGCACCTCAGAACCAATAAAGACCGGAATTGTTGACATGGAGCAAGAAAGAAAGCAAAGTGAATATGTGATAACCCAGTTGAAAAGAGTTGATCATGATTTGTTTAATCATTACATTTATCAACCAACATAATTAGTTTCATGGACTAAATCTCTCGCAAATGCTATCCAGAATGGTCTTGATGAAGAAATTGAACCAAAAGGTGCTTGGCATTGCAGTTCAGTTTGAAAGGCTATAGGATGAATGTACGGACAAAATCAAAGATTGGCATGCTTAGTGGGATAGATTTTAGCAAAGAACAAATTGAGTTTTTCAGTTTGTTTTATCTTTGTATTTATGTAAGTTTTATTATTGTAATTAATCCAATAAAGACAATTATTAATTTTGGATAGTTATTTTAGTTTTCCCCCAACTTTGGGATATAAAAGAAATGTTTTTTGAATTTGATAGGGGGTGGTGGTGGGAAACACTTATTTTTGAATTCTGTATATTATTGTATGGATGGATTGAGTAGGGGGTCCAATTAGATTCTCTAGAAACAATTTTGATGGAATGAAGCACATTCTTCTTTGGATTTCCTTGGTGATGTTGTTAATGATGTGTTCTATGATAATTTTGAATGATTTAATTATTTCTTATTATAGCTGCATCATTTAGCTTTCCATATTATTTGTTTTTAAAGTTGCAGGAACATATATGTTGAGTATAACAATTAATTTTTGAATCTAAAATGTATTTCAATATTGAATAGAAGATCCTATGAATTATTTATTTTACTTCATATGCCATTTATCAAATCCTGTAATTTGTCACCTTTCCATCTTAACATAAATTGATAGACAATATTGGTGAATTATATTCAAATTAATTTTCTTTCTTTTATATTTACTGATATTGATGTTTTAATTCATTATTTATATGAAGGGATTATTTATGAATACAGATAATGATTTTTTTTTTTGCGTGTTTCTTGAATTTATAAGTTTGATCCCATAGGGGATAATTTTAACTAATCATCTATTATTTCCTTGTTTTAGATTAAAAAATTATTAAAAGACAAAAATATATAAAACTAGCAAAACTTATAAATTATAGTGGAAAGTGGTCCTTTAACCAGTTGGAGGCACCATACCAAATGCGATTGGGCCTAACTTGGGACCTGCAAGCGCATGTTTCCCTTATTGTTGACATGGTCAATCTGACCTGTCAACGAAATTGGCACTAAAATGAGGGCCACCACGATGAATGAATATATCGACACCACGATGAATGAATATATCTAACCAGGACATCCCTACACATGACCATTCATCCTCTCTGTAGAGGAATACCATGTGGCTCATCGATTCTAGAGAAACCAAACCCTATATGGAAATCAACCCTCTTGTTACAACGGTTCTTACCCCATTGCATTTTCTTAATAGGCACAAACGATCATAACTATTAACTCTTGATCAATCCCTACCAATAAAAATATCACTTGGTATTCCTCAGTTGTTTCATGACCAGAGATCTAGGAAGGGAATTGACGTTTTCCCCAGTGGTCTACCCCATTACTAGATGAAATCGATTAACACAAAATGATGCTACCAATGAAAACAATACTTCAACCATCACAACCGATTCTCAAAATTTAATACAACTACAAAATACCAATGTAGGAAACATTCTAACTCAAAATAGCAATGAATATCCTCCTATCCCTCATGTTTCCCCACCCGAGTCTCCACGACCTAGTCTTGAAATTTCTTCTTAAGACGACTAGCATTTTGAAGACCATTCAAGATGAAACATGGTTGGTATTAATGGAAATGTTAAACCTCGATGGAATTTGAAAGATATTATAGTTTTGCTAGGAGATGTGCATCCTATCCCAAAGAATCCTAAAAAATATTTCCTAAATTTGGCCCAGATAAAAAAGACTTAGAAGAAGAAGAACATGAAGATATCATTTGTAGCCTATTCCCGTATACCTTCATTGACCTAGCTATAACTTGGTTTAAATCTCTTAGGCCTCAATCTATTAAAAAACTAGGATGACCTCAAAAATATATTCTTGGAGAAGTTTGGGGAAGATAAAATCCCCGCAAAGATGGTGCTTGAGCATCAAGAATGAAGATGGAACCCAAAGAAAAGGTTAAATATTTTAATCAAACGTTCTTGACTCTTTTGAACAAAATACAAAATACATCTAAACCATTAGATGGCCACTAAAGTTGAGCGAGATATGGTAGGCCTAAAACTTAACTTGGGGTCAGAAGAAAATTTTAGCCCAAAAACTTTCAATAAAAATAATTCTCAAGGTAAAGCAACACAAAGCCTAAAGAAATAGATCCTAAGGACATGGAGATCCTACAAAGAATAATGAAAAAATTCTCCAATGAATTTGTTGAACTAAAGAGGACGCTTGGTGAAATGCATCCTCCCAAGAGATATTATAGACCACCTTTTAGAAGGGATGCCCATCCTAAAAATAGAGAACCCCCTCCTACATAAGGAATGACTATTGAAGATATGGTTCTAAATCTGTTGAAAATCATTAACATCGATAGGCAGTCAGATCACCAGGATGAGGGCATAGAAGAAACTCGAGAAGAACTAGAAGAAGAAGATTCAAGATATTTAGAGTGTCTTGAACATCACATCAATGTTTTGTGGGATTAATCTCCTGGAAAAAGAGAAGAGAACGGAGAATAAATCAAAGAGGTGTACACTTACCAGACACAAAGTAAGGGCCCCATATATGATAAAGAAACCCCTTCAACTTCATCCCCAACAAATAAAAACCCTCTTGCAACCAAATCCGATCTTGCTACAGTTAAATCCTTACTACAACTAGACTATGATTTTTTAAAAGATCCAAAGAGAGAAAAAATTAGTATTTCATTATGTGATGTGCTCAGGATTCCAGTGATTCAATAAGATCTAATTTGTTCTCTTGAAAAACATATGAGAAAAGAGGTAAAGGGGTCACTATAGAGGAATTTTCTGAGCCAATTAAACACATTGATTCAAAGAAAACAAGTATCAAGAAAACATCTAATATAAATGTCGCTTAGATTAAACAAATATATTCATCAACTACTCCCCTTTTTCTCTTAACTTTTTAAACTTTCAATAGAAATGTCCATAACTACATGGTCGATTCTGGTGCACAATCTAATGTCATGCCATATTCTATATGTCAAAAGCTCAATGCATAGACAATAGGATGTGGAATGTCCGAGGTTGTCCAATTGGATCGATCCACATTTAAGGTCAATGGGGAACTCAAGAATGTGATTATAAGATTAGTTGTTGATTCTGGTGTACACCAGATCATTGATATCATTGTAGTAGAGATCCCTGAATCCTACAGACTACTCTTAAGTAGAGAATGGTTAGAGAAATTAAATGGTTATTTTTCAATCGATTGGTCCCATCTGTGGTTACCATTCGACGAGAAAGAGAATGAAATGAGGGTCGAACAGGAAAGGTATATGAACATACTGTGACTGACATAGGTTCGACCAATGAAATAATTAAATTCAATGGCATAGGAAATTATTCATTCCATATTTTCTTTGGAATTTCACTGTCGAAATTTCAAACTTATTAGAAATGAAACAACAATCTCAAATCCTTCATTGCACTCAGACTGTTAATCCACTAAAACTATCCTTTGAAGATCAATATGAGGATTTGAATCTGAAATTATGTATGTTGTTCTTTGATGTATCCAAGACCAAAGAAGGTGCAGGAGTTGGTTTCACCTTAACTAACCCTCAGGGAGACAAAACCATGATTTCTTGTCATTTTGAATTTGAATGTATGAACAAAACTATGGAGTATTAAGCATCAATCCAAGGGTTGAAGACAAATGTTGATTTAGATGTCAAATTTTTAAAATTGATTGGTGATTATGAGATTATTATCAAATAGGTTCGTAATTCCATCCATTTTGCCTCTCATCACCTAAAAAATTACCATTTATAGGTATGGAAATTAATTAACCATTTTACTACTTTTAATATTGATTACATTCCTAGAAATAGTAATTATGATGTGGAGATGCTATCTAACATAGTCTAGATTTATCCCATCAGAAGGTATTATCACTAATGCATTTTCCATTGAACTTATTTTCATACCTTCTATACTAGATAATGTGACCAACTGGAGGGTGTGTTGCAATTGCAACCACCCTCCCCAGTATTTTCTCTTGAAAAAGAATTGGGCCTCAACTTTTGAACTCAACATTTTGCTTGATCCATACTTTTGGTATTTCTTTAACTAAGTCAAGCACTGCTTGAAAGTTTCATGGTAAAAAGTACTTAGACAAATTTTCAATTTCCGACTTCTTTTTTTTCCAAATTTAACGTTTTGGAGAGTTTTTTCAAACTCCCTGAAACGTTGGATAGTTTTTATTAAATGCACTAAAACGTCGAAGAAGTTATCTAAAATACTCCGAAACATCGATAAAAATTGTCCAATATCTCCGATATGTTGACTTTGTTTCTCTTTTATTGCCGAGACCTCACTGAACTGGCCTTTTATCGCCGAAACGATGTTTGTTCTTGAAATATTGGAAAATTTCCTTTGGTAAGCTAAAACTGTTAATATGATTCTGTCCTTTCTCTCTTGGTTAAAATTCGCAGAGTTTTTGAAAACTCACTTAAAAATTGACTTCATTTCTCCAAACTTGTAGTTTCGTCTCTGAGCTAATCGATGGACTTTTCATATATCCTCTGAAAATGTAGCGGTGTAAAATAATTTTTTCTCTCTAACATGGTCGCAACACTTTGATTTTCTCCATTGAAACTCCATTAAGTAAAACTTTCAGACCCTTATTCGATTCCCCATCGAAGTGTATCGGCATAGTGTGAATTTTAGTACCAATACATATCGGCGAGTAATGAATTTTGGAGCCGACACTTCCATTGCAAGAAAAAGTGAATCATCGCCGACACGCATCATGGTCATTCGCTTATTTCTGCCGAAATAACCCGTCGATCCCGTTAAAAGCATGATGGAGATTTTTCTTTGAGCTAATTTGTAAAATGACGTGAGGTTTCTAAAGGAGTTCCATTTAAATCTAAACCTCGTTACCCAGTTCTATACCATTATTCTTTTGGACATCGTTTTCTCTCGCGCCACCTGGAAGAGAATTTTTCGCTTAGTACGGCTGCAGAGTGACTCAACGCACTTGTCGATAGTACATGTAGGTATTTTTTTCATGATTATGGTTGTTATTTCCACTTGGTGTTGAGATATTGGGGCTATGAAAGACGAATGTATGATTGGCTTTGTTAGGGAAAATAGTTTCTTTGGAATCTTCCTTTTCATTGGCCATCTTGAGGCTCCATGAGGAACCGAGGGTTTCAGCCACCCTATTTATACCTAAGTATTTTGTTCCCTAATATTTAATCCATATATCTAGAATGTTTTTGAAAATATTTCAAAACCGCTTAAACCCTTGAACTTGTGATACGCAGTTCTATTCCAATACTAGTCATGACCATGCAAATTTTATTTTTTGGGGCTGGTCGAGGCTATGGGATTCACCTCTGCGATTTCTCTGAAAATATTGGGTGTTCTTTGCATTAATGAGAAACTATACATCCATTCCATTAAAAGCATTGTTCATTGAATACATTTTTGATGCTATTTCTTGTTTATTCAAAATTGCATCTTGTTTATAGCTTTAACGAATTTTATGCAACATGTTGATACATCTTCTATTTTACAGGAAACAGAGATGTCGAGAGAAGAGGTTCAAAACGTTCTTCCGAATTTGTATTGGATGTAACCTTTAATGTTGAAGAGGTTCTCGAAATGTCTTTAGAGATTCAGTTTGACGACATTCAACCTCTCACAGGCGTAACCTTTAAATTCAAATGGGGTGAAATCTACCACCTAATTAGAGATCAAAATGTACCAGAGGCCACGATTGAGAAGAACTTAATCGACTAAAAAATTAAGAGGTCAGGAATCAACAAAGTTGTTGCTTGACCAAAGTTGTTCCCATGCACTGAGATGATGGGTTGAATCCTTCCTTATGTCGACATCAAAGCTCATATCATCACAAGTTCCATAGGAAATTTTTTTGCCTCATTTCAACCGGCGCATATGTTAGGATATTTCTATACTCCATCCTAGTCCCACCAATATTTTGATCATTTACATTTTCAGTCATGCATGCACTTTTAGGGTTTGCATGCATCATTTAGGGTTTGCATGCATTCCAGTCATTAGTCCCAGAACCTAGCCCTCAGTTAGCTAGCCCCCGGAGCTTCCTTCCACTCAGTTTCAGCCCTCCTAGCTTGTCATGCGCCCTCCTTTCACCTACTACATGAGAAGGCCTCCTTTCTCACCTACCAGTCCAGTTTACTTCAGTTAGCCACCAGTCTTTCCTTGATTTGAGGCCAGACTGACTCCTCACTGCTGTTATCACTCCGATTGACCTTCGATGAGACATGACTACCTGTTCTGAATCCAGTTAGCTCCTCATGCGCTCTCCACTGAGACTCCTTCATTCAGTTAGTGTCTCCATGTGCCAGTTACATTCAGGTACACCTACCACACTCAGTTAGACTCAGTTAGACTCAGTTTGACTAACGGTTGATAGTTACTTGTGCATTGATGACTCCACCGATGATGAGATAGACTACTAGTTGTGCTCCGATGACACTCCAGTGATCTTTTGATCACTCCATGAAGGCTAATTCGAAGTGCCACCTTAGGGATTCGAATCCTCATACATTGTACTATTTATTTGTCCATATTGTGATTAATTAATTAATGTGTGTGAAGTATTTTTGCTTCTATCCGAGTTCTACTATATTATTATTTTGTTGCTCATTATACTGCATTGACCACTCTTCTTCTATTTTCTTGCTTAATCAATTACTTTCGTGTGAGGTATACATCATCTCTTAGATATGCTGTGAGGATTTTCACATGGTATCAGAGCATGTTGAGAGTATTGTTTATCTCAATTCCTGAGAGTTTTTTGCAGGTTATTATCAAGATTTCGAATGCAGCAGCTGTAGCAGTTTCTGCATTATTGCAGTAGTAATAGTTGTAGATATTCTCTATTGTTTTTGTAGGTCTTCTACAGCTTCAATTAATTCAAAAGAAATCCCTCCTCTTTCTCCACTCAACTATGATGAATGGAAACAAAAAATGATAGCATATTTGAAGAGTCATGATCTCTTTGACTGTTGTTTTGAAAGAGAGTTCGAATATTTTGAAGAGGATATTGATTGGTTAAATAAAGGTGACAGAGCCTTTGGATCAATGATGCTTGCTATGTCTGAATATATGATATACCAATACCTTGATGTTTTTGAAACTCCAAAAGAGCTATGGGCCCATCTGGATGAAAGATATGGCAGATAGAATAAAGGGACTGGTCCAAACCCTTTCGAGAGCAAGCAAAGTGATGCATTCGCCCTCCTTGATGATCTCATTGATCATGAACCAATATCAAACACATCTCATATTGAAGTTTTCCACAAAGAAGAAGAACTTGCAGATTCTACACTCATGCTCCAAATTTCTTCTCTTTCTGTGCCAGCTCACACTCTAGATATTGCAGAAGGTCCTAAATCCTCTCTTGCACCAGAGTGTGTTGGTTTGCATCATGATCACATGATTATTTCGGAGGTAAAATCAGCTATTGGAGGTAATGCATTCGCTCTTCTCAAGCAATCACCTCTTATTTACTACTATATGATCATTATTCCATGCTTTCAGAAGGTTATTGAAGAATATGGCCATTGCCACCCGCTTGGGATAATTTCTCATGCATCTATTGGTTTTGATATCACCTCTCATGGTTCAAAGGAGATCTCAAGAAACCATGATTCAAGTCTTGGATCTAATTTGGATTCTAAGCAATTACTACTTGGGATAATTTCTCATGCATATGATAGTTTTGATCTTACCTCTGTTGGTTCAAAGGAGATCTCAAGAAACTATTCATCAAGTCTTAAATCTGATTTGGAGTTCAAGCAATCATTATTATTTGATGGTTCTTTTTGCCATAATCTCACCCATGATGGTTCATAGGAGAAGACAAAGACTATCTACATATTCATGTTTTTGATCCTACCTCAACTAATTCGAATCACAGGTTCAAGGATCATCCTCATACTTTTGGATTTGTTCTCATCACATTCGATCTGAAGAGCAAGTACAAGCACGTGCTTTTTGAGCATGATCCACTTCTTCCCAAGAAGAAGATACCTCCAGACATATGACCAAGCATCACACCTGCTTGAGTTTGGAGCATTTATTTTTTGTGTGTGCCTTACAGTCTGTTTTGAGGGGGGGGTATTTTTCCCATGAAATTTTCCTCACTTCCTTGGGTTATTGACTGTTATTATTCATTGTATCGAGTGACCTTTGGTCTTAGTTACCAGGGCCCAGGATGGATTAAGGGGGGGTGTTAAGATATTCCTATACTCCATTCTAGTCCCACCCATATTTTGATCATTTACATTTTCAGTCATGCATGCACTTTTAGGGTTTGCATGCATTCCAGTCATCAGTCCTAGCACCTAGCCCTCAGTTAGCTAGCCCCCGGAGCTTCCTTCCACTCAGTTTCAGCCGTCCTAGCCTGTCATGCGCCCTCCTTTCACCTACGGCATGAGAAGGGCGCCTTTCTCACCTACCAATCTAATTGACTTCAGTTAGCCACCAATCTTTTCTTGATTTGAGGCCATACTGACTCCTCACTACTGTTGTCACTCTTATTGATCTCTGATGAGACATGACTACCTATTCTGACTCTAGTTAGCTCCTCATGCGCCCTCCACTATGTTAGTTTTTAAAAAATTTCAATCTGATCTAGGATCTTAACTAAGAGAATAACATGTACAGCATATCAATCATGGACACAATAATGCAAGCACACAAGAGACACAGAGTTTCACCGGGGAAAACCATAAAGGTGAAAAACCCCACAACTTCCTCAGAGATAGATAGAGCAATGATACAACCCAAGCATAAGAGATAATCCTCCTAGCAGCAACTTCTCCTCCTCCACTAGTGCGCCACTCTCTCATGAGTGCATGAGTGAGAAGTGAATGATCAAATAGTGTGCCTCCCGCACTCTATTTATACTTGATTTGACTTGCCTAATAACCTTTAATAGGTCGGCCTTAACTTAACCACATAACATAATGCTGACAGGGCTGACACCCAATAGGGTGGTCTAATAACCCTTTGACCCACATGGCCGACCCCTAATAGGGTGGTCTAATAACCCTTTGAACCACATGACTTATACAGGCCCGACCCCAACAAGGTGGTCTAATAACCCATCAAGTATAAGTTACGTCACTTACAATATAAATGACGACACTTCCGTATAGAGGAATAATATCATCTCTATAGGATTACAATATACATATATGAAATACATTCCGAAGTTACATATACATCAACACTCCCTCTTAACTAGGAAGGTATTTCTCGACACAGGTCTTCTAGCACAAGTGTTCTTCTCTGGATCATCGTCACCGGATAATCGTCATCGAATCATCGTCATCGTCACTGCTGCTTCTATCTCAATCAATCTTTGAATCTACTCGTCATAGGAAGTTCTACAAAGCCATTCCTTTTTCATACTGGGTGTAGGCCCACCACTTGTAGGTCTTCATCATCACTGGCCATACTGTGGAATCCTCAAGACTTATTACGTGCGTCACAAAACCTCAAAAGAGCATCCCAGGTTGTTACAGGTACACAACTCCGACCTATAGGATCTCCCAAGCTCTTTTACATGTGACAGTCACAAAACCTTAAAAGGGTGTCTTGCCAAGCAAGAACCCTAAAGAGCATCTTAGGCCTTTTTCATCCTGTCCAGATCTCTAGGTCTGATTACATGTGACTCCTACCACAAAACCTTAAAAGGGTGTCTTGCCAAGCAAGAACCCTAAAGAGCATCTAAGGCATTTTTCATCCTGTCCAGATCTCTAGGTCTACTTACATGCCATAGGACAATGCCTCGAAAGAGCATCTGAGGCCTTTTTCATCCTGTCCAGATCTCCCAGGTCTACTTACATGTCCTCCCAAAGCAATACCTCGAAAGAGCACCTGAGGCCTTTTTCATTCTGTCCAGATCTCCCAGATCTACTTACATGCTCATCTGCACAACCTGTCCACGGCCATAGAGTATCAACCTGATACTCACCATACATCATCCTGATGTACACATGATCATCCTGATCATCAACACTGCATCATCCTACTGCATGTCATATGGAGCAACATCCTGCAGCTCGTCATCAATGATCATCCTGATCATACAATGTATCCACCTGATGCATACACAGTATCTACCTGATACATATCATCATACATGATCTACCTGAAAATACAATGTATCCACACAAATACATGATCCACCTGATCATACAATGTATCCATCTGATATATATCAACATACATGATCTACCTGATCATACAACATATCCACCTGATACATATACAGATACATGATCCAAGCATCCAACATGATGCATATACATATACATGATCCAACCGATCATAACAAGCATCCAACATTATGCATATACAAAAATATCAAGCATCCAACATGGTGCATATAGATATACATGATCCAACCGATCATACCAAGCATCCAACATGATGCATATACAGAGCAGTAACTGGAGCATCATACTGATGCTCATCATCTAGCGCTTACATCCACAACCATGGGAAGGATCCTCCTCTCACCATGCTTGGAATGGCTCCTACAAATGTGTCCATGACTTCTTCCTCTAAGTGTCGTCAATCTGAAGAACACCAAGCCTCTCTCTGAAGTACTCAAACTTCACTCTAGCTAGTGGTTTCGTCAACACATCCGCAACCTGCTCATCCGTCGCAACATACAGGAGCTTCACATCTCCTCTTTGCACCATATCCCTAATAAAGTGATATTTGATCTCAATGTGCTTCGACCTGTCGTGGAACACCAGGTTCTCAGACAGCTTCACACAACTTTGGTTGTCACAAAAGATACCAGTAGCCTCTAACGAGAGATCAAATAGCTCAGACAGTAGCTTATGGAGCCATACTGCCTCACAACTAGTCGAACATGCTGCAACATACTCTGATTCAACTGTACTCAGTGCTACGCAAGACTGCTTCCTGCTAAACCAGGAGATCACACCTGATCCCATACTGAAGCAACACCCAGATGTGCTCTTCCTATCTGCAGCACTGCCTTCCCAATCTGAATCAACATAACCCTGCAGGTTAAACTTTTGATTCGCATCATACTTGAGCCCATAATCAATTGTACCCTTCAGGTACCTCAGAATATGCTTTACAACAACGAGGTGAACACCTCTGGGATCCGTTAGGAACTGGCTCAATGTGCTCACTGCAAAGCAAATATCTGGTCTCGTGTTCATCAGGTACATCAAGGACCCAATCATCTGACGATACACAGTGACATCAACCGGAACAAATGAAGCATCACACAGAAGCTTCAGGTTCGATGCCATAGGTGTGGCCATGTCCTTGCAGTCCATCATCCCGAACCTCTTCAGGATCTCTACTACAAACTTCCCTTGTCCAAGGAGGATTCCATCTGCACTCTGCCACACCTCCATGCCTAGAAAGTATTGCATCATCCACAAGTTCTTCATCTCGAACTCGGTAGCAAGCTTCCGCTGTGTGTCGGCAATCAATCTATCCTCATCTGTAACAAACAGGTTATCCACATACAAAAGTACTATCACTGGATTGCCTTCCTCAACCTTGTAGTAAAGGTTGGAATCTGCTTTACTCTTGGTAAAGCCCAAACTGGATAGAAAGCCATCTATCCTTCCATACCAGGTCCTTGCTGCCTATTTCAAACCATACAGGGCTTTCTTCAGTTTGCACACATGTGACTCTCGGTCATGTGTCTCAAACCCGAGTGGCTGCACCAGATACACTTCCTCTTTGAATACACCATTCAAGAAAGTTGTCTTAACATCCATCTGGTGTATCTTCCATTTCATCACTGCAGCCAGAGAAAGTACTGATCTGATGGAAGTGTGCCTGGCTATAGGTGTAGAAGTCTCTTCATTCTCAATCCCTCTTTCTGGGAGAAGCCACGAGCTACAAACCTCTCTTTGTATTTCTCCATGCTACCATCTGCAACATGCTTGATCTTATAGATCCATTTGGAAGTCACAACAGACTTCCCTTCAGGTCTTGGGATTGCATCCCAAACATCATTCTTCATGATCGACTGGTACTCCTTGATCATGGCATTCTTCTTGAATCCTGGGAACTTCAATATATTCAATATCTTCAATAGATAACTTTGTTGCTGAAACAAATGTTGTAGTCCTTCTTTTGTAGGTGCTCGTATACGATCTTTCCTACAAAACAAGTTAAATTGCATGATTAGAAACATCTCATAGTTTTCAGAACAAATTCTTACACATAAAGAAATATGTCATACAGTCATGCAAATATTTTAGCCAATGCTTCAATACAATATTCATCCATATCCTGTAACTTTCTATATGCCTTCCAATCTCTGCCAGAACATTGTTAAGAGTTTGCACTACTCCCAACATGTCAGCAAAGAGGTTTCAATCTAGATAAGTAGCAATGGAATGTTGTACAGTGCCATAGGCCACTTACCCATCACATGCATATTAGTAGTATACTGTTCATTAATGCAATTATTCTAATATGCATAATACACAACTTAAGTCTAGGAACATAAGCATATACATCATTGAACAACATTATTTAAACAAACAAATATGTAAGAAATGACAATTCAAATACTTATTTTTGTTTGGTTGTAGGGTTGACTCCCTCTCAGTCTTTACTTCCTTTCTGCAACTCCATTCTGATGTGGATTGTGAGAAGTGGTCAACTCCCTCTGAATATCTGCATCCTTGAAGTGTGCTCCCTCTTAATCTTTGCTTCCTGGATTACATGTCCTTGAACTTATATCCATCCTTAATCACTATGCATGCTTATTAGTATCATCATTGTGTTATCCTCGAGATCTCATACATAATCATACATTCATTAGTATAACCTTAATACTATCAAAACACAATAATCTTAAACATGTATAGTCATGATCATTTCAAACACAGATAATAAAAATTATTATTCAAGGTTTCAGGGAAGACTTCTTTTACTCATGCATATTCTTATTTGATCATAGGACTCTTCTGGTTATTAAAATCATCAATCAAGATAAGAGACATAATATGCATAAACCCTTCATTACTTACATTTCTAACTTTATGAATAAACATAACCAATCATACCAAGTATAATTATATAAGGGATCCTAACATAAGGTAGGATTCTATCTTGATATAGGAAAAACATACCTGGATTACTATGTTAGCTAGTTATGTCTAACATACCCGCATGATGTCTTCTGGTTCTCTTCAATGACTTGTGCTAGTAACCTTCATGTCTCATAAGTTAACCATTGTAGAAACAAGTTATACATACCTCGTAAGTAGATCTTCTATGTGATCCATGACAATGGATGAATCTTTGTCTTCATGTCACCATGATCATATGTTCTTGAAGAAGAACATGATTTGTCTTTCTTGGTGTACCTTTCATGTTAGCGAACAACATAAACCTCATACAACATCATAATGCATTAGTACAATCATAAGTGTCAGAACCTTAATCAATGAATATCTTCTATCATGTATTCATAATTTTATTAAGGTGATACGACAAGTCTGGTAATTAATCAAGATTATACTAACCGTAATGATATGAAGACAAACATATCATAAACTTAACCATGAACATAATTTGAAACATACATGTAAGTCATACCTGTCGAGATTGCTTGTAATCTTCTTATGTAAGGCCTTAGCCTCATCTCCCTCTGAAACAAGAACTTCTTCACTTATGCAGGTGACCAATCCATTCTCTTCTAGGATTAACCCAATCCACTTGATTTGCAGAAATTGGATCTGGGGCTGGATTAGGGTTTGTCAGAGAAACCCTAAAAATTCAAACTTCTGAAAGGATAGAAAGATGCGCCTTTATGAGCTGGTCAAGCTGGTATACTCAGAATCTGAAAATGGCAAAGTTTCACCCCTCCAAATTGCCTTTTAGTTTTCTGGATTCACTAGGGAGGACCCTGAATTAGGTTTTGAGTTTCACAGAGCTTCACCCAACCAAAAAGTTTGATTCAAAGCTCTAAGCTTCTATTTTTATGAGGAGCTTCTAGCCGTGGTCACAGATTTCCAAAATTCCAACTTTTGCAGAAACCCTAATTTTCCATCTTTCCGATCAAAGTCCCGAACTGGGGTTTGATCAAGCCCGGCCTTTTTCCCAACCAAAACATCTAATCTTGGTCTCTAAATTTTGATTTTGATGAGTAGCATCCAGCCATGGTATCTGATTACAAAAATTCCAACTTTCTCCGAAACCTTAAATTCCTGAACCCATGAATGAAGGTGCTAAAAAATAATTTAGTTTTGACAGAAATATGCACCTAATTGTTTCTGGTGTAACTCCAAATTTTCCAATCCACAGGATCTGAAAATATTTCTTGTGGTAGCCTGACCTGTCATATTTCCAACCCCACAGGTCTGACCTCAAATGGATTCTCTGAGGGAGAGTTATGCCAAGTGTCGCAACATGACCTGTTTATGGGATAAAACAGGAAAGAGAACTTGTACGGTGTGCCACGTGTCATTGGTTCAGTTTCGGCCTCTGCAAACGTTAACTGCAACATTACAGTCCGTGCACTACCTGTCACTTTTTACGAAATTTAATTTGGAGATTCTTAGCCCAAGTTATGACCTTTTTTCCTAGGTCACCTGTTTATGACTCAGATCTGGAAGAGGAAGAAACCCTAGATTGTACAAATCATAAAACACTAAGTACAACGAATTAGAAGTTGTCCTTTGGACACAAGGTACATGGGGATCCGATCTTCAACCTATAAAATATTTAGATCCGAAAACGTCTCCAAAATGGATTTATTGTGAAATTTCTACGATGACTAGTTTTTTTTATATCAAGCCCTAGCATCGCAAGTGCAACAAGTGTCATACATGCCATACCATGCCTTCTTTAGGCTAGATCTGATACCATGTTAGTTTTTCAAAAATTTTAATCTGATCTAGGATCTTAACTGAGAGAATAACATATAGAGCATATCTACAACATATCAATCATGAACACAATAATGCAAGCACCCAAGAGACACAGAGTTTCACCGGGGAAAACCATAAAGGTGAAAACCCCCGCAACTTCCTCAGAGATAGATAGAGAAATGATAAAACCCAAGCATAAGAGATAATCCTCCTAGCAGCAGCTTCTCTTCCTCCACTAGTGCACCACTCTCTCATGAGTGCATGAGTGAGAAGTGAATGATCAAATAGAGTGCCTCCCACACTCTATTTATACTTGACTTGACTTGCCTAATAACCTTTACTAGGTCGGCCTTAACTTAACCACATAACATAATGCTGACAGGGACGACACCCAATAGGGTGGTCTAATAACCCTTTGACCCACATGACTTATATAGGGCCGACCCCAACAAGGTGGTCTAATAACCCATCAAGTATAAGTTACGTCACTTACAATATAAATGACGACACTTCCGTATAGAGGAATAATAACATCTCTATAGGAATACAAACACTTCCGTATAGAGGAATAATACCATCTCTATAGGAGTACAATATACATATATGAAATACATTCCAAAGTTACATATACATCAACACACTGAGCCTCCTTCATTCAATTAGTGTCTCCATGTGCCAGTTACATTCAGTTACACCTACCACACTCAGTTAGACTCAGTTTGACTGATGGTTGACAGTTACTTGTGCATTGATGGCTCCACCGATGATGAGATAGACTACTAGTTGTGCTTCGATGACACTCCAGTGATCTTTTGATCACTCCATGAAGGCTAATTCGAATTGCCACCTTAGGCATTTGAATCCTCATACATTGTACTATTTATTTGTCCATATTGTGATTAATTAATTAGTGTGTGTGAAGTATTTTTGCATCTATCCGAGTTCTACTATATTATTATTCTATTGCTCATTATACTGCATTGACCACTCTTCTTCTATTTTCTTGCTTAATCAATTAATTTCTTGTGAGGTATACATCATCTCTTAGATCTGCTGTGCGGATTTTCACAGCATATAGGAAAGGATTACAGGCTTCCACCCTCGAAAGTCTTTTTGATAGGAGATTGGCTCAAAGGCCTAAATTTTTTTTTTTTGTAAGTAAGAAGTTTGTGCATTATATAAAAGAGGATTTACAGAAGGAACAATCTGGCCAAGGCTCAGACTTGTTTATCAAAACAGACCACCTAGCCACTAACTCATAGACCCAAACATCCTTAACAATTTGGTAGGCAATTACCACAAAAGTAAAGAAGCTGCTTCTATTCGACTGACCAACCCTATCCTTTAAAGCTTTGAAGCTACAAAATCCAATACCCGACCAAAAAATAGTTGACCCTGAAATGTTCTTACCATAGGCACGCAGGCCAGATATAAAAAAAATAGCAAATTACCCCGAATCCCAATAGACAAGATATACATTAGATAAAGGCTAACCATATTGACACCCGACCCTCCTTGATTACAAGACTAGAAACTCGAAAAACATACGCCTGACCAAGCATCAGCGAATAATGTATGGAGCTTCAGGAGAGTTCCCTGGGTGGGGAAAGCTGGAAGAAGAAGAAGGACACGGGGGAGGCCGAACCTCCATAGCTTGTAGAAGAAAATCCAACTTCTAGTTCATCGCACGAGACTCATCCAGGTTATGCTGCTCCATAAGCTGCAACGCAGTATCATCTCTGAGGGATTAACTGTCGCAGATGGCGTAGCTGACAAGGTTCTTCATCATCCAATATAGGGAAACCGTGCGCTCATAAAGACTAGCACGCCCGGCCGTGTTGCCTGGATCCATAATCCAGTTCTCCAGCGATTTACTCTCCGGCCCAACAACGTCTCCCTTCTCAACCACCATTAGTGCTCATAATCACATATATCCCTCTAGATCTCCCAGGGGATGTTGAGAGCGAAAGAATTTGCCTCTCTACGAGCTCTTTGATATGCTCGAGACAATCCACCACCCAGCTCCCTCGAAGACTCCCCACGGCTTCTCTTCCTATTTCGACTAGTATTTGTATCTTCCTCCACATGGAAATTGATATCCGCTGGTTCTTCCATCTTCTTACCAGGGTCTTGCTCCATAATTAAACAAAAAACAAGCACTTGCATGCATGCGGAGAAACAACGATGACGATCTCAGTTGCCACACTAATCCTCCATATAAAATTGCTTACCACCCCCTGTTATGATGAGCCTGGTACATCCTATTAACTGAAGGAGGTATAACAGGTGACACTTGCACTGACGGCCATTGAATGCTCTTAAATTGCTTTTCATCATTCTCGCATCCGAAGTATACCCACCAGGATTGGAGAAGACTAATTGAGATCCACATAAAAGAATGAAAAGACAAATCATCCCCCAACTATTAAAGATTGGCTCGATCCAAAGAAAAAGACGGGGGTTACGTGTCCCGGTTTGCTTCCTCCCACTATAGCCTCGCATGTTCGGCATGAAAAATCATCATATCACTATCCTGGGTAGCTCTGTAGCTATCCCGAACAACCAAGTCTGTCAGATCATCCCACGTATTAGCATAAGTGGCCATCTGAACACCACTCCCATAGTTGGCCAGGAGATCAGCTAATTTATTGCCATTGCGTTTGACATGGGAGAACGAGAGTGACATACCCTGAGAAAACAAAGATGAAAAATCTTCCAGTTTACCTTCTAACCGCCATGACGATGCCACCTTGGAACTGGATTTTCCACGGTGCATGTCAGAAGCCATGTGGAGAATGATCTTGGAATCTCCCTCCACAATTAGAGGGGCCCAGATATTTTGAAAAGCTAACTGGATTCCCTGGAGTGGCCCTTCTAGTTCAACAGCATTATTAGACTCGAACCCCAAAAAACCATCCTTGAAGCCCAGCAGAGAGCCTTCAGAGTCTCTAAAGCCACAACCATACTCGGTCGGGCCGAGGTTTCCCTTAGAGGAACCATCGAATTCATTTTAACAAAAACATCTGGGGGAGGGGACCAAATTTCTGGGCTTAGAACCGTCTGGGGGGTCGAATAAGTTTTCCACAGAATGGGACAGGACCCATAATGCCTCGATCATGAAGAATTCTGGTCTCATTTTCATTAGTCTGCTAGTCCAAATTCTCCCAATTATGAAGTTCGATGGTCTTCAGCATCTTATTTTGCATGGCATTCCAAACTCTGTCAGAGTCATTTTCTTTGTCCCTAAAGACTCTGGAGTTTCGTTCTATCCAAATTTCCCACAGAAGGAAGGATGGGAAAATTTGCCACAGTCGGTTCACCACACGGTTCTGGAAGGGATCCTTAGACCAGTCACTAATGGATAGCACTAGGTCATTACACCTTCTATCCAATTGCCTGAAGATCTTCACTCCACGGTCCCATAATCCCAACGCAAATGAGCACGAATAAAGGATATGTGACATGGTTTCTTCTACCCTGTTACACATAACACATAGGTATGGGCCCAAAAACCCCCTTTTCTGCAAATTGTCCCTAGTCAAAATGCATCTTTTCAATGTTTTCCAAATGAAGATTGAGACTTTAGGCCAAATGTTTGCAAACCAGAGCTGTTTCCATTTAGGGATTGGCTCAAGGTGGCTGAAGCCCATCCAAATATCATAGGCTTCTTTAATGGTGAAACTACCCCTTGGTTTATAAACCCATCGAATCTTGTCTTCCCTATTTTTCATTTTTAGTTTTCGATTGTTCAGAGCCTCCTCCACCTGATTAACCTCTGCTGCTGGGCCGAAAGGAATCCACCAATCATGAGCTTTCCAAACCCTGAAATCTCATTCAGGAGAGTCTGCATCCCACAAGTCCTTTACCCAAACAATTTTATTATTAATGCATCCTTGAATAACATGAGGGGCATCAACGGAGTTCGCGATGGGGGGTAATTGCTGCCACGAATCGACCCAGGCCATAACCTGTCTACCATTTCGAATTTCTCAAAAAATATTTTCTTGGACCAAGCTCGACCCTTGGGAGGCCAATTTCCAAATCTGAGATCCTATGATAGTTTATGAAAAATAGATTAGGTCCTCTTTTTCCCATCCTTCCGCATATTTGGAGTTCCAAAGCCTGGCCCATGGCTCCTCCCTGTGGGTAACCCACCTCCACCAAGTCTTTTCTCCAGAGACAATATTGACCTACTTCGGGTCCCGAATATTAAGGCCACCCTGATTCTTCGGAAAACACATCTCTTCCCATTTGACCAAATCCCATTTTTTGTTATCCCAAGGGCCACTCCATAGAAAATGCCTCTAAAGTTTCTGAAGCTCTTTAATATTAGATTTGGGGGCCAAGATAGCTGAGAATAGATAAGTGGGCATCGCTTGTAATACATATTTAAGAAGGACTAAGCGTCTGGAAAACTTCAGGGGGCGGAAGGTCCAGTTTGAAAGACGTTTCCTCATTCTATCCACCAGTTCCCGCCACGACCCATTCCAGGCCTGGGAATCCACTAGAGGGGCACCCAGATATTTGGACGGAAGGGAGCTCTCCAAAAACCCAAGATCCTACAAATGTTTCTCCTGGTGATTTTAGGAGTATTGAAGAAACAAACCTGATATTTCTGACCATTAACTTCAAGACCAGAGACATTCCCAAAGTTGTCGAGACATAGGCGGATGGCCCTTGCCTCCTGGATAGAGGGGTGACCCATGAGCATAGTATCATCCACAAATTGGTGGTGGGTTTGGCAGTCTGCTCTGGGGTGAATGATGAGTCCCTGGAGCTCATGATTTACCTGCATAGATTTTATAGTTCTCCCCAATCCTTCCGCCATGATAGCAAAGAGAAAAGGGGAGAGGGGGTCCCCTCGACGAATCCATTTGGAGGGTTTTAAGAGACTCGTAGGGAAACCATTAAGAAGAATAGAGGAGAAAGAGGAGGAAACCAAATTCATGATCCACCCGACCCAACGTTCCGAAAAACCAAAAGCATGTAACATTTCCTTCATGAATTGCCAATTTAATTTATCATAAGCCTTTGCTATGTCAAGCTTCAGCATCATCCCTGGAATCTCTTCTTTTTTGAGAGAATGCAGGACCTCATGGACCAGGATAATACCATCCATAATCTGCCGACCTTCCACAAACCCAAATTGCTCAGGGGAGATGATGAAGGGCAGGATGGGCTTCAGACGATTAGAAATAACTTCATAACAATATTGTATATCACATTGCATAGGGCTATCGGTATGAACTTGTCTGGGGTATCAACACCATTAGTCTTGTGGATGAGGGCTAGGAAGGTAGCATTAAAAGATGGAAGGATTTTCCCAGAGAACCTTGAGGAATCCATAATCTGCTAAACATCCATATTCACAAAATCCCAAAAGTGATAGAATAAATTGGTGGTAAATCCGTTAGGACTAGAAGCTTTTCCATCCTCCATTTAAAGAACCGCTTCCTCGACTTATGTCATAGAAATAGGTTTTAGAAGGAGTTCATTTTGTTCCTGAGTCACCAGGGAAGGGATATTGCATGTTATTAACTCAATGTATCTTCATCTCTCTGAAACATTTTCGGTCATGATGTCCTGGAATAAATGATGCAGTTCACCTTCAATCTCCTCCTTGGTCTCCAATCTGACCCCCTCCCTATTCTTGAGCGTAAGGATCCTGTTTTGTTGTCGATGTTGAATTGCAGATCGGTGGAAGAATTTTGTATTTCATTCACCATCCTGAAGCCAATTCACTCTCACCTTCTGACACCATAAGACTTCCTCTTGTTTCTCCCACTTCAGAATCTTATTATGCATAGAGGTTTCCTCCCTCTGTAGCTCTGGTGTATAGCCCAAAAGCATGCCAATCTTTTGGATCTCCTCCATCCGAGACTCAAGGGCTTGTTTATCCTCAAACATGTTCCCAAATTCCTCTTTATTCCACTTCTTGATTTTAGCTTTAAGTGCTTTCAATTTATGTTGGAGTTTGTACATGCTTTGGCCCTCTCCTATATCCAACTCCACCCACCATTGAGAGACTTTCTCTTTGAATTCTGGGTGACTCAACCAGAATTGCTCAAAACGAAAGGGTTTCTTAAATTGCAATCCCAGACCACTCCACCATAGTTCAATGGACCAATGATCATATCCCAGGCCTGGGAGAATGGAGGAATAAATTTCACTACCGGACTCCATCACTGATTCCAAGACCAAGAAACGATCTAGACGAGAAGCAATATGGCGGTCCCCCTACCTCTTATTGTTACAAGTGAATTGACCATCACCCGGGACCATGTATACCAGTTTCAATTTCCCAATAATGTCCCTAAATAGAACACATTCCTCATCCAGATGTCTCCTTCCACCTTTCATTTCTTCTAATGCAGAAATAAGGTTGAAGTCCCCTCCCACAATCCAATTCTTTCCCACCACCTCCCTGTTGGATGCTTTTTGGACAGACCCGGGTTTTAATGAAGCGCAACAACAAAACCCCTTGGCGCACTGGCCCTCTCGGCAACGAGCTGCGCAGCAGCTCGAGGTCTCACCCGAAGTGGCTATGGGGGGGCTAAGGAATCATATTTCCTTAGCCTAGGCGACGCGGAGACCGCTCTCTTTCTCCTCTTGTGACTCCTCAAAGCAGACTGTTGGTCTCTTCCGCAGACCCTCCTTCGCAACTGCGCGGAATTCTCACTTAGCAGCCTAGCTGCGCGGCCTCTCCGTTCCGGCGCACGGGGTGACTTATCCCCTGCGTTGGCGCTCTATATACCTCTTATGCCCGTGCGCCCAGCGCAGTAATGCATTTCTCTATTGCTGCGGCGACAACGTTCTACAGATTCTTCGACACTTAACGATTATAGCTATCAAGAAAGCTTCGAGAACGTACTCAACATATTCATAAAGATCATACAACATTCATATAAACGCAGATAACACTCAGACATGCATTCCTGCGATTATTCCATAACAATAAGACGTAAAGAATTCACCTCCACGGGAAACCACGTCCACGGAGTGTTTCATATATTAACTCAAGGGAAACTTATACAATAATGTTGCGCACACAGCTGCAGCCTTAGATCTTTCCAGGAAACTCCACGCACACAGCTGGGAGCCCTTCTCTCGATCTAGTCTCTTTCTCTCCAGAGATTAAAATAGTTCAGACGTCGTCTCAGACGGTCTGCAACTTGGGGATTAACTTCACGGTTATCCCAGCCCTGACTCTTGTCTTCTAACAACACGGTAGAAAACAATCCTTATACAATATAACCAACCTTACCAACTAGCTAGCTTATGTCAACAGCTAACCTGCGTCTCAGCATCTAAAGGCTGGCTAACTGGCTAACATCTAACTTTTGTAATTACACATATATATAGGTGGCCATGACGGTCGCACCTTTACAAAACTGTGGGCCTCTCCCAACAGTAATCCCCAAAAAACCTAACCACGCACATGGCTAGGTGTACTGTAGGTGTCGCTTGCAGTCACGTCGCCGCTTCCTGCAGGCTCCATGATTTCCGGCGCAGCTTGCGGGTATGGGCGCCTTGTCCTTCGCCTTCAATGCTCTGGTCCGTTGCTCCTCCTTGATCCAAGCAACCATAACTTCTGTACTTAGCCTTAATGAGGGTAGCTGAGCCCTCTACTTCGTCGCTTCATTTATTATGGTAGATGAGCTTTCTATTCAGCCGCATTCATTCTTCTGACGTGCGCGCAAGCTCCGCGAGTTCCAGTACGTACTCTGCGTCGAGCTCATCCATCTGGCACCGTACTGCGCACCGTTTCCTTCTTCCCAAAATTTGGTGTTTATTCAAAATTAGCACTTTCCCTTCAATACTTGTGCTTCTTCCTCAAAATTCGCAGCTCTATCATAGCTGCGGCCTTAGGCTCCAACAGGCCCCTAACACTTACTTATGGCTCGCCCTCGAGCCACTCGCACTAGCGTTTGGTCGCTTTACTTGCGCATCTGCTTTTGCTTGAGTCTCCGCGAATGTTTTCTTCCACTGCGCAATAGCGGAGTCCAATTCATCGACACACTCCACAGCTGTCTGCACCGTTTTTGTAGTGGCTTCTTCTTTAGTTATGCCATCAATCACCTGTTGAGATTCTGCAATTTCTTTGATTTTTGCCTCGACTTGGGCAACGATGTCAGCATACTCATCCATAAATGGCTGAATGCTGTTGGTGAGCTTCTCATCTTCAGTTCTGAGCTTGTGCAGTTGCTGTTGCACTCTGCGCACTTTGCTCATTTTCTTCATTTTTGCTAAGCCTGCTAAGGCCTTAGCTTCTTCAGTCAGAACAGTTAGGGACTGTTCTGCGGCTTGCACCTGTTCCAAAAGACCAACTTTAAAAGGGAGCTTCTCAAGCTCCATCCAAGCGTCCATATCTTGGGTCATTAGGTTCTCGGCTTCCTGTGTTTTATCTTTCATTTGTGTGGAAGCTCTGCTCAGTGCTTCAAATTGTTCCTGCGCATCATCTGTAGATTGCGCAGCAACACGAGCTTCCAGCTCGGCGATCTGGGTTCTATGGCCCTCAGCCATAGCAACTATTTCATGCTCGAGGTTTTCACCCTTCCTCCAATAATTTGAACTTTCTCAACCAGAGGGAGGTCTGGTTGAATCTCGCAAGCCGGCAACTCCTGGGCAATCTCTTCAACTGCGTTTCTTATGCCAATGTCTTGCGCTTCATAAAGTGCGAGCTTCTCGGATATATTCTGATGGATTGCCTTCAGCTCTATCTCCTGCAATTGCAGTCTTTGATTTGCTTGGAAGGTAGAGAGCTCTCTAGCTCTCAGCTCAACAGAAACTTTCTTGTGTACTAGCTGTAGAGTCTCTATAGGAATTAAAGAAAAATTTATTTCAACAGGCCCGACTGCGCTTACCTGTAGTGTAGCTAGTGGATCCGGAAGTGTCATGCTTGTAGGCAGAATGTGCACGATAGTATGCCTTTCTGCAAGTACTTCAACTCGCTCGGTGCTTGTAGCTACTTGTGGCGCCTGCGAAGTAGATGCTGGCGCATGGGTCTGCGCAACTCTTCCTACAAGACCCTTTAATTCCACAAACTGCAGGTCGAGAGCACTTCTGATGTGAGCGTGCACGGTGCGCAGCTCGCGAAATTGCTCTTTCAGATACTGGTCGATCCCCGAGGGAATGGCCTCAGAGGGATGCGACACCTTTTGTTTCTTGGTTGCTGGTTCTGTCGAGCCTTCATCACTTCTTTGCTCGGGGGCTTCCTTGCCCTTATCCTTCTCTTGCGCAGCGGCGGGTGGCATCGCGGATGCGATGTCGGCGGCTTCTCTCCATTCATCCGACCAGGACTTGATAGTTTCTTCAACATCCTCGGTGGTCATCCTGTAAAGGCCTACGGCCCATTCCTCTTGAATGCCGCAGGGGCGGAGGTAAAGTTGGTGCAAGTCGGCAGTAAAGGCCAACTTTCCGTCATATCTTTTCGCTGTCTCCTCACTCAGCCTCGGCATTTCCTGAATGGTATCTCTGAGGAGATAGTAGTATTCACAAAATACAACGCGGTTCATCTTGCGCTTCGCGGGATTAGCAGACTCCCAAAGGTTAACATAGCGGATACCGGCAGGTTCTCCTGCGCGGCGCGGAAGGAACTGAGTGTTCGGGGGCTCCTTCCACCCGACGAGAGCACATAAAATTAAAAGCCAAGAAAAATGGAACAACTGACCGGGGTTATCTTGGACGTTCCGACAGTCTTCCAAGAAAGAATTGAGGAGGAAGAGGGACCAGTTGTACTGTTCTCCCTCTGCAGCTGCGATGGCGAGCTCCACGACAGCTCCAGTAACTTCCTTTGGTCTGCACTTTGTGAGAAGTCTGCCTGCAAGCAGATTTCCTGTAAATCTAAGTGCTTCGTCTTCTACTATGGTGAGGTCATAAGCCCGACCTCCTCTTGTTAAGTTGTATTTCTGCACCAGCTGTGCAGCCAATTTTCTATCCTTGTCTTTCCCCACAAAATGAATATTGGGATCCTTACCAGCTTTAGACAAGCCGGTAATATGGTGAATCAAATCAACATTTAAATCGATTGGCCTCCCCATCCAAAGGTAACCTCCATGAATGCAGGATAGCAGTGTCTTAACAACTGCGTTCACTTCATTGCTACGCCCGAAATGCGGTAGCTTTAATAGGTTCAGGAGTCCAGGCCGCTCAAGATTTGCTGCAAATCCTTTTGGGATGAATTCGTCAACCTTTCTGCTGGGATTATGCACTACCGTCAGATATCAATCTGGCGCGAACTGAGGATAGGTTTTATAGTCTCCCAGGTTGAAATCATAGAACTTGACCAGTGGAAGGTGTCCAAGCAGGGACCCTTCTTGTTGAACACCAGCCGGTAGTGGAGGTAATGGAAGCGGATACTTTGCATTCTTCGGAATATGCACCTCTGGTGCATCGTCTGGACGCGGCGGAATATAATTTACCATGGTGGCCAACGGCTCTGGAACGGGCTCTTCTGGCTGTTGCTGAGATGCTCTCGTGCCCGAAGATTGTCTAGGATCATTATAACCAGGATGTACGTAAGTCGAGGCCGTCACCGGAGTAGTCATGCCGAAATCTAGGCCTCGGCGCAGGAATTGACGAACAACTTCTTCAGTTGACAGGTTCTCCGTCGTGAACCGGTATAGGGAACAAGAACTTGGTCAGAAAAATGGCGGAACAGCGTAGGATATGGACCCTGAAAACAAAGGAAACACTCTGCACAACTCGGCTCTGAAAACAATAACTTAGATTCTCAAACAAGACTATGCAACTCAAGAAAAGTAACCCAAAAATATACAAGTGTGGAGTATTTATAGCTAAGGCGACAGTAAATGCGGGCAAGTGGGGCTACTAGCTGTAGGTGACTGCATGAATTGACAACCCTTCTATCCCCCTCACCTCTGCGGTGCATTTATTGTGATGGACGGGCTCTGACAGCCTTCCGGGAGAAGCTAAAGCTTTCAGCGCATGAGTTAAATGCAAATCTTACGGAGATCAAGCCGAATCTGTCAGAGCGGCTACACTTAAATGGCGGGCTTATCCTTCATTTATTCTCAAACGCGGCTACATAACTGCTGTAATTCAAATTTTTCGGCGGGTCATTTCAACTTAGGTAACTGTGCATAGAGGGGTCCACAACGAGAAATCTTCAAGCGGCAAATTGACACAGGGGACTCCGCAAGAGCGACGGTTCAACGGCCCAGGGAAAACTTCGCAAGAGCGCAGATATAGGCTTGCTCAACACAAATTTTATTCGACATGCGCGGATGTTTCAAGGAACTGCGCGGGAAGCCAGAGATTGATGGTCTCGCGACTTCCGTGTAGACTGATAATGTGATGCCTCTTTCAACTACACTGGACATCTGCATTTCTTTAGCAATATACTAAGTCGACAGGGCGGAGTGGCCGTCGCGATAAAGCTTGAGCTGACTCCCGTTGATCTTTGTAGGTAGCAATTCTCCATTAAGCTTCGCAAGCTGAACTGCTCCTCCTTCGGTTATCTTTGTCACCCGGAAAGGGCCTAACCAATGTACACGAAACTTGCCTGGAAACTTGATGAATTTACTATCATAGAAAAGTAACAAGTCTCCTTCTTCAAAGTGTTTATTCTTAATGTGCCTGTCATGCCAAGCTTTCTGTCTTGCCTTCTGTACCTGTTGATGGAATCCGGCTAAAAGTCCGTCTTCCTCTAAGGCAAGCAATTGTGAAAGTCTTTCACTCATGGTATCCATATCTGCCATCTCTGTAATTTGCGCAATTCTGAGACTGGGAACAATGTACTCCATGGGCATAACTGCTTCTTGTCCATACACCAAACTAAAAGGTGTATGACCTGTTAGTTTCTTGCATGTGGTTCTGTAAGCCCATAATACAGCTGTGACTCTAAGGTCCCAATCATCTCTTTGTTGATTACAGATCTTCGTCAGGGCATTCTCAAGAATTTTATTGAATGCCTCCACCGTGCCATTAGCTTGAGGGTGGTAGGGTGTACTCTTATGGTGACTAATTTGGAATTCCTCAGTAAGGGCCTCTATAGTCTCATTGAGGAAATGTGTACCCTGATCACTCATGAGAATCACTGGACATCCAAACCTAGAGATAATGTTCTAAAAAATGAACTGCGCGGCAGTGGCAGCGTCGCAGTTCTTAACTGGCTTAGCCTCAGCCCATCTGGTGAGGTATTCAGTAGCAGTAATGATGTATCTTGCACCGGTTCTTTTTCCTGGTGGGTTGATAAGTCCCACAAAATCAATGGCCCGTTTATCAAAAGCACGAAGTGTTATCTGAGGTCTTAGCGGCATCTCATCTCTTCTTGAAGGTTTTCCTGTTTGCTGGCACACATCACAACATTTGCAGAATTCCTTAGTATCCTTATGCAATGTCGGCCACCAAAGACCTGCGGCTAAGATCTTCTGAGCAGTCGTCTTTCCTGCGAAATGGCCTCCTGCGGTGCCTGAGTGCGCTTCTGCGATGATAGAGTTCTTTTCATGCGGTAAGATACATCTGCGCAAGACTTCATCGGGGCCCAACTTATAGAGCTGGCCTGCTATCAAAGTGAAGTCTGCGGCTTTGACAACAAGTTGTTTCTTCTGCTGGATTGTAAACTCAACTGGCGCTTGTCCGGTAGTGAGAAACTCAAGGATATCAGAATAATATTCGTCTGCTGCTTGAACAAAAAATAGCTGCGCATCAGGCAGATTGTCCTCCATATTTGTAGGTTCTTCCCCTGACTCGATCCTAGATAAGTGGTCAGGTCCTGCATTCAATCTACCTAGCTTTACAATAACCTCAAAATCATATTCTTGAAAGAGCATTAGCCATCTGCAAATTCTTCCCCCTAACACTGGCTTATTGACCAAGTATTTCAAAGCAGAATGGTCAGTATACATTTTAAAATGCGCGCCCAGTAGGTAGTGTCTGAACTTCTGTAGGGTGTACACCATAGCTAGTCCTTCTCTCTCTGTAGTAGTGTAGTTCTTCTCGGCTGTGGACATCTTTCTGCTAGAGTAAGCAATGGGGTGATCGATACCTCCTTCTCCCGGTTGTGTAAGTACGACCCCCAATGCTATGGAAGAAGCATCGACATGAACATGAAAGGGTTTATTCCAATCTGGGAAAACTAGAATTGGCGCACTGATCATCTTTTCTTTAAGTGTATCCAAGCTCTGTTGGCATTCTTCTGTCCATTGGAATTTTGAATCCTTTTTCAGCAATCTTTCCATAGGTGCTGTGATCTTTGCATAACCTTTGATAAATTTTCTGTAGTATCCTGTATGTCCCAATGTAGTGCGCAATTGTTTTACTGAGTTGGGCGCAGGTAAATTAGCAATGATGGCAACCTTCGCAGGATCCATCAGGAGTCCTTGTCTGCATACAATATGACCCAACAAAATACCAAAAGGAGCACAGAAGATACATTTTTTCAAGTTAAGGGAAATCTGATGCTGTCTACATTTTTCTAACATCATGCGCAGATTCCCCATATGGTTCTTTAGTAAACCAAACACAGTCCAGTCATCAAAATAGACTTCTAAAAACTTATGGATGAATTCTTTAAAAACAGCAACAACGACTCTAGAGAAGATAGCAGGAGCGTTTTTAAGACCAAAGGGCATTACCGTATACTGGAATGATCCCCATTCAGTCGCAAAAGTAGTCTTATGGTGGTCGTCTGGATGGATTCTGATCTGATGGTATCCCGAAAATCCATCAGTGAAGGAGTAAGCCTCTTGTCCTCCAACGTTATCAAGCACTTCATCTGTAAAGGGAGTAGGAAATGGATCATGCGCTGATGCGTCATTGAGTTTGCGCAAGTCCACACAAATTATTATTTCACCTTTTGTATTCTTCTCTTGTACAACCATAGGACTAATCCAATCGCTTTCCTCTACTGGCTCAATAATACCTGCTGCGAGCATTTTGTCAATTTCTTCTTTGACTTTTTCTTTATAGCGCGGGTTCAACCTGTACGGGCGCTGCTTTACTGGCTTGGCGTCTGCTTTCAGAGGTATACGCATCACTCCTAAGTCTCCTAGGATGCCTTTCATTTCTGTGAACTTGGTAGGAAAGATATCCTGGTAGTCACGTAATAAATCTGAAATATGCCCAACAGTCTCATCATCCCAATAATATCCTATAGAAGCAAACTTGGGTTCGGCTTCTGTACCAATATTAATCTTTTTGAGCTTGATGTGTTCTGTAATGGCAGGGATATCAAGCTGAGGACCTTCAACATTGCGTGTCCCTTCTGATTCTGGGATATTGATGTTGCGAGGATCATCCTCCTCTTCTCCAGCGGTGAAATTGTAGCACTCCAGGGCATGTTCTATCTGAACAGCCCAATTTGGTTGGGAATATTCTGGTAATAGACATGGTTCAAATACCTTATTTTTAATACACTTCAGAGCCTGATCAATACTTGGATGCTCTGACTCAAAGCTGAAGGTAAGTTGAAAGCTTTCTATCATAAGAGGCCAACTAATAGTGCCTCTGCACAATTTTGTTTCAGTGTACCAGTTCCTTGGAACTGTGTCCAATGTGTGGATGAATAGGTGAACCCACTCATCTTCCGGAATATTCGACCATTGCTGAATGCATGCTTCAATGTGTGACCTGGGGTCACTCTGTCCCTCATATCTGTGCAACACTTCTGCTGTAGTGTCCTGGAATCTGCACAACACTTCTGCTGTAGTGTCCTAGAATCTGCGCAGTATCAGTCTGCGACAGTCTTTCCATGTGTGAATATTCTCTTTATGCGCACCCCACCATCTTGCGGGTGTAGCGCGCAGTGCTATATCCAATGCTTGTATGCGCTGCTGTTCTGGAAGCTATTGTTCATATGCATGTATGAATTCGCGTATGTTAGTTAAACCATAAAAAATTGGAGTGTCAATCAATTATGTGCCAATCCATCGAATGGATTTAGTCATCATGGCGCAACGTCTTGCAGAAACCTCATGTAAGCGGTTCTGCCAGTTTTCCAATCCTGCATCTGAGTCTGATGTGCACGAGCTATCGCATCGCCAGCTGATATGGCCGTCTGCTGTGGGATTGACATAGTCACTCTGACTAGCAGTCATCTGATACAAAATTTCCATGTGGCGCACTTCTTCTTCTGCCCGAATGGGTTCTATATACCTTGGTCCTTGAATAGGATCAAGCGGTGCAATGACCCTAATCTGGTCATCCTCAAAGGTCATCTGTCTTTTCTTCAAATTAATGACAGCCAAATTATCAAATGCCCAGTCTATACCTAAAAGTGCTGGGTAAGGTCTACTATCATCGAGAATTTTGATTACTTCAAAGTCTGCGGAACTTCTTACTCCCTCGATATCAATAGGTACATTGGGTAATCTGCCCAATGGAGAGACTCGTTGCTGATTCGCGAGTCTTAGTTGGATGGGGGATCTTGTAAGCTGAGGGCTTCCCATCTGTTCCCATGTCTACATAGTGAGAACATTAAATTCTGAGCCCAAATCTAAAATGACTTCGTCCATTTCAAATGCTCCAATCTGCGCTGTGAGCCTCATCTCTTTTCCAGTTCTAGTGCGACTCCCAATCTGGTGAACAGCACGCTACGTCGTGTTCGTCGAAGCAGATTGTTGACATTTATCCAATAGGTGTTGAAGTTCCATAGTTTCTTTTTCATTGCGCAACAACTTTAAGCAGTTCATTAGAAAAGTATGGACACTGCCGAGTGCATCTTCTTCATCGGGCCTTCCAGATGTAGTGGCCTGTTCTTGTACCAGGTTGTCTTGTCTTAGCACTTGCGATCTAATATCATTATGCGAAGTTGCGACAGAACTTGAAGCTCTCGGATCTGAGAAATACTCTTGGGCTTGCTTGAATGCTTCTTTTTGCTTCTGCAGATTAAGTGGGGCTGGTTTAATATTAGCGCGGCGCACCCATTGCGTCGCTTGCTTTCCAGTTCTCGACTCTGGCGCACCAGTGGTTGTTCCACTACGCGTCACGATATTAACTGTAGGGTCTAGTTCCATTTTTTCTGCTCCAATCAATTGAATATTCTGGTTGACCTGTGGCGTCTTTGCTTGCATTTTAGCCATCAACTGAGGGCATTCTTCAATGATATGATCATAAGATTTACAATATCTGCAAAGGGTTGTAGGGTTTTGGCAATCTCTTGCAAAATGACCTTGCGCTCCACAATTATAACAAGTGATCTGTCCTCTTCCGCGACCAAAATTTGTTGTGTGTCCGCGGCCCCTATAATTTCCTGTTCGGCCGTCGCGATTTTGGTCATACTGTGGACCTGCTGCGGGTCCTTGCGCTTCTGATTGTACTCTATAAACATCATGATTTCTTTCTATCATAAGATCATATGCTCTGCAATTGTTCTCATCATGGCCTACTGATTTACAGAAATTACAATATAGATTCTTTGGAGTTTGTACATATTTTTGAAGTAAGTGACATTCTTGTGGTCTATGACCTCTAGTTCTACAGATTTCACACCAAGGCACCTGTGCCTGTGGTAAAGGGTTAGGTGCTCCAGTTGCAATATACTCTATGAAAATGGGACAATGGTCCTTTGAATGACCTTGTGCTTTACATTTTGTACACCATATTGCTTCCTTAACATCCTTGCCTTTCTTAATATCATGCACTTGCAGGGTTAAGTTTGCTAATTGGTTCTGCAACTGCGCAACATCATTGCTTGTTCCAGCAATTGGTGAAGCTTCTAGTTTCATAGCCATCTCTAGAGCTTGTTCCTGAGTAGTGAGATTCTGTTGCATAAGAGGAAGTCTAATGTGTGGAAGCAGTGCAGCAATGAACCATTCCTTATGCTGTTGTGGTGCAAACTCAAAGCTTACTTGATCTATCAAGGCTTTGAATTTCTGGTCAAAGTCCCATACTGATTCTGTAGGTAACTGTTTTATGTCTTTGAGCTCTGTTATACACTGTGATTTTGATTTAGGTTTCTTGAATTCTCTAATCATAGCATTTCTGACATCAGCAAGCGTTCTATTCTGTGCTGCTGAGTATTTCATGAACCAAGTTAAGGCTCTTTCTCTTAATGTGGTTGCTAACTGAACCAGTTTAACAGCATCATCATTAATGTGCTTAATTGTCCAAATGGCTTCACATAGGAACCAATGTTGCTCAGGGTCTTCTATCCCTGTTCCTCTAAAAGTTGGTAGTTTCATGTCATCACCCATCTTTCTTGTGCTAGATTGAGGTGGATGTGCTGTAGCAGTGCTTCTGGGCTGGTTAAACAAAGGTGGCACAGAGGTACTAGAAGTACCGTGTGGGCTACTAGAAGGTGTTACTGCGGGATTATACTGAGCTTCGTCTGGCTTTTGCGGTGTAAAAGGGTAATAAGGGATATGAGCGCTCCCTTGTCTTTCTATGTGGCTTGCTCTAGGAACTTGACTGTCTTCTGGGCTTGACTCAAAAGAATGTTGGTCAAGGCCTACTTTATACCATTTTCCACTACGAGTGCAACCAATAACTTCAGGGTCACTATCAGAATCTGTGGACATTACTTGTCTATGCTATTCATCTGAAGCTATACATAGTTTTTCTTTTTCATACAAAATCATTTTAATCCATAAGTTCAAAGAATTTAAGAACTTACCTCTATGTGCTTGGAAGAAACTCCTCTCAGGTTCATTGAAACTCTTTCTTGTATCCACTGCAAACTCAGTGATGAAACCTTCCAGCAGACTATTCAACCAAAAGTCTACTGCGCGGGACACCGATTTATCTACCCGCTTCAAAATACTGACTAGCTCAGGGGTCCAAGCGACTGGTCGATCAATATGCACAGTGGGTCTAGTATCTGCTAACTTGGCTATCCAAGCATGCAACTCAAGCGGAAATGTGACAAAGAAAATTTCGTGAAGGTCAGTATAGATATACTTCTGCAACCAGTCTTCTGTCTGGAGCCTAGAGCTTTTGTTTTCTTGTTCAACGAACTCTGTAGCCTTTAAATCAAACTAGTCTTCAATTTATTTAGCTGTAGGATTCCAGTAACACATGGGTTAGTTGAGCAACGGAACCCTTTGTTGTCTTCAGCAACACTCTCAAACATCACAGAAATAGCAAGTCTCAGAGTAACAAGTTGCGAGGCAACGGAACCATTTGTTGGCTCCTTCTTTCTCTGGGTTTCGCCTCAATCTCGCGCGTCGCTGAAATAACAAGTCTCACAGTAACAAGTCGCGAGGCAACGGAACCATTTGTTGGCTCAACAACAGGGTTCAAAGCAATGGAAATGAAGTGATCAAGAAGTCATAAGGCAACAGAACCATTTGTTGGCTCAACAACAGGGTTCAAAGCAACGGAAATGAAGTGATCAAGAAGTCATAAGGCAACGGAACCATTTGTTGGCTCAACAACAGGGTTCAAAGCAACGGAAATGAAGTGATCAAGAAGTCATAAGGAAACGGAACCATTTGTTGGCTCAACAACAGGGTTCAAAGCAACGGAAATGAAGTGATCAAGAAGTCATAAGGCAACGGAACCATTTGTTGGCTCAACAACAGGGTTCAAAGCAACGGAAATGAAGTGATCAAGAAGTCATAAGGAAACGGAACCATTTGTTGGATGCTTTTTGGACAAACCCGGGTTTTAATGAAGCGCAGCAATAAAACCCCTTGGCGCACTGGCCCTCTCGGCAACGAGCTGCGCAGCAGCTCGAGGTCTCACCCGAAGTGGCTATGGGGGGGCTAAGGAATCAGATTTCCTTAGCCTAGGCGACGCGGAGACCGCTCTCTTTCTCCTCTTGTGACTCCTCAAAGCAGACTGTTGGTCTCTTCCGCAGACCCTCCTTCGCAACTGCGCGGAATTCTCACTTAGCAGCCTAGCTGCGCGGCCTCTCCGTTCCGGCGCACGGGGTGACTTATCCCCTGCGTTGGCGCTCTATATACCTCTTCTGCCCGTGCGCCCAGCGCAGTAATGCATTTCTCTATCGCTGTGGAGACAACGTTCTACAGATTCTTCGACACTTAACGATTATAGCTATCAAGAAATCTTCGAGAACGTACTCAACATATTCATAAAGATCATACAACATTCATATAAACGCAGATAACACTCAGACATGCATTCCTATGATTATTCCATAACAATAAGACGTAAAGAATTCACCTCCACGGGAAACCACGTCCACGGGAGTGTTTCATATATTAACTCAAGGGAAACTTATACAATAATGCTGCGCACACAGCTGCAGCCTTAGATCTTTCCAGGAAACTCCACGCACACAGCTGGGAGCCCTTCTCTCGATCTAGTCTCTTTCTCTCCAGAGATTACAATAGTTCAAACGTCGTCTCAGACGGTCTGCAAATTGGGGATTAACTTCACGGTTATCCCAGCCCTGACTCTTGTCTTCTAACAACACGGTAGAAAACAATCCTTATACAATATAACCAACCTTACCAACTAGCTAGCTTATCTCAATAGCTAACCTGCGTCTCAGCATCTAAAGGCTGGCTAACTGGCTAACATCTAACTTTTGTAATTACACATATATATAGGTGGCCATGACGGTCGCACCTTTACAAAACTGTGGGCCTCTCCCAACAGTAATCTCCAAAAAACCTAACCACGCACATGGCTAGGTGTACTGTAGGCGCCGCTTGCAGTCACGTCGCCGCTTCCTGCAGGCTCCATGATTTCCGGCGCAGCTTGCGGGTATGGGCGCCTTGTCCTTCACCTTCAATGCTCTGGTTCGTTGCTCCTCCTTGATCCGAGCAACCATAACTTCTGTACTTAGCCTTAATGAGCGTAGCTGAGCCCTCTACTTCGTCGCTTCATTTATTATGGTAGATGAGCTTTCTATTCAGCCGCATTCATTCTTCTGACGTGCACGCGAGCTCCGCGAGTTCCAGTACGTACTCTGCGTCGAGCTCATCCATCTGGCACCGTACTGCGCACCGTTTCCTTCTTCCCAAAATTTGGTGTTTATTCAAAATTAGCACTTTCCCTTCAATACTTGTGCTTCTTCCTCAAAATTCGCAGCTCTATCATAGCTGCGGCCTTAGGCTCCAACACTCCCCCAACCAACAGAGAGAGTCTAAAAAGGAAGATTATCTCCCTGGGTATGAGGACTGTAGACATTAGTAAGGATACCAGAAACCTTGAACCCAATAACCTGGAACTCGGCAGAAAGGAAGCACTGATTCCCATAAAAACCCAAGAGAATAACTTTGTCAGGGTCCCAGAGAATGCCTATCCCTCTAACGAAACCCTTCACGTCAATCCCCATCACTTCACAATTCCTCCAAATATTTTTACATTTCTCCTGCAACTTAAGAACCATGCACTTTGTTTCTTGAAGAAACATGATTGCAGGATTCATCTTCTTTATTTTCTTCCTAAGCGTTTTAGATTTTTGCTAGCCATTAAGCCCCCTTATATTCCAGGATACAATCTTCATTAAAAAAGAAAATATTACAGACCTAGGGCCGCCCTGATAGTAGGGTACTAGCCAGATTCCACCAATTTCAGACCTGTAGTTGCAATCCTTTTCCGATTAGACTTTTGACCCAGCTTCTTGGTGCTCTCTTCATGCTTTCTCTTACAGTCCTTTTGAGATCCAGGACTGATCCCGAGCCGATTGGGTTCTCTGGGTTTTAGAATGGCTTCCTTTAGGAGGATCACCTATTCTTGAGGGACATAACCTTTTTTAGGGTCTCCACACGCTTGTTCAATCCCATCTAGATCTAAGTCTCCAATGTCCATTTATTCAGTTTCCTCGTCCACAACACCCTCGATCACAACCATTATTGTCTCCTCCGATGGCTGTGAGTGAGATCTGGGGGACTCGGCCAAGAGCTCCTAGTTTTGACAGTCTGGTTGTCCTTGGGGAGGATCAAATTTATTTTCCTCCTCCTTCTCTTTTAGCACATCGAAAGAGTTAGACGTCATGATCTTCTTGGCTCCTTCCATGGATTCTTGTTTCCTCCCACCTCACTTTCGGGTCTGCACCTTGGTAAAACCCGGATCCTCACTTACTTCATCCTTTTTAGGGGAGGGTTTAGGGTTATTCATGGGGCAATCCCTAAATAAGTGACCATGCTCATGACATCTATGGCATTAGAACGAGATATGTTCATAATCAATGGTTTGGACCCATTCCTCATCCTCCCACATCATCTTGATAGCTTCAGGCAGTTCCCTCAATAGATCCATGTAAACATAGATCCGGGCATAAGCCGTGTATCTCTGGGCTTTAGTCTGTTCCGAGATTTTGACAAAGGTGCCCAGATTGTTCCCGATATCTTCCAAAATTTTGGCTTCCCAATATTCAGTTGGAAGAGAATAGAGTATTATCCAAACTGGGGCGATCTTGATGTCTTCTTTATCCGAGTAGAAATTTTCTTTCCACGGCCTAAGAAATAAGCTAGAAAAATAAAAGAAATAAGGGCTCCCATCAAGAACCCTATTTCTATCATCTAGATTTAGGAATGTGATCGTGAAGAAACCCTTGGATGATAATTGAAGATCATAATGGCCTTTAGGTTTCCAGGTGGAATTAATCCACCAAATCAGAGATTTCTTAGAGGGTAAAACCCCAACGAACTTCCCAATGAGAGCATGGTCCTGCATCTGCTGAATCTTATCTCTCAACATATTGGATCTGATTACCATCGATGGGATAACCGAAGCTTTGGGTATGCATTGACCCAGCTTAATTCCCACCAAGGGAGTTACAAATCTCGTCTCCTGTGCCTTTTTTCCAAAACCACCCATTCCATCTATAGAGATCGAAATCCCACCTAACTGAAATTCCATATGAGATGAGCCTTGGGGGGTTGAGGGGCTCCCCCCCACAGAAGCAGCCATGATTCTCTGTCAATCCTCCCACCTTTAGAAAGCTCTGAAAATCCTAGCTCCGCTCCCCGTAGCTCTCCCAGGCCTCCGGTACCTACCTTAATGCATTGTTTGTCTCTCAAATGCCTAAAGTTAGACTATGTAGAGTGTGCAAATACAATGTTATTGTTGTTGGTTGTGGAGCATGATATTCCTTATTCAGAGGTCATGTTTCAGCCGTGTCTGTATCCCAGCCCATGATGGGGGGATTTGGGGGCACTTCCCCCCCAAAAATAGTCACCATGGGGGATCCAAGGGGGTGCGGAGACTAGTTTGGGATCCCCCCCTAGCAGGGGTTCTGGTGAAGCACCCCTATAGCGAAAATTTTGAAAAAATTTCCTTGTAAAATGTTGTAATTTCATAGTCATGACTTGGTCAATAATGGGTTATTTATGGGCATGTGGTATTGGGTGTTCCATAGTATTTTCCCGTGGTATTCGCTCTTTAAAAGGAAGGCATTGTAATACGGTTGGGTATTGATGCATTAAAAATATCTCTATGATTGTGTGAGAGATACTGTGAGAAAGTGAAGAGGAAGTTGCAGCGGATGTGCTACAAGTTGTATCCCTTCAGTTGTTGGATGGTATAATAATAAGGACTGACAATTTCTATGTGCACGTAGCCCATCTTGGGTGAGCCACGTTATATTGGTGTCTTTCTTGTAATGTGTTTTATGTGATTTATATTTTCATCTTTTTTATTGTTATTGCTCGACGATCCTATTTTTCTAACAATTGGTATCAGAGCCAAAGTTCTATTTGGCAGATAAACGCGCAGGAAAGAAGGGTTCCTGGTTCGAGTGGGAGCAATGGCGGAAGAAGGAAAGTTTAAGGTTGAGAAATTTAACGACCAAAACTACCAGTTATGGAAGATGTAAATGGAGGACTATCTGTACCAGAAGGATCTATTCCTACTATTGGGAGGAAAAGAAAAATAGTCGGCGAGAATGAAGGATGAAGAATGAGAATTTCTTGAAAGAAAGGCACTGGGAACAATACGGTTGTGCCTAGATTCATCGGTGTCTTTCAATATTTCAAAAGAAGAGACAACATGGGGTCTGATGAGCTCATTGGGTAAGCTGTATGAAAAACCCTCAGCCTCCAACAAGGTATTTATAATGAAGCATTTATTTAATATGAAGATGTCAGAAGGTGGATCTGTTGTTGATCATTTAAATGAATTTAATACGATTACAAATCAACTAAGTTCTGTAAAAGTGAACTATGATGATGAGGTTAGGTCTCTTCTAATATTGCGCTCATTGCTAGAAAGATGGAATTGCTTGGTCATGGCTATAAGTAACTCTATCTCTAGTTCAAACACTTTGAAATTTGATGATGTTGTTGGTGTTATTCTTAGCGAGGAAAGGCGAAGGAAAAGCACAGGTGAGACCTAAGGTAATGCATTGACCATGAAGGGCATGGAAAGACAAAGGGAGAGAGGAAAGATCCTAGGTAATCGCAACAAGTACAGGAAGGGCATATACAAGTCCATATTGGGAAAGATAGAGTGTTGGAACTGTGGAAAGAAAGGACATCTGAAGAAATATTGCAGATCTCTAAAGAAGAAAGGAGATGGACAGCAGGAGACTAGTCAGGAAGCAAATTTAGCAAGTAAAGTATTACAAGATGCTTTGGTTCTTGCATAAGATAATACTAGTGATTACTAGGTAGTAGATGCAGGGGCTTCATGTCATGCTACACCTTATAGGAAATTCTTTCATGATTATGTTCTAGGCGATTTTGGACATTTTTTCTTGGGAGATGATGAACCATGTAAAATTGTTGGAATGGGTAAGGTACGAATAAAGTTAAAGAATGGAGAATGGATGCTAAAATATGTAAGCCATATTCCTGGTATGAAAAGAAATATGATCTCAACAGGGAAATTGGGAGATGGTGGTTTTTTATATATGTTTGGATAAACGTGATGGAATATCACTAAAGGATCAATGGTGATAGCGAAAGGAGACAGGATAGGTACGTTGTATTTATGTCCTCATAATACTGAATGTTATATCTCTTTAGCTTCCATAGGAACATATATAGCATTGTGGCATCATAGGATTGGCCACATGAGTGAGAGGGAGATGCAAATTATCCACTCAAGGAAGTTGTTTCCAGATCTTAAGCAGGTAAGTTTGGAATTCTGTGAGAACTGTGCTTATCACAAACAAAAGAGAGTCAGATTTATCAAGGTTGGGAAACAAAATAACAGTGAAAAGTTAGAGCTTGTACATACAGATGTATGGGGACTGGCTCAGGTACAATCTCTTGGTGGATCTCATTATTATGTTACATTTATTGGTGATGCAACTAGAAAACCTTGGGTTTATTGCATTAGACAAAAATATGATGTGTTTTCTACTTTTAAGAAATGGAAATATTTGGTTGAGAATGAGACATGAAAAAGGTTGAAGTGTCTCAGATCTGATAATGGAGGTGAATAATGCGGAAAGGAGTTTGATATTTATTGTCCATACCATGGGATTCGTAGATAGAAGAAAATATTGGGAACACCACAAGAAAATTATGTGTCAGAAAGGATGAACAAAACAATCATGGAGCGTGCAAGGTGTATGAGATTGCATGCAGGGTTGCCCTTACATTTTTGGGCAAATTTTGTAGATACTCCTATTTACTTAATAAAAAGAGCGTTGATGTAATTGTAACTTCGGAATGTATTTCACCTATGTATATTGTATTCCTATAGAGATGTTATTATTCCTCTATACAGAAGTGTTTGTATTCCTATGGAGATGTTATTATTCCTCTATACGGAAGTGTCGTCATTTATATTGTAAGTGTCGTAACTTATACTTGATGGGTTATTAGACCACCTTGATGGGGTCGGCCCTGTATGAGTCATGTGGGTAAAAGGGTTATTAGACCACCCTAGTGGGGGTTGGCCATGCCATCATTATGTTATGTGGTTAAGTTAAGGCCAACCTAGTAAGGTTATTAGGCAAGTCAAGTTAGTGTATAAATAGAGTGCAGGAGGCACTCTATTTGATCATTCTATTCTCACTCATACACTCATTGGAGAGTGGCGCACATGTGAGGAGGAGGATCAACTGCTAGGAGAATACTATCTCTTGTACTTTGGTTGTATCATTGCTCTTTCTATCTCTGAGGAAGTTGCGGGGTTTTTCACCTTCTTGGTTTTCCCCGGTGAAACTCTGTGTCTCTTGTGTGCTTGCATTATTGTGTCCATGATTGATATGCTGTAGATATGCTGTACATGTTATTCTCTCAGTTAAGATCTTAGATCAGATTGAAATTTATGAAAAACTAACATGGGATCTGAGCTAGCCTGAAAGAAGGCATGGTATGGCATTTATGACAATTGTTGCATTTGCGAAGCTAGGGCTTGATATAGAAAAAACCAGCCATCGTAGAAATTTCGCTATAAATACATTTTGGCAAGGTTTCAGGATCTGAAAATATTATAGGTCTAAGATAAGATCCACATGTACCTTTTGTCCAAAGGAAAACCTCTAATTCGTTGTACTTTGTGATTTATGATCTGTACAATATAGGGTTTCTGCCTCTTCCAGATCTGAGTCATAAACAGGTGACCTAGGAAAAAAGGTCATAACTTGGGCTAGGAAGCTCCAAATGAAATTTCGTAAAAAGTGACAGGTAGGGAATGGACTTTAATTTCTCAGGTAAGTTTTGCAGAGGCCTAAATTGAACCAGTGACATGTGGCACGCCGTACAAGTTCGCTCTCTTGTTTTATCCCATAAACAGGTCATGTTGCGACACTTGGCATAACTCTCTCTCAGAGAATCCATTTGAGGTCAGACCTATGGGGTTGGAAAGATAACAGGTACGGATACCACATGAAGAATTTTTAGACCCTGTAGATCTGAAATTTTGGATTTACTCTAGAAACAGTCAGGTGCATATTTCTGTCAAAACATAATTGGATTTTGAGCACCTTCATTCATGGATCTGGGAATTTAGGGTTTTAGAGAATGTTGGAATTTTTGTATCGGAGACCACAGATGGATTCTCCTCATCAAAATTGAAATTTAGAGACCAAGATCAAATTTTTGGGTTGGGCAGAAGGTCGGGATTGATCAAACCCTAGTTCGGGACTTTGATCGGAAAGGTGAAAAATTAGGGCTTCTGCAAAATTGGGAATATTTGAGATTTGTGACCATAGCTAGAAGCTCCTTGGAAAAATCAAAGTTTAGAGCTTTGGATCAAACTATTTGGTTTGGTGAATCTTCGGGAAACTCAAACCTTAATTCAGGGTCCTCCCCAGTGAATCCGAAAGATTGAAAAGAAAATTTGAGGGGTGAAACTTTGTAGTTTTCAAATTCTGAGTATACCAGGTTGATCAGCTCATCAAGGCGCATCTTTCTATCATTTCATAAGTTTTAAATTCAAAGTTTGAATTTTTAGGGTTTCCCTGACAAACCCTAATCCAGCTCCAGATCTAGTTTCTGCAAATCAAGTGGATTGGGTTAATCCTAGAAGAGAATGGATTGGTCACCTACATAAGTGAAGAAGTTCTTGTTTCAGAGGGAGATGAGGCTAAGGCCTTACATAAGAAGATTACAAGCAATCTCGATAGGTATGACTTATCCAGGTATGTTTCGAGATCTGTTCATGATTAAGTTTATGGTATGTTTGTCTTCATTAAGGTTAGTACAATCTTGATTAACTTTAGACTTACCGTATCACCTTAATAAAAATTATGAATGTAGATATTCAGTGATTAGGGTTTTGACACTTATGAGTGTACTAATGCATTGTGGTGTTGTATGAGGTTGATGTTGTCCGCTAACATGAAAGGTACATCAAGAAAGACAAATCATGTTCTAGTTCAAGAACATATGACCATGGTGACATGAAGACAAAGATTCATCCATTGTCATGGATCACATAGAAGCTCTACTTACGAGGTATGTATAATTTGGTTCTACAATGCTTAACTTATGAGATATGCAGGTTACTAGCACAAGTCATTGAAGAGAACAAGAAGACATTGCTAGACATAACTAGCAAATATGATAACCAGGTATGTTTTTCCTATATCAAGTTAGAATCCTACCTTGTGTTAGGATCTCTTATATAAGTATACATGGCATGATTGATAATGATTATTTATGAAGTTAGAAATATAAGTAATCTAGGGTTTATGCATATTATGTCTCTTACCTTGATTGATGATATGACTAACCATAAGAGTTCTATGGTGAAATATGAATATGCATGAGTAAGAGAAGTCTTCCCTAAAACATTGAATGCTAATGCTTATTATTTGTGCTTGAAATGATCATGACTATACATGTTTAAGATTATTGTGTTTTAATAGTATTGAGATTATACTAATGAATGTATGATTATGTATGAGATCTCGAGGGTAACACAATGATGATACTAGTAAGCATGCATAGTGATCAAGGATGGATATAAAGGACAGGTAATCCAGGAAGCAAAGATCAAGAGGGAGCACACTCTAGTAGTTTCTGCAAGGATGTAGACATTTAGAGGGATTTGACCACTTCTCACAATCCACATTATAATGGAGTTGTGGAAAGGAAGCAAAGACTGAGAGGGAGTAAACCCAACAAACAAACAAAGATAAGTATTTGAATTGTCATTTCTTGTGTTTAAATAACATTGATCAATGATGTATATGCTTATGTTCCTAGACTTAGATTGTGTATTATGCATATTAGAATAATTGCATTAATGAACAGTATACTACTAATATGCATATGTAATGGGTAAGTGGCCTATGGCACTGTACAACATTCCATTGCTACTTATCTAGAATGAAATCTCTTTGATGACATGTTGGGAGTTGTGCACACTCTTAACAATGTTCTGGTAGAGATTGGAAGGCATCTAGAAAGTTACGGGATATGGATAAATGTTGTATTGAAGCATTGGCTAAAATAATTGCATGACTGTATGACATATTTCTTTATGTGTAAGAATTTGTTCTGAAAACTATGAGATGTTTCTAATCATGCAATTTAACTTGTTTTGTAGGAAAGATCGTATACCATCACCTACAAAGGAAGGACTACAACATTTGTTCCAACAACGAAGTTCAATCTATCTATTGAAGATATTGAAGAATCTAAAGTTCCCAAGATACGGGATACAGTAAAAGGATGCAATGGTCAAGAAGTACCCATCGATCATGTTTGTGATGTGGTCCCAAGACCTGAAGGGAAGTTTGTTGTGACTTCCAAGTGGATCTATAACATCAAGCATGCTGCAGATGGTATCATGGATAAATACAAAGCGAGGTTTGTAGCTCGTGGCTTCTCCTAGAAAGAGGGATTAACTATGAAGAGAATTTTACACCTGTAGCCAGGTACACTTCCATCAGATCAGTACTTGCTCTGGATGCAGTGATGAAATGAAAGATACACTAGATGGATATCAAGACAACTTTCTTGAATGGTGTAGTCAAAGAGGAAGTGTATGTGGAGTAGACACTTAGTTTTGAGACATATGACAGGGAGTCATATGTGTGCTTGTTGAAGAAATCCTTGTATGGATTGAAGCAAGCTCCTAGGACTTGGTATGGTAGGATAGATAGCTTTCTATCCAGTTTGGGATTTACCAAGAGTAAAGCAGATTCCAACCTTTACTACAAGGTTGAGGAAGGCAATCCTGTGATACTACTTCTGTATGTGGATGACCTGTTTGTTACAGGTGAGGATGGATTGATTGCTGATACCAAGAGGAAGCTTGTTGCCGAGTTCGAGATGAAGGACTTGGGGATGATGCACTGCTTTCTAGGCATGGAGGTGTGGCAGAGTGTAGATGGAATCTTCCTTGGACAAGGGAGGTATGCAGTAGAGATCCTGAAGAGGTTCGGTATGATGGAATGCAAGGCCATGGCCACACCTATGGCATCGAACCTGAAGCTTCTGTGTGATGCTTCATCTGATCCGGTTGATGTCACTGTGTATCGTCAGATGATTGGGTCCTTGATGTACCTGACGAACACTAGACCAGATATTTGCTTTGCGGTGAACACATTGAGCCAGTTCCTGACGGATCCCAGAGGTGTTCACCTGATTGCTGTAAAGCATATTTTGAGGTACTTGAAGGGTACAATTGTAACATCCCCTCCTATCATACCAGCATGATAGAGAGGATCGTGATACTAAACCGGGCATCTAGCCCCATAAACTTTTAACCAAGCATTCACATAATATAAAAGACATATGGAGTGTGTAATTATAAGAAAAACACAGCGGAAATAATATCAATGACACATCCATAATACATTCACGATACTCATCAAATAAATAAATGCAAAGTTAACACAAAAGAGTACTTATCTTATAACGGTAGTCCCAAGCAACTGGATATGCAACTGCAACGTTCCACCCAACCATAGGCCAGTTGTGCTTATCAACCTCTTGATGCAACTGCCACCCCCGAGCTGGGCATGATTTCTACAAGGAACCAGGGAACAACAGACTCACACATAGCCAAGCATACACCAAGATGAGCCAAGCCAATCTACAATTGGGTTTATCAGGCTGCTAGGAAATGGAAGGAAAGAATTGCTAAGCTAGTGAGCTCAACCACAGAGCTATGGATACCCCTCCCAGATCTATTGAGCTTGGCACTCACAATGCCTACACACCCAACACAAGGAAGTATCCTCTTCACTGCCACACAGTCCCTCAAGCCATACCTTCCTTTCTAGTGTTCTCAGGGTGTGCATAGAAAAGTAGCCAAAGCCCTCTTGATATTCTTGAGAGGTTCCTCCCTTCACTAGGTTTATCAATCCAATTCTGTCCACTACCACTCCAAGTTTCTTGCTCACAGATTCAAATCAAACAGGGATGCAGATAATCAGCTAACTGCAATGGCTGGACAGGAGAAAAATGTTTGTACAGTGATAGACATGAAAATGATTCCCTGAGCTTCAGAAAAACGTGGGAAGGCTAAAAATGAACAATGGAGGTTTGGGAAAACCCCAGGAAGCAGAAATCATTTTTAGGAAAAATGCCCATGGCAATTCTGGGACAAAACGACCTCCATAAAGTCCCAAATCGCAGCCCCTTCTTCCCAGCTACTGTCCAAAACCAAAAATGAGTTTTTGGGCAAGGAAAACCCTGCGTTTTTGATGAAAAACGTGAATGTAACTTCCAGCAGTCTCTATCTGCGTGAGAGAGGAAAGATATATGTTCAGAATGGCTTTTGGGCACCATTCGTGGGTGTTTTTTTTGCCCAAGGAGACAAAACACGATTTTTCCATGTTGATGGCTTGCCCATGCATGAAATTGGATGCCATACCTCTTCATTCCCAAGGCATTAACTGCCTCAACCAATTTCTGGAGAAATGAAATGATTGGGTCCATAACCCAAAATGGGTAGTTGGTAGTTTATGGGTTTTCTCATTGACACATGGATTACACCATTGGCTCAAGGGTTTGAATAATTTCCCTCCCTATTCCTTGTAGAATCATGCCCCCATCTCTTTGTTGCATTGCATAGATAGTTGTGGGTATTTTCATTAAAATTCGTAATTACATGATGTCTTATTTACATTGTGCCTATCTAGCACAAGAACCATAGGCATCTATTTTTAATTGCCGATACATGAAACACTAAATCAATGGTGGGGCCTTGGCCTTGAGCTCCTCACCATGATTAAATTACAATATTTACATGATTTACGATTTAATACAAAGGGGGTCGAAATGGGGACATTACAACAATTGACTATGGGCTCAAGTATGATGTGAATCAAAGATTTAACCTGTAGGTTTATGTTGATTCGAATTGGGTAGGCAATGTTGCAGATAGGAAGAGCACATATGGGTGCTGCTTCAGTATGGGATCAGGTGTGATCTCTTGGTTTAGCAGGAAGAAATCCTGCGTAGCACTAAGTACAGCCAAGGAAGAGTATGTTGCAGCATGTTCGACAAGTTGTGAGGAAGTATGGCTCCGGAAGCTACTATCTATGCTATTTGATCTCCCGTTGGAGGCTACTGGTATCTTTTGTGACAACCAGAGTTGTGTGAAGCTGTATGAGAACCCAGTGTTCCACGACAGGTTGAAGCACATTGAGATCAAATATCATTATATCAAGTATATGGTACAGAGAGGAGCAGTGAAGCTCCTATATGTTGCGACGGATGGGCAGATTGCAGATGTGTTGACGAAACCACTAGCCAGAGTGAAGTTTGAGTACTTCAGAGAGAGGCTTGGTGTTCTTGAGATTGACGACACTTCGAGGAAGAAGTGATGGACACATTTGCAGGAGCCATTCCAAGCATGGTGAGAGGAGGATCCTTCCCATGGCTATGGATGTAAGTGCTGGATGATGAGCATCAGGATGATGCTCCAGTTATTGCTCTGTATATGCATCAGTTGGATGCTTTGATCAGTTTGATCATATATTTGTTTATGCATCAGTTGGATGCTTTGATCAATTTGATCATATATTTGTATATGCATCATGTTGGATGCTTGATATGATCAGGTGGATCATGTATTTTTTGTATATGTATCAGGTGGATGCATTGTATGATCAGGTAGATCATGTACTTATGTATGTATTAGGTGGATACATTGTATGATCAGGTAGATCATGTATATATCAGGTAGATACATTATATGATCAGGTGGATCATGTAGTTGTATGTGTATCAGGTGGATACATTGTATGATCAGGTAGATTATGTATGATGATATGTATCAGGAAGATATTGTGTATGAATCAGGTGGATGCATTGTATGACCATGACGATCATGGATGATGAGCTTCAAGATGTTGCTCCAGATGACATGCATCAGGACGACGTAGTGATGATGATCAAGATGATCATGTGTAGATCAGGATGATGTATAGTGAGTATCAGGTTGATACTCTGTGGCCGTGGAACAGGTTGTGCAGATAAGCATATAATCCAGCCCTGGGAGGTTTGCAGATAGTCTTTCGAGGTTTTTCCTATGGCATGTACTGTGGCCCTGGGATATCTGGAAAACTCTCTTTCGAGTTTTTGCTTTGGGAGGACATATAATCCGGCCCTGAGAGATTTGTAGATAGTATTTTGAGGTCGTTCCTATGGAATGTAATCTGGCCCTGGGATATCTGGTAGATGCTCTTTCGAGGTTTTGTCCTATGGCATATGATCCGGCCCTGGGAGATCCGATAGGTTGAGCTGTGTGCTCGTAATCAATCATGGGATGCTCTTTCAAGGTTTTGCCATGGTCACATGTAATATGCCTTGGAGATCCGGACAGGTTGTGCTAGTCACGTAAAAGGCCTCGGATTCTCTTTAGATTTCTTGCTAGTCAAGACACTCTTTTAAGGTTTTGTGACAGTCACGTATAATACGGCCCTAGGAGATTCGACAGGTAGAGCAATGTGCTCGTAACAACCTGGATGCTCTTGTGAGGTTTTATGACGCACGTAATAAGTCCTGAGGATTTCACAGTATGGCCAGTGATGATGAAGACCTGCAGGTGGTGGGCCTACATGCAGTATGAAAAAGGACTGGCTCTGTAGAACTTCCTATGACGAGTAGATCGGAGATTGATTGAGATAGCAGCAGCAGTGACGATGACGGTGATTCGATGTTGATGATCCAGAGAAGAAGACTTGTGCTAGAAGATCTATGTCGATAAATACCTTCCTAGTTAAGAGGGAGTGTTGATGTAATTGTAACTTCGCAATGTATTTCACCTATGTATATTGTATTCATATAGAGATGTTATTATTCCTCTATACGGAAGTGTTTGTATTCCTATAGAGATGTTATTATTCCTCTATACGGAAGTGTCGTTATTTATATTGTAAGTGTCGTAACTTATACTTGATGGGTTATTAGACCACCTTGATGGGGTCGGCCCTATATGATTCATGTGGGTAAAAGGGTTATTAGACCACCCTAGTGGGGATCGGCCCTGTCAGCATTATGTTATGTGGTTAAGTTAAGGCAGACCTAGTAAGGTTATTAGGAAAGTCAAGTTAGTGTATAAATAGAGTGCGGGAGGCACTATATTTAATCATTCTATTCTCACTCACACACTCATTGGAGAGTGGTGCACATGTGAGGAGGAGGATCAACTGCTAGGAGAAGACTATCTCTTGTACGTTTGTTGTATCATTGCTCTTTCTATCTCTGAGGAAGTTGCGGGGTTTTTCACCTTCTTGGTTTTCCCCGGTGAAACTCTGTGTCTCTTGTGTGCTTGCATTATTGTGTCCATGATTGATATGCTGTAGATATGTTGTACATGTTATTCTCTCAGTTAAGATCTTAGATCAGATTGAAAATTCTGAAAAACTAACAAAGAGGGCCTTCAAGTGCTTTGGATTGTCATATTCCAAAGGAGGCATGGGAAGGTAAAAAGGTAAACTACTCTTTTTTCTGAGAACTTTTGGTTGTGAAGCATTTTTCCATATTGATAAAGAAAATAGAACAAAGCTTGAGGCTAAATTCAAGAAATGTACGTCGATTGGATATGGGGTTGATGATTTTGGTTATCGCTTATGTGATTATGAAAATAAAAAAAACATTAGGAGTAGAGATGTGGTATTTAATGAAAAGGTAATGTATAAATATCAGTTGCAGAGAAAGAAACAGGAAAAAGAAAACACAAAGTACACAGTGTTTGATGAAATCAAAGAAAATGAAGTTCCAAAGGTACTGAAAAATGAAGAACAACAACAGGTACCTCAAACTCCTGCAAGTGTTAGAATATCTACGAGGATAAGTAGATCCCTTGAACGATTCTCTCCTTCATTGCATTATTTATTGATGAGTGATTCTAGTGAAACAGAATGTTATGAAGAAGCAATGCAGATAGAAACTAGAAAGAAGTGGGAGCAAGGCATGAATGAGGAGATGGACTCATTGGTAAGAAACCAGACTTGGGATTTGGTTTAGTTTCCTGCTAGTAAAAGAGCATTGCAGAATAAACGGGTTTACAGGTTGAAGGAAGAAGATGGAGGAAAGAAGTGGTATAAGGCTAGACTTGTTGTAAAGGGGTTTGCACAGAAGAAAAGTATATATTTTGATGAAATATTTTCTCCTGTTGTTAAAATGACTTCAATTAGAACTATTTTAAGTCTAGTGGCGATAGACAATTTGCATATTGAAGAGTTAGATGTAAAAACAAGCTTTCTCCATGGGGATTTGGAGGAAGAGATTTATCTGCAGCAGCCATAGGGGTATGAGGTCAAAGGGAAGGAGAATTTGGTATGCAAGTTGAAGAAGAGTATGTATGGCCTGAAGCAAGATCCAAGGAAATGGTATTTAAAATTTGACAGGTTTATGATAGAACAAGGTTATAGTAGATGTCATTATAACCACTGTGTTTATTTCAAGAGGCTAGATAACGAAAGATATATTATCTTGTTATTGTCTGTGGACTACACGCTTGTTGCAGGGTCTAACATGCGGAATATAAATGTGCTCAGAAGGAAGTTAGATAATTCATTTGCGATGAAGGATTTGGGTGCTGCAAAGAAAATCCTTGGTATGAGAATAACAAGAGACAGGAAAAATCGTAAATTGACATTATCTCAAGGTGTGTACATACAAAAGGTGTTGGAGAGGTTTAGAATGCAAAACCAGTTAGTCACCATTTTCCAGCCATTTCAAACTAAGTAAGGAGATGTGTCCCGAGACGCAGGAAGAGATAGACTACATGTCCAGGGTTCCCTATTCATCAGCAGTTGGCATCTTGATGTATGCCATGGTGTGCACAAGACCAGATATTGCACATGCAGTGGGAGTTGTGAGTAGGTGTTAACACCCAAAAAGTGCTCACTAGCTTATTCCCTTATTCACATGACCCATTTGTCCGCTTTTCCACCATCTGAGCCTCTGAAGCCAACAAAAGGTCACCAAAAGACCTTAGTACACCCCTTTTTCCCACTCAAAAAGATTATTTTTCCTAAAAAAGCATAAAAAACCCTCAACAAGGGTCCAAATTCCCAAAAATATTAAAAAGGGAATAAAAATATTAATTTTATTCAAAAAAGGAAAAAAGGAGGGAAAAGTACCTAAACCATGTTGGTCAATACCATTGGTTTCCACAAAACCACAAATGGTATTCCCCACCACCAAAACCTATAAAAAGGTGGTAGGGGCTCCTCATTTCACATCCATCCATATTCCTATCCTCATGCTGCCAAAATCTCCCTTGAGTTTTTGGCCATTGTAGCAACCTTGGAGAAAGGACCCATTGGAGATTGGAGCTGCTCACCATTGGAGCTATTCAACAACCTTCATCACTTGGAGGTATTGTTATTGCAAGCACTTGCTTGCCCCCATTTTTCAATACAAAATTATTTCTTATGTTTCTTGTTCTTGTTTTTTAATTCAAAATGCACATGCTAGTTTAGTTTATTGTTATTTATTTCTATTGAAACTGCTGCTACTAGTTAGCAGGTGCCCATAGCACTAAGCTTGGTTGCAAAACCAAGCCAACAGTTTTTGGCGACTCCGCTGCTTTTGAATCTTTAGAGCTCCCTTTTGCTTTAGATCTTAGTTTTTGATAGTATTAGTTAGTTTAATTCATAGATCTGCCACCCTAGACAGCAGATCCATTTCTGTTCTAGGTCTTGGCCCATTTTTTATCCATTAACAGCCCGAAATTCTCAATTTTTGAGTTCATTTTTCGGCGTCCGCGTACGGCTTTCGCCTCGCGGATTTTTGCCCAACAGTCGCGCGGCTCATCGCGACTGCGCGGCCTTTTTCCGCGCGGTTCACCACGGCTTCGCGGCCATTTAGCGCGCTGCACATCGCGGCTTCGCGGACCTTTTCCGCGCTGCACATCGCAACTGTGTGACGAAATCCCGCGTTGCACATCGCGGCTTCGCGGTCAAAACCCGCGCTGCCCATCGCGACTGTGCGACAGAAACCCGCGCGGTCCATCGCGACTGTTCTGTCAAAACCCGCGATGCCAATTTTTTCATTCGGCCGATTCGTTTAAAAAATTAATTTTTTGCTGTATTATCTGCCCACTTAGCTATTTTTACAGTATCAAAAATTCCGGCATTGTTTACAGCCATAGAAAAATTTTACTATTTAGAATGCACCTTTGAAAGAAGTCTTTTTAAAAATTTTCAGAAATTGAAAGAAGGATCTATTTGCATTTTATCTAGATTAAAAAAATTTGCTGTTTGCTTCTTTAATATTTTGCCCATAGCAATTTTTGAAAAAGAAATCCATTTATTTCTTAAAGAAGTCATATTATTTGCTTTCCTATTTCAAAAGATCCTTTGTTTTTTGAATAGTCTTTGCAAAGCAATTAATTTCCATTTATCGAAAAAGTCATATTATTTGCTTTTATATTTCAAAAGATCCTTTGTTTTTTGAATACTTAGCATTTACTTTTTCAATTTCAGTTTAAATACCACACGTGCACCCAATCAAACACATAATTTAAACTGAGCCTTAAAACGAACCCTAACTTCAACAAACTTTTAACCCCACTTGGGGAACACTAAAAGAACTTTGTAGCTAGGTAGTATTGAGGGGATAGGTGTTCCAATAACACACCTCAGTTCTTACATTTGAGACATAGAAGTTGTCCATTAGGGAGCTAAAATCTCCTAGTACTTTTTGGCACGGTCACAACCGGTTTATGGGAAGGCCTCTCCCCTAGGAGAGTTGAAGTCGCGAGGATGGTTCCGGAAGCCTGAGTGGAATACCGAAATCCATTCAGTAACCGAAGGGCTACCATTCGCAGTTCTCGGGATATCCCTGTATGGGGGTATTGCGATAAAGGACCAAACGACAGATTTACCTTTTCTCGACGTGTCATGAACGGAGTATCCTAGTAGCCATTCTTTAGGATTGATTACCCGGTGTCCCTCCCGGTAGGGGGATATCTAGCCGTTGACTCAACACTCATATTGTCTGATTTGGATTTCATCACCTTGCAGAGAATATCGTTTGTTGATTCACAATACTTTTAGTTAGGTGTTTGCATGATTCAACCCACCTTTGGTCTAGTTACACCTATTTTTTCTAGAAGCTGTTTGCATGTTGGTACTCTGACCATTTTTTGCATCCCTCCACTTATTATAGCACAGCTGCTATAATAAGTGCCTTTTTGAGGTTGATTTTTTTTGGCCTGAGAGCCTTCATTTTCACTCCCCTTCTTGCACCCTTGGTTGCATTAGGGTTTTGAGTTTTTTATACATTACCATTTTTTCACATAATATTTTTCCACAAAAAGCTTATTTCTCACCATTGAGAATTTTAGACGCTCTCGTCGTCTACAGGGAGAACTCCCAGAGTTCAGTCTACTTGGCTCTCCACATCACCGACGTAGAGCCTTATCCCTTGACTCGACACATCGTCGGTCAACCATACGGTCATCCGATTCTGAAACACCTCACTTCACTTCTGATTCTGAGGCAGAATCCGAAAACCCCACTGCGTTATTCCCAACCAACCTTATGGCTGGAACACCTTTTGACCCACTTTTTACCAGCACCATAGGAGAGACGTCTACAGACCCTTCTACTGCGGTGCCATCCATGGCAACACCCACCCCCCTAGGTATGCCTAATATGGGAAACACTCCACCCTTAGGAATGCCCAACACAGGGCCACCTCCTGTTATAGGAATCCCCAACCCAGGGCCACCACCTGTTATGGGTATGCCCAACCTAGGGGTCACACCTCCTCTGATTCCCACAACCCAGATTCCAGGAATCACCACTACTATTCCTAACCCAAGTGTAACCCATGTTTCACTTGGAAGCGCTGGCCCATACCATACCACACCTATTGGAGGACACATACCTTCAATACCTAGCATACCTTTAGGCGCTACTGGACCCCTACATCATACCACCATGACTAGGCATGTCCCAGTCCCAGTCACTACATCCGCTAGCTTACCGTACATGGCAAGTCTGAATTTTCTAGACTTAGCCAGGCTCACCAATGGTCCTATCAGACATGACCCTACGTGGCCTCATATGCCCACCAAACTCCCCTCCGACATCCCTAAGTTTGAGGGCAAGGCAGGTGAGGACCCCCATAACCATATCATGTCCTTCCATCTATGGTGTTTCTCCAACTCCATAGTGGATGACTCTGTTCGCCTCCGTCTGTTACAGCGCACTTTCACTGGCTCTGCAGCTAAGTGGTATATCGAGCAGCCCCATGGGACGCATGCCACCTTTACCTCCCTTGCCTCGACCTTCCTGCAGTTCTTCCAGTTACCTGTCCGCTATGATGCGGGAGTTGAGATCCTACTGTCTTGCAGATAGAACACGGCCACCCACATCACTGACCACATTCATGAGTGGCGTCGACGCCGAAGCCTCTGCAAAATCAAATTAGACGACCGTATCTTCCTAGATTGGTTTCTAAAATCCCTCCTCCCTCTCATTGCGAAGGATGTGGCATCCGAACGACCCCAGTCTGAAGAAGAGGCCATCCTCAAAGCCCAACAGTTTGATCTCATTTACGCCCAGTCGGGTTATCTGTATACCATTATACCAGACGCCCCTTGTGGCGAGTCATCCCAACATGATGCACCGGGGGCATCCCATGCCGCTGATGGCATCATTGGTCGTATGGCCTCGCAACCCCAACCCTTTTCCATTGCACATCCTAGCCATGGTCCCGACCTTTCGCGGGCTACATCTCAATCTGGAGCAACCAGTTCATATGCTCCCATGGCACATCACCACCATACCCACGGACCTTCATGTCCACCTCAGTGCTTTGGTCATGCACCACCAGCATATGCCCCCCCAGCCGCACCTCAACCAGTGTACTACCCACAGCTAGCTGCGACAACTAACCCAACACCTCCAATAGCTCAGGGTTACCAACAACCCCAGCAGGTATCTGGTCCACTTCCAACCCCATCGGTGTATTATCCACCACAACCTGCTCCCGCACCTGCGGTGAACCAAAATCCTCCCACTGCTCAAGGGCAAGTGTACACACAGCACAACTAGCCCCAGCACCAAAACAACCAGCGCAACCAAGGTGCGCAACAGAACCGTGGTAGAGTACGTAACCACGGTAATAACCAACAACATCAGCAAGGTCCTCCACCTCCCAATCCTCCGCAAAATAACAATGCTGCTCCTCCCAACCGCAATCCAGATCGGAATCCAAAGCAGCCTAGAAATAATAACCTCAGAACAAACCACCCTTGTTCTATCTGCGGGGTCTATGGTCATTACACACATTCTTTCCCACATTTGGAGCGAGCTCGGCAACTCTGGACCGACGATGCCCATCGTCAAGGGCAAGCGGCTCCTCAGCCGCCACCCAACCCTCCACCACCTCAACATCAACCTTTGGTGCTGCAAAACCCCTTTCCAAACCAGGGTGTAGTGAACACTCAGCCGTTAGCTCCCCCTCAGGGAAACGTGCCACCACAACAGATCACTTATGCAGCCCTTGATCAACCCATGTTCGATTTAGGTACTCACCATTTGTTGATGATGTCAACTGCCGATGCCAAGCTCCAAACCCGTCGGAACCAATATGGCTCCACCTCTGAAGCCCCTCCCGCCGACAAAAACACTAACGTTAATCCCACAGATCAAACGTTGCGTATACCTCCGGCTCCACTCGATGGCGCTCCCAAAGCACCTTGCTTCCCACTTCGTCGCATCAACAGTAATCCCAATGCTCGGGCTGCGTCGAATTACAACATCGTAGACGACTTAGCCCAGTATCCTGCAGCCATGTCTGCTTTAGAAGTCTTAAAAAACTGTCCTTCACAGCGCAAGACTTTACTCTCTGCCATTGGCGCCATTGACCCCAATGATTCACAACTGATCGCATTCGATTCAGACCAATCCGAACCACGACTTCCTTCCAGTTTAGCATTCCAAGTTTCCATTTCTGTTCGGAATCTTGTCATCCATCGGTGCATTATCGATGAAGGGGCCTCTACATGCGTCATGTCCACATTCGTTTGGCAGAATTTGGGATCTCCCACTCTCCAGCAGTCCACCATTGCGTTGCGAGCCTATGACGGCCGTTCGGCACAACCCCAGGGTCTCTTACCTAATGTCCCCGTCCAGCTCACGGGTAAAACCGTACTCATTGACATTGAGGTCATCAATGCCCAACTCGACTATAACCATTTACTTGGCCGTAGTTACATGTATGCCATGCGGGCTGTTGCCTCATTCGTTTTTCGTACCATGCAGTTCCCCCATGAGGGACGCGTTGTCAAGGTCGACCAACTCACTTATTACGATCCCAAGGCCCCCACCGCACCTGAAAATGTTCTCCCTATGGTTGAAAAACCTGTTTGTGGTGCAAATACCTCATTCGTTTCCTCAGTGGGACCCGGACTGTACTCCGACGCGCCGATGACTTCTACATTCCATGCCATTCCACCACTGTCACCGGAGACCCACGTCGCTAACCTCTGCACTCTTTCACAAACACCCGGTAATCAACCCTCCTTGTTACCCAAACCACCATTGGTCCCTAGTCACATTGGAGTCACACCCATCCACACAATCCCCTTTCTATTTCCTCCTTCGGGTGTAGTAAGCGCCCCGGTTATGGCTACCCTTAGTCTCCCTGGGTTAACATTGGGATTACCCGTGTGGTATATTACGCCTCCTGTTCCCTCGCCGACACCAAATGTCATCCTGCAACCGATACAACCCATTGTCACTTCTACCCAACCACCTCCCGGTATCACTACTCCTTCGTCATCGACGAATCCCCCTCCACTCATCAGGCCCACTGGGGGCAGAGGCCCACAACCATACACTGTGGTACCCCCACCCAAGGCAGTTAAACCTCCCCCCGTGTTTCGTGCTCCTCCCAAATGCTCGTTGTGTGATGAGTTAGGCCATCCAACCCATCAGTGTCCACAGTTACCTGCATTACAGGAACACATGCAAATGTTGGACGACGACCCCAACATCCCAGTGGTCAAACTCGATCCAAACCCCATGCCTCGTGACAAATCACTGCGTACCAATCACCCTTGTGCGATATGCGATATTTACGACCACTACTCACATAACTGTCCTGACATCCCAGATTACAGAGCATCTCTCTACGAGATGAACAATTTGGACCTTGAGACGGCACCCCCTACTATCGAGGAGATCTACCCTCCCGCATCATCCTCATCCGGAGAGATTAACACCATCTACATGATCTCTTCGACTACCACTACCTCATCACTTGACTTGACCACCCAAAGCTCCCGCAATGATGAAGAGATTCTAGAGGCTCCTACTGCCCTTAATTATCCCTGGGAATACATACACCTTCGTCCATACTTCCTCCCGGAAGAGACTTCATCCACCACCGCTACCCAATCCGCGGTTGAGTCCAAAGATGTCCTTCCTGTTAAAGTCGACTGGTTGAAGGATCCTATTCCTACTCCTGATGCCTCTGAGGAAAATAACATGGCCGATATTTCTCCCGTCATCCACATTGACATCTCTGACCCACCTGGTGCCCTTCATACCATTACATTAGGAGCCTCCCACAGTGAGCATGAGATCGGAGAATACCAACAACTGTTCCAAGAATTCACTGATGTCTTTACTTGGTCAGATACCGAAATGCCTGGCCTTGACCCCGCCATCTATACGATCTCCACTGGATACCCCTCTGTCCGGTCGGCCCCTTCCATTGATCCCGTTCACACACATGTTCCACTCTGCTACGTCGGTTTCGCCGATGGTGCAAGCCGTTGGTCCCCCAATATGGCCTCCGCAGCTTGGGTAATATATTCCCCTTCACATGAGTTGATCCACATCGACGGAGTGTGTTTGGGTGCCGCTACCAACAACCAGGATGAATATGATGCCGTGACCGGTCTCCTGGCCGCAGCTCTCCAAATGAGCATACGTCACCTTAACGTTTTCTTGGACTCACAACTCCTTGTTTCCCAACTCAACAACGATTACCAGGTACGTGATCCCTATCTTTTCAGAAAATTCCTGCGCACTAAACAAATGGTTAGACAGTTTGAATCCATTTCATTCACACATGTCCCAAGAAACCTCAATAGTGTAGCAGACCATATGGCCAACAATGTACTTGACTGGCACACCAATCGCATCATACCATAAACAAATAATGCATCCACGTGCATAACATGTGCCTCCACGGGCATATACCAAAACAAAATGTGCATCCACATGCATAACATGTGCCTCCACGGGCATACAGAAAATCAAACATGCCTCCACGGGCGAACGAAAAGACAACAAGTGCATCCACGTGCATACACGACTATATACCAACATCAAATATATACATATATATACATCATCGTATAGTCAGAACATGTCATAGGTGCCCTCAGCACCCAATATACAAAAAATACATCAGCCGTACAAAAAGAGCTTCCCCATATGCTCATCAGCATTTGGGGGCAAATACATATCATCTATTCATGAGGGTTCCTGGGCTCCTCTGGCGCCTCCTCCGCTGGCCCCGCCGGATCATGGCGAGCCCGAACTCTCCGCTCTGCTGGCCCCGCTGGATCATCCCGTAGACGGATCCTCCTCTCAGCCGGCCCTGCCGGGTCATCCCGAACACCATCCCTGTGCTCGGCCACAAAAACCGCTGTCCTCAACAGGAGCGACCGCCACTCAGGCGGCGCATCAAAGCAATGCTCCACGACGTCCCGGTCCAGGTATCTCCAGCCATCCTCGGGGAGTCCAGCTAGAATCATGTCGAATGTCTGTCTGACACCCTCTATGGCATCATCTCGAGGGCCAACCCCTCGCCCACGAGCCGCAAATCCTCCACCACGTGGAGGTGGTACCGCTGCAGGTGGTTGAGCGACCACCATTGCCCGCCCCCGACGAGCCACGTAGTCGGCCGGTGGTACAGGCCCAACATCTGCACAATGCAAATAAACCATCATATACACATCTAACTATAATCATAAACAAATCACATGATATAGTATAAAACAAACCACAAAACATACCGTCTAAACCCCAGGCCTGTCCCTGGGCTCGAGGCATCTCTGGGTCGCCTCGGTAGTCCATGCCAGCATATGGGTAATCCTCAATCACCGGGGGCATCTGCTCCCACTGCTCATATACCTCCTCCGTAAAAAACCCGCGGACACCACCACCACCACAAGGCATCATATGCCCCCACCGCACCATGCGCGGCTCACTCACCAGACCATCACGAATGGGCACCCGTGGTCGCAAGGTCGGCACCCGCTCGAAGAAAAAAAAACATAGAAAGGAGGCATAACAGAACTCTCCTCCCTCTCGATAGCACTTGTCCAGATCTCTCCGGACACCAGTTAGAAACATCTGAGCCCATGCATAATACGTCCCTCGAAGCACAGAGTCCACCATCATCGTTTGTCCCCCTAACAAACGATGTGGCGCTGCAGCACCCAGCACTTGCAGCACACCTGCCCCAACAGCCCTCATGTCCCACTTCCGTAGTGATCGAAGACTCAAGGCACTGTTATGCAAAATGGCCCCATCAACACAAAAGGTCTGCAACAAATCCTCCATATCAACACCTGGAGGGATCCTCGACAGAAGATCTCCCACCTCCCCCAAACGAGGCAACCCAGTCAGAAAATATACGTCTGTGAGGGTGATCTCCAACCTCTGTCCCCCAATCATAAAAGCACCCTCCGCGGGCACCCACCAACTCACCAACTTGTTCAGGAGCCGTCTCACTGAACGCATTGGTGGGATCTGAGTGAACTTCAAAAGTCCACTCACCGCTAGAGTCTGCCGGACCCCCGGATCAGTATGAATCTTCTCCATCAGATCATCATCTATCTCCCGCTCTCGCCATGACGTCAACGGTCTCCTCAACATCCTGCCAAAAAACAGAAGAAATTTTTAGACCCAACAAAAAACTTTTGCAAAAAATACCATCGCGGCTTTTCCATCAAAAGCCGCGATGATCATCGCGGCCTCCATTCAAGAACCCACGATGAAAATCGCAGATATTTGCCAAACAGTCGCGATGAACATCGCGACTATCTCCCATGAACTCGCGATGAACATCGCGGGTTCCAACCTCACAGTCACGATGAACATCACGACTGTCAGCCTAAAACCCGCGTGGTTCATCGCGGGAAGAGACCCGAAACCCGCGATATTCCACGTTGGAAGGTCAACGTGGAATTTCACGGCCTTCGGGGGCCCGCCGCCAAACAAAAAAGACATAATTGAAAAGGCTAAGGCAAATAGGGTTACCTGAAACTCGCAGAATCGAAAACCAATGGTCAAATCTCCCAGAAATCGAGAAAGAGCTCTGACTGCTCTGCCAAACTCGCACGTATCAATGACACGTCATATGGGCCCCATGCCCTATTTATAGAAATTCCACCATTTTTCAAACCGCCATTTCGGTCTCATACGACGTCCGTTTCTCAAACCGTTGGTACCATTGGAATTAGCACAGCGAGAACTTCATGATAGATCTTTCCTTTTCCTGTTTTCATCAGGTCCATTTTTTGACCATTTTTTGGGTGCCCTCGTCGCCTCGATTTGCGTGCCGCATCGGCCGTCGTCCATTTTGGACAAGTCTTATATTGCCGGATTCAGTTTTCTGCGCTCGTGATGATGCTTGAGATCATTTCTCGCTCTCACGTCCAGATTTTTCGGGCATTTTTCTACGCCCCCTTGTCGCCTCGGTTCGCGTGCCACATCGACCGTTATCCATTTTCAACGAGTCTTATATCGCCTGATTCAGTTTTCCGTGCTCGTGATGATGCTTGAGATCATTTCTCACTCTCACGCCCCGATTTTTAGGGCATTTTTCCATGCCCCCTTGTCGCCTCGATTTGCGTGCCACATTGGCCGCTCTCCATTTTCGACAATCTTTATATCGCCAGATTCATTCTTCCGCGCTTGTGACAATGCTTGAGATCATTTCTCGCTCTCACGCCCATACTTTTCGGCCACTTTTCCAAAATGCCCTCTCATTACCTCGGTTTGCGTGCCACAATGGCCGTCGCCCCTTTTTGACAATCATTATGTCACCGGATCCAGTTTTCCACACTCATGATGGTGCTTGAGACCTTTTCTCGCCCTCATCTTTCCCTCTTTGTTCGGTATAATTTTATCCCTTTTTCGGGCCGAGCAATCCCTTTTACGAAAAAGGCACTGAGGGAGTTTATTTTAAGCTCTTTTCTGACTCCTAAAACAATGAAAAGATCGTCGAGCAACCTTGCTTCCTTTCATGCTCGCTAAACGTATCTGAAAGGGCGTCTACCTAGTATAAGTTTACCCCTTTTCTGGACCTTGTAGACTAATTACGAAAAAGGTATACTCTAGTCACATCGGCTAGAAGAGTTCTCCATCTGCATCATTTTATGCTTTTTCGGGCTTTGGAGACTAACTTACGAAAAAGAAACACCAATGGAGTCCACTTACCGCTTTCAGACTCTCTAAAAATGAAAGCGACCACGAGCAATCACCATCCCGGGCTCGTAAAACCAACAGGACAGTAGTCACAACCACTACAGAGTCTCCTTATCGCTTTTAGACTCCTTAAAAATGAAAGCACCAATGAGCACGAACAGTCCTGGGCTCACAAATCCACAGGACAATACCATTTCAGAGCACACTTTTATCCCTTCTTGGAGCTCATTAAAACTACGAAGAAGGACCCAATGGTGCTTCTCGGTGCCACAACAGATCACGTCTACTCATATAGCAGCTTCCCCATTTTGGTCGCCTTTGTTCAGAGTATTCTGCAGTATGTCACCCTGAGAATCCCTCGACAACACCCATCAACTTGACCCCCCCCCAGAGTCAATACATACCTTTCAGTCCCTAAAAGCTATGATCCCCACACCTATAAGTCAGTTCCCTACGCTGCCAGGTCAACCATGTCATCATGCTCTGACAAAGGAAGTTTGAGTCTACCCACTATATGACCCCAGTTACTTCCCATCCCCACAAGTATGTCAGTCCTACCATCAGTACTACCACACTTCAGTTCTACACCTCGCGCTCCTATCAAGGAAACATCATTGCCTTGTTAGTTGCTGGTCTCCCTCTGTCGACGACAACCAAATTTATTCCAGAGGATAGACCTAGAGGTCCCTGTGTCTTGGACTCATCACCATTTATGATGAGTGCCTGCGAATCATTTCGAGAAGAGTCCTCAGTGCTTCTCCAAATGGTTGTTTCTCACATGCTCGACTTCAACACCTTGATCGCATCGTTGAGACTTGCACAGGGCATTGGTTCGTTCACTTATTAGTAGAAGACCCCGGATACCATCTGACTCCTCCACATTTGAGAGTCTACCTATGGATACAACCAGTTACACTTTTTCTATAGATATCCGGGTTGCGCATGGCGACAGTATTCAGATGTACACCAGTTTTATACTCCCTCGAGTATACAGTCACATATACTTCCCAGAGATGGCTCACAGTCATTACGACCCTACATATGTTGGACACCTTCAATTTCAGCAGTTCAACAGTCATTCCAGTGTATCAGTTATTGAGATCAGTCATGCCATGATCATGAGTACATCCCAAAATCATGTCCCCTCTGGACCATTATGATGTACCAGTATATTTTTTATATTAGATCCCCCTTCTTGGGACTAATTGTTATGTCTATGTCTTGATACGAGCATGGGTATGCCCGCCTCGTCCATTATCAGAGATTATTCCTCATTCATATTGAGGCCATGTAATATTTTTGTTTTTGCAGCTTCCAAGGTCCGCGGATCCAATCTCCAAACGGTCTCTTTTCCTCCCTAAACCCCAGAAAAAAGACAAAAGAACTATGATGTCTATCGGCCATACGATGAGCTCCTGCCCTCACACATCAGGGGGCAATCTGTTAACACCCAAAAAGTGCTCACTATCTCATTCCCTTATTCACATGACCCATTTGTCCACTTTTCCACCATCTGAGCCTCTGAAGCCAACCAAAGGTCACCAAAAGACCTTAGTACACCCCTTTTTCCCACTCAAAAAGATTATTTTTCCTAAAAAAGCATAAAAAACCCTCAAAAGGGTCCAAATTCCCAAAAATATTAAAAAGGGAATAAAAATATTAATTTTATTCAAAAAAAGAAAAAAGGAGGGAAAAGTACCTAAACCATGTTGGTCAATACCATTGGTTTCCACAAAACCACAAATGGTATTCCCCACCACCAAAACCTATAAAAAGGTGGTAGGGGCTCCTCATTTCACATCCATCCATATTCCTATCCTCATGCTGCCAAAATCTCCCTTGAGTTTTTGGCCATTGTAGAAACCTTGGAGAAAGGACCCATTGGAGATTGGAGCTGCTCACCATTGGAGCTACTCAACAACCTTCATCACTTGGAGGTATTGTTATTGCAAGCACTTGCTTGCCCCCATTTTTCAATACAAAATTATTTCTTATGTTTCTTGTTCTTGTTTTTTAATTCAAAATGCACATGCTAGTTTAGTTTTAGTTTAGATTTAGTTCATTGTTATTTATTTCTATTGAAACTGCTGCTACTAGTTAGCAGGTGCCCATAGCACTAAGCTTGGTTGCAAAACCAAGCCAACAGTAGGTATATGAACAATCCAGGTAAAGAACATTGTAAGGAAGTTCAGTGGATTCTTAGGTATTTGAGAGGTACTACCACTCATGCATTATGTTTTGGAGGTTCATATATTGTTCTACAGGGATATGTTGATGTAGATATGGTTGGTGATAGATATAGAAGGAGGAGCACCACAGGGTATGTCTTTACTATAGTTGGAACAAAGTAAGTTGGATTTCAAAGCTACAAAAGGTTGCACTTTCAACAATGAAAGCATAGTATGTTACTGCTACAGAGGATAGTAAAGAGATGATTTGGTTACAGAGGTTCATGGAGGAATTGGGTAAGAAGCAGGATAATAGCATGTTGTACAGTGATAGGCAGAGTGTCATAAATGTGGAAAATAAATTAGCCTTCATTTCTAAGACTAACAATATATAGCTCAAGTACCATTTCATACGGTCTATTCTAGAAGATGAACTGTTGAAGCTGGAAAAGAAACACACTATCCAGAATCCTGTAGACATGTTGACAAAGGTAGTAATCGGAGAGAAATAAATTAGCCTTCATTTCTAAGACTAACAATATATAGATCAAGTACCATTTCATACGGTCTATTCTGGAAGATGAACTGTTGAAGCTGGAAAAGAAACACACTATCCAGAATCCTGTAGACATGTTGACAAAGGTAGTAACCGGAGAGAAACTGATTTCCTACTCGGTTTCAGTTGGCCTTCAAGCATGAAGGTGAAGATAAGAAATTTTCCATACCCAAGGTTTAGAGCATAGTCCAACAAGTGCAGCATCGATGGAGTTGTGTTGGATAAATTTTATGTCATGGGGCCAACAAGGAGAGATAACCCACACAGATCACTTAACACAACTTTATGAGTGTTTGGAGTAGTCACCTCTCACAGGGTATAGGTCATGCTCCCTTTATGATTTTCTCTCAACAAGAGAGTCTCACAGTTGAGTTAGCTAATTTCATGAATTTAAAACTACAATAAAATGAAAAAGCCTAGATAATCTATGATGTAGACTCCAATAGCTGAAACAAGCAGTCCTAGTAGATGCTAAAATGAAAACAGTTTAGTAGCTGCTAAAAAACTGTACGTTTTCTGCTATGAAATGAAACTATAATTCCAAAATTAAGACTAATTTTATCTACCTGATCTATCCTATCTTGGCCAGGAGAAAAAAATGAAATTAAGATAAGTCTAATGCACACGGAGTATGATTTAATTACTGTTTATCTAAAGAAAATCAAATAGAAAGTAATTCTTTAAACACATCAACATTTCAAAAACCAAATAATTAACAAAGTAATTACTGATCTACTACGTGTTTCCTAATACATCACACCTGTAGTTGTTCCAGACAATCAAACACAATAAAATTAGACATTCCAGATAAATAAACATGAAAGGTTAAAATATGGAATGAACCAAGAAATTGCATTTAATTCCATTCAACAAGATGAGCAGAAAACAACAACAAAGTGCATTCTTACTGAAACAATTGTAGGAGTCTTAGAACAATCATGACAATAATATTTGGTTACAAATCTCTCTAGATAAAAATATCAGATCCTTCTGCATGCCCAAAAACTACTTCTGGCAGTAATCTCCCTCTCCCTATTTTCCGAGACAGGTAAAACAAAGAGAATTACAGATATCCTAAAGACAAATCTCTCTAACCCTATCGAGAAAACTCCTTCCTTCCTAGCAGTCGAATTGCTGCTCTTTATATCAACTGTGAGGAATATTCAAGTGTTCCAACTGCTTCCACGAAATCTTGTCCTTTTCATGAGCTGTCCTCAAGGAAATAATTTCAACTCTTTATCTCTTCCTAATATGTTGAACATGCATAACAATCATCTCCTCATTCTGGTGGTGCAGTTTGAACGAACCCATAACAAGTTAGAGTTTTCCTCAAACTAAATTATAGCTTTCAATGTACATGTTCGTTGTTTGTTCCAGTCAAAGTAAATCCCTGTCAAGAGAATACTAACAGAGATTAATCATATTCTTCTTTTCTCCAGTCTACACAAGTAGAATTTACAGATTATTGTGAAAGTAAACTATATGAGAAGTAAAAAGGTGACTTCCCTAGCATAGTTGAACCCAAGGAAAATATTTTGGTGTAATCATAGTTCTGAAACCTTGCATGGAAGCAGATTTGATGTTATATGACTACGTGGCGACTATCTGGAGTTTTCATTGCCTTGAAACAGTCCTACAGTGGCATATCTTCCTTCCAGTGATATCATGATTTTAGCCATCACTAGCGATCAGGCTGCTAACTGAAGCGAGCATCATACTATACAGTTCTCTCTATCCTCGGCAATTTGACAAATAATTTACCATGGTAGAACTTATTGCCGCTTCCCATTTACCAAATATGCTAGTTTGTTTCACCTTAACTAATTTATATCCTTTGGTTCAATTCTCCCATGATCTCGGTATTCGCTTGGATTATCCTTGTAACAGAGTGCCACAACTCCTCCTAAATCCCCTGACAGGTACAACCTTTTGATGGTATATTTTGACCAAAATTTGAGGAAGCAAAATAGTGATCTGGCCATTCCATCTATCTGAGACAATGGATTGCAACACAATTTCTGGGAAATTTAGTTTTAGGGAACCATGATTTTCTCCCAAACTATTCAGTATTTTGCAAATCCGTTTCAGGGTGACTTAAGTGGCGGCATTCTGCACAAAACACATGTGCCAGAATTTTGAAATTTAACTCTATTTGTCCAGAAATAATTCTAGAAATTGATCGCCTACTAGAGTGACAAAAATATTGACAGAAACTTGAATTACGAGCTACTGTCCACACGTGCAATCAGAATGAGCGATATTTGAACCGAATCCCACAACTATTCATAATTAAATGCCATCCAAGTTTGTGTTCAATTCAATAATTAAACTGAAAGGGATTTATTCTCGTATGAACAGGGGAGAATACGTCCCTCTTTAGTTGCATATTCATCCAACTCATGATCCTGGAAACGAGTGTTCAGTTCAATCTTTATTTGCACAGCTTCCCGCCTTTTGGTCGATCATTCATTACCATTCGTGGATGGACTGAGATAGCATCCTTCTCATAAACCTTCCCATCAAAACCAAGAACATATAGCGTGAGAGCTAAGCATGCTGACAAAGAAATAAAAAATGTAAATTGTTGCGAAGGGTGAGAATGAGAGAAAAGATAAAAATATTCCCTTTAGATTCCATTTATTCGGCACAATTCTTCACGATTTTAGGCCATCAAACCTTTGATTCAACACCTCACTCAACCTATTTTCGTGGTAGAGCGCTCGATCTTTTACTTTGTGACCATGAAAGAATCCTCAACGTTATAGAGGATACTAGTGTGCAATCTTGGCTACATCCAAGAAATGTACGTCTATTGGATACAGGGTTGATGATTTTGGTTATCGTTTATGGGATTATGAAAATAAAAAAATCATTAGGAGTAGAGATGTTGTATTCAATGAAAATTTCATGTATAAATATCAGTTGCACAGAAAGAAACAGGAAAAATAAAACACATAGTACACACTGCTTGATGAAATCAAAGAAAATGAAGTCCCAAAGGTACCGAAAAATAAAGAACAGCAGCAGGTACCTCAAACTCCTGCAAGTGTTAGAAGATCTACCAGGTTAAGTAGACCCCCTGAAGAATTCTCTCCTTCATTGTATTATTTATTGATGACTGATTCTAGTGAACCAGAATGCTATGAAGAAGCAATGCAAATGGAAACTAGAAAGAAGTGGGAGCAAGGCATGAATGAGGAGATGGACTCATTGGTAAGAAACCAGACTTGGTATTTGTTTCAGTTTCCTGCTAGTAAAAGAGCATTGAAAAATAAACGGTTTTACAGGTTGAAGGAAGAAGATGGAGGAAAGAAGTGGTACAAGGCCAGACTTGTTGTAAAGGGGTTTGCACAAAAGAAAGGTATAGATTTTGATGAAATATTTTCTCCTGTTGTTAAAATAAATTAAATTAGAACTATTTTAAGTCTAGTGGCTGTAGACGATTTGCATATTGAACAGTTAGATGTAAAAACAACCTTTCTCCATGGGGATTTGGAGGAAGATATTTATATGTAGCAGCCATAGGGGTATGAGGTCAAAGGGAAGGAGAATTTGGTATGCAAGTTGAAGAAGAGCATGTATATCCTAAAGCAAGCTCCAAGGCAATGGTATTTAAAATTTGACATGTTTATGATAGAACAAGGTTATAGTAGATGTCATTACAACCACTGTGTTTATTTCAAGAGGCTAGATACTGGAAGATATGTTATCTTGTTATTGTATGTGGATGACATGCTTGTTGTAGGGTCTAACATGCCGGATATAAATGTGCTCAAAAGGAAGTTATCTAATTCATTTGGGATGAAGGATTTGGGCATTGCAAAGCAAATCCTTGGTATGAGAATAACAAGAGAGGAAAAATCGTAAATTGACATTATCTCAAGGTGAGTACATACAAAAGGTGTTGGAGAGGTTTAGAATGCAAAACCAGTTAGTACACCTTTTTCCATCCATTTAAAACTAAGTAAGGAGATGTGTCCCAAGACAAAGGAATATATAGAATACATGTTCATGGTTCCCTATTCATCAGCAGTTGGCAGCTTGATATATGCCATTGTGTACACAAGACCAAATATTGCACATGCAGTGGGAGTTGTGAGCAGGTATATGAACAATCTAGGTAAAGAACTTTGGAAGGTAGTACAGTGGATTCTTAGGTATTTGAGAGGTACTACCACTCATGCATTATGTTTTGGAGGTTCAGACATTTTTCTACAGGGATATGTTGATGCAGATATGGTAGGTGATAAATATAGAAAGAGGGGCACCACAGGGTATGACTTTACTATAGTTGGAACGAAAGTAAGTTGGATTTCAAAGCTACAAAAGGTTGTAGCACTTTCAACAACGAAAGCAGAGTATGTTGCTGCTACAAAGGCTAGTAAAGAGATGATTTGGTTACATAGGTTCATGGAGGAATTGGGTAAGAAGAAGGATAATAACATGTTGTACAGTGATATCCAGAGTGTCATTCATCTGGAAAATAAATTAGCCTTCCATTCTAAGACTAAACATATACAACTCAAGTACCATTTCATACGGTCTGTTCTGGAAGATGAACTCTTGAAGCTGGAAAAGATACACATTAGCCAGAATCCTACAGACATGTTGGAAAAGGTAGTAACCGGAAAGAAACCGAGTTCCTCCTTGGTTTTAGTTGTCCTTCAAGCATGAAGGTGAAGATGAGAAATTTTCCATATCCATGGTTTAGAGCATAGTCTAGCAAGTGCAACAGCGGTGGATTTGTGTTGGCCGGATTTTATGTCATGGGTCCAATAAGGAGAGACAACCCACACAGATCACTTAACACAGCTTTCTGAGTGTTTTGAGTAGTCACCTTTCATAGGGTATAGGTCATGCTACCTTTACGATTTTCTCTCAACAAGAGAGTCTCACAGTTGAGTTAGCTAATTTCATGAATGTAAAACTGCAGTAAGATGAAAAATCCTAGATAATCTATGATGTAGACTCCAATAGCTAAAACACGTAGTCCTAGTAGATGCTAAATTGAAATCAGTTTAGTGGCTGCTAAAAAATTGTAAGTTTTCTGCTATGAAATGAAACTATAATTCCAAAATTAAAACTAATTTTATCTACCTGATCTATCCTATCTTGGCTAAGAGAAAAAAATTGAAATTAACATAATTCTGATGCACAAGAGTATGATTTAATTACTGTTTATCTACATAAAATAAAATAGAAAGTAATTCTTTAAACACATCAACAGTTCAAAAACCAGATAATTAACAAAGTAATTACTGATCTACTACATGTTTCCTAATACATCACACCTATAGTTGTTCCAGACAATCAAACACAACAAAATTAGACATTCCAGATAAATAAACATGAAAGGTTAAAAGCTGGAATGAACCAAGAAATTGCATTTAATTCCATTCAACTAGATAAGCAGAAAACAACAACAAAGTGCATTCTTACTGAAACAATTGTAGGAGTCTTAGAACAATCATGATAATAATATTTGGTTACAAATCTCTGTAGATAAAAATAACAGAACCTTTTGCATGCCCAAAACCTACTTCTGGTGGTATTCTCCCTCTCCCTATTTTCTGATACAGATAAAACAAAGAGAATTACGGAGCTCCTAAAGATAAATATCGCTGGCCCTATCGAGGAAACTCCTTCTTCCCTAGCAGTCAAATTGCCGCTCTTTATATAAACTGTGAGGAATATTCAAGTGTTCCAACTGCTTCCACGAAATGTTGTCCTTTTCATGAGCTGTCCTCAAGGAAATAATTTCAACTCTTTATCTCTTCCTAATATGTCGAACGTGTATAACAATCATCTCCTCATTATGGTGGTGCAGTTTGAACGAAACCATAACAAGCCAGAGTTTTCCTCAAACTAAATTATAGCTTTCAATGTACATGTTCGTTGTTTGTTCCAGTCAAAGTAAATCCTTGTCAAGAGAATAATAATAGAGATTAATCATATTATTCTTTTTTCCAGTCTGCACAATTAAAATTTAAATATTATTGTGAAATTAAAAGATATGAGAAGTAAAAAGGTGACTTCCCTAGCACAGTTGAACCCAAGGAAAATATTTTGGTGTAATCATAGTTTCTAAAACCTTGCATGGCAACATATTTGATGTTATATGACTGCGTGGAAATTATCTGGAGTTTTCATTGCCTTGAAACATTCCTACATTGGTGTATCTTCCTTCCAATGATATCATTATTTTAGCCATCACTAGAGATCAGGATGATAACTGATGTGAGCATCATACTATACAGTTCTCTCTATCCTCGGCGATTTGACAAAGAATTTACCATGGTAGAACTTATTGCCACTTCCCATTTACCAAATCTGCTAGTTCATTTCACCTTAAGTAATTTATATCCTTTAGTTCAATTCTCCCATGATCTCGGTATTTGCTTGGATTATCCTTGTAACGGAGTTCCAAAACTCCTCCTAAATCCCCTGATAGGTACAACCTTTTGACAGTATCTTTTGACCAAAATTTAAGGAAGCAAAATAGTGATCTTGCTGTTCCATCTATCTGAGACAATGGACTGCAACACAATTTCTGGGAAATATAGTTTTAGGGAACCACAATTTTCTCCCAAACTATTCAATATTTTGCAAATCTGTTCCAATAAGTGGCGGCATTCTACACAAAACCCATGTGCCGAAATTTTGAAATTTAACTCTATTTGTCGAGAAATCACACCCTAAGTTGATCGCCTGTTAGAGTGACAAAAATATTGAGAGAAACTTGAATTACGAGCTACTCTCCACACGTGGAATCGGAATGAGCGATATTTGAACCGAATCCCACAACTGTTCATAATTAAATGCCAGCCAAGTTTGCGTTCAATTCAATAATTAAACTGAAAGGAATGTATTCTGGTATGAAAAGGGGAGAATACGTCCCTCTTTAGTTGCATATTCATCCACCTCACGATCTTGGAAACCAACGTTCAGTTCAATCTTTATTTGCACAACCGCCCGCCTTTTGGTCGATCATTCATTAGCCATCCATGGATGGACTGAGCTGGAATCTTTATCATAAACCTACCCATCAAAACCAAGAACATATAGAGTGAGAGCTAAGGATACCAACAAAGAAAAAAAAATGTAAATTGTTGTGAAGGGTGAGAATGAGAGAAAGGATAGAAATATTCCCTTTAGATTCCATTTATTCAGCACAATTCTTCATGATCTTAGGCCATCAAACCTTTGATTCAAAACCTCACGCAACCTATTGTCATGGTAGAGGGTTTTATCTTTTACTTTGTGACCATGACAGAATCCTCAATGTTATAGTGGAGACTAGCGTGCATGTTAGGATATTCCTATACTCCATCCTAGTCCTATCAACATTTTCATTATTTTCATTTTCAGTCTTGCATGCATTTCTACATGCAGCATGCATTCTGCATGCATCCCAGTCATCAGTCCTAGCACCTAGCCCTCAGTTAGCTAGCCCTGGGAAATTCTCACTGATCATTTTTAGCCCTCATAGTGCTTATTGCTCCCTACATGCAGTTACATGCATCTCATGTGCCCTCTCTCACCTACCACTGAGTTGCACTTCAGTTAGTTGAGTTATCTTTAGTTCTTTCCTTGATTTAAGGCTAGACTGACTCTCAACTGACTGTATCACTCCGATAGACCTCTAGTGAGACTAGAATTCCCATTCTGACTCTAGTTAGCTCCTCATGTGCCATCCACTGAGCCTCCTTCATTCAGTTAGTGCCTCCATGTTCCAGTTACACCTACCACACTCAGTTAGACTCAGTTTGACATCTGGTTGACAGTTACTTGTGCATTGCTGACTCCACTGATGATGATGAGGACTCCTAGTTGTGCTCTGATGACACTCTATTGATTTGATTATCACTCTATGAGAGGCTAATTCGAATTGCCACCTTGGCATTCGAATCCTCTCCACCATTGTACTATTTATTGTTCATATTTGTGATTAATGAATTAGTGTGTGTGAAGTTATTTTGCTTCTATCCGAGTTCTACTGTATTATTATTCTGTTGCTCATTTACACTACATTGACCAGTCTTCTTCTATCTTCCTGCTTAATCATAATATTTCTTGTGAGGTATAGATCAGCTCTTAGATCTGCTGTGAGGATTTTCACATGGTATTAGAGCATGTTGAGAGTATTGTTTATCTCCATTCCTCAGAGTCTTTTGTAGGTTATTATCCATATTTCGAGTGCAGCAGTTGCAGCATTTTCTGCATTTGTGCAGCAATAGCAGTTGCATATATTTTCTATTGTTTTTGCAGGTCTTCTACAGCTTCCATGAATTTAGAAGAAATCCCTCCTCTTTCTCTATTCGACTGTGATGAATGGAAACAAAAAATGATAGCATATTTGAAGAGCCATGATCTCTTTGATTATTGTTTTAAAAGAGAGTTCGAATCCTTTGAAGAAGAGAATCACTGGTTAAATGAAGGTGAAAGAGCCATTGTAGCCATGTTGTATGCCATGTCTCAATGCACGGTAATCCACTCCCTTGATTTTGAATCTCCAAAAGAGCTATGGGCCCATCTGGATGAAATATTTGGCAAGCAGAATGAAGGGATTGGTCAAATCCATTTCGAGAGCAATCCCACTGTTGCATTCGCCCTCCTTGATGATATCATTGATCATGAATCAGTATCAAACATATCTCATATTGAAGTTGTCCACAAGGAAGAAGAACTTGCAGATTCTACACTCATGCTCCAAATTTCTTCTATTTTGAATTATGTGCCAGCTCACACTCTAGAAATTGCAGAGGTTCCTAAATCCTCTCTTGCACCAGAGTCTGTTGGTTTGCATCATGATCTAGTGAATTTTTCGGAGGTCAAATCAGCCATTGGAGGTAATGCATTTGCTCTCCTTGATCAATCACCTCTTATTTACTACTATAAGATCATTATTTCATGCTCTTAGAAGGTTATTGAAGATGATGTCCATTGCCATTCGCTTGGGATAATTTCTCATGCATTTACTGGTTTAGATCTCACCTCTAATGGTTCAAAGGATATCTTAAGCAACCATTTTTCAAGTCTTGGATCTGATTTGGGTTCCAAGCAATCACTGATATTTGATGGTTCTTTTGGGCATAATCTCACCCATGATGGTTCAAAGGAGAAAACAAAAGACTATTTGCATATTCTTGGATTTGATCCTACCTCAATTGATTCGAATCACAGGTTCAAGGATCATCCTCATACTTTTGGATTTGTTCTCATCACATTTGATCTAAAGAGCAAGTACAAGCACATGCTTTCTGAGCATGATCCACTTCTTCCAAAGAAGAAGATACCTCATAGCATATGACCAAGCATCACACCTGCTTGAGTTTGGAGCATTTATTTTTTGTGTTTGCCTTACAATCTATTTTGAGGGGGGGTATTTTTCCCATAAAGTTTTCCCCATTTCCTCGGTTTATTGACTGTTATTATTATTTGTATTGGGTGACCTTTGGTCTTAGTTACCAGGGCCCAAGATGGATTAAGGGGGGGTGTTAGGATATTCCTATAGTCCATCCTAGTCCTACCAGCATTTTCATTCTTTCATGCATGTTTGCATGCAGCATGCATCCTGCATGCATCTCAGTCATCAGTCCCAGCACCTATCCCTCAGTTAGCTAGCCCCGGGAGCTTCTCATTGATCAGTTTTATCCCTCCTATTGCTTAGTGCACCCTGCATGCAGTTACATGCATCTCATGCGCATCTCTCACCTACCACTCAGTTGCACTTCAGTTAGTTGAGTTATCTTTAGTTCTTTCCTTGATTTAAGGCTAGACTGACTCTCAACTGACTGTATCACTCCGATAGACCTCTAGTGAGACTAGACTACCCATTATGACTCCAGTTAGCTCTTCATGCGCCCTCCATTGAGCCTCCTTCATTCAGTTACTGCCTCCATGTGACAGTTACACCTACCATACTCAGTTAGACTCAGTTTGACATCTGGTTGATAGTTACGTGTGCATTGATGACTCCACTGATGATGATGAGGACTCCTAGTTGTGCTCTGATGACACTCTATTGATCTGATGATCACTCTATGAGAGGCTAATTCAAATTGCCACCTTGGAATTTGAATCCTCTCCACCATTGTACTATTTATTGTTCATATTTGTGATTAATGAATTAGTGTGTGTGAAGTTATTTTGCTTCTATCTGAGTTCTACTGTATTATTATTCTGTTGCTCATTTACACTGCATTGACCACTCTTCTTCTATGTTCCTGCTTAATCATAATCTTTCTTGTGAGGTATACATCAGCTCTTAGATCTGTTGTGAGGATTTTCACAGTGCAATCTTGGATAAATCAAAGAAATGTATGTCTCTTGGATACGGGGTTGATGATTTTGGTTATCGCTTATTGGATTATGAAAATAACAAAATAATTAGGAGTAGAGATGTGGTATTCAATGAAAAGGTCATGTATAAAGATCCGTTGCATGGAAAGAAACAGGAAAAAGAAAACACAGAGTACACATTGCTTGATGAACTCAAAGAAAATGAAGTTCCAAAGGTACCAGAAAATCAAGAACAACAACAGGTACCTCAAACTACTGCAAGTATTATAAGATCTACAAGGTTAATTAGACCCCTTGAATGATTCTATCCTTCATTGTATTATTTATTGATGACTGATTCTAGTGAACCAGAATGTTATGAAGAAGCAATGTAGGTGGAATCTAGAAAGAAGTGGGAGCAAGGCATGAATGAGGATATGGACTCATTGGTAAGAAACCAGATTGGGGATTTGGTTCAGTTTCCTGCTAGTACAAGAGAATTGCCGAATAAACGGGTTTACAGGTTGAAGGGAGAAGATGGAGGAAATAAGTGGTACAAGGCCAGACTTGTTGTAAAGGGGTTTGCATAGAAGAAAGGTATAGATTTTAATGAAATATTTTCTCTTGTTGTTAAAATGACTTCAATTATAATTGTTTTAAGTCTAGTGGCGGTAAACGATTTGCATATTGAACAATTAGATGTAAAAGAAACCTTTCTCCATGGGGATTTGGAGGAAGATATTTATATGCAGTAGCCATAGGGGTATGAGGTCAAAGGGAAGGAGAATTTGGCATGCAATTTGAAGAAGAGCATGTATGGCTTGAAGCAAGCTCCAAGGAAATGGTATTTAAATTTTGATAGGTTTATGATAGAACAAGGTTATAGTAGATGTCATTATAACCACTATGTTTATTTCAAGAGGCTAGATAATGGAATATATATTATATTTTTATTGTATGTGGATGACATGCTTTTTGCAGGGTCTAACATGCTGGATATAAATGTGCTCAAAAGGAAGTTAGCTAATTCATTTGCGATGAAGGATTTGGGTGCTGCAAAGTGAATCCTTGGTATGAGAATAAAAAGAGAGAGGAAAAATCGTAAATTAACATTATCTCAAGGTGAGTACATACAATAGGTGTTGGCGAGGTTTAGAATGCAAAACCAGTTAGTACACCTTTTTCCAACCATTTCAAACTAAGTAAGGAGATGTGTCCCAAGACATAGAAAGAGATAGAATACATGTCCAGGGTTCCCTATTCATCAGCAGTTGGCAACTTGATGTATTCTATGGTGTGCACAAGAGGAGATATTGCACATGCAGTGGGAGTTGTGAGCAGGTATATGAACAATCCAGGTAAAGAACATTGGAAGGCATTACAAACAATAGGTTTTTTGGACCCAAAATTCGACGACATATATGTCGGATTTTCTACATCTTTGCTGTCGACCATGTCATGTCCTATTCCATCAATCCAATGCAAGGAAGGAAACATGACCAAACATACCGGGATTATTTGGTAAACTCAGCCCCATACCTTACTCAAAAATTCATAATAAATAAAAACTTATGTGTGCAAATTCATACTCAATATAAACACATCGGAATTAAATCATATTTGCAGTGCACAAACAGTAATGCACAAGCATATCTATCACAGGCATATGATGGTTCAACATGCAAAGAATTCAATCGTGTTCTCATGCTATGCACATAATTCATATCAATTGCATTAAGATAATCATTTCATTTCATTAACATGGGAAATTAACATTTAGAACAGAACACATAATGATCATAATTTAAACCACAGAGAACACTTATCTTGAAGATGAAGCTGTCCAAACAACTGGATATGTGAGAGAAACGTTCCACCCAACCATATATATCTATCCAGCCTATATTCTTTCAGCTGAGAGATCACCCCCGAGATGGGTCGTGTATCCACTAAGGAGGAACTAGAGAGGCTCACTCATAGCCATGGTTTCACTCAACATCTATGCTAAGCCAACACACAGTTGGGTTTATCAAACATACAAAAGACAAAGGAGGAAAATGCTAAACCAGTGAGCTCAACCATAGAGCTACAGGCATCTCAACTAAACTCAACAGTTTGGCACCCACAATACCTACCACACCAAAAACAAGGAAGGTCCCCTTATTTGCTGCATAGTCCCTCAGGCATCCCTTCCCTCTAGTGCTCTTCAGGGTGGGCATAGAAAGGTCCATTTGTTAACTCCTTGAGATTCTAGCCTTTATTTGGTTTATCAAGCAAACCCAAACTCTTTTCAAACATTTACACTTGGATTTCTCACAATTCTATTATCCAATAACTCAATCCAGTCACTTCATTTCTGGGATGTAAAAACTGGGTTTTCCAATGGATTTTTGGGTATCTAATACTCTCAATTTTTCCCCAAGTTTCATATCTATGGATCCCCCATTGGATTTCACTGTCAAATACCAATTTTGGGCGTTTATGGCTCTTCAAAATGTGGGTTCTTGCAAAGTTGCAATTTCTGGTTTTTCTCCCTGCTGGGATTTCTTAGTGGATGAAAATTGATGCTGGTTCCTTCCACAATGGAATGGGAATGAGGAAGAAGAAATTACCCTGAGGTAGAGTTACTTGTGGTACAAGAAAAACAGAGCCCATACGTGCCATACAAATTTCTGGGCTTCCCATGCTCCATTGAATCCATGGACTGAATTCTTCAACAACTTCCTTACAACAGAATTAAATGTCAGCAAGGAAAGTCAAATGGGTTCACAAGATGACATTTGGAAGCATATGGTTCATCCCCACAACCCCCTCACCACTCCCTAGTGGATACACATGGCCCCTTCTCATTCATTGCTTCCATAGCTAGTTTTAGTATTTTATTGCAATATCAAATATTTACATCAATTTACAATATTCCATGGCTTAATAGCACATGGGTAACAAAATGTCAAATTCTTGGCCAATTTAAATAAACTACAAACATACACTAGCGAGGCCTTGGCCTTGAGATACACGCTAGGGAAACATACATCGCATGTATACAATATTTACATTACAAGACAATATTACATAAGGGTGAAAATGGGGTATTACACACCATCCGACAACCTTCATCTTTTTTAAACGTCGGTCAAAATTCGGTTGATATCTGATGGTAGACCGCATCATCGGATATGACGTCGGTTATCCGACAACTAGCACTTAATATGAAGTCGGTTATCCGACGGCCAACACTTAATATAAATTCGGATATCCGACGAAAGTTCAAAATGGTCGCCATCCGATGTTCTTAGTCGTTGGTGGTATGGCAAGAACGTCAGCTATCTTAGACATGGCAGTCAGATATCTGATGATAGATCCATGTAAAAATGGTCGATATACAACATTCTTAGCCTTTGGTGGTATGGAAAGAACGTCGGATATCTTAGAAGTGGAATTCGGATATCCGACGACAGTTCCATGTAAAAATGGCCGATATCCGATGTGCTTAGCCGTCGGTGGTATGGAAAGAACATTGGATATCTTAGAAGTGGAAGTCAGATATCCGACAACATTATGGAAATTTAAAAAAAAAAATACACTATTATGTTGTGATCAAATTTGAAGGTTGGGTCTTCATTTTTATTGGAAGGGCATTTGTTCTTGCAGCCCTTCAAAATATTGTACTTCAATTGACAAGTATAAATTAACTAAACCCTCCCCCCAACAAAATGCAAGAAACAAATATTGGTCATCCAAATTTTTACAATCTTAAACAATGAGCACTCCTTAATATCTACATGATAAAATGGTATCTTTTCAATAAAAACAAATTTGAACACATTAATTTGATATATATATATATATATATATAACATTAATTTTACACTTCATTAAAATAACAACTATTTTGTTGTATTTTTCAGGGTTAGACCACACTTCATTATACAGAAAAATACTTAGAGTATGCAATAACCATATTGGGGCATCTGCATGATCTTATGCATAGTGCAAGATCTTGTAACTAGATATAGTATTAAAATCAAACTAGAACCATGAGAAAATTACTTACTGTTAACTATGTACAAAAAGAAGTCACTAAGCAAAAAGAGGCTAAAATAAACCTACGACCAAAATATACATATAAAAACAACCAAAACCTTAATTCAAACCTGTGAGAGGGAAACCATCCAAGCTTGAGAGGTGTAAGAATGATGGACATTAGGCACCTAAGAAAAACTAATACATAGCTCAAAAAAACATTAAAAAAAATCGTCCATACCAAGCAAGTTCACAACGCCAGCATCATAGGCGAATGGCCATCAAATTTTGTTGTTCAATAGTTGTCGCGAAAATATATAGGTATGGGATGGAGGGGAAATGGAATCAAGCCTAAGTCAACTGGAGCCTTGCGACTTGCTGCATGTTTGAGTCTCGACAATCTACCTTTTATATTGAACCATAACAACAAATTAAGTTTGTTAATGGATCAATTTGCGAAAATTCTAGATACATGAGTAATTAAGAACTCGAGGCTCTATAATTTGATTTTTTTTTTACCAATCCATGATCTACTAGTAGACCAGTGAGCTTTGGCTCTAGCTCACTAGTCTACTAGTTATGGCTATGGTTCTAGCTCTAATTCTAGCTCCACTTGCTCTCACGGTGCAGAATTCTTCTCACTAACCCTAGACTCTAAGCAATACTCATATTCAAAATCTTCAATTAGAATTCATTCCCATCTTTGGTGTGCAAGTATATTCTAATCATTATTAGATTTGGATGCAATCCATCTTGGAAGTAAATGATAACCAAGTCAAATTTAGGTCTTTTCTTGTTCTGTAAGATCCCAACAAGCATATTCCATCATGCACTAAATGAAGTGTGGTATGCCCTCTTCTGCTAGGATCAATTTATTATGACATGGAAACGATTCTCCAATGCTTTCATCTCTCTCAATCTCTATAACACTGTCAATTTGAATGGTAACCTATGTGTGCAAACACAACCTTCATGAACTATCCAACATATTTTTTCTCCAACGACTGTTATGGAGTTCCAATGAACCCCAATTATAATTAACGTTTGTTTACCAATCCCTAATACATATACACTAAGGAAATATTCACTTGGAAGATAAACGAAAACAATTAAATAGGAGTTTCCCTTGATTTCCTCCATGGACTTATGTCCACCTCGTTGACATAGTTGACCTTCAGTTTTCTTATAACTCTCTAGACAATTTATTATACTTGGATGAGGGATACAAACAATCTCTCATCCTCTTTAATCTTCACTCTCCACATTATTCTCCCCAGAAAAAGAGACGAGATATGTTCTCTATTGTAGGAAGATTGGACATAATGGAGAGGATGCAAATGATCTAGAGGATTTGAGACATATCTCATTCAAATATTCTCAAGGAGACTCCAAGGAAATTAAAGAGAAGGTTAAGGATAATGGTTCCAGTGCATCATTTACTCATCCTTTGAAGTTGTGGAAACTCGAAATTGGTTATGAAGAGCAACCAAACATCACAACAAGCTCCAAGAAATTGTCAAAATTTAGATGACACACGAGTGGGTTGTAGAAATCCAACATCGTAGCCATTTATTGAGCTCCTCTCTATTTTGAGAATAATTTAATATTCTCTACTGAACAAGGCCAACCACGTGAAGGTGGAAGATCTTATGGCCCCTCCCCCCCCTCACATAACTCTCAATTCCCCATACCCAATGCATGTACTTGAAAAACAAATTACGTGCAAATTCATGTATATTTCATCATGAACTTTCATCTACCATTCATTCAATAAAGGCTAACATTCATTAAACCATTGTTTCATTCAGTCAACACATTCATTCAATAAAATTAAACATTAAATAAACCATTCATTCATCTAGTCAACACATTCATTCAATAAAAGCCAACATTCAATAAAGGTAACAGTTTACTACACTGAATCATTAAATGATTAAACCATTCATTCATTCATTAGGCCAAAAATCATGGACGATATATTATTATAAAAAATAATTAGACGACGTTTTTCTAGTCACTTCTTTTTAGTTCTTCTTCTCTTTAGTACATAATCTCTAAGAAGACCATCTTGATTTGGACTTTCTCCTCCAGTTATTGGTTCTTCATCAAGCGCTTGTCGTGATGTCTACATCATAGAGTGTTGATCCAGACATGGATTTTGCAGTAAGGGGTTCGGATTTGCTGCAACAATGTGAAAATGTTACATCGTTATTTTTTTCTATTGTAATGACAAGTATTTCATTTAAAAAAAACATTACAAAGGTGTTTTTGTACCTACTGTGGCCACATCATGTTATTCATGTTCTTGTCCAGGCTCAACCTGTACAGTTTCACCCTCTACATGCTTTGTAGTTGAAATATGGTGAACTACAATTAATGTTCACCATCTGCAATGTTATACATAAAATTGTAGCATATGAATAAATTCATTACCAGGATTCGAAGCATGATCTTCGATTTATTGTTGTCCCTCCTCAACATTAAGGGGATCATTGCTTTCCTGCTCAAAGCAGAGTCAATATTTTATGTCAAGTATTTATAATGAATAGATTGCACAAGTAATAAATATTCATTAAACTATATAGATTCTATATACATGTGCACCAGATGGATTAGTACCAGAAGACTGTGTTTGCCCAGACAAGCTTTTTCGGCGTTCAACAATAGATCCAAAGCCATGTTGGAAGCCAAGCTTCATGTCTTCCTCAGTGGCCATTTCTTTGAATCGGTCGGCCTGCATATTTGCATAATGTCGTTAATTAACATTTTGCAGTGCAATAAAATGAAAAATAATTTGCAATTTATTATTTGTATGCATTATTGGTTTTTCGAAACTTACAATTCGTGCCGCCAAATTCGAATAACCACCAGGCCCAAGCTTGTGCTGACCTATTTTTTCCAGTCTTGCCTTTGTGGCCTTTGATGTGTCTGACAGCCTATGCAAGTGTTGAAATACATTAGATGTTCCAAATTCAATATAGAAATCAATAATAATAAGGTTTAGAATTACATTGCGGAAAGTATTGCATACCTCCCTGTGCCTGGTGGTATCTTTCCTTCTTTTCTTTGAGCCCTCTCATTTCCATCTTCCACTAGAGCTTTCCATTCCATTGCTGGAATCATTGCAGGGCACTCATACATATGGTTTTTTTCCAGGTGGATCCTATATTGGTCTTGGACAATCTTCATATGTTGTCCAATCTTTTTCAGGACCTTGGCTTGATTGAAGGACTTGTCGCCGAACAGGCCAACCAACTGATTAGTGAGCTCATCTTTTAAATATTTTGGTTGCCTATCCCACCTTGTTCGGATGGTGGGCCTGAATATATCCAAGGACAAGTCATTCGATTGTTTATAGAAAACATCATTTCCTGCAAAACAATCATGCCATGATCATAATTAGTTGAAAAAAAATGTTTTATCAGTATATTACAATGAAATTATAAACACTAACTTGATCAACGTATATTAATTACCTGGGATCTTCTCTATATTTATTGGGACGATATCTTCGTCCACCAAAAATGTTGCATCGATTGTTCCCGTGCTAGTGACACGGGAAGATCCTGGAAATGCAGCTTGGGCGATATCAATATTACTACGAGGCTTGGTGTCGACCCCTTCTTCTGGACGATCTGGTGTGCATCGGTAACTAGCGGCCGGTGCGCTCACAATTGGGACCGTGGTGTTTCAGAACGTGTTGCGGACTGTTCAGTCGAAAACAATGGTGAATGAGTCGATGCACATGGAGTCGTTTTCTCATGATGTGATGTCTCTCCATGAGCCTTACTGGGGCCAACACCACCTTGACCACTATTGTTTGGTCTCAGATAATTTTGTAAATACAAACCACATTTTATACGTTCAGTACTATCATATAAAAGTGAAAATTATAAAGTTATAAATGAATTTTTTTACGATTCAATATTCCTGAACTTACTCGCAAGGATTCAGATCTTTGTTCCAACAATTCAATCCTCACTATAATCTGGTCTGTCCACGGAACCTTAAATATCAGAGAAACGATTTCCGCACTAAATCTACTCAAGATTTTGTCTATCATCTTAAACGGGTCTATAGCTTCACCAATTATTTCAGGATCATTAAACATCTCAGCCACTTCAGGATCTATTGAATATTGTTGCGATGCTGTTTCATTCAACGATTCACTGGTCTGCAACAAAAATATATAAAACACTACCAAGTTCTATCATGATAGATTCCTAAAATTATATTAACAAAACATATTTATCATGATAGATTCCTAAAATTACAACTAGGTTTACTTCATGCCTGGAGGATCGTGATGCACTCATCAGATCAATGGTCATAGGTGACTTGCCCCAATCTGCTAATAGCTGGGAGCTGACCCTTACAGAACCCTAAATCAAAAACATAAAGAAAATCACCTAAACAAATCCAAAACTATTCATGAAAAAATACAGCAAAAAAAAACTATTCTTCATATTATTTTTACTATTACAAAGATGTATACTTGTTGCATTGAGGCAGGTATGGTATGATCTACTGTGACCCTTACAGAACCGGCCTGCATAAAAAACATAGAGAAAATTACCTTAACAAAACCAAAATATTCATTAATATAATGAGAAAACATTGTGACATATTTAAATTGTACAATTACAATTAGGTTTACTTGTTGACCCGAGGCTTTTGTCGTCTAATGAACATTTAGGTGGATTTCCTGATCAACGTTCTGCATCAAATATAGATAACATTATATAAACCAAACCAATATACTAATGAAAAAACAGAGCAAAAAAAAAATTGTTTTTTCTTATTATAGTTTTACAATTACAAAGATGTATACCTACTCCCTCGAGGAAGCTGTACTCCTCCGACCATCTGCTGGCAGGGATTTTTCCCGATCATTAGCCTGTGAAGTAAATATGGAAAATTTAAACGAAATAAACTAACAAAAAATCCTTAAGATGTTAAATTCATTAATAAAAGGTTGGGTAAATTGTTATATGTACCACTCCCAATATAGTAACCATGTTTGTATCTACTCAATTCAAATTGTGATTAATAAGCAACTCTTCCCCTGTAGATATTGATTTAATGGCACATACAAAAACACAGTTTCCTTCACGCCCCTCAAATTCGCAGTTTGGTTTCTTAATTGTAGACCCTAGTTGTGTATTGTTTATAAACCCCACAATATTCCCTGTGGCCTTTGGACTTCCATCAATGTACAACATTGCTCCTTTATTTTGATCTTTGTCTTTCAACTGTAAATAGTTTGCTGACAATCCATATCTACGCATACTTCGTGTATATTGGACCAGGCGCATCCAATCTTTGTAGTTGTAACAGGGTCCAACATACTCCATCAATTCTGTACATGTGCCGTAATGAACCTTTATGCCATCCATGCAAAACAACCCCAAACCATGTAATGACGACGGTGCAATTCCATATATCCTCTCGTTCACACAAAAATCTATGTTCGGTTGAGTAAGATCGTTGGGTACCCATTGTTTCACTAAATGTTTGTACCTCAAGGGCACCTCGACATCGCCTATTGTCTCATCATCGTAGGAACATGACCCCCTTGAGCACGAAAACATTCCATGCATTTATGGAATTTTCTTTTGGTCTTTTGGCATCTAGTTGATAAAACTCTTGTAGACCTACTGGATGTCTCACTTTCCTCTAGCCTTCCTAAACTCCCCTCGCTCAAGGAAGATAGATCTGACAAATTCTTGTTTGGTTCTACCTGCACCATGGAAAAAAGTTTAGATAGGACCGCAAGGCATAACACCTCTTAAAAGGTGACGTGTAGCGCCTTTTATAAGGTTACTTGTACTACATTCCCTTTCTCAAAACGTAGGCATTCAAGTGATGAGGAAGAGGATCACTTTATCTTTCTTAGGAGTAGAAATCATAATGCAATTATGAGCTTTATTTTATTGCTCCTTTGGGTCTTGAGTCCCATATCACACCATCTAACCATATTTGTCACCATGGCCCTAAAGTCTCTCTCATCCCATCAGTTTGGGTTCATCACCTCGGTAATTGAATTACACTCACATTTAGTAAGATATTTATATTTAGAAATAATAATATAAAATAAAACTAGCTAACCATTATGGAAAACTTCTAAAAGTTTTTATGACTTTCAAAACTAAGATCTTTGAGGTGGTTAACACAAATATTCAAAACAATATTTTATATAATGTTGTGAAACTTGTATAATCTTATTCAAAATCTAAACTGAAATACAGACATAGCATAATTCCTAGGACAGATACAGACTCAAGATTTATACTTAAGGAAGCATCAAGTTTATGGAGTGATCTGATACCACGAGGGCCAGCCACAGAGCATACTCTTGTTATTCCTTTTCCTAACAAACGCTATAATTAAGGAGAGACAACGTCTTTGTTGCAATCTAATACCACAAAGGCTAGTTGCAGAGCATACACCTTTTCTCAGACTTAGACACAAAGCAGAGAGAGACCAAACTTGAATACCTGAAATGGTTCTCTACCTAAAACTTAGAGAGGACAGGCCCACTCTCTTAGCCGAATGGAATCTTATTATGACAATCTGAATGGACAGGCCCCACTCATAGCCAAATAATTTTAAGATACTTACAAATCATCGGAGTATGGGGGATCATATAATTCTCGAAAGACATTGGATTGAGTATCCCATGCCTTTGAATAAAGATACCTCAGGACCACATGCATATTCTGATGCATGTGGACTTCGATGCGGGTTCTGACAAGCCATTGTTCTTTCTTCTGAATGTAGTACTCAAGGATTTGATCCTCAGTAATATTTGTCTACAAAATATCTTTGACTTGTTCGAGAGATTCTCCAACGTCCTATTTTAGATTATAAATAACAGTTGGTTCTAATGTTGTCAGGTTGATGCCAAATGACTGCCACCAGTCTCTAAGCCAATCAGGGCCGTAGAATGGAGGATCCTCATGGATATGTGTACTTTTATGTCCAAATTTTAGCATGGTATAATATGTTCTATCTGTATTTTATTTTCTTAAGAAATCCCACCATAATTTTTTATATTTTTCATAAGTGTGGGTAGTACCTAGAAACCAGAGACTAGCATCTTGATGTGGCCATGCTTTCAAAGAACGTATCCGGTTAATACAATAGTATTGATGGTATATTTGTAGCCTGGGGTGATGTGTAGAGACCTCTATCATGATTAAGTTAAGATCATGGTAGAGGTGTGTTAACCAATTGCTTGCATCAGCTCCTTTTCTCAAGGAGTTGTTGTAAATCATCTCTGGTACAATACTGGATCCCATAGGAATTCTTCTAAGTTCTATCACTAGTCTAATAAAATCATCAGATCCCTGTAAGTTAACAGCTAATACTTCAGTATGTCTCAACTCCCACCTAGGTTTCCATGTTTGCATATAATCCAACCAACTCATATTATCATTAATATTATATATCTGATGTTTTCCTCTGGTCCAAGCAGAGATTTCCATGTTTACTTTTGGGTTATGGGCCCACTGGATTCTGCTTCGACCTTCTACACTCGCTTGCTTGGGGCTCTCTTGATCCAGGATCGCTTGTTTCAAGCTCGCTTGATTCAGGCTCGCTTGATTCAGGCTCGCTTGTTAAAAATTAACAACATACTTCTGTGTCAAATATTCTCTTGTTAAAACCTCAGGAATGTTATTTGCTTTCCCAGAAATGTGCTCAACAATATAGTTATAACAAGAAAACAATGCTTGCCATCTTGCAAACTTTCCTTTTGTTGTTGCATTTTTTATTGTGTTGTTTAGAACAAATGGAAGAATAAAGCAATCTGTTCTTATGATAAAGTCATGGTTCAACAAATGAATCTAGAACTTCTCTATGCATCTCAGTGCTGCAAGGATCTCTTTATCGATAGTGGCATAGTTCTCACCTAGTGCCCAGAATATATCATATGTTGTTGAATAGATATTTGTTGTTGTCCCATAGTCAGGACACTTATTCTCCAAAATAATTTTCCTCACAAGTTCAATCGAGGAGTTCCACCACTCTTAAAAATCTTTACCAACACATATTTGATTAGCAACAATTTTGTCTGACAGGACAAGTCCTAACTACGTAACACAAATGATTTACCACATATTTGATTACTTAAGTATTTCCAACACATATTTGATTACTTGGGTGTAGACGGTTCCTGTATGTTAAATTTTGAGCATTACTTCACAATACTCTTGGATTTTTACTGAGAGAATAACATATACAGTAAATCAATGCATAACAATCACAATAAGCATGACAAGCATCACAAGAATCAAAAGCATGAGAGACAAGAGACACAGAGTTTCCATGGGGAAAACCCTAAGGTGAAAAAACCCACAACTTCCTCAGAGATAGAGAGAGCAATGGCTCAACCAAAGTACAACCAAAATACACTTGAGATAGTCTCCTAGTAGCAAATGATCCTCCTCCTCACTAGTGTGCCACTTTCTGAATGAGAGAAGTGTGACTTTCCGAATGATCAAAATAGAGATCTCCCTATCTCTATTTATACTAACCTGTTTTCCCAGTGACCTTATAGGGCCGACTTGTCTAGCTAGGTACATCCACAATATAATATATATATTTCAGGGACGACCCCACACATGGTGGTCTAATAACCCATCGGCAAGTACACACACTTGCGACACTTGTCAATCCACATGACGACACTTCCTTATAGAGGAATAACACATCTCTAAAAAGGGTACAATAAATATGTATGAAATACATAGATGAAATACATTCTGAAGTTACACATACATCAACACTCCCTCTTAACTACGAAGGTATTTCTCGACACAGTTCTGCTAGACAAGTCTTCTTCTCGGGATCATCATCATCATCATCGTCACTACTGTTGCTATCTCAACCAATCTCTGACTCTACTCGTCATAGGAAGTTCTACAGAGCCAGTCCTTTTTCATACTGGATGTAGGCCCACCACCTGCAGGTCTTCATCATCAATGGCCATACTGTGAAAATCTCAGGACTTATTACGTGCGTCACAAAACCTTAAAAGAGTCTCTTGACTAGCAAGAACCCTAAAGAGCATCTGAGGCCTTTTTCATGCTATCTAGATCTCCAGGACTTATTACATGTGACCCCACCACAAAACCTCGAAAGAGAATCCCAGGACTGATTATGAGCACAAGGCTCAACCTATCAGATCTCCCAGGGCACAAATTACATGTGGTCACCACAAAACCTCGAAAGAGCATCCCAGGACTGATTACGAGCACAAGACCCGACCTATTGGATCTCCCAGGGCATAAATTACATGTGGTCATGGCAAAACCTCGAAAGAGCATCCCAGGATTGATTATGAGCACATGGCTCAACCTATCGGATCTCCCAAGGCACAAATTACATGCCATAGGACAAAACCTCGAAAGAGAATTTTCCAGATATCCCAAGGTACAAATTACATGCCATAGGCAAAACCTCAAAAGACTATCTGCAAATCTCCCAGGGCACAAATTATATGTCCTCCCAAGCAAAACCTCGAAAGAGCATTTGCCAGATATCCCAGGGTACAGATTACATGCCATAGGAAAAACCTCAAAAGACTATCTGCAAATCTCCGAGGGCACAAATTACATGCTTATCTGCACAACATGTTCCATGGCCACGGAGTATCAACCTGATACTCACCATACATCATCTTGATGTACACATGATCATCCTGATCATCATCACTGCAACATCCTGCTGGATGTCATCTGGAGCAACATCCTGAATCTCGTCATCCATGATCATCCTGATCATACAATGCATCTACCTGATGCATACCAAGTATCTACTTGATACATATCATCATACATGATCCACCTGATCATATAGTGTATCCACCTGATACAAATATATATACATGATACATATCAACATACATGATCTACCTGATCATACAATGTATCCACCTGATACATATACAGATACATGGTCCAAGCATCCAACATGATGCATATACAAAATACATACACATGATCCAACCGATCATATACAACATCAACATGATGCGTACATACATATAAATGATCCAACTGATCATATCCAGCATCCAACATGATGCATACATACATATACATATAAATGATCCAACTGATCATATCCAGCATCCAACATGATGCATACATACATATATAAATGATCCAACTGATCATACAAAGCAGAAACCAGAACATCATCCTGATGCTCATCATCCAGCACTTACATCCACAGCCATGTGAAGGATCCTCCTTCCAACATGCTTGGAATGGCTTCAACAAATGTGTCCATCACTTCTTCCTCGAAGTGTCATCAATCTAAAGAACACCAAGACTCTCCCTAAAGTACTCGAACTTCACCCTGGCTAGTGGCTTTGTCAGCACATCTGCAATCTGCTCGTCCGTCGCAATGTACAAGAGCTTCATAGCTCCTCTCTGCACCATATCCCTGATATAGTGATATTTTATCTCTATATGTTTCGACCTGTCATGAAACACTGGGTTCTCGGACAGCTTCACACAACTCTGGTTATCACAAAAGATACCAGTAGCATCCAACGGGAGATCAAATAACTCATACAGTAGCTTTCGTAGCCATACTACCTCACAACTAGCTGAACAGGCTGCAACATACTCTTCCTCAGCTGTACTCAGTGCTACGCAGGACTGCTTCCTGCTAAACCAAGAGATCACACCTGATCCCATACTGAAGCAGCACCCAGATGTGCTCTTCCTATCTGCAGCATTGCCAGCCCAATCTGAATCAACATAACCCTGTAGGTTAAAATTTTGATTCGCTTCATACTTGAGCCCATAATCCACTGTACCCTTCAGGTACCCCAGAACATGCTTTACAGCAACCAGGTGAACACTCCTCGGATCCGTTAGGAACTGGCTTAATGTGTTCACCGCAAAGCAAATATCTGGTCTCGTGTTCGTCAGGTACATCAAGGACCCAATCATCTGACGATACATAGAGACATCAACTAGCTCAGATGAAGCATCACATAGAAGCTTCAGATTCGATGCCATAGGTGTGGCCATGGCCTTGCAATCCATCATCCCGAATCTCTTCAGAATATCTACTGTGTACTTCCCTTGACCAAGGAAGATCCCACCTGCACTTTGCCACACCTCCATACCTAGGAAATAATGCATCATTCCCAAATGTTTCATATCGAACTCGGCAGCAAGCTTCCTCTTAGTATCTGCAATCAATCTGTCATCTCCTGTTACAAATAAGTCATCCACATACATGAGTAGAATCATAGGATTCCCTTCCTCAACCTTTTAGTAAAGGTTTGAATCTGCTTTACTCTTGGTAAAGCCCAAACTAGATAGGAAACTCTCCATCCTACCATACAAAGTTCTAGGAGCTTGCTTCAAGCCATACAAGGCTTTCTTCAATCTGCACACATATGACTCCCTGTCATGTATTTCGAAACCGAGTGGCTGCTCCACATATACTTCCTCTTCAACTACACCATTCAAGAAAGCAGTCTTGACATCCATCTGGTGTATTTTCCATTTCATTGCTGCAGCCAGGGCAAGTACTGTTCTAATGGAAGTATACCTGGCTACAGGTGCAAAGGTTTCTTCATAATATATTCCCTCTTTCTGAGAGAAGCCACGAGCTACGAATCTTGCTTTGTATTTCACTACACTGCCATCTGCAGCATGCTTGATTTTGTAAATCCATTTGGAAGTCACAACAGACTTCTCTTTAGGTCTCGGGACAACATCCCAAACATCATTCTTCATTATTGATTGGTATTCCTCAACCATGGCATCCTTCCATTCTTTCTTTTTCGCTGCTTCTTCACAACTGGAAGGTTCTTTGTTCATAATGTCACAGAGTAAAGCAACATAGCTGGTATGTGATCTGGTTCTCTTCTTTGCTCTATGTTCTTCTTCTGGAATGCCAAATATTTCTGCATCTTGAATGAGCTCTCTAGCCCATGCAGGTTTCCTCTTGTGAGAGTTATCCTCACGGGGTGGATCTACAGGTTCTTGCATATCTTCAAACTCACGAACAACTTCTGGAATTGCTTCAGTCATGGTAGTGTCTTGAAATCTAGTTTCCTTAGGTTCTTCATAAACTTCGATAGGTGCCTTCCTTGATTTGATGAATGCTGAGTTTTCATCAAATGTTACATCCCTGCTGACATCAATCTTCTTGAACCCTGGAAAGTATATTCTGTAAGCCTTCGAGTTTTCACTGTAACCCACAAAGATACCCTTCTTTCCTGAAGGATCTAGTTTGGTCCTCTTTTCCTTTGGGACATGAGTGTATGCTGGACAACCAAATATTCTGAGATGGCTGACTTCAGGTCTCTTACCAGAAAAGACCTCTTCTGGAGTTTTGTTGTCTAATATCTTGTGGGGTGTTCTGTTCTGCACATATACAGCTGTTCTAGCTGCTTCTGCCCATAGATGCATAGGTAGATCCTGGTCATGTAGCATTGCCCTTGCTGCTTCCATGATTGTTCTATTCTTCCTTTCTGCAACTCCATTCTGTTGAGGATTATAAGGAGTAGTCAACTCCCTCTTAATACATGAATCACTGCAAAGCTTCTTGAAGTCACCTGAGGTGAATTCTCCACCATTGTCGGATCTGAATGTTTTGATCTTCTTGTCAGTTTGATTCTCCATCAAGGTTTTGAATTCCTTGAACTTATCAAACACCTCATCTTTGTTCTTCAAGAAGTATACCCAAGTCTTCCTGGAGAAGTCATCAATAAATGAGACATAGTAAACATACCCACTCAGAGAACTGAATGACATAGGACCACATACATCTGAGTGGATGATTTCCAGGATGTCTTTTGCCTTGCTTTCACTACTTGGGAAAGCCTTCTTACTGTTCTTACCTTTTTCACATCCTTTGCAAACACCTTCATGTTTGGTCTTGATTTCAGGAAGACCCTCTACAGCCTTGCTTGCAATTGGAAGTTCCCTATAGTGCATATGAGCAAGTCTTCTATGCCAAAGTTCACTTGGCTCCATGGATTCATGTACCATGACATGTTCAGGTTGTCCCTTCAATTTATACAAACCTCCCTCTTGCTCTCTGTTGGCGGGCATTTCTACCCTATAGCAAGGAAACTAGTGCTATCAACTTGGTTGGGGTGACAGGTAAGTGTATTGATGCTATTACAGAGACATTTACAAAAAGAAATAAGTTGTAGATTTAGGGAACACACCTTTTAACCGAAGTCTGATCCTGGCCTTGACTTGATCTCGTGTTCAACTTCCAAATCTATCTTTCCTTCAGCAAACCTGCAAAAACAATACCTTTATCAAAACATTTTGGGCAATATATAAAGCTTGAAAGAAACAAAAACAATGTTTAACGTTCAGCATTGACCAAAATAGATCCAACTTAAGATGCCATTTCATAACACATTCAAATTGGAACAAGAAAAACACTTCAACCTTTATTTGTCAAAAGTAGAATGATGTACAAGTATACCTGACAATGAAGTAGGCTCCTGCAACTAGATTCTGGGCTCTGGCTCTGCTCTGGCTTGGCTGTCTTCAACATCAAATTCTCCAATGTCTTAAAGTTTCTCCATCAATTCATCCTCTAGATTCTCTAGCAATAATTTCTAACCCTTCTCCTTTAACCTTCTTGGTATTTATATGATTAAAGAAGCAGTTCAGGTCGATATGTAGTTATGGAGGAAGTTGGGGGAGTTAGGAAACTGCCATCAACTAATCCTCCTCGATGAATTAAATTATTTTTAATCATCTTTTAAGATGTACGCGACTCTTGTTCAGTAGAGTAGCGTATAGGGTGCTACTCTATAGCTTAACAACTAGCGCTCATTCAATTTTAAATGTCGAGCGCTACTTTGCTGAGAAGGAGTAGCGTATACATGGATATGGGCGCTACTATTATACAGTGGAGTAGCGTATGGGCGCTAGTCTCTTTGAGCAGAGTAGCGCTCATATCTCAAAATGATATTTTTGTGCTTTTCCAGTAATGTCAGGAAATGGAATGAGTTGTCATATCATCCAAGGTCAACATGCTCCTCCATCCAAGTTGTCCTTTTGTGTGATCAGCAGCTCAGGGTGATCACGGACGGAGAGGTGCAAGTTTGACCTATAACAGATGCCCCCTAATGTATGAGGTCAGAGGGAAACGATGGCCGAAATACATTATAATCCAAAGCCAGAGGAGGAGCACAGAACCGCAGAAAACAAGTCACAAGAAACCTGCAACAAAGATCAAGGTCAGCGAGCAATTACATTTTTGACATCTTATAGATGTGTAGTGTGATACAACATGATCTCCGGTACATAACAAGGAGATGTATATAAAGCATGGCCACTTGAAATACAAGCGTGGATCCATGTCAAACGGAGAGATCATAGCCATAACAACAAACTGGATCTATGTCTCATGGAGAGCCAAATATCAGTGAGGCTCAGTCTTAAGCAACTTGGGTGATAACAAAAGGAGGTAATGTCATCTAAAATCCCAAGGTCTTCATCCCACAATAACCCTAGGTACAAACCCTAACCATGTGAATAGATGAGCTGATAGTCGAACATGGGGGGTATCATTTGATTACCGGTCATTGATGTATACCGTTAACAAACGCGAGGACTTCCACCGATAATGATGATGGGGTCCAAGGTACCAAGTACGATTCACCAAATGTGAATAGATGGAATTGGATTCGAACACTTGGGAATCCTGTCGAAGAAGAGACATTGATGTATTCTCATCATTCAACAGCGAGGAAAATTGCCACTGGTGACTGCAATCTCCAAGGTACTAACCGAAAATCTAAACTTCAATCCCAGAATAATGATTTGGTGTCGATGGGAAGAAGTCCGTTGGAAGGGAGGCCTTAAGGCATCCTCCATCATCCAACTCGAGGAACACTCAACTGGTAAGAGATGATATGGAATAATATGTAACAAGACTGACACTAGGAAGGCCGACACATGAGGTCAAGGTAAACTACAGAATGGCCGACACAGGGTATATCCTTGAACATTGAGCACGACACAAAGTGAATCAGGCAGTTTCTGACATAATGGGGTAAATAAGTCTAAAATGTAAGAGACATTAACAGACCCTCCATATGGTTGGAAGAATAACCAACCGGGGGAGTAAATAACTCGGAGGAAAGGTTCACCCTGAGGTCAAAAAACTAAACCCAACCGACAAGATAGACTCAAGTAGGTGCTGTGTTCAAGGATAGAACTTGACTGAAACTGCCTTTGACAATGAAGATATGATATGTCTTTCCTGTTCCTTATTCTTTTTAGATAAAAGAATACCCTTCTTGTTATTTTAATGAGTCCAAGAAAGAATGAAAACTCAATAGGTCCAACCATGTAAAAAATTTAACGAGCCCATGGGAGGAAGACTCAGTACCTTCTTCATAATTTAGAGAGTTCGAAGAAGAGATAGAAGATTACTCTATATGTACCGATCTCTGGATTTTAATATCGATTCGAGATCTGTTCTTGCTCGCCGGTGTTTTCAATTTTAAGGAGTCTTAAAAACTTAAACAATAACTCCATATATCTGCTCGTGGATTTTAGTATCGAGCCCAAGCAGATTAATGCTCGCCGATGTTTTCCTGTTTATAGAGTCTGAAAAACTTAAACAATCCTCTTTTCACCTATCCGTGGATTTTATATCGAGCCCGGATTGGTCTGTGCTCGGCGGTGTTTTCTTGTTTATAGAGTTGAAAAACTTAAACAATCCTCTACTTACCCTCTCGTGGATTTCACATCGAGCCTGAGTAGGTGAATGCTCGCTTGGTATTTTCATGTTTAGAGAGTCTGAAAACCCTAAAGAGAGACTCCAAAAGGTCCTTTTTCATACAGTTAGTCTCCTCCCCCGAAAAAGTATAAAACAATGAAAGGAGAACTCTTCTAGCGCATACAGGAGTATACCTAGAGTATACCTTTTCCGTAGTTAATCCACTGAGACCCGGAAAAGGGATAATTCTATACCTGAGTGGATGAGCCTTCAGATACTTTAACGAGCTCGAAGAGGACAAGTTTGCTCAGCAATCTTGTTTAGGTTTAAATAGTCCAAACAAGAGCTTAAAATGACTTAAAGGTCAGCTTCTAGGATCATAGCTTCATGTCCTGCCAAAACTAGGTCTTCAACAAAATATTAGTCGATGCGGCAAAAATCTCAAATGATATATGAATCCGGAATGTTTAGCTAACTGACAAGGTCTATCATTAAGAAATTTGAGCTTAGGAGATGAATCTGACAAAAATTAAGTGAAAATTGAACTTGGATCAGTGTTATACCGTATTGTGTGTTTCAATTGATTAATTAGGGTTTTTTGAAAGTTTTGAAACTATGGAAAATTAACAAATATGGGTAAAAATCAAAATCCAATTTATATATATATTCATTGTTTAAAAATCAATTTTCAATTTTTTTGTAGGGCAAAAATTGGGGCAACATTTTGCAAGTTTCAAATCTCCATTACGATCGAACCGAGCATCTAATCGTCACATTTCCTCCACCAAGTAAGTTGAAATCCACCTATCTTGCATTTCAATGGTTTATTTTTCAATTTTTGAGCAAAAATAGCTTTGCAACGTGATGCTCACAAGCGTTTATGCGCGGGCGCTACTGTGTATACACAAGAGTAGCGTACAAACGCAATGGGCGCTACTTTGCTCAAACAGAGTAGCGCCTACACGCTACTGTGTAGTATACACAGTAGCGTACATACTTGCAAAGCTACCTACAAGCGCCGAGACTCAAAAATTTTTGGTTTTTTGTGCAGGATGGTCTTACAATGGAGGGAAAGGGAGCATGAAGACATGGATAGGTTAGCCATGCAAGACTCAACTACCCTCCATGCGCTCCGAAGATGCGGTTTGTTGAAATTTTATCGAACCGTAAACATGCGGGCATTAAACAAACTGTTTAGAAGACTGATTCAGTATTGGGATGTGGATACTAATACCTTCATCATCCGCGGGCAAACTCTTGAGCTTACCGTTGAGGACATATACTTTATTACTGGTCTCTCAAGGAGAGGAGATGTAATCAACCTGAAAGGGTCTTCTCGTTTGGGTGCACGATCAGTGCAAGAATATGTGAATACATACTGTGTTGCCGGAGCAGAAAAATCGGGAAGCCAAGTCCTGATTACGACTATTGACGGTCTCCCTTTGAAAGTGATAGTGAGCATGATCAACCGAGTAGCCGGTAGTGCATCACAACACTTAGCTTCCAGGAAATCGATGCATACTGGTGTACAGTGCTTGCACGGTCATGTTTATGATTGGAGTACCAGTTTGTTGGCAAACATGAAGTCTCAATTGACAGGTTGCAAATCCGGCACAATGAAGAATTTTGGGTACGGAAGTATTTTGTGTACTTTCTTCTTCGAGAGGATGCCTGCTATTAGTTTGGGGATGCCTCTACCACAGGTTAACCCCCGTGAGCCCAGACTAGGCCGTTGGGGTGACATTTTTCTCCGCCAGGGTGGTGGGGAAAGTCACTATTGTTACCATACTGATGACTTCTGGGGGTGGTGGGAGAGGCAAGTACCCGCTTTTGAGCAGTTTCCCTATGCTGGATTGGATTTCCGTCACGATCCAGAGCTGGTGCTTCCGCCAGGTGGAGCCCGGGGAGATATTGGTATGTTTAAATTTTGAGAATTTATTCAATTTTTTCAAACTTTTTCAAGTATTTGATTTTTATGAATGAGTTTTGAAGTTCTAATCAAGTGTCATATGCAGATGTTGGGCCCGTTCATCCTGAGGGCCATCCCACCATCTATGTGCGGCCAGCTGATATTACCGCAGCGGATGCTATGTTGGGAACCCTAGAGAGGAAAATGAGTCGGTTGACTCATGAGATTCCTGCATGCCGCATGGACCAGATACCTGTTGACATGCAGGAAGATGTTGTTGGGGTGCCCCCAGCATGGCTTAGGGTGCTGCGGTGGGTTGCTAGACTAGTCATATGCTATCGCAATGCAGTAGATGATGAGGAGGTCCCTCCTTCTCCATAGGAGAAGAAAACATTCTATGTATATATTTTTGAGGCTACTATGCCCAGCTTTTGTACTTTTATGACCTGACTTGATCGACTCATGACTCAAAAACTCATATTTTTTGATACGGTATCAGCTATATACAGTATCGGTTATTTACATGTGTATGCGTTTTAATTTTATGTGTGCAATGTTGTTTATGATAATGTGTGATGTAAATGCCAGTCTAACACATAGTTTGCTAATGAATCAGCTAAAGTGTTTAAACTTCTCGGAATGTGTTCATATCTAATAGAATGAAATTGTCTTTCCAATAGTCTAACTCGTAGAAACTGACGAAGCAATCCAGGATCCTTGATCTGATAGACACCTGTTAACTAAAATACAATTAATTGTGAGTCTAGCCTTACCTCCAGGTACGAAATGCCATGACTGATAGCATCTCGGAGAAGTTCTATAACTGCACTGTATTCAACTACATTATTCGTGGTAGGTCCCAAACAAACCCCCCCTGAAGAGACAAGTTGGTCAGCAGGTGAATAAATGACCCAAGCTGTTGCAGCCAACTGACAGGTGTGGTGACTGGCGCCATCAACAAATCCTAAGAAATGTTTGATTGACATCTGATACACAAAACGAAACACACATAAGATCACCTAACGAGCATAACAAAACTAGCTTTACAAAAATATACAGCTATGTTACAAGAAAAAGTATTTCAGCCTAGGCGTAATACTTCTTCAGGTAGAGCCCATTTCTAGGCTCGGCCAACTTATTACCTTCGTAATCTACCAGTTCGTACGCACCTTTCTTCAATACCTTAGAAATTATAAAAGGTCCGAGCCACCTGGATTTGAATTTTCCAGGTCCTAAGGGTTCTTTGTCTTGATCCCAAAGTAAGACCAAGTCTCCTTCAATGAAAACCCTAGGTTTGACAGATTTGTCGTATTGTCCTTTGACTCGTTTTTTGTGGACCTCGTTTGTTGTAAGCGCATATCAGCGCTGTTCATCTAGATGTTCTAAGTGTAACAAGCGTTCTTTGAGTATTGAAGTATCGGGTAGTAACTGAACTGCTAGTTTCAGCGAAGGAATCTCGCATTCAATCGGCACAACTGCTTCTATCCCATGCATGAGTTGGAAAGGAGAAAAACTGGTAGCAGTCTTAACATTGGCTCGGTAATCCCAAAGAGCCGGGTATAGCATGATGTGCCAGTTATTCCGACTGGAATTAACAGTTCTTTGCAGTATGACTTTTAAAGTTTTGTTCACTGCTTCAACTTGTCCATTCGCCTGAGGATAGTATGAAGACGAATGTTCTTGTCGAAAACCAAGCATTGTATATAACTCAGTCATCATGCTATTTTGGAAATGACTGCCATGATCAGTCACTATCTCTTTAGGTATGCCAAACCGTGCTATGATCTGATTAAACACGAAATAAGCGGCAATTTCTCCATCCGCCTTAACAGTAGGCATTGCCTCTGCCTACTTAGTAAAGTAGTCAACGACAACGATGATGTAATGATGTCCTCCAGTTGGAACTGGATTGCATGTCATGAAATCAACCCCCCATTTTGTAAAGGGACCTGCTGTAATTACAGGATGAAGAGGAGCTGGATGTGCCCTCATTTTCTTAGTGAAAAACTGACACGGTCGACAGTGTTTCACTGCTTCCACACAATCTTTAAAGATCGTGGGCCAAAAATATCCGGCACGCAGTATCTTCTGAGCTGTTGCCAACCCGAAAAGATGTCCCCCACAAGCTCCACTGTGGGCATCATTTAATACTGCTTCGGCTTCTTCCCGAGTTAAGCAGCGTCGTAAAATGGAATCTACCCCGCGTCGATATAAAGTATCTGAGATAATAAGGTAGTTTTTCGCATGGCTTTTAAGCTTGCGTCGCTCTTCTCGGGAAAAAGTGGTAGGACACCTCAGAGTCTGGAGATATATTAAGATATCTCCGTACCATGGGTCAGAGGAGGCAATGAGGAAGATATGTTCATCAGGGAATGATGTTTCTTCTTCAACGCGTTCTATGTCACTTGGAAATTCTGAGATTAACTCAGCGAATACTAGTGATTTTTTCGATTTGGCTGATTGGAATACTAAATCGAATTCCTGTAGAATCACAATCCATTTATTGTATTTCCCACCGATGATTCGTCGGGTGAGAACGTACTGGAAAGGATTGAATTCTGCTATCATAGTAGTAGTGCGTATAAGTATATAGTGACGAAGCCTCTGTACCGCATAGACCGCAGCAAGTGCTAACTTCTCAACGTGCGAGTATTTAAACTCAGGGGATATCAATGCGCGAGAAAGATAGTAGACAACATGTTCTTGGAACATATCGTCTTCCTGAACCAAAACTATACCAATTGTAGTAAGAGACGCTGCCAGGTATAAAAGAAAATCTTTTGAGTAATCTGGCGGGCTCAACAAGGGTGCTGAAAGGAGTGCCTTTTTTAAAGCTTCAAAGGATGTTTGAGCAGCTTCGTCCCACACAAAGTAGGAATCTTGTTTGAGTAGCCTCATAAAACCTTTGGTAATTTTGGCGTAGTTTATGATAAATCGCCGTAAGAAATTAGACATGCCTTGCAGACTTTGAAGTTGTAGAAAGGTGCGAGGAGGAGGCAGATTTACAATCGTCTCTACTTTAAGTGGGTCAACCATTATACCACGATTAGAGACAATGAAACCCAGTAAACATCCCGATTCGACACAGAATACACATTTATTCGGATTCAAATGAATCTTATATTTTCTGCATCTTTCAAACACTTGTCTAAGGTGGTCCGGATGGTCCCGTCTCTTTCGAGATCGCGCCGGGAGATCATCCAAGTAAGGTTCTACAATGTGTTTGATATCATGAAAAGCAAAATTCATTGCTCGCTGGAAGGTAGCTCCAACATTCTTCAAGCCAAATGGCATTTTTCGATAAGTGAAGGTCCCCCACGGGCAAATGAAAGTTGTTTTATGCTGGTCTTTGGGTTTGATTTCTATTTGATTGTATCCTGAAAAACCATACATGAAAGAGAACATCTCATGTCCCGCACAAGCATCTATGATTTGATCGATAAATGGTGTGGGATAGTTGTCTTTCGGACAAGCTTTGTTTAAATCCCAGAAATCAGTACAGACTCTAATGGTACCTTGCTTCTTATCAACTGGAACGGGGTTTGAAACCCATTCTGTCATATCAATCGGATAAATGAAACCGGCTTTGAGAAACTTTCAACCTCTGCCTTAATGGCGGCTGCTTTTCTAGGGTTTACGGGACGGAGCTTTTGTCTCACAGGTTTTGCATTAGGATAGGTCGTGATGACATGCTCCACAATGGTTGGGTCAATACCTGGCATCTCCTCATATGACCAGGCAAAAACGTCGCGGAATTCCTTAAAAAGTTTTGTATACAGAGCTATCTCTTCTGGAGAACAGTCTGCACCAATAAAAATATTTTCCATGACCCCGGGTTTGGTGGAAATGTTGATTGGAATTGTTCTTGAAATATTAGCCATATTTCCTTCAGCATAAACAACTCTTGAAGTAGAAGGAGAAGATGACAAATCAACCAATCCACCGGGTCTCACAGGGAATTCTCCTCTCTCAATTCTGTCTAGATCTGGAAGTATGTAGGACCTATGATGCATATGTTCCCAAGGTTGGTCGAGGCCCATCATAACTTCTAAGATGGCTTCATTAGATGGCAAAACCATATCTAAACAATCGAACGAGTGAGTAGAATTCAGTGACCATGCCGGAGCATAGTCCATATCTGACTCGACAGAGACTGGTGGAGTCATGATATGTTCCATTGCAGCGTGTTGAGTTTCCATATAGGCCACTTCTGCAATGGAGGGAGGCATGCAAGGTTCTGACGTGGTAGGAAGGATCCAAGGATCAGTTCTTAAACCGACCGTAAATGTTTCGGTGGCAGTACCCACATCATAACGCATAAAAAGAACAGGGGAGGGGATGTCGAAAGTGCCTATTAACGAACCATACAACCCGGCTCCTAAACTCTCCTTAACCGGGGCGGTTTGATCAACCAATGGAATCGTGGTTTCCGAAGAAGTCTGGTGTTTTCTTTGAGTGAAAGAAAGTTGATCGAGTGTAACGATCTTACTTTCAAATGGGAACATGACCACTCGAAAAACTGTCGATGCTATAGCTTGCATGGCATAAGTCCAACTCCTGCCCAATAACATATTGTAATCAAGCGGAGCGTCCAGAACTTCTACTTCAACGGCAACTGTCTTACCGGCCAAAGTGACATTAAATGATGGAAAAAGTCCATGTGGACGGAAAGTTCTGCCATCAAATGCAGTAAGCAGTGTGTTGGAAGGGGCTAACTCAGGAGAAACTAAAGCTTTCCAACAGGAAATCGACATTACGCAAGTCGACGCTCCCTCATCTACTACAGCTCATTTGATGGTCATTGGACCATGAACGACCTCAATCTGAAGGGCAATGTGATATGGCAACTGGTATTTGACATCAGTCATATCAAATCGCGCAGACATGTTGGAGGACTCCATACTCCCAATAGCTGCTAGAAGTGCATTTCGTTGTAAAGGACAACTCTGCAAGACTTCTAGAGTAGACATAGCACAAGGGGTCTGGGCTAAATCTTCAACTACATTGTAGTTAGAAGCAGCCCGTGTGTTGCGATTGTGCGATGCCCTCTTCAAGACACCTTTCGGAATCTTGGGCATTCGGTCCACAGGTATGTGGAGTGGAATAGAGGATTCAGGAATCTCCTTATCCTTTTTCTGCGCTTCCGGGGTATAGTTCCTGGCTCTAGTTTGCAAAAGTGCATCTGAATTAACCATGTTTATAAATGTTTGATCAACCGAAGCGTGCGAATTGCCCCCAGTTTTGGAGGTGCCAGAAGTTGAGCCTTGCCCTTTAGGAAATGGATCTTTCAAGACGGCATGCTTCTTTTCTCTTAAGAGGTTCTGGGCTTCTTCAAGCAGAGGGCATTGGTGAGTAAGGTGGTTCTGCTTGCAAAGTTTACAAGGGAACTTAACCTTCTTTTCTTCCTTGTTACCCTCTTCGGCATTGTCTCTTTTGGGATTTTGTTGGTTCCCCTCTCCTTTCTTGCCCTTCTTTTTGTTGTTGGGATGCCGAGGGCCCTTTTGATTGTTCTGAACCTGATTGACAGGCTCAGAAGTAGAAGGAGAGGTTGTGACGGAAGAAATATCTACAGTCGAATGTTTGACAGTTAAGGCTTGGACCTGTTTGGTCAGTGCTTCGAAGGCTGTAGAGTTAACTGAACCCACTATGCCGTCAGCATGTGGTCCAGGTTTGGGTCTACTCAGATCAGTGTTTGATCTCGGTGCATCTGGTATAATCTCGTACAGTAGACTAGATTGTGCATATACAAGGTCTAACAGTTGAGTCCTTAAGATGGCTTCTTCTTCATTGGATACTCCAGATGTCGCTACTTCCTTAGAAATATAAGGAAGGAGTGATTTCAAGTACCACTCAAGCAGGAACTCCGGAGGTATGTTGGCCTTTATGAGCATTTTCCGTCTTCGCCACTCCTGAATGTGGTCAAATAGGTGAGTGGCTTTATTTTGTCTAAAAGTAGACAAAAGTTCTGTTCCGGCATCATACTGAACAGGAAGCTGGAAATGGTTCAAAAAGACGGTTGCTAGATCCCCAAAACTAGAGAAAGTAGCCGCAGGTAGTTCAATGTACCATTTGGCTGCAGGACCAGTTAAGGTCCTTTGAAACAATCTCAATCTGATGGAATCCTCGTTTAACAAATTGGAAGAACACCATAGGTGGAAGGTAGTGACATGGTCACCAGGATCTTCACCTGTTTTTCCTTCGAATTTTGGAATATCCGAAGGTAATTTGGTGGGAACTGATGGCCACATGGCATTATGACACACAGGATCATTTGTCAGTTTAGAAAGGTCTGGCAAATTTAAAGTTGCCAGAAAAGGTAGACGAGGCCGGTAAGATGATGCTTGATAAGGAGAACCACCCATCGTTTGTCCCATGAAATGTTGGTAGGGGTTGCCCACAGCCATCTGGTGATAAGGGTTGCCCCCGGCCATGTGCTGATAGGAGTTGCCACCTACCATCTGTTGATAGGGGTTGCCCCCAGTTAAATGTTGGTAGGGGTTACCCCCAGGTATTTGTTGGTAGGGGTTGCCCCCTTCCAGCTGTTGTTGTTGTACGAAAGAGTTATTAAAATTTCCCCACCCATACGAGAGTGGATTAGTGCTTTGCAGGTTCGTCCACTGTGGCTGGGTGTTAGCCCCGCCATATTGCTGGTTAAAGATATTACCCCCTCCCCCTGAGAATAAGGAAAAAGGGGTGTTACCTGTAGGCATGCTACCTTGATTCAAGTTAGGGCCTACAAAGGTGTTGAAACCAGTAGAAGCTGATGTGGACGGTGCAGTCATGGTACCCATGACTGGCATGTTTGCAGAAGCACTTGGTCCTACCACAGGTGTGGAAACCCAAGTACTAGGAATCTGATATAACAGTTGGGAAGCAGAAGGTGTTGCACAGTTGGCCGTACTGCTAGGTCCAACAGTAGGTGTAGGAATAGATGCCATCATTGTAAAACTAGGCATACCTAATGTACTAGTGTTGAAACTGAAAGATGGAGTAGGCACAGATGTGGTTTGTGCCTGAATAGGTGTAGCAGTAAAAGAAGGGTTAACTGTGCTGGTGTTCATACCTAAAGTGGGAGTTTGGGGAACCCCCTGTTCACCTCCTGAGTTAGACATCAGATGTCTGGGAAAGGAAAGATCTGCACTGAAAAGGGGCTGCTGGAAACCAACAGGTGACAGAAGCGGAATTCTAGTATTGGTTAAGGGAGGATTGAAAGGAGTGCTATACTCCGCGGAAGTAAGATATTCCACCTCAACAGTACTAAAGTGTTGCTGATCTGTGGTACCTGGTAGTGGTTCCTCAGGAACCTCAATTTCAAGGTTTTCTGTTACAAGTATTTCCTCAAGCAATTCTATTTCAGAGGTAATTTCTGAAGAAATACCGGGGTTTACCCACTGTCGTCTGGCTGGTTGTATAGGTTCTGTCCTAACTGGTGGAAGGTTTTGAATCCTTCTCTATCTATGGGGTTGTTGATTCTCCGTGATTACAAATATAAAATAACAAACTAGAACCTAGTGGCCACTACAACTAGGGGGGAAACAGCACGCCAACTAAAAAAATCCTAAGTATACAAACCAGGCAAACAAAGGTGCCTTTCGGAGAAGAGTCTGGGATGATTAGGGCCCAGAACAGATCAACGAAGGAAGAAAGACAGTTACCCGGGGTCCACAATACAATGACTAAGGGTGCAAGCGCTGGAATCACCCAACCGCCCTCCCAAAGACCTGCAAGGGGTTTCCTCCCACGTCTGTCTTAGGTACAGCAGATATACCCTCTGCTGTCACTTGTGTATGAACCTAGAGTCAGATACTATGGATACCACAACACCGAAAATTCCTGGGGGAACAGTCACCGGTCGAATCAGAAAGCGTGGGCAGGGTAGCTAAGCCCGAAACTCGAAAGAGTCCTGTTAACACCTAAAAAGTGCTCACTAGCTCATTCCCTTATTCACATGACCCATTTGTCCACTTTTCCACCATCTGAGCCTCTGAAACCAACAAAAGGTCACCAAAAGACCTTAGTACACCCCTTTTTCCATTAAAAAAAAATTATTTTTCCTGAAAAGCATAAAAAACCCTCAAAAATGGTCCAAATTCCCAAAAATATTAAAAAGGGAATTAAAATATTATTTTTATTCAAAAAAGGAAAAAGGAGGGAAAAGTACCTAAACCATGTTGGTCAATACCATTTGGTTTCCACAAAACCACAAATGGTATTCCCCACCACCAAAACCTATAAAAAGGTGGTAGGGGCTCCTCATTTCACATCCATCCATTATCTCATCCTCATGCTGCCGAAATCTTCCTTGAGCATTTTGGCCATTGTAAGCAACCTTAGAGAAGGAGACCTCTTGGAGCTTGGAGCTACTCATCTTGGGAGTTGCTCAACATCAACCTTCACCATTGAAGGTATTATCGCAAGCACTTGCTTGCCCCCCATTTTTCAATACAAATTCATTCTTTAATATTTTCTTGTTCTTGTTTTTTATATGTTTACACTATTTGCTTATATTCTTGCATAGATCCATGATTAGTTTTGTTTAGATTAGTTTCTTGTTTAATTCTATTGAAACTGCTGCTACTAGTTAGCAGGTGCCCATAGCACTAAGCCTGGTTGCAAAACCGAGCCAACAGTTTTTGGCGACTCCGCTGGGTTTGAACAATATATCTCTAGTTTTGTTTTTTAATTTTAGTTTTTTATTAGTTTTTAACCTTTAGATCCATAGATCTGCCATCTTAGACAGCAGATCCATTGCTGCTCTAAGTTTTAGTCCCATTAACAGCCCAGAATTCTCAATTTTTGGGTTTGTTTTTCGGCTTCCGTGCACGACTTTCGCCTCGTGGTTTTTAGCCTGACAGTAGTGCGGTCCATCACGACTTTTCGACTTTTTTCCGCGCGGTTCACCGCGACTTTTTGGATTTTTTCCGCGCGGTTCACCGCGGCTTCGCGGCCTGTTTCCGCGCTGCACATCGCGGCTGCGCGGCCATTTTCCGCGCGGATCCCCGCGGCTTCTCGGCCTATTTGCGCGCTGCACATCGCGGCTTCGCAGAAATTTTCCGTGCTGCACATCGCGACAGTGCGCCTAAATCCCGCGCGGTCCATCGCGACTGTGCGACAGAAACCCGCGCGGTCCATCGCGGCTTTTCTGTCAAAAGCCGCGCTGCTAATTTTTTCATTCGGCCATTCCGATTCAAAAAATTAATTTCTTACTGTACTTTTTGCCCATATAGCACATTTTTACAGTATTAAATTCTGCATATTTTACAGCTATAGAAAAAATTTCACTATTTAAATGCATATCTAGAAGTCTTTTTAAAAATTTTCAAGAAAGTGAAAGAAAGACTTATTTTGTAGTTTATCTAGGTTAAAATCTTTTCCTGTTTACTTCTTTAAAAAATCTTTCCCTTAGCAATTTCCTTGAAAAGAAAACCATTTATTTCTTTTAAAGAAGTCTATTATTTGCTTTTATGATTCAAAAGATCCTTTGTTTTTTGAGTTGATTGTGAAAAGCATTTAATTTCCATTTATTGAAAAAGTCATAAATTTGCTTTTTTATTTTCGAAAGATCCTTTATTTTTTGAAAATTTTTAGTAAAGCATTTACTTCTTTCAAGTTCAGTTTACAATACCACATGTGCACCCACTCGATCACTTAATTGAACTGAGCCTTAAAACTTACCCTAATTTCAACACACTTTTAACCCCACTTGGGGAACACTAAAAGAACTTTGTAGCTAGGTAGTATTGGGGGGATAGGTGTTCCAATAACACCCCTCAGTTATTACATCTGAGACATAGTTGTTGTCCTTTAGCGAGCTAAAACCTCTTAGTATTTATTGGTGCGGTCACAACCGGTTTGTGGGAAGGCCTCTCCCCTAGGAGGGTTGAAGTCGCGAGGATGGTTCCGGAAGCCTGAGTGGAATACCGAAATCCATTCAGTAACCGAAGGGCTACCATTCGCAGTTCTCGGGATATCCCTGTATTGGGATATTGCGATCAAAGGACCAAACGGCAGATTTACCTTTTCTCGATGTGTCATGAACGGAGTATCCTAGTAGCCTTTCTTTAGGGTTGATTACCCGGTCTCCCTCCCGGTAGAGGGATATCTAGCCGTTGTCTCAACACTCATATTGTCTGACTTGGATTTCATCACCTTGCAGAGAATATCGTTTGTTTGAGTCACAATACTTTTAGTTAGGTGTTTGCATGATTCAACCCACCTTTGGTCTAGTTACACCTATTTTTTCTAGAAGCCGTTTGCATGTTGGTACTCTGACCATTTGTTGCATTCCTCCACTTATTGTAGCACAGATGCTAGAATAAGTGTCTTTTTTGAGGTTGATTTTTTGGCCTGAGAGCCTTCTTTTTTACTCCCCTTCTTGCACCCTTGGTTGCATTAGGGTTTTGAGCTTTTTTATATATATCACCACCTGATACTTAAACAGATTTTTTACACAAAAACTTAACTCTCACCATTGAGAATTTTAGATGCTCTCGTCGTCTCCAGGGCGAACTCCCAGAGTTTAGTCCACTTGGCTCTCCACGTCACCGACGCAGAGCCTTATCCCTTGATTCGACACATCGTCGGTCAACCAGACGGTCATCCGATTCTGACACGCCTCACTTCACATCTGATTCTGAGGCAGAATCTGAAAACTACGTTATATTACCACCAACCACCATTATGGCTGGAACACCATTTGACCCACTATTTACCAGCACCTTAGGAGAGACGTCTACAGACCCTTCTACTACAGTGCCGTCCATGGCAACAACCACCCCCCTGGGTATGCCCAATATGGGCAACACTCCACATTTAGGAATGCCCAACACAGGGCCACCTCCTGTTATAGGAATTCCCAACACAGGGCCACCACCTGTTATGGGTATGCCCAACATAGGGGTCATACCCCCTCTGGTTTCCACAAACCCTATCCCAGGAATCCCCACTACTATTCCTAACCCAAGTGTAACCCATGTTGCACTTGGAGGCGCTGGCCCATACCAGACCACACCTATCGGAGGGCACATACCCTCCATACCTAGCATACCTTTAGGCACTACTGGACCCCTACATCATACCACAATGACTAGGCATGTCCAAGTTCCAGTCACTCCATCTGCTAGCTTACCGTACATGGCAAGTCTGAACCTGCCAGACTTAGCTAGGCTCACTAATGACCCCATCAGACACAATCCTGCGTGGCCGCACATGCCCACCAAACTCCCCTCTGACATCCCTAAGTTTGAGGGTAAGACGGGTGAAGACCCCCAGAACCATATCATGTCCTTCCATCTATGGTGTTCCTCCAACTCCATAGTGGACGACTCTGTCCACCTCCGGCTTTTACAACGCACCTTCACTGGCTCTGCAGCCAAGTGGTATATCGAGCAGCCCCATGGGACGCATGCCACCTTTACCTCCCTTGCCTCGACCTTCCTGCAGTTTTTCCAGTTACCTATCTGCTATGATGCGGGAGTCGAGATCCTACTGTCTTGCAGACAGAACACGGCCACCCATATCACTGACCACATTCATGAATGGCGTCGACGCCGAAGCCTCTGCAAAATCAAGTTAGATGACCGTATCATCTTAGATTGGTTTCTAAAATCCCTCCTCCCTCTCATTGCGAAGGATGTGGCATCTGAAAGACCCCAGTCTAAAGAAGAGGCCATCCTCAAAGCCCAACAGTTTGATCTCATTTACGCCCAATCGGGTTATCTATACACAATCATACCAGACGCCCCACGATGCGACTCTTCACGCAGTGACGCGCCGGGGGCATCTCATGCCGCCGATGGCATTATTGGCCAAATCACACCCCAAGCTAAACCTTTCAGCATGGTGATTACCATGCCTGCCCCAGACCTCTCTAGGGATACATCCAGTTCCGGAGCGACAACTTCTTACGCTCCAACAAACCAGACACATCATATTCATGGACCCTCTTGTCCACAACATTGCTATGGACAAGCGCCATCAGCATATGTACCTCCTACATACTATAACCAACCTGCTACACAGAACCCCATTCAGTTCTCACCACAACAAATGCAGTACCCACAGCAAGCTGCACCAGCTAATCCAACACATCCAATAGCTCAGGGGTACCAACAACCCCAACAGGCAACTGGACCACCGCCAGCTCCACCTGCATATTACCCACCGCAACCTGCTCCCGCACCTGCGGCTCCCCACAATCCCCCCAATGCTCAAGGGCGTGTGTACGCACAACAACATCATCCCCAATACCAAAATAACCAACGCAACCAGGGTGGGCAACCAAACCGTGGAAGAGGACGTAACCGTGGAAACAACCAAAACCATAACCAAACTCCACACCCTCCCCATCCTCCGCAAAATAATAACGCGGCGCCTGCTCATCAGAATCCTGATCGGCCACCTAAGCAAGCCAAAAATGCTAATTTACGAACAAACCATCCTTGCTCTACTTGCGGGGTCTATGGCCACTATACCCACAATTTCCCACATCTGGAGCGAGCTCGGCAACTATGGACAGATGACGCCCATCGTCAAGGGTAGGCGGCTCCTCAGCTGCCACTCAACCCCCCACCACCTCAACAACAACCTTTGGTGCTACAAAACCCTTTTCCAACACAAGGAGTGGTGAACACTCAGCCGTTAGCTCCCCCACAGGGCAACATGCCACCACAACAAATCACTTACACCGCTCCTGATCAACCCATGTTTGATTCAGGCACTCACCACTTATTGATGATGTCCACTGCCGATGTCAACATTCAGACACGTCGGAACCAGTATGGACCTACCTCCGAAGCCCCCCCCGCCGATAAGGATACTAACGCTCATCCCACTGATCATACGTTACGTATACCACCGCTTCCACTCGATGGCGCCTCTAAAGCACCTCGTTTCCCACTCCGCCGTATCAACAACAACCCCAATGCACGGGCTGCGTCAAATTACAACATCGTAGATGACTTAGCTCAATCTCCCGCAGCCATGTCTACGTTAGAAGTCTTGAAAAACTGTCCCACGCAGCGCAAGACTTTACTTTCCGCCATTGGGGCGATTGACCCAAATGATTCGAAATTGATGACCTTTGATTTGGACCAGTCCGAACCACGTCTGCCTTCCACCATAGCAGTCCAAGTTTCTGTTTCTATTCGGAATCTTGTCATCCATCGGTGTATCATCGACGAGGGTGCCTCTACATGCATCATGTCCACATTCGTTTGGCAGAAGTTGGGATCCCCTACTCTCCAACAATCCACCACGGTATTGCGGGCCTACGACGGCCGGTCAGCTCAACCTCAAGGTTTACTACCCAAGGTCCCCGTCCAATTAGGTCGGAAAACTGTGCTCATCGACATAGAGGTCATTAATTCCCAGCTCGATTATAACCTTTTACTTGGCCGCAGTTACATGTACGCCATGAAAGCGGTCGCCTCATCTGTTTTTCGCACCATGATGTTCCCCCACGAGGGACGCGTGGTCAAAATTGACCAACTCACCTACTATGATCCCAATGCCCCTGCAACACCCGAAAATGTTCTCCCCATGGTTGAACAACCCACTTCTAGTGCAACTACCTCCTTTGTTTCTTCTCTGGGGCCCGGACTTTACTCAGATACACCAATGACCACTACATTCCAGGCCATTCCACCACCGTCACCGGAGACCCACGTCGCAAACCTCTGTACTCTTTCGAAGAATACACAATCACCCGGTAGTCAACCACCATTGGTCCCTAGTCACATCGGTGTTACACCCATCCACACCATCCCCTTTCTATTTCCTCCTTCGGGTGTAGTAAGCGCCCCGGTTATGGCTACCCTTAGTCTACCCGGGTTAACATTGGGATTACCCGTGTGGTATATTTCGCCTCCCATTCCACCGCCGACACCAAATGTCATCCTCCAACCGGTACAACCTATTGTTACCACTACTCAACCTCCTCCTGGTCTCACAATCCCTTCGTCATCGACGAAACCATCTCCTGGTCTCATGATCCCTTCGTCGTCAACGAATCCTCCTCCTCTTGTCAAGCCCACTGGGGGCAGAGGTCCACAACCATACACTGCTATACCACCCCCTAAGGCATTCAAACCCCCACCAGTATTTCGAGCTCCTCCTAAATGCTCTTTGTGTGATGAGATAGGCCATCCGACTCATCAATGCCCACAGTTACCAGCACTCCAAGAGCATATGAATATGTTGGACGATGACACCGGCATCCCAGTCGTTAGACTTGAGCCACCTCCTCAGCCTTGCGACAGATCACTGCGCACCAACCATCCTTGTGCCATATGCAGTGTTTACAGCCACTACTCTCACCATTGTCCTGATCTCCCTGACTATAGAGCAGCATTGTATGAGTTAAACAACGTTGATTTGGAGATATCTACTCCCCTCATCGAGGAGATCTACCCCCCGCCATCATCCTCGTCGAAAGAAGTCAATACAATATATATGATTTCAACAACTTTCAAACCAGAACCCCTTGATTTATGGTCTGACTACTTCAATACTGATGAGCAAATTTTGGAGACACTCACTGCACCCGACTACCCTTGGGATGATATGCATCATCGCTCGTATTTCCTCCCGAAAACATCTACATCCACCGCATCCAACCAGCTATCAGTCGAATCGAAAGATTTCATACCCACCAAGGTCGATTGGTTAAAAGACCCCATCCCAGCACCGGATGCCTTTGAAGAAGGGAACATGTCCAACATTTCCCCCACTATACAGATAGATATTTCCACAACACCTGGGAAACCTGAGCTCATCTCGCTGGGTGCATCTTGCACTCAAGCAGAAACTCAGGCGTACAAAAAGCTCTTTCAAGAGTTCCGTGATGTCTTTTCCTGGTCCTATACCGAGATGCCTGGTCTCGACCCCGCCATCATAGAACACCACATTGATACATGGCCGGAGGTACCCCCTGTTCGTCAGAAACAGCGACCCATTCATCCTTCCAAACTCCCCGCTGTTAAAGCTGAGGTCGAGAAACTTCGCAAAGCAGGATTCATTTATCCTATTCCGTACACCACCTGGGTGTCGAACCCCGTTCCCGTCAACAAAAAACAAGGCACCCTTAGAGTATGCACTGATTTTCGTGACTTAAACCACGCTTGTCCAAAAGACAATTTCCCCACGCCATTCATTGACCAACTCATTGATGAGTGTGCGGGCCATGAGGTCCTATCTTTCATGGACGGGTTTTCTGGATACAACCAGATTCACATCCGTAAGGAGGATCAGTACAAGACTGCCTTCACCACCCCATGGGGCACCTTTGCCTATCGCGTCATGCCATTCAGCCTTAAAAATGCTGGTGCCACTTTCCAGCGAGCCATGACCTATTGCTTTCACGACTTGGTTCATATCCTGCGAGTCTACCTTGATGACCTCACAGCTCATTCCCGAAAACGATCAGACCACCTTAACGACCTCCGGCAAGTTTTCCTGCGTTGTCGCAAATATAAAATCCGCTTGAACCCACACAAGTGTGTCTTTTGCGTCCCGGCAGGCCAGTTGTTGGGTTTCATTGTTTCCCAAGACGGAATCACTGTCGATCCCTTGAAAGTCAAATCCATCTTAGAACTTCCGCCTCCTCGCACGCTTCGGCAGCTCCAGAGTCTACAAGGGCGATCCAATTTCCTTAGGCGCTTTGTTCCTGATTACGCCACCAAAGTCCACGGGTTCTTACGCTTACTTCGTACCCACATACCCTTTGTTTGGGATGAGCAAGCAGACACGGCATTCGAAGCCCTTAAGAAAGCTCTCACACAAACCCCCTTGATATCCCCACCGGATTTCTCTCAAGACTTCACCCTTTATGTCTCGGCATCTGAACATGCCATGTCCGGAGTCTTGGTCCAAGAAGATGCCTCTCACAAAGAGCATGTGATTTATTACGTCAGCCAGACCTTGTCTGGCCCACCTCTGCGTTATTTATACGAGGAAAGATTATCCCTAGCTGTAGTCTTTTCCGTACAAAAATTGCGACACTACATTCTACTCAGTCATACCACGGTTGTGGCCGACTCCAACCCTATGGTCTATCTCCTAACCCGGCGGCTCTTACAAGGTCCTGTTGCTAAATGGGTCATTATCCTCCAGGAATATGACCTCACTTTCAAAACTCCCAAAAGCACTAAAGCCCTCGCGCTTGCTCACCTCATCACTGACCTCCCATCCTCTTCGACATCACCCGTTATCCAAACGGACTTGATTGATGAACAAATCTTCATCATTTCATCTGACGACCCTTGGTACGGAGACATTTTGACTTACCTCCGCACGAAAAAATTTCGACCACACATCGATCATTACGGACGCCGTCGGATACGACACCATGCCCCCAGATACCTCTTGTTAGGGGATGTACTTTACCGACGCGGCATTGATACCATCCTATGCCACTGCCTATCCCATAGTGAGGCAGAACAAGTCCTCAATGATTGTCATAGCGGCGCCTGCGGAGGCCATTTCTCCGGCATGGCCACCGCCCAGAAGATCATTCGGGCAGGTTATTTTTGGCCATCATTATTTACTGATTGCATCACCGCAGTCAAGCACTGCCAGAACTGCCAACTTTTTGCCCCCAAAGCAAGAACCCCCCCCCGCCCCCCTTCATCCAGTCATCACTGTTGGACCATTCTACAAATGGGCCATCGACTTCCTCGACTGCAACCCCACGTCAGCCGGCGGTCACAAACACATCGTTGTGGCCGTAGATTATTTCACAAAGTGGGAAGAAGCCATGCCGACTTACAATTGCAAGGCCGACACTGCAGCACGGTTTTTCTTCAACCATGTTATTACTCGTTTCGGAGTGCCGAAGCAACTAGTCTCTGACCACGGCTCTCACTTCGAAGACGCCGTCTGGAAAGAATTATCAACCATGTTGAAATTTGAACACCATTTCTCTTCCGCTTACTATCCCCAAGGAAACGGCCAAGTCGAAGCGATCAATAAAATTTTGAAGACCATCCTCCAACGTACTGTAGACAAACACAAATCCAATTGGCACCACATGCTTTTCCCGGCACTATGGGCTTACCGCACCTCAACCAAAAATGCCACCGGTTTTACCCTTTTCATTTAGTTCACGGTGTCGAATCCGTCCTCCCTATTGAGTGCCAGATTCCAGCCTTGCATATCGCCGTTGAACTCCTACCGGACACTTCCCCGATAGAGCAACGTTTACTACTCCTAGAGCAGGCCGATGAAGATCGGCGCACAGCCATTCAAAACATGGAAGCAGCTAAACAACGATCAAAACTAAGTTACGACAAACACGTCCACCCGAGAACCTTTTCTGAGGGAGACCTTGTCCTCGCTTACGATCAAGCTCATAATAAAACCGGAAAGGGAAAGTTTGTGTCCATGTGGCAAGGCCCCTACATCATACACACCTGCCTCAAGCAGGGGGCATACATTCTGACCGATTCAGAAGGCAATCCCCTATGCAACCCACGCAACGGGTTGTACCTTAAACGATTTTACCCATAGAAAATCTGATGGACACCACCGTCCATTTTAGTATAGGCATACTTTCTTTGTTCACAAAAAATTCAAAAAACCTAAATATTTGTTTGTCTCTACATGACCACAGATGGATCCTCTTCCACTCTGCCATGTCGGTTTAGCTGATGGTGCAAGCCGTTGGTCTCCAAATCTTGCCTCCGTAGCCTGGGTAATATACTCCCCTTCACATGAGTTAATTCACATTGACGGAGTATGTTTAGGTGCCGCCACCAATAACCAAGCTGAATACGATGCCGTGACCGGTCTCCTGGCCGCAGCTCTCCAAATGAGTATCCGTCACCTCAACGTTTTATTGGACTCACAGCTCCTGGTTTCCCAGCTCAACAATGATTACCAGGTACGCGATCCCTTTCTTTTCAGAAAATTCCTGCGCACTAAGCAAATGGTTAGACAGTTTGAATCCATTTCATTCACACATGTCCCAAGACACCTCAACAGTGTAGCAGACCATATGGCCAACAATGTCCTCGACTGGCACACCAATCACATCATGTCATAACCAAGATGTGCATCTACGTGCATCACATATGCCTCCACAGGCATATCCATAAACAAAATGCATCCACGTGCATAACATGTGCCTCCACGGGCATATACCAAAACAAAATAATGCATCCACGTGCATAACATGTGCCTCCACGGGCATACACAAATAACAAAAAACTGCATCCACGTGCATAACATGTGCCTCCACGGGAATATACAAAAAACAAATGTGCATACACGACCATATCCAAATATATATACACATATATATATAAACCATGATAGTCAACATGTCATAGGTCCCCTCAGCACCCGATATACAAAAAATACATCAACCGTACAAAAATGCTTCCCCATATGCTCATCAGCATTTGGGGGCAGATACAAAAATGCTTCCCCATATGCTCATCAGCATTTGGGGGCAGATACAATATCATCTACTCATCAGGATCCCTAGGCTCCTCCGGCCCCTCCTCCGCTGGCCTCGCCGGGTCATGGCGAGCCCGAACTCTGCGCTCCTCTGGCGCCTCCTCCGCTGGCCCCGCTGGGTCATCCTGTAGACGGATCCTCATCTAAGCCGGCTCTGCCGGGACATCCCGAGCACCACCCCTGTGCCCTGCCACAAAAACCGCTGTCCTCAACAAGAGCGACCGCCACTCAGGCGGCGCACCGAAGCAACCCTCCAAAATATCCCGATCCAGGTCTCTCCAACCATCCTCGGGGAGTCCAGCTAGGATCCGGTCGAAGGTCTGTCTGACACCCTCTATGGCGTCATCGCGAGGGCCAACCCATCTCCCACGAGCCGCAAAACCTCCACCATGTGGAGGTGGTACCGCTGCAGGTGGATGAGCGACCACCATCGCCCGCCCCTGACGAGCCATGTAGCCGGCCGGTGGTACAGGCCCAACATCTGCACAATGCAAAATCAACCATCATATGCAACTATAATCATAAGACTGATAAATCAAACAACACATGGTATAGTATAAAATAAAACACAAAACATACCGTCTAAACTCCAGGCCTGTCCTGGGGCACGAGGCATCTCCGGGTCACCTCGATAGTCCATGCCGGCGTAGGGGTAGTCCTCAATCACCAGGGGCATCTGCTCCCACTGCTCATAAAAATCCTCCATGAAGAAACCACGGACACCACCGCCGCAACGAGGCATCATTTGCCCCCACCGCATCATACGAGGCTCACTCACCAGACCAGCACGAATGGGTACCCGTGGCCGCAAGGTCGGCAAGCGCTCAAAGAAAAAACAGCATAGGAAAGAGGCATAATAGAACTCACCTCCCTCTCGAATGGCCTTGTCCAGATCTCTCCGGACACCAGCCAGAAACATCTGCCCCCAGGCATAATAAGTACCCTGGAGAACAGAGTCCACCATCATCGTCTGTCCCCCAGACATACGATGTGGCACAGCAGCACCCAATATCCGCAAAACACATGCACCAACAGCCCACATATCCCACTCACGTAGGGATCGCAGACTAATAGAGCTGTTCTGCAAAACAGCATCATCAACACAGAAAGTCTGTAACAAGTCCTCCATGTCTACACCCGGCGGGATCCTCGGCAAGAGATCACCCACCTCACCCAAACGAGGCAACCCAGTCAAAAAATAGACATCCGTGAGGGTGATCTCCAACCTCTCACCCCCAATAATAAATGCACCCTCCACCGGCACCCACCAACTCACTAGCTTGTTCAGGAGCCGTCTCACTGAACGAATAGGTGGAATCTGAGCGAACTTCAAAAGTCCGCTCACAGCCAAAGTATGTCGCACCCCCGGATCAGTCTGAATCCTCGCCATAAGATCATCATCGATCTCCCGCTCCCGCCACGAGGACAATGGTCTCCTCAACATCCTGCCAGAAAACAGAAGAAATTTTTAGCCCTAGCATAAAGTTTTTGAAAAAATCCCATCGCGGATTTTCCACAAAAAGCCGCGATGCCCATCGCGGCATTTCCACCAAAAGCCGCGATGACCATCGCGGCCTCTGTGCAAAAACCCGCGATGAACATCGCGGATTTTGGCCAGACAGTCGCGATGAACATCGCGACTATCTCCCATGAACTCGCGATGAACATCGCGGGTTCCAACCTCATAGTCGCGATGAACATCACGGGTTCCAACCTCATAGTCACGATGAACATCGCGACTGTCATCCTGAAACCCGCGCGGTTCATCACGGGAACAGACCCGAAACCCGCGATATTCCACGTCGGAGGGTCAACATGGAATTTCACGTCCTTCGGGGGCCCACCGCCAAACAAAAAAGACATAATTGAAAAGGCTAAGGCAAATAGAGTTACCTGAAACTCGCAGAATCGAAAACCAACGGTGAAATCTCCCGGGAATCAAGAAATAGCTCTGACGGCTCTATCAAACTCGCACGTAACAATGACAAGTCATTTGGGCCCCACGCCCTATTTATAGAAATTCCACCAATTTTCAAACAACCATTGCGGGACCATACGAAGTCCATTTTTCAAACCGTTGGTACCATTGGAATCAGCACAGCGAGAACTTCATGCAGGTTCCTTCCTTTTCCCATTTTCACGGGATCTATTTTTTTGACCATTTTTTGGCCTCTCTCGTGGCCTCGGTTTGCGTGCCACATCGGCCGTTCTCCATTTTCGACATGCCTTATATCGCCGGATTCAGTTTTCCGCGCTCATGATGATGCTTGAGATCATTTCTCGGTCTCACCTTTACATTTTTCGGGCATTTTTTTTTTGACATGCCCCCTCGTCACCTCGGTTGGCGTGCCACATCGGCCGTTCTCCGTTTTGGATGTGTCATATATCACCGGATTCAGTTTTTCGCGCTCGTGATGATGCTTGAGATCATTTCTCGCTGCCACGTCCTGATTTTCAGGGCATTTGTCATGCCCCCCTTGTAGCCTCGGTTTGCGTGCCGCATCGGCCGTTCTCCGTTTTCGACAATCCTTATGTCACCGGATCCAATTTTCCGCACCGATGATGATGCTTGAGACCTTTTCTCGCCCTAATCAACCCCTTTTTGTTCGGTATAATTTTATCCCTTTTTCGGGCCGAGCAACCACTTTTACGAAAAAGGCACTTAGGGAGTTTCTGTTAAGCTCTTTTCTGACTCCTAAAAACAATGAAAAGATTGCCGAGCAACCTTGCTTCCTTTCATGCTCGTTAAACGTATATGAAAGGGCGTCTACCTGGTATAAGTTTACCCCTTTTCCGGACCTTGTAGACTAATTACGAAAAAGGTATACTCTAGTCACATCGGCTAGAAGAGTTCTCCATCCGCATCATTTTATGCTTTTTCGGGCCGTGGAGACTAAACTTACGAAAAAGAAACACCAATAGAGTCCACTTACCGTTTTCAGACTCTCTAAACATGAAAGCAATCATGAGCATGAGCCGTCCTGGGCTCACAAAATCCACAGGACCGTACCATTTCAGAGCACACTTTTATCCCTTCTTGGAGCTCATTAAAACTACGAAGAAGGAATCAATGGTGCCTCTTGGCACCACGACAGATCACATCTACTCATTAGGAAGCTTCCCCATTTTGGTCGCCTTTGTTTAGAGTATTCTGTAGTATGTCACATTGATAATCCATCGACGGCACCTATCAGCTCGTCCTCCCCCCCAGAGTCAATATATACCATTCAATCAAAGCAATGATCCCCACACCTACAAGTCAGTTCCCTACGCTGCCAGGTCAACCATGTCATCATGCTCTGAACAAAGGAAGTTTGAGTCTACCCATTTTTTGACCCAGTTATTTCCCATTCCCACAAGTATGTCAGACCTACCATCAGTACTACAACACTTCAGTTTTACACCTCGTGCTCCTATCAAGGAAACATCATTGCCTTGTTAGTTGCTGGTCTCCCTCTGTCGACGACAACCACATTGATTCCAGAGGATAGACCTAGAGGTCCCTGTGTCTTGGACTCATCACCATTTATGATGAGTGCCTACGAATCATTTCGAGAGGAATCTTCAGTGCCTCTCCAAATGATTGTTTCTCACATGCTCGACTTCAACACCTTGATCGCATCGTTGAGACTCGCACAGGGTATTCGCCCGTTTCACTTATTAGTCGAAGACCCCGGATACCTCCTGACTCCTCCACATTTGAGAGTCGTCCTATGGATAACACCAGTTACACTTTTTCTATAGATATCCGGGTTGCGCATGGCGACAGTATTTCAGATGTACCCCAGTTTCATACTCCCTTGAGTATACAGTTACATTATTTCTCAGAGATGACTCATAGTCTTTGAGTCCCTACAGATGTTGGACACCTTTAGTTTCAGCAGTTCCTCAGTTATTCTAGTGTATCAGTTATTGAGATCCGTTATGATCAGGAGTACATCCCAAAATAATGTCCCCCCTGGACCATTATGGTGTACCAGTAGATTCTTTATGTATTAGATCCCCCTTCTTGGGACTAATTGTTATGTATATGTCTTGATACGAGCATGGGAATGCCCGCCTCGTCCATTATCAGAGATTATACCTCATTCATATTGAGGCCATGTAATATTTTTTGTTTCTTGCAGCTTCCAAGGGTCGTGGCTCCAGTCTCCAATCGGTCTCTTCTCCTTCCCAAACCCCTGAAAAAAGACAAAAGAACTATAATGTCTATCGGCCATACGATGAGCTCCTGCCCTCAGACATCAGGGGGCAATCTGTTAACACCTAAAAAGTGCTCACTAGCTCATTCCCTTATTCACATGACCCATTTGTCCACTTTTCCACCATCTGAGTCTCTGAAACCAACAAAAGGTCACCAAAAGACCTTAGTACACCCCTTTTTCCATTAAAAAAAGATTATTTTTCTTGAAAAGCATAAAAAACCCTCAAAAAGGGTCCAAATTCCCAAAAATATTAAAAAGGGAATTAAAATATTATTTTTATTCAAAAAAGGAAAAATGAGGGAAAAGTACCTAAACCATGTTGTTCAATACCATTTGGTTTCCACAAAACCACAAATGGTATTCCCCACCACCAAAACCTATAAAAAGGTGGTAGGGGCTCCTCATTTCACATCCATCCATTATCTCATCCTCATGCTGCCGAAATCTTCCTTGAGCATTTTGGCCATTGTAAGCAACCTTGGAGAAGGAGACCTCTTGGAGCTTGGAGCTACTCATCTTGGGAGTTGCTCAACATCAACCTGCACCATTGAAGGTATTATCGCAAGCACTTGCTTGCCCCCCATTTTTCAATACAAATTCATTCTTTAATATTTTATTGTTCTTGTTTTTTAAATGTTTACACTATTTGCTTATATTCTTGCATAGATCCATGATTAGTTTTGTTTAGATTAGTTTCTTGTTTAATTCTATTGAAACTGCTGCTACTAGTTAGCAGGTGCCCATAGCACTAAGCCTGGTTGCAAAACCGGGCCAACAAGTCCCCAATACGCAATCCGATCCTGGCGTATGCTAGAACAGCAAGTAGGAGGAGTATTCCCACAAACTGATCTCGCAATGACCTACTGCATAGATCCCAGGAAAATTTTGAGTGAGGTGGGTTTACCTATGATAGTCTTACTACGATTTTTGCGCAATGTGTGATCTTGGGTGGTTTAAGGTGATTTAAACCCAAGATCCTAACCAAAACTAGTTGGTGTAGTGTACCCTAAAAAGAAAAATGTTTCTATTTCATTTTATTAGTAAATTTTAGGGCTGTTATTACTCAAAAAGGGTAGTGGGTGTGTGAGCGTGGTTATAACAAGAAAACAAAAGTGCAAATATAATTCAAACTTCCTACAACAAAGCTCTTTTCATTTTTTTTATCTACTTTTTTCCAAAACTGAAAATCTAAGCAAACCTACTTAAAAATTTTTGTTTTCTTTTTTGAAATTATACAAAATATACTAAGCTATCTTGCAACAACAGAAACAAGTTCTATTTAAGCTTAAAATACCAATTTTTTTTTCTTTTTCAATGAACGAAAAAGAACTATGCAAAAATGGAAAGCCAAATAAAACTTTTTATGCAATGTGTGTAAGTATGGCTAAAAGTTCTTATGCCTATAGCTGTCGAAACCCTAGCTCGAGAAAGACTTGATCTACAGGTTTTTTACAAAGAAAAAGCCTCTAAAATTGGACACCAGGTGGGAGAAAACAAAGGAGAAAAACACCAAAGTACTGACCTAAAGTGTCTAGCCCTAGCAAGACCACAAAGCCAAGCACAAGTAGACAAGCAAGCTTCCCTACTAACACAAATAAACTGAGATATGAAACTAGCCTACAGCTGTTTAAAAAGCACTTGTAACCAGCAGAAGACAATGAGTTTAGGAAGAATGAAACTTGACCAAAAAGAAGACACCCTAGAGGCTCTACCAGGGACCAAACCCTAAAACAAAGGATGGGAGTAGTAGAGAGCAGACAACGTCACCACAAACAACAGATACAGGAGTATGTAGGTTTGTAAGCTAGCAACAGGTAGTCAGGGTCTAAAAAAAGTGGAAGTGCACAAAACCAAACACTCCCTAGTCTTCCAAAAAGCCAATAAAAAGTCCCAAAAGTTCCAAAGGTCAACAAGCGGTTTAAAAGATGGGAAAAACTTCAAGAGAAGGTTCTTATGACTTAAACAACAGTTAAAAATCTCATGCAACCATCAAAGGGATCCTACAGCACAGTCAGCAAATCACCAAAAGGTTTAAAACACAAGCAAGCCAAAAAAGGAATGCTACAGAAAGTGTACTCTACTGTGTAGTAGAGCAACTCGCGCCCCTACTGAAATGGGCGCTACTGTATATATAGCACAGTAGCGTATGGGCTCTACTGTATATATAGCAGAGTAGCGCTCATATCTCAAAGGCTTGAAAACTGACTTTGGAAGGTATCAAAAACTGATGAAAGCAGGCACGAAATAGGCAAGGGATACCTATAAAGTTTCTTAACACATCAAAGAAGTCAAAACAATCTGAGAAGACACACAAGAACAAGGTTTCCTAAAGCCAAAAAACTCTATTTCCCCAGCGGAGTCGCCAGTCTGTTGGCGGGCATTTCTACCCTATAGCAAGGAAACTAGTGCTATCAACTTGGTTGGGGTGACAGGTAAGTGTATTGATGCTATTACAGAGACATTTACAAAAAGAAATAAGTTGTAGATTTAGGGAACACACCTTTTAACCGAAGTATGATCCTGGCCTTGACTTGATCTCATGTTCAACTTCCGAATCTATCTTTCCTTCAGCAAACCTGCAACAACAATACCTTTCTCAAAACATTTTGGGCAATATATAAAGCTTGAAAGAAACAAAAACAATGTTTAACGTTCATCATTGACCAAAATAGATCCAACTTAAGATGCCATTTCATAACACATTCAAATTGGAACAAGAAAAACACTTCAACCTTTATTTGTCAAAAGTACAATGATGTACAAGTATACCTGACAATGAAGTAGGCTCCTGCAACTAGATTCTGGTCTCTGGCTCTGCTCTGGCTTGGCTATCTTCAACATCAACTCCTCCAATGTCTTAAAGTTTCTCCATCAATTCATCCTCTAGATTCTATAGCAATAATTTCTAACCCTTATCCTTTAACCTTCTTGGTATTTATATGATTAAAGAAGCAGTTCAGGTCGATATGTAGTTATGGAGGAAGTTGGGGGAGTTAGGAAACTGCCATCAACTAATCCTCCTCGATGAATTAAATTATTTTTTAATCATCTTTTAAGATGTACGCGACTCTTGTTCAGTAGAGTAGCGTATAGGGCGCTACTCTATAGCTTAACAACTAGCGCTCATTCAATTTTAAATGTCAAGCGCTACTTTGTTGAGAAGGAGTAGCGTATACATGGATATGGGTGCTACTATTATACAGTGGAGTAGCGTATGGGCGCTAGTCTCTTTGAGTAGAGTAGCGCTCATATCTCAAAATGATATTTTTGTGCTTTTCCAGTAATGTCAGGAAATGGAATGAGTTGTCATATCATCCAAGGTCAACATGCTCCTCCATCCAAGTTGTCCTTTTGTGTGATCAGCAGCTCAGGGTGATCACGGACGGAGAGGTGCAAGTTTGACCTATAACACTCTCCAATCACTACTGCATCATCTATGGTCTTTCCCTTTGGACACATAAGGACTTGGCCATCCACAAATGCAACCCTCATACCTTTTGCATCCAATGCAGAGATGGAGAGTAAGTTCTTCTTGAGCCTAGGTACATAAAGGACTTCTTTCATCTTCAAAGATTTTCCAGAATCTAGGTTGTAGGAGGCTTCACCACTTCCTTTGATTGGGTATTGATAATCATCCCCAAGTTTCACCTTATGGGGTGATTCATGTTCATATAGATTCACAAAATATTCCTTAAACCCAGTCATGTGTTTGGAAGCCCCACTGTCAATCAACCAATCATTACAACCATGGGAGATAGTACCTGTGAGAGCAGAAATTAGAACATACTCTTCTTCACTTGATGAGTCATCATCACTATCACTTTCTGTCCTAGCCTTCTTCTTTGGGGGTTCATCATCTTCGGCAGCATGGGAATGATATCTTCTTTTGTTATTCTTCTTCTTCTTGTTGAATTTGTTGTTGTCTTTCTTCTTCTTGGGACAATCTGAAGCAAAGTGTCCCTTCTCATTGCAATTGAAGCATCTGAGATCTTTCTTATCTTTATGATAATGGTGGTGTGAGAATCTCCTGTTATGAGATGATTGCCTCTTGGACTTTCCTTGTTAAATTTTGAGCATTAATTCACAATACTCTAGGATCTTTACTGAGAGAATAACATGTACAGTATATCAATGCATATCAATCATAAAAAACATTTCAATCATCACAAGAATCAAAAGCATGAGAGACAAGAGACATAGAGTTTCCGTGGGGAAAACCCTAAGGTGAAAAACCCCACAACTTCCTCAGAGATAGAGAGAGCAATGGCTCAACCAAAGTACAACCAAAATACACAGAGATAGTCTTCTAGTAGCAGATGATCCTCCTCCTCACTAGTGCGCCACTTTCTGAGTGAAGGAAGAATGAGTTTCCGAGTGATTCAAATAGAGATCTCCCAATCTCTATTTATACTTGTCTGTTTTCCCAGTGACCTTATGGGGCCGACTTTCCTAGCTAGGTACATCAACCATATAATATATATTTTAGGGCCGACCCCACACATGGTGGTCTAATAACCCATCCGCACTTACACACACTTGCGACACTTGTCAATACACATGACGACACTTCCGTATAGAGGAATGACACATCTCTATAGGAGTACAATAATATATAAATTAAATACATGGATGAAATACATTCCGAAGTTACATATACATCAACACTCCCTCTTAATTAGGAAGGTATTTCTCGACACAGATCTGTTATCACAAGTCTTCTTCTCTGGATCATCGTCATCATCATCATCACTGCTGCTGCTATCTCAACCAATCTCTGTATCTACTCGTCATAGGAAGTTCTACAGAGCAATCCTTTTTCATACTGGATGTAGGCCCACCACCTGCAAGTCTTCGTCATCACTGGCCATACTGTGGAATTCTCAAGACTTATTACGTGCGTCAGAAAACCTTAAAAGAGTCTCTTGACTAGCAAGAACCCTAAAGAGCATCTGAGGCCTTTTTCATCCTATCCAGATATCCAGGACTTATTACATGTGACCCCACCACAAAACCTCGAAAGAGAATCCCAGGATTGATTACGAGCACAAGGCTCAACCTATCGGATCTCCCAGGGCACAAATTACATGTGGTCACCACAAAACCTCGAAAGAGCATCCCAGGACCGATTACGAGCACAAGGCTCAACCTATTGGATCTCCTAGGGAACAAATTACATGTGGTCATGGAAAAACCTCGAAAGAGCATCCCAAGAATGATTACGAGCACACGGCTCAACCTATCGGATCTCCCAGGGCACAGATTACATGCCATGGGACAAAACCTCGAAAGAGAATTTGCCAGATATCCCAGGGTACAAATTACATGCCATAGGAAAAACCTTGAAAGACTATCTGCAAATCTCCCAGGGCACAAATTATATGTCCTCCCAAGCAAAACCTCGAAAGAGCATTTGCCAGATATCCCAGGATACAAATTACATGCCATAGGCAAAACCTCGAAAGACTATCTACAAATATCCCAGGGCACAAATTACATGCTTATCTGCACAACCTGTTCCACGGCCACAGAGTATCAACCTGATACTCACCATACATCATCATGATTTACACATGATCATCCTGATCATCATCACTGCAACATTCTGCTGCAAGTCATCTGGAGCAACATCCTGAAGCTCGTCATCCATGATCATCCTGATCATATCATGCATCTACCTGATGCATACCAAGTATCTATCTGATACATATCATCATACATGATCCACCTGATCATCCCTGATACATATCAACATACATGATCTACCTGATCATACAATGTATCCACTTGATACATATACAGATACATGGTCCAAGCATCCAACATGATGCATATACAAAATACATACAAATGATCCAACCGATCATATCCAACATCCAACATGATGCGTACATACATATAAATGATCCAACTGATCATATCCAACATCCAACATGATGCGTACATACATATAGATATAGATGATCCAACTGATCATATCCAACATCATCCTGATGCATATACAGAGCAGTAACTGGAGCATCGTCCTGATGCTCATCATCCAGCGCTTACATCCACATACATGTGAAGGATCCTCTAGCGCTTCAGCAAATGTGTCAATCACTTCTTCCCCGAAGTGTCGTCGATCTGAAGAACACCAAGCCTCTCCCTGAAGTACTCGAACTTCACCCTGGCTAGTGGCTTCGTCAGTACATCTGCAATCTGCTCATCCGTCGCAACATACAGGAGCTTCACTGCTCCTCTCTGCACCATATCCATGATATAGTGATATTTGATCTCTATGTGTTTCGACCTGTCGTGAAACATTGGGTTCTCAGATAGCTTCACATAACTCTGGTTATCACAGAAGATACCAGTAGCATCCAACGGGAGATCAAATAACTCAGACAGTAACTTCCGAAGCCATACCGCCTCACAACTAGTTGAACAGGCTGCAACATACGCTGCCTCAGCTGTACTCAATGTTACGTAGGACTGCTTCCTGCTAAACCAAGAGATCACACCTGATCCCATACTGAAGCAGCACCCAGATGTGCTCTTCCTATCTGCAGCACTGCCTGCCCAATCTGAATCAACATAACCTTGCAGGTTAAACTTTTGATTCGCTTCATACTTGAGCCCCATAATCAACTATACCCTTCAGGTACCTCAGAATATGCTTTACAGCAACTAGGTGAACACTCCGCGGATCCGTCAGGAACTGGCTCAATGTGTTCACCACAAAGCAAATATCTGGTCTCGTGTTCGTCAGGTACATCAAGGACCCAATCATCTGACAATACATGGAGACATCAACCAGCTCAGATGAAGCATCACATAGAAGCTTTATATTCGATGCCATAGGTGTGGCCATGGCCTTGCAATCCATCATCCCAAACCTATTTAGGATATCTACAGTGTACTTCCCTTGTCCAAGGAAGATCCCATCTGTACTTTGCCACACCTCCATGCCTAGAGAATAGTGCATCATCTCCAAGTTCTTCATCTCGACCTCGGAAGCAAGCTTCTGCTGCGTGTCGGCAATCAATCTATCTTCACCTGTAATAAACAGGTCATCCATATACAAAAGTAGTATCACTGGATTGCCTTCCTCAACCTTGTAGTAAAGGTTGGAATCCGCTTTACTCTTGGTAAAGCTCAAACTGGATAGAAAGTTGTCTATCCTACCATACCAAGTTCTGCACATATATGACTCCTTGTCATGTGTCTCAGAACCAAGTGGCCGCTCCACATACACTTCTTCTTCAATTACACCATTCGAGAAAGCTGTCTTGAAATCCATCTGGTGTATCTTCCATTTCATCACTGCAGCGAGAGAAAGTACGGATCTAATGGAAGTGTATCTGGTTACAGGAGCAAAAGTCTCTATGCTACCACCTGGAGCATGCTTGATCTTGTAGATCCTCTTGGAAGTCACTACAGACTCCCCTTCAAGTCTTGGGACTGCATCCCAAACATCTTCATGATCGACTGGTACTCCTCGATCATGGCATTCTTCCCAGATCCTGGGAACTTCAATATCTTCAATAGATATCTTTGTTGCTAGAACAAATGTTGTAGTCCTTCTTTTAGGTGAAGGTATACGGTATTTCCTACAAAACAAGTTAAATTGCATGATTAGAAACATCTCATAATTTTCAGAACAAATTATTTACACATAAAGAAATATGTCATACAGTCATGCAATTATCTTAGCCAATGCTTCAATACAACATTTATCCATGTTCCATAACTTTCTAGATGCCTTCCAATCTCTACCAGAACATTGTTAAGAGTTTGCATGGCTCCCAACATGTCAGCAAAGAGGTTTCATTCTAGATAAGTAGCAATGGAATGTTGTACAGTGCCATAGGCCTACTTACCCATCAAATGCATATTAGTAGAAAGTTGTTCATTAATGCAATCATTCTAATATGCATAATACACATCTAGGAACATAAGCATATACATCATTGAACAATATTATTTAACCAAACAAATATGCAAGAAATGACAATTTAAAATGCTTATCTTTGTTTGTTTGTTGGGTGGACTCCCTTTGAGTCTTTACTTCCTTGCAGGAGTTGTTGGAGTCCTAATCTGAAGTAGCTTCTTCTACACCTTTCTGTTGTGGAATGTAGAGAGATGGTCAAATCCCTCTGAATATCTGCATCCTTACAGAAACCACTGGAGTGTGCTCCCTCTTGATCTTTGCTTCCTGGATTACCTACTCTTGAACTTATATTCATTTTTGATCCCTATGCATGCTTATTAGTATCATCATTGTGTTATCCTCGAGGTCTCATACATAATCAAACATTCATTAGTATAATCTTAATATTATCAAAACACAATAATCTCAAGCATGTATAGTCAGGATCATTTCAAACAGAAATAATAAGCATTCTTATGGTTAGTCGTAAACATAATATACCTAGGCTCGTGATTACTCAAACCTATGACTCTTCTGGTTAGTCATATCATCAATTAAGGTAAGAAACATAATATGCATAAGCCCTAGATTACTCAACCTTGTAACTTCAAGAGTAATCATTATTAATCATACGATATATATAACAAAAACATACCTGGTCATCATATTTGCTAGTTATTTCTAGCAATGTGTTCTTGTTCTCTTCAATGACCTACATAAATCATTAGTTAACCTTTGCAAAAACAAATTATACATACCTCTATGTGATCCATGACTATGGATGAATCTTTGTCTTCATAGCATGTTCAGGTTGTCCCTTTAATTTGTACAATCCTCCCTCTTGCTCTTCATTCACTACTGCATCATCTATGGTCTTTCCCTTTGGCCACATTAGAACTTGACCATCTAAAAATGAAACCCTCATACCTTTTGCATACAATGCGGATATGGAGAGTATGTTCTTCTTGAGCCCAGGTACATACAAAACATCTTTCATCTTCAATGACTTTCCAGAATCTAGGTTGTAGGAGGCTTCACCACTTCCTTTGATAGGGTATTGATAGTCATCCCCAAGTTTCACTTTATGGGGTGATTCATGTTCAGATAGATTTACAGAAGATTCTTTAAACCCAGTCATGTGTTTGGAAGCCCCACTGTCAATTAACCAATCATTACAACCATGAGAGATAGTACCTATGAGAGCAGAGATTAGAACATACTCTTGTTCGCTTGTGAGTCATCATCATCGCTTTCTGCTCTAGCCTTCTTCTTTGGAGGTTCATCATCCTCAGCAGCATGAGCATGATATCATCTTTTGTTGTTCTTCTTGTTGTTGTTGAAGTTGTTGTTGTTGTCTTTCTTCTTCTTGGGACAGTCTGAAGCAAAGTGTCCCTTCTCATTGCAATTGAGCATCTGAGATCTTTCTTATCTTTATGAGAATGGTGGTGAGAGAATTTCCTATTATGAGATGATTCCTTCTTGGACTTGCCTTTCCTGGCATGTGCTGTGAGTGCTTGATCTTCATTTCCCATCTTTTCTTCTTGGGCCACAAGCCTAGCTTCTTCTTGAGAGCATTCCTCCCACAGCCTACTGAAAGAGATCAATTTCTTTCTTGCACAAATTCCTTGAATAAAAGAGTCCCGTGACTTAGGTAGGCCATTCCGAGTGGTCATAACAACTTCACCATTGTCCACTACTTCATCCACAGCTTCAAGTTGTTCCTTGATCTGAGATACCTTGGAGAAGTAAGATTGAATGGTCTCTCCATTCAACATCTTAACCCCTTTCAATTGATTCCACAGAGTCATCTTCCGATTTATGTTCTTCCTTTCAAATAACTTGGTCAGGGAGTCAAACATCTCCTTGGGTGTCTTTAGAGATGACACATGTGGTATGAGATGGTCTTTGATAGAATCAACAATGATTCTTTTTGCCTTGACCAAGTTCTTCTTATGCAATACCTTAGCCTCTTCATCCTCTGGGATAGGGACCTCAGAGCTGATGTAGGAGTCCAATTCATTTTCTTCTAGGATTAACCCAATCCTATAGTTCCAAGCTGGGAAGTTATCAGCCCCTTCAAGCTTATCATCAAGCTTGGTGTGGTGAGACATCCTAAAGAGTACTTCAAATGGAAATAGAAGAGATTTAGGTCTTACCACTTGTTTTGCTGAAAACTGGATTTGGTCACAGATTAGGGTTTATCGGAAAAACCCTAAAAATTCAAAATGTGAATTTCAACTTTCTGAAAGGATAGAAAGATGCGCCTTGATAAGCTGATCAGCCTGGTGTATTCAGAATTTGAGATATGCAAAGCTACACCCTTCAGAAATTCCTTTTTGTCTTCTCGTGTTCACTAAGGAGGACCCTGAATTAGCGTTTGAGTTTCCCGGAGATCTACCTAGCCAAAAATCTCGATCCAAAGCTCTAAACTTCGATTTTTGCAAGGAGCTTCCAGCTATGTCTTCAGATTCCAAAAATTCCTATTTTTGTGGAAACCCTAATTTTTAGGGCCAAATCTGAAAATGCTCAGAATTTAATTCTGATTGGATAGATAGATTCTCCTTGATGAGTAGAGTCAATCTACTATACTACTTTTCCAAAATATGTGGAGAGAAACCCAATAAACAAGAAACTCTTGGTTTACGTCACTGCACAATGTCTTCTTCTCAGGTTAGCTCTGATACCATGTTAAATTTTGAGCATTAATTCACAATACTCTAGGATATTTACTGAGAGAATAACATGTACAGTATATCAATACATATCAATCATAACAAGCATGTCAATCATCACAAGAATCAAAATCATGAGAGACAAGAGACATAGAGTTTCTGTGGGGAAAACCCTAAGGTGAAAAACCCCACAACTTCCTCAGAGATGGAGAGAGAAATGGCTCAACCAAAGTACAACCAAAATACACAGAGATAGTCTCCTAGTAGCAGATGATCCTCCTCCTCACTAGTGCGCCACTTTCTGAGTGAAGGAAGAATGAGTTTCCAAGTGATTCAAATAGAGATCTCCCGATCTCTATTTATACTTGTCTGTTTGCCCAGTGACCTTATGGGGCCGACTTGTCTAGCTAGGTACATCAACCATATAATATATATTTCAGGGCTGACCCCACACATAGTGGTCTAATAACCCATCCGTAAGTACACACACTTGCGACACTTGTCAATACACATGACGACACTTCCGTATAGAGGAATGACACATCTCTATAGGAGTACAATAATATATAAATTAAATACATGGATGAAATACATTCCGAAGTTACATATACATCAACATGCCTTTCCTAGCATGTGTTGTGAGAGCTTGATCTTCATTTCCCATCTTTTCTTCTCAGGCCACAAGCCTAGCTTCTTCTTGAGAGCATTCTTCCCGCAATCTATTGAAGGAAATCAACTTCTTCCTTGCACAAATTCCTTGAATAAAGGAATCCCATGACTTGGGTAGGCCATTTAGAGTGTTCATCACCACTTCACCGTTCTCCACCATTTCATTCATTGCTTCTAGTTGTTCCTTGATCTAGGAGACCCTTGAAAAATAAGATTGAATGGTTTCTCCATTCTGAAACTTTACTCCTTTCAATTGGTTCCGCAGGGTCATCTTCTGATTTATGTTCTTCCCTTCAAATAGCTTGGTCAAAGAGTCAAACATCTCCTTGGGTGTCTTTAGAGAAGACACATGGGGTATGAGATGGTCGTTGATAGAATCAACAATGATTCTCTTTGCCTTGACCAAGTTCTTCTTATGCAATACCTTAGCCTCTTCATCCTCTGGGATAGGGATGTCTTCTTTTACATATGAGTCCAACTCATTCTCTTCCAGGATTAACCCAATCCTATACTTCCAAGCTCGGAAGTCATCATCTCCTTCAAGCTTATCCTCAAGCTTGGTGTGGTGAAACATCTTAAAGAGTACTTCAAATGGAAATAGAAAAGATTTAGGTCTTACCACTTGAAATGCTGAAAACTGGATCTGGTCCCGGATTAGTGTTTGTCGAAAAAACCCTAAAAATTCAAAATGTGAATTTCAACTTTCTGAAAGGATAGAAAGATGCACCTTGATGAGTTGATCAGCCTGGTGTATTCAGAATTTGAGATCAGCAAAGCTTTACCCTTCAGATTTTCCTTTTTTTCCTCCTGGGTTCACTGGGGAGAGCCCTGAATTAGGGATTGAGTTTCCCGGAGATCTACCCAACCAAAAATCTCGATCCAAAGCTCTAAACTTCAATTTTTGCAAGGAGCTTCCAACTATGTCTTCAGATGTCAGAAATTCCTATTTTTGTGGAAACCCTAATTTTTAGGGCCAAATCTGAAAATGCTCAGAATTGAATTCTGATTAGACAGATAGATTCGCCTTGATGAGTAGATTCAATCTGCTATACTGCTTTTCCAAAATTTGTGGAGAGAAACCCAATAAACAAGAAACTCAAGTTTTCGTCACTGCAAAATGTCTTCTTCTTAGGTTAGCTCTGATACCATGTTAAAGTTTGAGCATTAATTCACAATACTCTTGGATCTTTACTGAGAGAATAACATATACAGTAAATCAATGCATAACAATCACAATAAGCATGACAAGCATCACAAGAATCAAAAGCATGAGAGACAAGAGACATAGAGTTTCCGTGGGGAAAACCCTAAGGTGAAAAACCCCACAACTTCCTCAGAGATAGAGAGAGCAATGGCTCAACCAAAGTACAACCAAAATACACTTGAGATAGTCTCCTAGTAGCATATGATGCTCCTCCTCACTAGTGCGCCACTTTCTAAGTGAGAGAAGTGTGACTTTCCGAATGATCAAAATAGAGATCTCCCGATCTCTATTTATACTAACCTGTTTTCCTAGTGACCTTATGGGGCCAACTTGTATAGCTAGGTACATCCACAATATAATATATATATTTCAGGGCCGACCCCACACATGGTGGTCTAATAACCCATCGGCAAGTACACACACTTGCGACACTTGTCAATCCACATGACAACACTTCCTTATAGAGGAATAACACATCTCTAATAAGGGTACAATAAATATATATGAAATACATAGATGAAATACATTCCGAAGTTACACATACATCAACACTGTAATATACTTAGAAGAGTTACTTTCAGAAATGATTGTGCCTCTTAGAGGCCAGTCAACTCTAGGAACCAAGTGACCCTATTATAGGGTTAGTACAAACCAGAGAGAGAGAAATGACTGGGCTATGGTACGGTCAATCAAAGAAGGTCAATCAAAGTCAAAAGGCTCATTACAATCACAATAAAGATGAGCTGACAGCCAACAGACTGAGGCCAAAGAGACTCACGATCTCCATTAAGGTACAAGGACCAACCAAAGGGTACAATGACCGACCAGTAAGGTACAAGTCAAAAAGAAAAGAGTGGGTATAAAGACTCATAACCCTTGGGACTAAGGGGGGGTACTACCTCAAATGTGGAAAAAATACCATAGTTATACCCATAAGACCAAAAACATAAAAGATGGTACAAATCAAAAGATAACTCAAGATGAGTAAAAGACCCAAAAGGTAAGAGGCAAGGTACCACAAAAAAATGAAAGGACCAAAATTAAAGGACAAGGTACCACAAGACCAATAAACAACAAGGTGTAAGGACCAAAAGTAAATCAACCATTGTGGGGAAGGTACAAATAAGGTCAAATATATATTGCAATAGCTCCTTGTAACTACCTGTTATTTGACATGACAAAGAGATGGAAGGTCAAATAATGTCAAATATATGCAATAGCTCCTTGTAACTACCTCTTATATGCAATAGCTCCTTATAACTACCTATTGTAACTCAAATAGGACCTCTAAAAAGTATGATAGCAAGCAATCTTCCTAACTAAGGTCTGGAGTGTGGTATGAAGTGGGTATAAAGACTCATAACAATTTGGACAAAGGGGGTGTACCTCAAATGTGGACAAACTACCATAGTACCCACAAGACAAAAAACATAAAAGGTGGTACAAATCAAAAGATAACCCAAGATGAGTAAAAGACCCAAAAGGTAAAAGGAAAGGTACCACAAAAATATTCTCAACAAAATGAAAGGACCAAAAGGAAATCAACCAAGGTGGGGTACAACCAATCATCTCTCTCTCAAATGTACCAGTGTTCCATATAACCTGAAAGTCCATCATAACAGTAAAAGGAAAATTCCACACGGATGATGTGATCACGTGGTCCTCTAGACTACTCCTAAGTTCAAGCATTAGTGGCTCCATCAAGGGGTGTCTAGTCCCTTGAGAAGACCATCTAACTCAACCATATCGAAGACCTAGGAGAAGAGGATATCACACATCATCAGATAATTGGTAACTGACCATGTAAGAACTCAAAAACCCTAAAGAAACCAAGCGTGCAAAAGGGGAGTTAGGAAAAGACAAGGCTCGCAGGCCAAAAAAGCAAGCTCAAATAATTGTACTGGGACCGGTGTCACAGTAAGCGATCTGAAACAAAAGTGGCCAGAATGCCAACAAGCAACACTAAAAATAAAAAGACCCTCTAATTAGGTGAAATAGCAAGCAAAATTCCTAACTAGGAGCTGGAGACCTCGACAAATCGTATCCTTCGCAAGGTGATGAAATCCAAGTCAAACAATACAAAATGAGAGACCAATAATGGAAGGATATCCCTCTACCGAAAGGGATCCTGGGTAAAAGATCCCTAGAAGAAAAGTCACTAAGCTACCTCATTCATGACACGTCGGAGAAGGTTTTCGACACTTCTGTCTTATCGCCCCTGTATCACCAATATGGTAGAGTACAAGGAAGACAATGGATCGATATTCCTTAGGCACTAAGTGGAGTGCGCCATTCCACAAAGTCCATCCGGAATCAATCCTCACAGCTTAACCCTTAAAAAAACGGGAGGCCCCTCCACAAACTGGTCGATGACAGTGTCAATAAGTACTAGAGGATTTTAGTACCCTAGAGGACAACAACTATGTCTCAGATGAAAATGACAAGGGGGAATTATTTGGATGCCTATCCCCGGTGTCCTACCTAAATACCAAATTCTTTTTATCCTCAAGCGAGGTTAAAGTGTGTTGAGTTAGCGAGTTAAATTTTAATGGTTGTATTACTAAATTTGAATGGTTGTATTACTCAGTCAGGTGATGAAAGTGCAACTCGTGGTGTGAGGACTGACTCAAACCATGCAAATGAATATGAATCAAATAAGCCTTTCCTTTTCATGAATGCTAGCTAAGGTAAGGAGAGAGTTCTTTCAAACTATAACTACTCTTTCAAATTAAATGAATCCAACAATAACTTTCTTCTACTTCTAATGAGTAAAATGCATGACATTGTTTAAACCTTAGCAAGCCTAAGCATGACATTGTGATATTTTGCATAGTCACCAAAAGATGAAAACCTCAAGAATTGCAGGCATTCAATGTAGAGTCTACGTAGGTGTATCAATTGACTGTTTTAGTCTACATGTTGAGTCAATAAGTGTCCTCATGATAGAAGTTCATGATCATAATTTAGAAATGACAGAGTTTTGTCCTCCTATTATTTTCAATGTATTTGGTTGTGGTCCTCTCATCCTTGAGATATCCCATGTATGGATAACCCCATCTAATAGACAATTTGAAAAGCAAAGGAAGAATCTACATCTCAAGATTAATGCTGAGGTTTCTTTAGATATTGGCATCCTAGTGACATCACTACAATGGGAAATTTGCATATTATTAGACAATGAAAAAGACAACTATCAAATGTTTTTTGGAGTATCCATTCATTTGAGATGTGTTTTATAGCATTAATTCCTATTTTTGGCTTATATAACTGTCTTGAGGTTTTCTATGAAGACCCAGGTTCTGCGCAGTTCGAGGAACCAACAAAACCCCTTTTCACCAGCCCTTTTGGCAACAATCTATGAATAGATTGAGGTCTTACCCGAGGCGAAGTGACGGGGGGGGGGGGGTTGCAGAATCAAGTTTCCACAACCAGGTGATGAGTGGTTAAACGGATTGGTGAACAACGCGTCACGGAACTCGAGCTACGAACTTCGGGCTGCACGAAGTCACACGTCTTTGCGATGAACACTTCGGCTTATCACGCATCCATGAACTACATGATGCGGGGCGATTCTTCAATGATAGGACAGCGTAAATGATGTCTGCGCTTCCTCTTAGTACTTAACCATTTTAATGGATCTTACTTAGTGTAAAAAGACGCATTCAACAAGCATAATAGAATGGACTTGCAAACTTAAACATTTCCATAATGACAATATCACTACGCACCTCTGGTGTTGCGCTAAGTGTTTATCTGACTAGTTCATGCATTCATCTAACTGTGAAGTACTGGTGCATCCGACATTTATTCATACATGTGGTTACTTAACATATTATTCCCATTATCATCCTTATGGCGAATACATATAAAAGCAAAGCACATAAACTCGTCAACAACACATAACCATTCATCAATAGTAAAGACACAAATGCAAAACACATGAGCAATCACATAACACAGAATTTAATGTGATTCACCCCCAAGATGGGAGCTACGTCCACAGGAACTGTTGTTATATTATCTTGGGAAGGGTACAACAGTTCCAGTCCGCACACTCAACTGCAGACTCTCTTCTCTCTCTGTAGGTCTCTGTGCACACAGCTGCAGATCCTTTACAATATTCTCTCAACAGAGATCAATGTTCAACAACAAAGATTAACAATTCATAAACAGAAGATTCAACCCTTCCCTTAAAAAATGTTCCCTTTTATAGATCATGCGCACAGGTCATGTCATTACAATGCATAGGAAAAAACCCCAAGTTTTTCCAAAACTGTCACAGTTTTCCCTAACTGGACTTGTTGGCTTCTGATAGCGACTTCTCCATCGTGGCCATCCTCTACGCATGGTCACGTCGCTTTCAGCATTCCCTATCGACCACATGCCAACGCCACTTTCACCTTGACATTCCTTCTCTAACAGATTTGTCAGGTCAGTTCACGTCGTGCTTCCTCTGCTCGTGTGCCTAGTCGATTTCTTTCCACACCACTCCCTATCCACCTCCTGGGATCATGGAGTACTTCAACCGAACCAGGTCGCTTTCACAGCTCGATCTTCCCTTCATTCTTTACCAAAAATAGGTGCCCCACTGGCACTTCACGGTGCTATCACTTCTTGGAACTGGACCTCAGCTGCGTGGTTCCTTACCTACCGATACTGTGCTGCACTCAACTTCGCAACTTCCAAAACTAACTTACCAAAATGTCTTCATCTGAGATGCGCTGCAGCTCCAAAATTGTTCTTCTAAAAAATTCCATACTTGGGCCAGGCCCAATAGGCCCCTAACACTTACATGTGGCTTGTCCCCAAGCCACTTTCTACTTCTGCTTCTCCAGGATGCTCGTCCTCCTGCAGTGCTAACTTAGCAGCGAATTCTTGATAGGTTGTGCTCAGCTTAGCAGCTGTATCCTTGGCATCATGTTCAATAGTTTTAATGGTGTCTAACACATCCAGTTCGATGTCATCCCTGGCTTACTCTTTGACTGAATCATGCGCGTCGCATAGCTCTGTCATTTTCTGCTCAATCTTATGCGATATCTCATGGGATTTCTCTGGCAGGGACTACGATTTATCTTCGGCTTCAGCCTCCCTGTCTCTCAATACTTGAAGTTCTTTTTTCAATTCTCTAACTTCCGGATAACGTTTTAGTCTATCTCTTGGCTGTAGGGCCTTCACCTCCACGTCTAGGGCGTCTAATGCGGCCTGATTTTCCTTCAAAGTGTTTTGTACTTCCAGTAGCTCTGGGTCCTCTTCCAGCGTAGTAAACGTTCTTGTCTCCTGGTCCAGCAAATTTTGGCACTTAGCCACTTCATTGGCTATCCTCTCCGCGACAGCTTTCACTTCCGCTGCTCTAACTTGTTGCTGATCAGGTGGTGTTTTCGGTTGATTCTGTGCTTCTAAGGCAGCGATCTTCGCCTGGTAATCAGTCTCCATGTCTTTCATCTCAGCATTAATATCACTAACCATCAAGCCGATCTTAAGGATAGTATCAGTGGGCTCTGGCTGCTCTTCACATTTGGGTATCTCCGCTACTACTGAACCGACAATATGCTCTATTCTTCGTCGTCAGTCCTGCTCATCTTGGAGTGCCATGGTCTTCTTTAAGCTTGCTTCCTGTAGCTGCTTATAGTTTACATATAACTCATGGTGCTAGTTCATAGCGACTACATTTCTCTCATGGATCTCCTCCATAACCTGTAGATGCAGATTGTGTAGACCTTCCATTGACAGCATTGCGATGTCGATGACCACATGCTCTATGTCCTTCGCGTCTGAACCTAACTGTTCACATGGTAACCTTACTCTTAGCGGGTCAAGATGGACTATGCACGACTTCGGTGGCAAGGTCAGGGCTACCGGTCTTTTCTTTGGCTGCGAAGTGTCCCCTGACCTTCCCTCCGATTTCGAGTCTCGCGGAAAGGGAAAGCTATGCTGGACTTGCTCGAACTTTTCTGGTATGCCTTGCAGCATGGTGAGATTCTTCTGTAAACTTGCCTGGATCACCTCATTCTTTTTATCTTTGACGGCCAGCAGATCTTCCATCTACGCGGTGACCATGGATGTGATAATCTCGTAATCATCGTCATGGAGCTTCGCTTCTGACTGGCCGTTTACAGCCTCCTGCCTCTTTTTCTTCACTTTCTCCAATGCTAAGCTTCTTGGTCCTTCCTTTTCCCTGACGGTGATTCTTCAATAATTATCATCGGAATGGGATTTCTTTCTTCGGAATCACTGTCAATGACCATAGGTCCTTCGACCTTCCACTCATCAATCCATTCCTTCATGATGAGGTCTAAATATGCTTCATTCATGTGATAGCTCCCTTGGAACCATTTCGGATTCCTTTTCTACGCCTTCGCTGAAATGTGGATGCAGTGCATGTCAGCGTAAAAATTGATAGTGCAAACATATTTAGATGTTACCTGCTTGGATATGCGCAGTGTGCAAATGATGATGTCACGCAACTACTCATAATATGTATGGAAGACTTCGTTCAACGCGTGCTGTCTCTCTGCCATCATATTTTCCCAAATGTTTGCATACCTTGGTCCTCTACAGTCATTGCTGGCAGTGGCGAGGCCAAGATAGTATTTCGGGTCCTTCCATCCCACAAACGCCTTCAAGACCATCAACCAGCTGTTGATGTATATGTAACTTCGGAATGTATTTCACATATATGTATATTGTATTCCTATAGAGATGTTATTATTCCTCTATACGGAAGTGGTTGTATTCCTATAGAGATGTTATTATTCCTCTATACGAAAGTGTCGTCATTTATATTGTAAGTGTCGTAACTTATACTTGATGGGTTATTAGACCACCTTGTTGGGGTCGGCCCTGTATAAGTCATGTGGGTCAAAGGGTTATTAGACCATCCTATTGGGGGTCGGCCATGTGGGTCAAAGGGTTATTAGACCACCCTAGTGGGGGTTGGCCCAGTCAGCATTATGTTAAGTGGTTAAGTTGAGGCCGACCTAGTTGAGTAAAGGTCAACTCAAGTTAGTGTATAAATAGAGAGTGTGTCTCTCTCATTTTACACATACTATTCTCTCACTAACACTTGGGAGAGTGGCGCACTTGTAGAGGAGGAGGCTTTGCTGCTAGGAGAATACTATCTCTTGTATTCTGGTTGTATCATTGCTCTATCTATCTCTGAGGAAGTTATTGGGGTTTTTCACCTTTATGGTTTTCCCCAAGTAAACTCTGTGTCTCTTGTGTGCTTGCATTATTGTGTCCATGATTGATATGCTGTAGATTTGCTGTACATGTTGTTCTCTCAGTTAAGATCCTAGATCATATTGAAGCAAATTCTGAAAATTTAACATGGTATCAGAGCTAGCCTGAAAGAAGGCATGATATGGCATGTATGACACTTGTTGCACTTACGATACTAGGGCTTGATATAGAAAAAACCAGTCATCGTAGCACTTTCACTATAAATCCATTTTGGTGAATTTTTCAGATCTGAAAGTTTTATAGGTCGAATATCAGATCCTTGTGTACCTTGTGTCCAAAGGACAACCTCTAATTCGTTGTACTTTGGGATTTATGATCTGTACAATATACGGTTTCTGCCTCTTCCAGATCTGAGTCAAAATCAGGTGACCTTGGGAAAAAGGTCATAACTTGGGCTAGGAAGCTCCAAATGAAATTTTGGAAAATGTGACAAGTAGTACATAGACTGTACTATCTCAGAAAATGTTTTCAAAGGCCGAAGTTGAACCAGTGACATGTGGCACGCCGTACAAGTTCGATCTCCTGTATTATCCCATAAATAAGTCATGTTGCGAAACTTGGAATAACTCTCTCTCAAAGAATCCAATTGAGGTCAGACCTGTCGGGATGGAAATATAATTGGTCGGGCTATCTCAAATTTTTTTTTGCAGAGGCCGAAGTTGAACTAGTGACATGTGGCATGCCGTACAAGTTCACTTTCTTGTATTATCCCATAAATAGGTCATGTTGCGACACTTGGTATAACTCTCTCTCAGAGAATCCAATTGAGGTCAGACCTGTCAGGATGGAAAGATAACAGGTTGGGCTATCTCAGGAAAACTTTTCAGACCCTGTGGATCGAAAAGTTCAGAGTTACACCAGAAACAATCAGGTACATATTTCTGTCAAAATAGAATTATTTTTTAGCACCTCCATTCTTGGCTTCCAGAATTTAGGGCTTCGGAGAAAGTTGGAATTTTTGTAATCGGAGACCACGGCTGGATGCTACTCATCAAAATCGAAATTTAGAGACCAATATCAGATTTTTTGGTTGGGAAGAAGGCTGGGCTTCATCAAACCCTAGTTCGGGACTTAGATCGGAAAGATGGAAAATTAGGGCTTTTGCAAAACTTAGAATTTTGGAAATCTGTGACCACGGCTGGAAGATCCTCAGAAAAATCGAAGCTTAGAGCTTTGAATCAAATCTTTTGGTTGGGTGAAGCTTTGGGAAACTCAAACCCTAATTCAGGGTCCTCCCGAGTGAATCCGGAAATCTAAAAGGCAATTTCGAGGGGTGAAACTTTGCAGTTTTCAAATTCTTAATATACCAACTTGATCAACTCATCAAGGCGCATATTTCTATCCCTTCGGAAGTTTGAAATTCAAAGCTTGAATTTTTGGGGTTTCTCTGACAAACCCTAATACAACTCCAAATCCAGTTCCTGCAAATCAAGTGGATTGGTTTAATCCTAGAAGAGGATGAATTGGTCACCTGCATAAGTGAAGAAGTTCCTGTTTCAGAGGGAGATGAGGTTAAGTCCTTACATAAGAAGATTACAAGCAATCTTGAAAGGTATGGCTTACTGGTATGTTTCATGGTTAATTTTATCATATGTTTGTTTTCATATCATTACAGTACAATCTTGATTAATTACTAGACTTGTCGTATCACCTTAATAGAAGATATTCATTGATTAAGGTTTTGACACTTATGAATGTACTAATGTATTGTGTTGTTGTATGAGGTTTATGTTGTTTGCTAACATAAAAGGTACACCAAGAAAGACAAATCATGTTCTACTTGAAGAACATATGGTCATGGTGACATGAAGACAATGATTCATCCTAGAAGATCTACTTTCGAGGTATGTATAACTTGGTCCTACAATGGTTAACCTATGAGACATGCAGGTTACTAGCACAAGTCACTGAAGAGAACCAGAAGAAATTATGCAGGTATGTTAGACATAACTAGATAGCATGCTAATCCAGGTATGTTTTTCCTATATCAAGCTAGAATCCTACCTTGTGTTAGGACCTTATATTGTTGTGTTGTTGATAATGATTATTCATAAAGTCATAGGTTTGAATAGTCATGGCTGTATGCATACTATGTTTCTTACCATAATTGATGATATGACTAACCAGAAGAATCATGAAGGTATAGGTTTGAGTAATCACGGGTTTATGCATTGATGATTTAACTAATCAGAAGAGTCCTATGATCAAATAAGAATATGTTTGAGTAAAAGAAGACTTCCCTGAAACCTTGAATACTAATGTTTATTATCTCTGAATGATCATGACTATACATGTTTAAGATTATTGTGTTTTGATAGTATTAAGATTATACTAATAAATGTGTGATTATGTATGAGACCTCAAGGATAACACAATGATGATACTAATAAGCATGCATAGTGATTAAGGATGGATGTAAGTTCAAGGACAGCTAATCCAGGAAGCAAATATCAAGAGGGAGCACACTCCAGTTGTTCCTGCAAGAATGCAAAGGAGCACACTTCAGTAGTTTCTGCAAGGATGCAGATATTCAGAGGGAGTTGACCATCTTTCTACATTCCACAACAGAAAGGTGTAGAAGAAGCTACTTCAGCAGCTCCTGCAAGGAAGCAAAGACTCAGAGGGAGTCCACCGAGCAACCAAACAAAGATAAGTATTTTTAATTATCATTTCTTGCATATTTGTTTGTTTAAATAAAATTGTTCAATGATGTATATGCTCATGTTCCTAGACTTAGGATATGTATTGTGCATATTAGAATGATTGCATTAATGAATAGTATACTGATAATATGCATGTGATGGGTAAGTGGCCTATGGCACTGTACAACATTCCAGTGCTACTTATCTAGAATGAAACCTCTTTGCTGACATGTTGGGAGTAGTGCAAACTCTTAACAATGTTCTGGTAGAGACTGGAAGGCATCTAGAAAGTTGTGAAACATGGATAAATGTTGTATTGAAGCATTGGCTAAGATAATTGCATGACTGTATGGCATATTTCTTTATGTGTAATAATTTGTCTAAAAATTATGAGATGTTTCTAATCATGCAATTTAACTTGTTTTGTAGAAAAGACAGTATACCTTCACCTACAAAATAACGACTACAACATTTGTTCAAGCAACAAAATTATCTATTGAAGATATTGAAGTTCCCAGGATACGGGAAGAATGCCATGATCCGTCGATCATGAAGAACGATGTTTGGGATGCGGTCCCAAGAGCTGAAGGGAATTCTGTTGTGACTTCCAAATGGAACTATCAAATCAAGCATGCTGCAGATGGAAGCATAGAGAAATATAAAAGTGATGAAATAGAAGATACACCAGATGGATTTCAAGACAACCTTCTTGAATGGTGTAGTCATATATGTGTGCAGAACTTGGTAGGATAGACAGCTTTCTATCCAATTTGGGCTTTACCAGGAGTGAAGCGGATTCCAACCTTTACTACAAGGTTGAGGAAGGGAATCCTGTGATTCTACTCCTGTATGTGGATGACCTGTTTGTAACAGGAGATGACAGATTGATTGCCGACACATAGCGGAAGCTTGCTTCCGAGTTAGAGATGAAGAAATTGGGTATGATGCACTACTTTCTTGGTATGGAGGTGTGGCAGAGTGCAGATGGAATCTTCCTTGGACAAGGGAAGTATGCAGTAGAGATCCTGAAGAGGTTCGAGATGATGGACTGCGAGGCTATGGCATCGAACCTGAAGCTTCTCTGTGATGCTTCATCTTAACCAATTGATGTCACTATGTATCGTCAGATGATTGGGTCCTTGATGTACCTGATGAACACGAGACCAGATATTTGCTTTGCGGTGAACACATTGAGCTAGTTCCTAACATATCCTAGAGATGTTCACCTGGTTGATGTAAAGCATATTCTGAGGTACCTGAAGGGTACAATTGATTATGGGCTCAAGTATGAAGCGAATCAAAAGTTTAACCTGCAGGGTTATGTTGATTCAGATTGGGCTGGCAGTGCTGCAGATAGGAAGAGCACATCTGGGTGCTGCTTCAGTATGGGATAAGGTGTGATCTCTTGGTTTAGCAGGAAGCAGTCCTGCGTAGCACTGAGTACAGCTGAGGCAGAGTATGTTGTATCCTATTCAGCTAGTTGTGAGGCAGTATGGCTACAGAAGCTACTGTCTGAGTTATTTGATCTCCCGTTGGATGCTACTGGTATCTTTTGTGATAACCAGAGTTGTGTGAAGTTGTCCGAGAACCCAGTGTTTCATGACAGGTTGAAACACATAGAGATCAAATATCACTATATCAGGGATATGGTGCAGAGAGGAGCTGTGAAGCTCCTGTATATTGTGACATACGAGAATATTGCAGATGTGTTGATGAAGCCACTAGCCAGGGTGAAGTTCGAGTACTTCAAGGAGAGGCTTGGTGTCCTTCAGATTGATGACACTTCGAGGAAGAAGTGATGGACACATTTGCAAAAGCCATTCCAAGCATGTTGGAAGGAGGATCCTTCACATGGCTGTGGATGTAAGCGCTGGATGATGAGCATCAGGGCGATGCCCCAGTTACTGCTCTATATATGCATCATGTTGGATGCTGGATATGATCAGTTGGATCATTTATATGTATATGTATGTATGCATCATGTTGGATGCTGGATATGATCAGTTGGATGATTTATATTTATATGTATGTACGCATCACGTTGGATGCTGGATATGATCAGTTGGATCATTTATATGTATGTACGCATCATGTTGGATGCTTGGACCATGTATCTGTATATGTATCAGGTGGATACATTGTATTATTAGGTAGATCATGTATGTTGATATGTATCATGTATGATCAGGTGGATCATGTATTTGTATTTGTATCAGGTGGATGCATTGTATGATCAGGTGGATCATGTATGATGATATGTATCAGGTAGATACTTGGTATGCATCAGGTAGATGCATTGTATGATCAGGATGATCATGGATGATGAGCTTCGGGATGTTGCTCCAGATGACATGCAGCAGGATGTTGCAGTGATGATGATCAGGATGATCATGTGTACATCAGGATGATGTATGGTGAGTATCAGGTTGATACTCTATGGACGTGGAACAGGTTGTGTAGATAAGCATGTAATTTGTGCCCTGGGAGATTTGTAGATAGTATTTCGAGGTTTTGCCTATGGCATGTAATTTGTACCCTGGGATATCTGGCAAATGCTCTTTCAAGGTTTTGCTTAGGAGGACATATAATTTGTGCCCTGGGAGATTTGCAGATAGTCTTTCGAGGTTTTTCCTATGGCATGTAATTTGTGCCCTGGGATATCTGGTAGATGCTCTTTCGAGGTTTTGTCCTATGGCATGTAATTTGTGCCCTGGGAGATCTAATAGGTTGATCCGTGTGCTCGTAATCAGTCCTGAGATGCTCTTTTGAGGTTTTTCCATGACCACATGTAATTTGTGCCCTGGGAGATCCGATAGGTTGAGCCTTGTGCTCGTAATCAGTCCTGGGATGCTCTCTTAAGGTTTTGTGGTGACCACATGTAATTTGTGCCCTAGGAGATCCGATAGGTTGATCCTTGTGCTCGTAATCAGTCCTGGGATTCTCTTTCGAGGTTTTGTGGTGGGGTCACATGTAATAAGTCCTGGAGATCTGAACAGGATGAAAAAGGCCTCAGATGCTCTTTAGGGTTCTTGCTAGTCAAGAGACTCTTTTAAGGTTTTGTGACGCACGTAATAAGTCCTGAGATTTCCACAGTATGGCCAGTGATGACGAAGACCTGCAGGTGGTGGGCCTACATCCAGTATGAAAAAGGACTGGCTCTGTAGAACTTCCTATGACGAGTAGATTCAGAGATTGATTGAGATAGCAGCAGCAATGTCAATGATGATGACTCGATGACGATTATCCAGTGATGATGATCCAAAGAATAAGACTTGTGCTAGAAGACCTATGTCGAGAAATACCTTCCTAGTTAAGAGGGAGTGTTGATGTATATGTAACTTCATAATGTATTTCACATATATGTATATTGTATTCCTATAGAGATGTTATTATTCCTATATACGGAAGTGTCGACATTTATATTGTAAGTGTCGTAACTTATACTTGATGGGTTATTAGACCACCTTGTTGGGGTCGTCCCTGTATAAGTCATGTGGGTCAAAGGGTTATTAGACCACCCTATTGGGGGTCGGCCATGTGGGTCAAAGGGTTATTAGACCACCCTAGTGGGGGTCGGCCCAGTTAGCATTATGTTAAGTTGTTAAGTTGAGGCCGAACTAGTTGAGTAAAGGTCAAGCCAAGTTAGTGTATAAATAGAGAGTGTGTCTCTCTCATTTTACACATTGTATTCTCTCACTCACACTTGGGAGAGTGGCGCACTTGTGGAGGAGGAGGCTCTGCTGCTAGGAGAAGACTATCTCTTGTATTCTGGTTGTATCATTGCTCTATCTATCTCTGAGGAAGTTATTGGGGTTTTTCACCTTTATGGTTTTCCCCAAGTAAACTATGTGTCTCTTGTGTGCTTGCATTATTGTGTCCATGATTGATATGTTGTAGATTTGCTGTACATGTTGTTCTCTTAGTTAAGATCCTAGATCAGATTGAAGTAAATTCTAAAAATTTAACACCAGCTATAGTGGAAGTTGCTTCTGTGTGTCTGCGTTTCGTGCACATATTCTAGAAATTCGTTCAATAGGTACTGACACCAGTTAAATATTCCTCCCATCGTGACCTTCACCCCAAGGAGCACCACTCTAGCTGGTACTTCAGTAGGTCTTGCCTTGCGCAAAATTTTCCCTGCTAGCAATTGTGTTACGAACCGCATAGCATCATTAGCAATATCGTCCGTGACGAATCCTATTTTTCCTTTCGGGACGTTGTGTGTTGACTTCATCTGCGCGACAACCTCCTTGTCCCGAATCTTTCCTTGAAATAATTGCTTAGGGTTGTCGCCTTGCTTGATTAACCCTGTGATGCAATGGATCAGGTCGATGTTCAAGTCGAAGTTCCTGTCCAACCATTGATAACCCTGGTGTGTGTGCGAGATGAGTGTGCACAGCACCACATTCAGTTCTGGGCTCCGGTCGAAGTGCGGGAGCCTTAACAGGTTTAGCAATCCTGATTCTACTACTTCAGATAACCAATTTTGCACAAGCAACACAAGATTTCCCTTCACATCCTTCTTCCAGCACATATACTGATCTGGATGAAATTGTTGGTACCTCGGCCCGACTGGGTCCTTTTTCATTTGGAGTAAGTTGTGATCCTCGAACTTACATTCTGCAATTTTTCACAACATATTATTCCCGACCTTCACATGCTTGGATATTGGTGGGAGAAGTATGTTGTACTTCACGTTCCTGGATAGCTTAATGGCCAGTGCATCCTGTGCACGTGGATAGATATACTGAGGGTTCAACTTTAAGGGTATTTCTTTGTCTCCCAGCGGAACTTCCGGCATTGTGGAGCTCATCTTCTTCGGCTTCATCTTCTCCACCGCTGGTTATTTGCCCTTGTCTTTCATAGCTATGGAATTTCTTGGTGATCGTCTTGAACCCTATCCTTTCTCAGTAACAACCTTCTTGCTGGGGGTTCTCATTAACCCTTCAATCCCTCCATATTGAAACACTCTCACAGTCTCCTTGACTGTGAATTCTTGCTCAAGAGAGGAAATTTCAGACATTCACTGGGTAATCGCTTAACAAACTGACGGGATCACTTAGGGCTCGCTATAAACAAATTCAAAGTATGGCTCGCAGGAAAATTTCAGAGTTAAGGTAAAACCCGCGATATGTATAGGCATAGTTGAGACTTAGCCGCAGCCCTCAACGACTAGATAAGCATTCAATGGCATATCCGTTGGTCAAAGCCACTAAGGATTCGGGTCCTTTCCTTCAACACTTCTGCCAGAACGGTTATTTCTGCGTTAAATGCTCAAGCGGTCGTTGGAAAAATCACTATATAACGACTAGTTTTCAAACCGACATTGTAACGGCTAGTTTCTTAGAGCATTGCGTCGAACTGCACGGTGGAACGTCAATACTCCGGCGCAATTACTTCGCAATGTTGTGCTTCTTGGTTCTAAGCTTTGTAATCTTCTCTTCTTCACTAGATCTGCACATCTACCTTTTGAGCTTCGAATTGCGCGCTATTTTCTTTTTCTCTCTTTTTTTTTTGATCCGCGCAGCTTCACTTGCTGCGCGGTACGTGCATTCTTTCTATCAAACTTCGCATATCAACTCTACAGACTCTGCCCACTTCTAGTGCCCAATTTCAACTGTACTTGGAACTTAGAATTTTCCGTTTCTTTTGATCACTGAGAGTTCTGCAAAGTAGGACTATTTCTGTAGGATTTTAGTCTACTTCCATTCACCAAATTTGGTAAGGTATCACCGACTAATGTGGCTAACTGAAATGTGCCACCATTAGTAACATGCATAACAATATATGGGCCAAGCCAATGCATCTTAAATTTTCCAGTAAATTTCATAAACTTGCTATCATACGGGAGGACTAGATCACCTACCTGAAAGGTCTTGTTCTTGATATGGCGATCATGCCATGCTTTTTCTCTATCTTTTTGCACTTGCTGGTGGAATCCTGCGATGAAGCGATCTTCCTCCAATCCAACTAAGTGTAGAAGCCTCTCTTCTATCGTTTGTTCATCCTCCATGCCTGTAAATGCATCTATTCTCAAGCTGGGTACAATATACTCCATAGGCATGACAACTTCCAGTCCATAGGCCAATCTGAAAGGTGTGTGGTCTGTCAACTTCTTGCAAGTAGTTCTATATGCCCATAACATAGATGGAATGTGCAGATCCCAATCATCCCTATTGACATTGCATACCTTTGTCAGCACATTCTCCAAAACCTTGTTGAAAGATTCAACAATTCCATTTGCTTGAGGATGGTACGGTGTACTTCTTTGATGATAAATGTGGAATTCTTCAATAAGGGATTCAATAGTGCGGTTCAAGAAAGGAGGGCCTTGATCACTCATCAAAATATTCGGGCATCCAAATCTAGTAAGGATGTTCTCAAAAATGAACTGCGCGGCAGTGACTGCGCTACAGTCCTTCATTGGTTTAGCTTCTGCCCATCTGGTGAGATAATCAGTCGCAGTGATAATGTATCTCGCACCTGTCCTCTTCCCTGGTGGGTTAATTGGTCCCACAAAATCAATAACCTATTTCTCAAATGCTTGAAGTTTCAACTGAATATTCAATGGCATTTCATCTCTTCGCGACGGTCTTCCTGTCCTTTGACAGACATCGCAGCTCTGGCAGTGTTCCTTTGAATCTTTAAGGATTGTATGCCACCATAGCTCTGCTCGCAATATCTTGTGTGCATTGCCTCTTCCTGCATAGTGACCTCCCGATACACCTGAATGTGCATCATCCAATATGAAAGGCTTCTCGTTCTCTAGCATGCATTTGTGGAGCATTTCATCTGGTCCCAAATTGTATAGTTGACCTGCGATTATAGTGAAATCCGCTGCTCTTACTACCAGTTGCTTCTTCTACTACGTAGTGAACTCTATGGGTGCCAATCATGTAGTAAAAAATTCTACAATATCCTTGTAATAATAATCCGCAATCTGTATTGCAAACAACTGCGCATCGGGCAGATTGTCTTCGATATTTGTGGGCTCTTCGCCTGACTCAATCCTTGAGAGATGGTCAGGTCCGAGATTCAATCTACCTGTCTTAACACCACAACTTCAAAATCATACTCATGGAAAAGTTGTAACCATATGCAAATTATCCCCCCCTAACAGTAGCTTATTGACCAGATACTTCAAAGCGGAATAGTCAGTAAACATGGAGAAGTGCGCACCGAGCAAATAATGCCTAAAATTCGGCAGTGCGTACACCATAGCTAAGCCTTCTCTTTCAGTGGTCGTATAGTTCTTCTCAATTGAAGACAGATTCCTACTTGAAAATGCAATGGGGTGGTCGATGCCCCCTTCACCTGGTTGTGCTAGCACTACCCCAAGTGCAATGGCCGAAGCATCAACGTGTACATGGAACGACTTATCCCAATCTAGAAAAACTAGGATCGACAGTTACCATCTTTTCTTTTAGCGTATCCAATCCCTTCTTACATTCTGCATTCCATATGAACTGCGCTTCTTTCTTCAACATCTTTTCCATCGGCGCGGTTATTTTCGCATAACCCTTGATGAACTTTTTGTAATAGCTCGTATGCCCCAGTGTGGTGCGAAGATGCTTCACTGAAGTTGGTGCAGGAAAATTCACAATCACTGCAATCTTCGCAGGATCAACCATCAAACCTTGTCTTCACACAATGTGTCCTAGAAGAATACCATAAGGTACACAGAAAATACATTTCTTTAAGTTCAATGAAATTTGATGTTGTTTGCACTTAGCTAACATCATTCTCAGGTTTTCAAAATGGTTTTTCAGCAACCCAAAGACAGTCCAATCATCAAAATAAAACTCTAAGAAATTATGGATAAAGTCCTTGAATGCGGCCACCACAACTCTGGAAAATATGGCTGGTGCATTCTTCAATCCAAATGGAATCACAGTATACTGATATGACCCCCATTCAGTGGAAAACGTTGTCTTATGCCTGTCAATTGGATCAATTCTTATCTAATGATATCCAAAAAATCCATCAGTAAAAGAATAGGCCTCATTCTCTCCCACATTGTCCAATACTTCATCTGTAAATGGAGTAGGAAATGGGTCATGCAGCGAAGCATCATTCAGCTTCCTTAGATCTATGCAGATTTGGATTTCACCTTTAGTCTTCTTATTGGGATTATCCACTCTGACTCTTCAACTGGCTCGATGATCCCTGCATCAAGCATCTTATCAATTTTCACCTTGACTCTTTTTTTATATTTGGGGTTCAGTCTATAAGGCCTTTGCTTAACGAGATTTACACCTGGCTTGAGAGGTATTTTCATAACCCCCACATCTCCTAAGATGCCTTTCATTTCCACGAACTTCGTCGGAAACAAATCCTAGTACTCATGCAAAAGATCTACGATCTACACAACTGTTGCATCATCCCGGTAATCTCCAATGGATGCGAATTTCGACTCTTCGCTTGTGCCAATGTTTACTTTTCTTGTCTTAACAGGTCCACTCATGTCTGGAATTTCCAGTGGAGGTCCCTCTACATTGCGCGCTCCTTCTGACTTAGGTATGTTGATGTTGCATGGATCCTCCTCATCGCTCTCTTCTTGTTCTTCTTCATTTTCAGCAAGATTATAGCATTCAAAGGCATGTTCTATTTGCCTTCCCCATTCTGATTGTAGATTAACAGGTACCTTTACATCTTCAAATACCCTCTATTTGATTTCCTCCAATGCCTCATTTATACTTGGGCATTCTGCTCTAAATATTATTTCCTTGATAACTTGTAGGGCTTCATTTATGCTTGGACTTTCATCTTCAAAGCTAAAGGTTCTCTGGAAGTTCGCATCCAACATAGACCAATATGTAGTTCCTCTGCGAAGCTCCGTGTCTGTATACCAATCCTTTGGAATCCGATCTAATGTATGCACAAACAGATGCACCCATTCTTTCTGCTGTCCTTTTATCCATGCTTCTAAACAAATATCCACGTGATTCCTGGGACTTGTCTATCAATTATACTTTACCATGGTCAACGTAATGGTTTCCATGAATCTGATTTTCATCATATGTATGCACTGATCCCATGTGGTAAAAGTATGCTTATGCGCAACCCACCATCTGGCAGGTGTCTCGCGTAGTGCCATATCTAGTGCTGGTATGCGGTGTTCAGTTGCAACTGATACCGTATATTCTTGAATAAATGAATAAACATTAGTCAAACCATCATAGGTGGGGATTGGACTTACCTCAGTTCCAATCTAGTGCAGTGAAGTCGTGATCTGCGTGCATCTTCTTGCAGATACTTCATGCATACGGCTTTGCCAATTTTCTAGTCCTGCGTCAGAATCTGAGATGCAAGAACTGTCACATTGCCAACTGAGTGTTCCATCCTCCATAGGATTAATGTAGTCATATTGATTCGAAGTCATCTTGTAATTGTGATCAAGATCCTGTGCTCTGGATTCTTCCTGAATCAGCTCACTGTATATTTCTCCTTATGAAGGGTCCAATGGTGCGAGGACCCTAATATCCTACCCTTGAAATATCATCTTCTTGTTCCTCAAGTTTATGATGGCGAGGTTATCCATCACCTAGTCTATAGCCAATAATGTTGGATAAGGCTGGCTATCATCCAAAATCTCGATAACCTCAAAGTTTGCATGACTTCGCACTCCATCAATGCCAACAATAATATTGGCTAATCTTCCAAAAGGTATGAATTTCTGTTGATTTGCTAACCTCAACTGTATAGGTGACCATAGCAACTTTGGTCTCCCCATATGCTGCCATGTCTTCTTAGTCAAGACAATTACCTCTGATCCTAGATCAAGGATTATCTCATCCATCTCGTAATCTCCTATCTGTGCACTAAGCCTCATTTCTCTCCCTGTTCTTTTGTGGCTCTTGATGTGATGAACTGCGCTCTGGGAAACATCCTTCTCACTATGTGGATCATACTGGTTTAACAATTTTTGTAACTCCACTATAGCGTCTGCGCTCTTCAATAATTTCATGCAACTCTGTAGGAACTGCGCAACAGAGGTGTATGTCTCTGTTGCAGGGCATGTTTTTTCATACGTGGCTGGCATATCTTCCATATGCGGTATTTCACTTTGCAATGAGATTCTTGGTGACCTAGGTGCTTGTTCTTTGAATATGTCTCGTGCTTCTTCAAAGACTTATTTATTTTTCTCCAAGTTAAAAGCAGGTGTCTTCCCACTAGATTTTCTAATCCAGATTGTTTCAAGAGGGGTCTGCTTAGTTTCAAAGCCTCCAGAAGTTGAAGCTTTTGCTTTCCTATCTCTTCATGTCGTAGTGCCACTTCACCTCACAACATTAATACTTGGATCGACAGTCCTTCTCTTTATTGCGATCAACTGAATGTTCAGGTTAGGTACATCTTGCTTTCTCTTCTACATTTCTGCTGCTAACACTAGGCATGCTTCAATAAAATGATCAAAAGATTTACAATAATTACAATTAGTACATGGATTGGTATAGTCTCTAGATAAGTGGCCTGGTTGGCCACAGTTATAACAAATCATCTGGCCTCTTCCTCTTCCGCAGAATCCTCCACGGCCTCTATATGCACCTTGATCATACTATGCGTTATCCTTGTTCTACGAAGTTTCTTCTTGGACTCTGTATACTCCACCACCCTGCATATGCTCTAGATCTTGCTTTCTCTCCATCATGAGTTGATATGCTCTACAGTTGGATTCATCATGTCCAACTGGTTTATAGAAGTTGCAATATAGATTCTTAGGTGTTCGCACATACTTCTGGACTAAGTAATAGTCTTATGGCCGGTGTCCTCTAGTTCTACAGATCTCACACCATGATGCTTGGCTCTGATTTAGTGGGTTTGGTGCTCCACTGTTAATGTAGTCTTGAAACAAAGGACAGTGCTCTCTGGTGTGCCCTTCTCCCTTGCATCCTGTACACTAGACTTTTTGTCTTTGTTCTTTCCCCTTCTTCATGTCCTACAATTGTAATGTCAAGGTAGCTAGCTGGGTCTAGATCTGAGACATTCCAGTGCTAGTCTCTCGTATAGGTGAAGCTTCTAATTTCATCGCGATCTCCAAGGATTCTGCCTGCGAAGCCACCTTCTGCTGCATCAGCGACAGTCTGATATGGGGAAACAATGTGGCTATAAACCACTCTTGGTGCTGTTGCGGTGCTATGACAAATCTGACTTGGTCTAACAATGTCTTAAACTTCTGGTCAAATTCTCAGACCGTCTCATTAGTTTTTTGCTTAATTTCCTTCAATTCGGTTATACATTGGGATTCTGACTTTGGTTTCTTGAACTCACTCAATAGTGCAGCCTTAATTTCCACTAAGGTTCTTTTATGTCCCTGATAATACTTCATGAAACAGTTCAAGGATCTATCTCTAAATGTAGTGACGAGTTGCACTTACTTCACAGCATCATCTTAAACTTGCTTAACACTCCATACGGCTTCACATAGAAACCAATTTTGCTCAGGTTCTTCTAGACCTATTCCCTTGAATATCGACAGCTTAATATCATCAGTCATCCTTCTTCTTGGTGGTACAGGGTTCTGTGCAGGGTTTTGAGTGGTGTTAGGGATGGTACTGTGTGGAATGTTCTGAATCGAAATATTCTGAGTTGGAATGGTCTGAGTTTGGATGGTCTGAGTACTCACTCCCGTGGTGTTACTGGAATTGACGCTCTGAGGGATAGGAATATAAAAAACTAGAGGGTTTTGAACTGGTGGGTTTTGTGCAATAGGAGGCACGGTTTTCACAACCAGTGGATTCTATGGAGTAATAGGCTGATAGGTAGTTGATAGATGTGCGGTCTGGATATCAGGCTCGGCTTGTAAATCAATATCTACACGAAGTCCATGTTCACTAGAAGTATTCTTAGTGGTATACTTATATATTTTTCCACTTCTCAAATTACGTGTATCTTTGTCAGAATCACTATATATGCTATTGACCATTACAGATTCAAAAGCTTCTAGGAATCTTTACTGCATTCTTAAAACGCCTTTCTCAGCTAAAAGAATTTTAATGTATAAACTCAAATTGTTGAGGTACTTACCTCTGAAACCCTTGAAAAACTATGCTTCTGTTGCGTTGTAGGACTTCAACATGTCCACAGCGAACTCTATCACGAAGCCTTCGAGAGTACTATCAACCCAAAAGTTGACTACTCGCAAGAGTGGGATATCTATTTCTTTAAGCCTCTGAATGAGCTCTGGAGTCCACTCAGTCAGTACTCCTTCTCATCGAAAACAGTTCTTTTGTTTTGCGAGTCTTTATATCCACTCATGCAACTCATTTCCAAGGATGCCCAGAAAATTTCTTGAACGTCCTTCCACAGGTACTTATTTAACCAATCTACGTCGGAGAGATGCGGATGTATGTTCTCTTTTCTGGAAAAATCTCTTTATGTCTTGTTGCACCAGGCCCGGATTTCTTTCTTGTCCAAATGCCAGTTTTCATTGTCGGTACTCATAACCAGTTCAAGCATGAGAACGAAACCATTTGTTGGCTTATATAACTGTCTTGATATTTTCTATAAAGACCCAGGTTCTATGCAGTTCGAGGAACCAACAAAACCGCTTTTCACCATCCCTTTCAGCAACAATCTGCGAACAAACTAAGGTCTCACCCAAGGCAAAGTTATTGGGGGGTTGCGGAATCATGTTTCCACAACCAGATGATGAGTGGTTAAACAGATTAGCAAGCAACACGTCACAGAACTCGGGCTGCGAACTTCAGGCTACGCGAAGTCCCACGTCTTTGCAATGAACACTTCGGCTTATCACGGACTGCGCGATGCAGGACTATTCTTCAATTATAGGAGAGCGCAACTTATGTCTATGCTTCCTCTTAGTACTTAACCATTTTAATGGATCTTACTTAGTGTAAAAAGATGCATTCAACAAGCATAATAGAATGGACTTGCAAACTTAAACATTTCCACAATGACAATATCACTATGCACTTTTGGTGCTGCACTAAGTATTTATCTGACTAGTTCATGCATTCATCTAACTGCGAAGTACTGGTGCATCCGACATTTATTCATAAATGTGGTTACTTAACATATTATTTCCATTATCATCCTTATGGCGAATACATATAAAAGCAAAGCACATAAAATCATCAACAACACATAACCATTCATTAACAGTAAAGACACAAATGCAAAACACATGATCAATTGCATAACACAAAATTTAACGTGGTTCACCCCCAGGATGGGAGCTACGTCCATAGGAACTGTTGTTATATTATCTTGGGAAGGGTACAACAGTTCCAATCTGTGCACTCAGTTGCAGACTCTCTTCTCTCTCTGTAGGTCTCCGCGCACACAGCTGCAGAGCCTTTACAATATTTTCTCAACAGAGATCAATGTTCAACAAAAAAGATTAACAATTCATAAATAGAAGATTCAACCCTTTCCCTTACAAAATGTGCCCTTTTATAGATCATGCCCGTAGGTCATGTCTTTACAATGCATAGGAAAAAAACCTAAGGTTTCCCAAAATTGTCGCGGTTTTCCCTAACCAAACTTGCTGGATTCTGATAGCAACTTCTCCATTGTGGCCATCCTCTGCGTGTGGTCATGTCGCTTTCAGCCTTCCCTGTCAACCGCATGTCAACGTCGCTTTCACCTTGTTGTTCCTTCTCTAACGGCTTTGTGCAGCCGGTTCACGTCGTACTTCCTCCGCTTGTGTGACCGATTTCTTTCTTTCCACACTACTTATTATCTGCCTGCTGGGATCATGGAGTACTTCAACCGAACCAGGTCACTTTCACAGCTTGACCTTCCCTTCATTCCTTACCAAAAATAGGTTCCCTGTTGGCACTTCACGGTGCTATCACTTCGCAGAACCAGACCTTAGTTGCGTGGTTCCTTACCTGCTGGTACTATGTTGCGCTCAACTTCGCAGCTTCCAAAACTGACTTACCAAAAATGTCTTCATCTGAGCTGCGCTACAGCTCCAAAACTGTTCTTCTCAAAAATTTCTTACTTGGGCCAAGCCCAACACCTATTGTACAAGTATACTATGGGCCAACTGTTTTGGAGCATTCATTCCAAGACGAGGATGTTGATGCGTAAATGATAGATGTAACTCTTGAGGATTGTTCATTTTGAATAAAGTTGTTAAAGGAATACTCATGAGGCCTCTACTTTGTTGCAAGTAATTTATTTTGAACAAATACTGATCACAACACTCTTAAAGATCTATTTGGGATGAATGTTGACAATGAGGATGCAATATCCTCTTCCCCAAGTGCTAAAATTAATGATGTGTTTTATTTGTAGATCCAAGAAAGGTTATAAAACATCCCATTACAACACAAAGGTGAGCACATAAATTGATATAGGTTCTAGGTGAAGAAGACCAAATGGCTAAAAAAAAATGGGAGGTACTTTAAAGGGTGTAAACAACAATACATTCATAAAGAATGTTCAAGATCATGAGCGGCCTAGGGGCCACTTTTCCAATAATTGTTTTCCAATACTATTGGAATATCCACCAATAAATTTGTGTTGTTGCATAGCTTCTTCTTTACATTGGAAATATGCAATATTTCCAAATACATGTAAATAATGTGGAAAAAAATGCCATATTTGGTAACTATGCTCTGGATATTTCCACTGCATGAAAAGGAAGCATCAACAAATAATGATATGTGTAATTACTAGTGCATGAGTTCCATCTTGTATAGTATTTTTATCGACATTGACAATAAACCTTTTGTTTATCCAGGACAGATAAATCCAATCCATGTTTATTATGGAGTATGGAATTTATCAAAATGTCAGTTTTGTTCAACTTGCCATAGAAAGGATTCACTGAAAACTTATTGCATAGTACAACAATAATTGTAAATCAGTTGTCTTTTGGGAAAGAATATAGTCTTGGCCTGAATACTAGAAAGAGAAAAAATAAAAATAAATCTTCTCTGATAAGTACCCAAACTAGTACTAGCAAGAAGCTGCCATTCTTCTACAACACACAGTGGAGTGCAATATTTTGAAACTCAATGAATCAAAATGAGAGCAATGTTTTGAAATTCAATGAAGCAAAATGAGACTAAGTTCTATCCACTGAGGCTTTACTGATCTTTTGAGAGAGCTTATAGGAAATTGTGACCTCCAAATAAGAAACTACAAAAACATTTTTTTATTGTTTTCAATGGAGGTACCCTTAAACTACAACATGGACTTATCATATACATTATTGACATGTTATACATTCTAGTGTTATTATTTTTGTTTCCTTTTTTCTATTTGTTGGAAGTGCTTCAAGAAACAAGCTTTGAGTGGATACACTACAAAGAATGGACTTTCTTTATCTTATGAGCTAAGACTTTTGGATATTGATATTTTTGCGACCGACATGGGACATGTCCAACAATCCCTCTATAAATAATGTTTTTCTTAACTTGCACATGACTTGAGCCTTTTCTCTTCTCTTACGAGAGTGAATATAATGAGGGAAAACACATTTTTATGGTTGTTTTAACCCTCAGTATACTCCCTTTCTGTGCCTAGCACATCCAACACATTGAGACACTATAGAACGTCGGGTTTGACACATGGAAAATATGTGTCATACATGATACCCTAACATGTCCCATTTGTCATTGTGCCCCACCCGGTGACATAGAACAAGGGACTTGTGGGGTGTCATGTGATGTAGTAGAAGACAAGTTTGATGGGTATTTATTCTACCAAATCTACCCAAGATTTGACCCTAGCCTCATACCTTTTTGATATCATACTATGGGTGTATCAAACCAAACAAGGATGGAACCCTAACATACACCTCACCAATACATTGACATGACCACTAAAGTGATGCTCCATTCACAATTTTCATGTCTTGATTGCACTTATGCTTAGTTTCATACATTTTTGCTACAAAAAAAAATAAAAATGTTGATTTGCTTCCCTTCTGGTTTTCTCCGTGGAACTTTAAAAGTGATTTGCTTCCCTTCTTTCATACATGTGATCACATACAAAACAAGTTTCAGCCTTATTCAACCCTTAATTAAATAGGCATGATCCACCACTAGTATGGTATAATTCCTATGAGTAGGATGAATTTTATATATATATGAATTTAGCATGTCCAATGGCTCATGTGTTCCATCTATTATGTTGTTACTATTGTTAGAAATCCTGGAGAAGAAAAATTACGAGATTACTGTTACGACACTATTTTTATGGATGATATGTTTTTGGATAGGGATCCCCCCTTGTATGATCACTTTGTCATATGATATGAATAAATAATGGTTTTTTTTCATCTTTATGGATGCAAATGCATGACTAACTAAAACTCATGGCTTGGAAACCCTAAATTTCCCTCTTGAGGGAAATGACTAGGTTTATTGTGCATATTGGAGGATGATTTTGTTTTAAGTTTTTGTTTGTGGCACATATGGGTTTTTTGCTAATATTGGTCACAACTAGTACTGGGATCTATTTATGGTTTTTCTACACCTATGCCCATGATTTTCCATGAAATTTATTGTTTAAAATATTTATTGAGTTTTGTGCCTAGGTATACAAAAGAGGTGATGGTACCTTGTACCTCACAAGTCCTTTGTATAGCCCCTTTGGGTTTTCCTATGGGTGCCATCTACATGCTTTATTTAGTATTTACTGAATATATTGTATGACATACATTTTTTGGTTTCATAAGAAGTGGGGATAAACTAATCCATCTACAGATGTAGGATGGAGTTTGAATCCCAT